>OY743110.1:5002500-6252500 GCA_963555685.1 Acrobasis consociella
AAAATAGAGAGCGTTATTTACTATAATTTCAAAAAAGTAAAATCGACTTCACCCCCTATCTCGTTACACAAATGCTTTTGATATAATATATAGGGTCACCTCGAAAGTATATCCTTCCAAAAAAGAGTTTTCTAAATCGGTGAACATACATTGAAAAAGATCACGACGAATTGATAACCTCCTTTTTTTGGAAGACGGTTAAAAATAGATAGACTATCATATCTATATTTTTAACGGAACATAACCTACCTTGGTTCCAAAACCCAAAGGCCACGTTTAGCGCATTAGTTGGCGTGAGTGATGGGTTGCTAGCTGCATCGCCTATTGATATTATTGAGATCGCCAATCCTCTCAATCGGCTTCTACGATGTGCGCAGGAAGATAAAAATTTTATGTTCTTTTTTCTCCCTGACCAAAATGGAAACTTAAACAGTTTTAGAGAAAACAACAAACCAAAATAAAGGTAGAGCTCGGTCAGCAAAAACAAAATGGCGGCGAGGTCACTGTAACAATTCGTCAGGGCGTGATTGACAGGCGTGGTGGCCGAGATTTGTATATACATTCCAACCCACTTGTCGACAAAAGGTCCATTTGTACCCACCGAAGGGTTAAGGCTTTATACGGACTACCAAGATTAAGTTCAGATCAACTTGATACGGTTAAGAGGTCTTTAATTGGTAATTGACACACATGACCCTATTTTAGCTTTGAGTAAGGTTGATAACTATCCATTAGTGTATTGTAGGTTAGTTTGGGATTACAGGGAGTTTGGTTTGTCAATAGAAAATGATCGGGATAGTTGTTTACAGAGTCGATCTGGCTTCCTTTTTTTTTCTTTTTTTTTGAAGTCTCAATAGATTTTAGAGGTAAGGTTTTTACCCATTAAAAGTAATAAAAAAATACTTTATTTTATTTTTAACCCCCGACATTGTAAGTTTGACGCTAGTGTCTGTCTGTCTATCTGTCTTTGTCATCGTAGCGCTAGAACTCGACTCCAGTAATACAAAGAGGGTCCTGCAGTGGAGACTAAAAACACCTAATGATGATGACGATGATAATAAAAGTTCTAATTCTAGATTTAAAGGCCAGATTTTTTCATAGAAAATACTTTTTTCAACCACCACAATGGAAGGTCAAGATAAAGGAACATAAAAACAAATCTATAGACTTCAAAACGTCCTTAGTAAGGCAACCAATTGCCATTTAAAAGAATGTCAGGTACTTCCAGCAAGCAATTAAAGGGGGAAAAATGGCTCCATAATTATTCACCATTTCCCGACAGTGCATTAGGGAAAGAGGGATGGATACTTTTTGGGGCAATTATAAATATCCTTGGAAAAATCTCCTGAACTCGTTTTTGACGAGTAATATATTTTTTGACTGTAGTCATCAGAAAGGGCAGTTAAATTATGAAATTTCGCTGTTAAAGGGTTTTGTAATAAAATATTTTACTGTTAATTAAAATATTTTATGGGACCGCTTTGATTGGCCAGATATTATAATACGTACAAGATGTAAATACATAAGTATACAGTCAACATATAAAAAAAAGTAACTTTCCCTATCAATATACAACGTAACGAAACGGGGTATCAACCAGAAAGGGCGTAAACATACTAATGTAAACCACTTTTTCTATGGGACTTTAAAAGTCTGCAGCTCCATACAAAATTTAATATCAACCGTGCTAAAATGTATGAAGTTGCAGTTTTTTTTTGCGATTTTGGGGATGGTCCCATAGTAAAAGTTGTTTACATTGATCAATACGTTTACTTCCATTCGGGTTGATACCCCCTTTTTGTTAAACATTTTATAACTCGTCCCATATATTTGATATTGATTTAGATTAATATTGTAGTATGTAAATTAATTTCCTTTAGTTACATAAACACATACAATTTTTGAAAAAATAACGTAAGTCTGAAATCCCAAAGCTACGCATTACAATTTTTTCGTTCTTAACGTACCTAATCTACTAAAATGATTAAGTACGCTGATAATATTAAAATATAGTCTAAACTAAACATTGATCTAGTTTTATACGTTATTGTCTAACAATATGTCCATTGCCACTTTTCACTATCTTTGTTAAGGGGAAGGCGCTTTGTTCTTGTATCTCTGCTGGCACATTAGAGTATAAATAAATGAAGTAACTACAATAATTATGTCTGCGATTACTCAGTCGCATTCAAAAACCGTCTTAGAATTTAGTATAATAATTTACTTCCTCATAAAGGTGTCTGGTATCAACCCAAGATAACATTCGACTAAGCAAAAGAGATATTTTGTGACGTCCTCTAACTTTTCCACCGCAATTCCCATCCGCGGGTATAAATTAGATCTTTTATCAGATCTAGCAAAGTTCCAAAATACGAGCCAGTGCGTAAATTGAAAAATAAGAGCCTCGAAAGGTCGTGACCCCGCCAGAATAATACTTTTATCATCGCCATTTTGAAAATTCTCCCCGTTACTTGCGATAAATCTTTGGAGATATTTTATATTTTAAGTCCCTTGTGATGTAGAGTGACAAGTCAGACAGTTTTATGTTGGCGGACTTTTATAGCCGTGTTTTGATTTGCGATTCCGTTTTTCAGATTAGTCTTTGGTACAAGAAAAGGGTTTGTGGTATTTTTTTAGGGTTCCTTTCGATGAGAATTCCTACCGGTCTCTCTTACTGATTCTCCAAACCTTTTCTCTTAAATATCACTATAGGTATACCAATAAAACGTTCCTAAACTGTTTTCATAAAAGTACATTTACAATCTTTTTTTATAACATAAAAAAACAGAATTTACGTTTCCATTTAGAGAATGAAACGACATTTGGCAGTGCACATCGAATTTCCTTTTCTCGTTAACAAAAAAACAAATGCAGTTTCCCCAAAACAAACGGCAAAGCTGTAAAAATAGAAAAAAATAAAAACATTTTATTTTAGCGCTCGGCGTGTCATAGTCATACGATGTGTCATTGTCAACTTTATCGCGCTTTTATCGGTACGGGCGCACGGACGGACATACGGAATCTAATTACTATTCGCTTGTTACTGGTATTCACAAATACTTTTTACCATAGACATAGTTTTTTTTTACTACGTAAGCTTTTTACACTCTCTATGCTAACAGTTCCATAACATATGGCAACAAACTGGGTTCGATCGATCGATGCGATGGTTACAGGAATTAAGAAGACGTAGGATGATTGAAAAATGATGGACCTTTAAGACCAAGGACAGGGAGTATTGAAGAAAAAAAGGCCTAGCCTTTGCCCGGGAGTTGGGTTTTCGTTTTCGTGTGTATAATTAGCCAACACTGGTGTCAGATATCAGGCTTATGACTTATATAGCTTGATGACTGCCATCAAATGATGACAGCCAAGACCAAAGGCTTATATATGCCTTCGGAAGCATAAAGGAGCTCGAGGAATTTTTATGCCAGTTGAGTGTGACCCATCCAAGTTCGGACCACGAACGGTGTCGCTTTACTTGCGAAAGTTAAGCAACATTGAGCAATAATGTATGACGATAAAGTCCAATTTGGTTTGATATAGAAATAGGACGTCACTATCGTACGACTTACGAATTTATTCGAGTATTCCTAGTTTTTTGTTTGCCTTCACAGAAATCAGTATTCTGATGCAAGTTAAGGCAATTATGTAATACAGTGCTGGCTCCTGAAATTGTGAGAACTCCACCTGTTCCAGCTAGTAAAGGCGTGTTCCCACATGAAATTTCTAGAGGTCGCAGAGCAAGAGACTAATAGAACCAAAGAATTAATATATTTATTATCTCTTCAAGCTGCGCCAATACCAGACACAATAGTTAAACAATTGAAGTCGGGAGGAATTCGTCCAAGTGCCGGCTTAGAGGTTAAACAATAGAACTGTTACAAGAAATAATAAATGATGAGATGTTATTCGTATCAGAAGTAAAAGTGGAATGAGTCAAAAATGATGAGCAAGGAATGTCTGGAATTTAGGAATTAAATTTGAATATAATGCAATAATAGAAAAGGAGGTGGGAGAGAACATAAAGGATGGTGCCTAACTAATGCAACATCGTTACAAAGGACACAAAAATAAAAGAAAAAACGAATACAAGATTAGAGCGATAATTGTATAAAAGTACACACTCGCAAACGTATTGTCACGTTCAATAACATGGTGCAAACACAAAGCGCGTCACAGCAACACAAACCTTCCTTTGTGCATCGCGCCACAATTCCGAGCGGTTAAGTGCAAAATATTTGCTCTGGCATGGTCTAGAGTGAAATCTATGGAGATAACAATGCATATAAGACAATAAATTATTTTGAGGAGTTTGGTGGCCCAACGGAAGTGCGCATTGCTAGCGCTTTCGCAAGTAAAGCGACTACGGGCGTGGTTCGCACGTGGATGGGTTACCGTGGCATAAAAATTTCTCGAGCTCCTTCGTGCTTCGGAAGACACGTATAAGCCGTTGGTCCCGGCGGTCATCATTCTATGACATTCGTCAAGCAATGTCAGATGCCTTTAGGCAGCCTGAAAAATTGACACCAGCGTTGTCCACTTACGTACACGAAAAACAACAAAAAAAAAACAAATTAAATTATTTTAAGTTGACTTCATCGTGTCTTAAGGTCTTTTTAGTCTCCACTGCAGGAGCACGACCCTCTCTGTGCTATTTTAGATCCATACTTTACCAGAGCAGCCAGAGGATTTGAACTACTATCTCTTCGCCGGCCAGACGGGTCGGAGAGGTCTCATTGACGTTTATAAGCTTTGTTTAGCTTGAATTTCTCAAGTCGATACCTTCTACGATATTCACGGAAAGACTTAAAGTGGTCCCAATCTGCTCTGCCGGAAACCACAAGGCTAGACTCAATACATAGTGAAATATTCGGACGGAAAGCATTTTTTGAGAAGGGCAAAACCATTGAACTCGCCACACTGTTACGTAGCCGACATCAAGTATTCACCTCTGTCGGCTCTCCCGGAGCAGCCGCCAGGTCAATTTGTATAGGAATTTAAATTTTTTAAAGGTTTTGACTGTTACTTTAATGTCATTATCCTATAGTGATCTAGTATAGCCCGTGGTTCGATTTATTACAGGTACGTCTCTTTGACGTTGTATATCAGACAAACTATGAGAAGTGAGTTCTTGCAATAATTCTCAATGTGTAAGACCCGGCAATCCAATGTGTTAAAATAAATTGTGAACCTTTGAACGGCTGAATCTATTGGTCTGGTGTAAGCGTTTTTCACAACTATTTTATTAGGTTAAGATCGTGCAGTGTGGGCTGTTGTTTGACAAGGTTCTATTTATGACGGCATTTGGCAAAGTGGAAGGGACATACCCGTAATAAATCGAACCACGGGCTATACAGGATCACTATAGTATAATGAAAATAAAATAACAGCCAAAATACACAAAAAATAATTCGTCATTTCAAATATACTGAAAGAATATACCCTTAGAGTTTCAGTATATTTTGTTCGACTTTATATACAACGTGGAACGGACATATCCGTAATAAACCAAACCACAGGCTATATTAGATCACTATAGAATAATGATAATGATGCATAAATATTTATAAAATTCTGATCACTGATTTTTGCATGCTACTAAATATGGCTAAATAGGTTTAAGCTACTATTTTTGTATATTATACCTAACACCTGTATTGTACACCCTATTTATTGCAAATAAAAAAATATCTTATTTCTCATCTCATATCGTCTCGTCTCGTCTCATCTCGTCTCATCTCATCTCATCTTATCTAAAAATAGTCAAAAATAAAATAAAAAATCGACAATCCCATACAAATTGCCCGGGCGACTGCACACTATTGTATGGAAATGTTGATTTTTTGTGTTTGGCTGTTATTTTAACTTCATTATACTATAGTGATCTAGTATAGCTCGTGGCTTGATCTATTTCGGGTATGTTCCTTTCACGTTTTATAACCTAAAAGTAAGTTTTTACTCAATTAAGTTAATTCCTGTTAAACTAATATCCAACAAAAATAATGTGCGATACAAAAAAATAATATACCACTGATATTCCAAAACCCTAACCGTCTTATTATAAAACGCAGACTATCTTTATTACTAAGTTTAAACCATTATCCGACAAAATCAAGTTGACATTTTCAGATAAGACAATGACGTATTACTAGATATCAACTTGATTTGATCGTATAATGGTTTAAACCTAGTAACAAAGATAGTCTGCGTTTTATAATAAGACGGTAAGGAAATATCTAGCTTACTTATACTAAGTATTAAGTATTTCCGAAGAAAGAATAACTTTCACAGTTTATACCGACTGAAGCCACGCTTATTTTACTCGAGCTAGATTAAAATATACTTGCATTTTTAAGGTTTCCTCTATAATAGTTTGTGGAAAATCTTGGATAAACTTGACCCGGGGATAAAATAAAAGGAAAAGGTGAAACGCGCAAGCTATACAGCGCTATCTACGCTCGTAAACCAAAGATTGTCGATGATTTGCGTCGATTTCGACCCCTCACTACGTTGCTCTATCCATAACACGAAAGAAAATTGAACGTTATACATTGCGCATTAGTTTTGACGAATATCTTTTATCCGAAGTTATACACAAGCAATGTATAAGATATTATGAAGCTAATTATTATAAACATTAGTTGTTGGTGTGAATCTGAATCATGATAAAGGCGATGCGGCTAGCAACTCATCACTATTTTAATTCAAAAGTTTAAAATTGCCTTTGGGTCTTGTGGCCCTGGGCTGTGTCTGCCTCGTTTGTGACATAGACTTATACGTCTACATAAGTGATAACAAGACAAGTTTAAACAAGCAAATCCTTGTTTTTAAAACTTGACTTGTTATCTTTATGTAATTTAATAGACAAAAATAGAAGGTAATCGAGCTTTTGTGTGCATTGGAAGAAGTTTGTTTGTAATTCGATAAATTAATTGGTCGTTACGCAGTTAATTAACGTTAATTAATGTAAAAAAAATGCTTCGTTATGAACTTTTATTATAAGGAACTTTTTCGAGTCTTATAAGAGATCGTTTTAAAATTAACTTGTTTTGTTCTACATGACTTCTTCTTCTTCATCAGTCTATACTAGTCCACTGCTAGACTTACGTACAGAATAAATACTAGTTGGCTTAAGTCATTTTCTAATGAAAAGACGATTTGGCAGACGGGTTGGTAATCGCAATATATGGTACCTATGTGTGGTTTTCGGACGCCGTGTGGTTTCCTTCAGAGTAGAATAGGACCACTCCAAGTCTTCCCGTAGATGTCATAGAAGGCGACTTAGTAAATACGCTAAACAAAGCTTGTAACATCGAGTTCTATAACTCGTCTGGCCAGCTTGGAGAGTGTAGGCCAAATCCTCTAACTGCTATGACTCAATATGGCTCTAGTAAGGTGAGGGTCGTGCTTCTGCAGTGGAGACTAAAAAGACCTGATGATGATTATGATAATAATGATAATGATGGTGAAAGTTTTTTGCGCAGAGAAGCAGCTGCTTAGTCGCCTCTTACGACACCCACGTATATCTAAGGAATATATAAGCAAAATAATTCATACAAACATACATATTATCACGCCTGTTTCCCACAGTTAAGAAGGCAGAGACTTTGGTTCTCCCACTTATAAGAATTCGTTTCAAACAAATCGGATTGAACTCATAAAGTAAAAAATATGCTTCATTTTCAGAATTCTATAAAATATTACACTGGGTAAATCTAAATTAGGTAGCCTAAACCAATCTAGACTGTTTGAACACACGCCAAGGAGTTTTTCCACGAACAATGGGCAAATCTAATCAAAACTTTAGTAGGAATAATGAGAGAAAACCTCCGTTTTATAAATTCCATTGGCATTGTACTGTATGAGTGTTCGTATGGAGGAATTTTTAACAAGTATATTTGCCAAGCGAATTAAAAAACTTTTAGACTTACAAGAATTACATATGTAAACGCCATCTAGTGATGAGCGGAGGAACAAAATAGTTGAACTAATATCCGTAGCGCCATCTATTATTGGCCTAACTACGAAAACAACGGGTTTCAAGCTTTAAATCCCATTAACCGTTAACCGGCTGAACCGATTTTGATCAAAAATAGCTAAGAATTCCCGCAAGGGAACTAGTTTTTATAGGATAAAAAGCATCGAAATTGGTTTATCCGTTCAAGGTCTACGATGCTACAGACAGACAGACAGACATTAGCTTCGTATATTTTCGGAGTAATAGGTGTAATTTTTAAAAATTTATAACAGCCTTTCTATTTAAATTGATTCAGGCGTCTTCGAGTGATCGGGGAACATGCCTATATACCGAGGTAACACTGAAAATGTTTAGAAAATGAAAAACGGCTTAATGTAGAAAGTTGCCAATACTTTTATTGTTTTTCGAAGTAATCTCCGTTCCTCTCTACACATCGTCGCATTCGACGGAACCACTGAGAAAAGCAGTGGGCCAATTCTTTCTTAGGGGTCTCTTCTATGGCATTTTCGTACGCTTTCACCGCATCTTTAGGGCTCGTAAAGCGAATACCTCAAATTTTATCTTTAGTTCTTGGGAATAAATAAAAGTCGCAGGGCGCCAGGTCAGGACTTTATGGCGGATCACTCATTGTCTTGACACCTGCCATAGTCAAATATTCAACAGTCCGTTTTGCGGAGTGCGCTGAAGCATTGTCGTGGTGAGGAGGATCCTGCTTCGAGGGCGCTGCTGTCGATTTTTTTCCAAGACAACATGCAAACACCGATTGACATACCAGTCTGCAGTAACTGTCCTTCCATCTTCTAGCACAACTGTCGCGAAATGACCTTTCCGACTAAATAATGAGGCTATCATCTTTTTTCTTTGACTTCTTCCTTTCTTTACCTTAGTTTGCCGACCCTCGAAAGGAAATACCCACTGAGCTGATTGTCTTTTGGTTTCGGGTTCTTAGCAATATATCCAGCTTGTATCACCTGTGACGAAGTACAGCATTTGAGTCACCGCCGTTGAACTTATCTAACATTTGGTGACACCAGTCCATGCGAAGGTGTTTCTGATCGTCGGTTAAAGTATGGAGAATAAATACATCTGGTACAAAGCTTCCTGGCGCCTAAATGTTCGTGTAATATTTTTTGAACTTAACTTATACCAATGCCTAGGCTTGCCCGTATCTGCTGATAGGTCACTCTTTTATCTTCCTCTATCATGCGTCGCACAGCACTGATGTTATCTTCAGTAGTCGTTGTCGTTGTTCGTCGTTCAGTAGTTGTTAAAGGACGTCCCTCACGCGGAACATCATTGAGATTGCTACGTCCACGCTTAAACTCGTTAAACCAATTTTAAATAGTGGCATGAGATGGGGCTTCATTAGGAAATGCTAATTGCAGCCTTTCATAGCTTTGTTGTTGAGTAAGCCCACAACAAAAGTCATAATTAAATCATTGACCGAAAATTTTGTCGCGTTAGGTTAATTTTCACGTGTAACAAGAGTTTTAGATTTGCCGCCAATTCACAAAAACAAATGACAAATGAATGCCATATACTACATTAGGTTACCAAAGAGTTTTCTCCTTTTTTGAATGAAAATTCAAAAAAAGTTTTCATTAGCAATGTTTTTAACTGGCCAGTTCTAAACATTTTCAGTGTTACCCACGTATAAAAAAGAACATACTAAGTATATACGTTCGAATTCGGTAAAAAACTATTTGTTACCTATCAAGCTTTCATCTATTGGTCAAAACGTGTACCAACTACAATAAATTCAGCGCTTTGTAAGCCTAATCTCGAAGGCTATTGTTGTAGTCATACGTTTTGCCAACACAATAGACCTTAAATTAAGTGCCGGCAAAGCGCGAGTTACTTACTTGTCGCCATTATTTGCCATTTCAATGTACTTTAATAAGAAACGAGTTGTGCCTTAGGTATGATAAATTAGTTGAAAATATTTTCATTACCAATCCTGTCACCCAAAGGTAGCCTGGAGATTGCCTTGGCGATAAGGCCGTCTATTTGTTTATCTGTATTTATATTTAAATGTTATTTTCATTAGTTTTGATGATATAAGGGTTTTTACTTACTTACAATACATTTTATGTACACGGACAAATCACACAGATTGAGTTAACCCCAAATTAAGTTCGAGACTTGTGATTAGCGATGCTAACTCAATGATATAAAATTTTATAACAATATTTTTGGTTGTTAATTTAATTTCTGGCGCTTTTGACTTGGAAGTCCAAAATAAATGATAGAGATCAGTGGCGTACTAGCGGGGAGGCCTTTGCCCTGCAGTGGGACAGTAAAGGATATGAAAAATATATATATACTATAGAGTTCTAGTATAGCCTGTGCATTGATTTATTAAGGTTTTTATAATATTTTCACTTAAACTGGAATGAAATAGAAAAATAGAAAACACCACATTATATGACACAACAAATTACAGAAATTATTTATTTATTTATGTACAAAAGTCATGTACACAGAAACAAACAAAGTATAAGAACATTGAGTACATAGGTACTGCTTATTTCATAAGAAATCTCTTCCAGCAGACCCAGGAGAGAAAAAAAGAAGAAAACAGGTAGTAGTAGGCGTGTACATAATGAACTAAACTAAAATATAAATACATGTAGCTACTTATCTAAAAAAAACGACGGGTTGCACTCTGGGAGTGCCGGCAGAAGTGAAAACTTGAATATTAACGTTGTGCATTTTTGATATACGAAACAGCAGGCGCAGGCATACATTTTCGCCGCGCCGTAGAAAGAGAGGGGGATACTCCCTCTCCTACGCCGCGCCAGCTGTCTACTCTCCATCCGTCTTACGAATTTTCGATCAGGTCACGTGTCCTGACGCGAGTTTAACATTTTTTACCCATTCCAAAAAAAGTGCACAACGCCGCTAAAGAAGTTTTCACTTCAAAAATAAACATATACACACATACATTATCTATCTTACTTATCTATCTATCTATTCTTGATTCTCTCTTGCCTTCATTGGAATGTAACATAATATTTTTATTTATTTTACATATTACTGTACTGACTAGCGAAACCAATAAATAATAAATATAAATAGAAGAAAATCAGCACCCATTTTCCGACAAATCAATTACACGAACAAAAGACGTGTAAACAAAACGTTTGCAGTATTGGCGTTTTTCCAACAAACAAGTTATTAGTTGTACGGTACTGCACTAAATTAATAAAGTTGAGGTCACAGGTGCTCGTTTCTCATAGTTGGAAGGTTCAATGTGAGATTATACTTATGCTTGGTTATTTATAGAACGAGCGAAGTGCGAACGAGCGAGCGGAGTTTTCGAGTCTAACAATATACAATATGGAGGGGACATACCCGTAATAAATCGAACCACGGGCTATTCTAGATTACTATATATAATGTAACTATATATAATATAACTAGCTTTTCGGGCGCTGCGCGGGCTGCAAGCAGCCCGCGGTTCATCGTGGGGCTGTTGAGGTAGGCTAAGATATGTTTCCAGTTCAGAACATGGGTAAGTTTGTATGGAGGAAAATTGTCCTTGTATGGCGGCCATCTTGGATTTTGAAAAAAATCAAAAAACAAATGACGCTCGTCAAATTGCTAACAACCCCCTACATTTGGAAAAAAAAATCACGCCCCTAACCCCAACCGTTTTCGCAGGCCGTACCCCTTCCACATCAGGTTTCCACAGATCCTCAAATGTCAGATTTTTCTGGTACTCACTGGAGCACCCTCTATACGACCGCACATCAACCCAAACCCCACAAACCCCGCAACAGGGCAAACAACTATGTCAATCAGTCAGTGAGTGAGTGGTATTGTAGGTTTATATATTATAACTAGCTTTTCGGGCGCTGCGCGGGCTGCAAGCAGCCCGCGGTCTTTCGTGCGGCTGTTGAGGTAGGGTATGACACGTTTCCAGTTCAGAAAATGGGTAAAAGTTGCAGTCAGTAAAGGAAACATCATAAAATGTGTGGAGGCGGCCATCTTGGATCCAGAATCGGAATGCAGTTTCGAGTTCCGCGGGGTGCTTTACCCCCACATGCAAAATTTCAGACCCCTACGAAGTCCCAGTGAGACGTTATAAACGAAATAAGTTAAATTTTCTAAAATCCAGACGCCATCTTGGATTCCAAAAAAAATATTGAATTTAGGTTTTTGGGGTCAAATTACATATAGATATCGATTTTCAGCCAAATCGCAAGCAGTTGACTTTCGGCGGCCATCTTGGATTTCCAAAAAAAAAAAAGACGCTGCGCTTTGTGATAGTGGCTCGGGCTTCGCCCTCGCCCGCAGCTCGCCCTACGGGCTCGCATCACTCGGCCTGCGGCCTCGTGAAAATTACTTGTAGGGGGGGGGGGGTCAAAGGGGGGGGGGGGCAGGGGGAGCTCGGGCTTCGCCCTCGCTCCACAGCTCGGCCTGCGGCCTCGCGGGGGCGCTTCGCCTTCGGCCTTCGGCCTCAGGCTGCGCCAAGTTACTTGGGGTGCCGTTTGTATGAAATTTGTATGGAGGGGATATGTCCATGTATGGCGGCCATCTTGGATTTTGTAAAAAATCAAAAAACAAATGACGGTCGTCAAATTGCTTACAACCCTCTACATTTTGGAAAAAAAATCACACCCCTAACCCTAACCGTTTTCGCAGGCCGTACCCCTTCCACATCAGGTTTCTGCAGATCTTCAAATGTCAGATTTTTCTGGTACTCACTGGAGCACTCTCTACACGAACACACATCAACTTAAACCCCACCAACCCCGCAACAGGGCAAACAACTATGTCAATCAGTGAGTCAGTCAGTGGTATTGTAGGTTTATATATTATAACTAGCTTTTCGGGCGCTGCGCGGGCTGCAAGCAGCCCGCGGTTTTTCGTGCGGCTGTTGAGGTGGGCTAATGAACATGTCCAGTTGAAAAAATAGGTAAAAACTGCAGCCAGGAAAGGAAACATCGAAATATGTGTGGGGGCGGCCATCTTGGATCCAAAATGTGATTCCAGTTCCGAGTTCCGCGGGGCGCTTTACCCCCACATGCAAAATTACAGACCCCTACGAAGTCCCAGTGAGACGTTATAAACAAAATAAGCTTAATTTTCTGAAATCCAGACGCCATCTTGGATTCCAAAAAAACTGTCAAATTTGGATTTTTCGGCTCAAAATACATATAGATATCGATTTTCAGCCCAATCGCAAGCAGTTGACTTTCGACGGCCATCTTGGATTTCCAAAATTAAAAAAAAAAGCATCGCTTGTGGGAGTGGCTCGGGCTTCGCCCTCGCCCGCAGCTCGCCCTACGGGCTCGCATCACTCGGCCTGCGGCCTCGTGAAAATTACTTGGAGGGGGGGGGGGGTCCAGGGGGGGGGGGGTCCAGGGGGGGGGGGGGAGTGGCTCGGGCTTCGCCCTCGCCCGCAGCTCGGCCTGCGGCCTCGCGGTGGAGGGCTTTCCTTTTGGTCTTTGGCCTCTGGCTGCGCCAAGTTACTTGGGGGGCCGTTTGTATGAATTTTGTATGGAGGGGAATTGTCCATGTATGGCGGCCATCTTGGATTTTGAAAAAAAATAAAAAACAAATGACGGTCGTCAAATTGCTTATAACCCCCTACATTTTGGAAAAAAAATCACTCCCCTAACTCTAACCGTTTTCGCAGGCTGTACCCCTTCCACATCAGGTTTCTGCAGATCTTCAAATGTCAGATTTTTCTCGTACTCACTGGAGCACCCTCTATACGACCACACATCAACCCATACCCCACCAACCCCGCAACAGGGCAAACAACTATGTCAATCAGTCAGTCAGTGAGTGAGTGGTAATGTAGGTTTATATATTATAACTAGCTTTTCGGGCGCTGCGCGGGCTGCAAGCAGCCCGCGGTTCATCGTGGGGCTGTTGAGGTAGGCTAAGATATGTTTCCAGTTCAGAAAATGGGTAAGTTTGAATGGAGGAAAATTGTCCTTGTATGGCGGCCATCATGGATTTTAAAAAAAATCAAAAAACAAATGACGCTCGTCCAATTGCTTACAACCCCCTACATTTTGAAAAAAAAATCACGCCCCTAACCCCAACCGTTTTCGCAGGCCGTACCCCTTCCACATCAGGTTTCTGCAGATCTTCAAATGTCAGATTTTTCTGGTACTCACTGGAGCACCCTCTGTACGACCACACATCAACCTAAACCCCACCAACCCCGCAACAGGGCAAACAACTATGTCAATCAGTCAGTGAGTGGTATTGTAGGTTTATATATTATAACTAGCTTTTCGGGCGCTGCGCGGGCTGCAAGCAGCCCGCGGTTTCTCGTGCGGCTGTTGAAGTTCAAAAAATGGGTAAGTTTGTATTAAGGAAAATTGTCCTTGTATGGCGGCCATCTTGGATTTTGAAAAAAATCAAAAAACAAATGACGCTCGTCAAATTGCTTATGACCCCCCACATTTTAGAAAAAAAATCACGCCCTTAACCCCAACCGTTTTTGCAGGCCGTACCTTTCCACATCAGATTTGCGCAGATCCTCAAATGTCAGATTTTTCTGGTACTCCATTTAGCACCCTCTATACGACCACACATCAACCTAAACCCAACCAACCCCGCAACAGGGCAAACAACTATGTCAATGAGTCAGTCAGTGAGTGGTAATGTAGGTTTATATATTATAACTAGCTTTTCGGGCGCTGCGCGGGCTGCAAGCAGCCCGCGGTTCATCGTGGGGCTGTTGAGGTAGGCTAAGATATGTTTCCAGTTCAGAAAATGGGTAAGTTTGTATGGAGGAAAATTGTCCTTGTATGGCGGCCATCTTGGATTTTGAATAAAATCAAAAAACAAATGACGCTCGTCAAATTGCTTACAACCCCCTACATTTTGAAAAAAAAATCACGCCCCTAACCCCACCCGTTTTCGCAGGCCGTACCCCTTCCACATCAGGTTTCTGCAAATCTTCAAATGTCAGATTTTTCTGGTACTCACTGGAGCACCCTCTATACGACCCCACATCAACCTAAACCCCACCAACCCTGCAACAGGGCAAACAACTATGTCAATCAGTCAGTGAGTGGTATTGTAGGTTTATATATTATAATATAATACCTCAAAGGTTTGTATTTGTACATTCACAAATGTCATAATTTAGGAACATTCTGTACATGTTTTAGTACAAAATTTACAAATTGACATTAATTTTAAACTTGACATCATCCTTAATTAATAATTATGACTTATCAATGAATTCTCAGTCCACATATCTATTATTATCATATTTTAATACCAGTATAATTGTAAGTTGACGTTATTGGAGAAAATGCTGCAGTACAGTTTGTTACCGTTTCTTCTGTACTTGCGCTTAGGAAGCGGCAGTAAACTTAGCTATAAGTAAATGATCTATCGTCAACATTTACCTTATAAGAAATCGAAAGAAAAAAAAGTGACTATTATGAAGTGATACAAATATCCAAAGATAAATAAATGATTTTGACTTTGACTTTTACTTTGACCATAAAGGGTCGAGAAGGTGCAAACCTAAGATTCATAATATAATGGAATTAAAATAACAGTAAAATAATCTTTAAATATCAAAAGATAAATGAATAACAGTAATTATGTAACAAGAAAACCAAAAAAGCGTATATATTTTTTTGTAATCTGAAATGCCAAAAGATAAATAAATCTAAGAGAAAATATTTATAAATTCATGTAGGTATACAGTTAACAGACATAAATCAAACAGCCGAATTTGTTCCGGGGTTAATATTTTCCCAATCCGATAAACCCGTAATAGGTTGCTAAGCAAAAAATGATCAAACGGTTAATCCGCCGATTAAATTCGACATCAATCGTACAACTTGAAAGTATTCAGATCCCTACTCAAATTCATTGTATTATAATATTTTATAGGTAAAAACGTTAATATAGATAAGCAATCAGTACAATAAAACATAGAAACCCTTTTTGTCTGTTTGGTGGTTAGGTCTACACCAATATATGTAAAAATAAATATACATATATCCATGCAATAATATAAACTAAAAACATTTAAATATTTACCTCTGAAGAACCGCATGGCATCTTCCATTGCTTTAGTATTGGCAGAAAAGAAAAAGAATTAAAAGCCGATCACGGAACCTGTCCGTTATCACATAAAAAGGGTCCTTGAGTCGTAGCCCTGGACTCTGCTAAGAGCCGCAAAAAATGCCATCTCTGCTCCATTAGGGATAAAGACGTGATAGTGTGTATGTATAACTGCCTCCGTGGTGTAGTGGTTAGAGCGTTCGACTCATACCCGGAGGTCGCGGGTTCGATTCCCGGCGGGGGCAACGACTTTGTGTTATTGCACTAGTTTGGTCAGGACATTGCAGGCTGATCACCTGATTGTCTGATAAATAAGATGATCCGTGCTTCGGAGGGCACGTTAAGCCGTCGATCCCGGTCACTGTCTTTGACATTGGTCGTTACCTAAAACCATGTCAGAGGCCTTTAAGGCGGTTTACAAACTCTGACACTAGTGTTAGTCACTAACACACACGATAAGAATAAAAAGTGTGTGTGTGTCAGACCACTTTCAGCAGTAGACATAATGACATAGGACTAGCCGCAATTTAATCTAAATAACATGTCTTGCAATTTAAACTAGTTGCTATTTAAACGTGTTCCAAGTTGCGTTTTAGACGAGTTTCTACACTTATCATCATCCGAGCGTATTTTCCCGGTTGCATCCTCAGCAGTAATGCTTCAGAGCCCGCTACCTTATATCCTAGAAGATTTGATGAAATTACTGGTTTCTTCACAGAGCGATTACCGTTTGACCCCCGCAACAGAGGGTAAAAAAGAACCAATCCTTGGGTAGTTTGATGATCAAACGCTAGATGCCGTTCGGGACCCACAGTTTATACGTGCCTTCCGAAACACGGAATCATCTTTCTTTTTAGATAATCAGGTGATTCAAGCATGCAATATCCTAGCCAGACTGGAAACAACTTCTTATCTGACACTAGTGTTAGAGACTAACACTAGTGTCAGAGTTTTAAAACCGCCTTAAAGACCTCTGACATGGTTTTAGGTAACGACCAATGTCAAAGACAGTGACCGGGACCGACGGCTTAACGTGCCCTCCGAAGCACGGATCATCTTACTTATCAGACAATCAGGTGATCAGCCTGCAATTTCCTAACCAAACTAGGACAACAACACAAAGTCGTTGCCCCCGCCGGGAATCGAACCCGCAGCCTCCGGGTATGAGCCGAACGCTCTAACCACTACACTACGGAGGCAGTGGAAACAACTCTTCACAAAGCATGCTTGCCAGTGGGATTCGAACCCATGATCTCCGGATCACAAGGCGAACGCGTTGACCACTGGACCTCGAAGGCAGTCAAACGAGGAGTTTCTACACTATTTGCATTTAAGACAATTCGAGACTAACTCCAATATAGACCTAATCCTGGTTTAATTTCACGATAGGTGTTTTCTCGCAAACATTCCAATGGGTTTTAATTTATGCGGGTTAGACCTGATAAAGTTTTACGAAGCCTTCGTGTGAAGTTTTGTGATTTTGCATTAGGTTTAAATGAGTTTTCGTATTGTAATTGTAAGTTGTTGAATTGAAAGTGAATAAATAATTCTGAACGATTTTTTATTTGGTTATTGAGCTAGGGTTGAATGTACTGTAAATGTATTTTCAGTCCAGAAGAAATTAAATAAAAGAAAAATTAAAATTAAACATAGGTTAAAAACTTAAAGGAAAAAAGAGAGATATGGAAAGCACGCCAACGACAAGAGCCCAGCTCTTAAATATAAGAAGAATACCTACACAAGTTAGTCTACTATCATATTTTCATTCGCAGTGTACACATTTTAAATTTAGCAGCATAACGTTGGCAGTGTGTGTAGAAACTTAAAATGGCTTGAAATACTCGTAAAATTTTGTACAGAGTGCACTGTGTTCAGTCAAGCGTATCTTTCAGCGACACGCTGTTATTAAGTTAACGGGTTTCCATACTTACAATATTAATAAAATGGCGCCCTAACTTAGCAGGATTAAAAATTCCACCGGAAATTTTTTTATGGCTTCTAACAATCAAGTGGTGTTCAAATTTTATATTGGATTATTGAATATTGTATGAAGTATCTATTTCAAGCTCCCATGCTGGTCTGGGAGAAATAAAAAAACTTAGAATGTACCAGCTGCTTCTCTTCCCACGCAGATCGTAAAAGCCGATCGAGGGAATGGCCAAAACTGCAAATCATGATAACAGGCGATGCGGCTAGCAACCCATCACTGTATTGATTGCTTTTCCATCTTCTCGCCCACCATGACGCTAAAAGAGGCTTTTGGGTCTTACGGCCCTGGGCTCTGCATAGAACCGCAAGACCCAAAATGCTCTGTCTGCCCATTAGGGATAAAGACGTGATAGTATGTATGTATGTGTCTATTTCAATAGGAGTGAATTTTCTTAAATGTTCTAGTTTGGTTTACAGGTATTCTAATCATTGAACTACATTTTACCTATATAAGGACTTTGACATTGAGCAACCTAATTTGCATGCGATTTACTTTATTAAATAATTTTACTAACCTTATTGCCTCATTACTAGCTGGTGAAATTTGAAAATGACAACAACTTTTTTCCTGATAGGTCTCAGATTTTAATGGAATCCTATATGTTGCTCTAACCCCCTGGCCACAGCCCACGGAGGCGCGGATTGCGGCGCGGATTGCGGCGCGGCAGGCGGTGAGCGGCGAAAACAAATGGTAGGGAATGTATGGAGTATGCCACAGCTGCCGGCGACGCGAATTGCGGCGCGGCGTGCGGCGCGGAGGGAGTCGCGCGGCACGCGGCCGCGCATCGGGCGGATGAAACAAATGTATGCGCGAGTATCGAGGTGGCCACAGCTCGCGCGGCGTCAGCGGCGGCAGCGGTGGACGTAATCAGCGTCGCGCGACCGAAACAAATAATTTTGTTTTTACCGCGCGTTGAGCTCATATAAATACCGAATACGGAACAATTTATAAGTGAAATACTAAGTAGACCAGCATCATGGATGTCAAAAAATTCACATCATAAATATAGGCAAGTTTTAAAAAATTTATGGATCGAAAAAAAAACAATTCTCTTCTATTTTAATAGTTAGCTGTTCTCTAAATACGTCCACTGCTGCCGCCGCCGCGGTCGCAACATGTGAGCTGTGGCATACCACCGCAAACCGCGCCGCACGCCGCGCCTCCTGCCGCACCGCGATCCGCACCGCCAGAGGCTGTGGCCAGGCCGTAAGACGTTTGTACTGTTTTATTATATTTATTGATTGTTAATTTTTTTAGTAAATATTTTTCTTATCTGTACACTTTGACATCTTCCGCCATGCCCATTTATTGTATCCTTTCGCTAATACTTGGTACACTGGAAAAGATCCCAACTGTTGGATATATAAGCTTTTGTACTTTCACATTATATAGTTTGTTAATGTTCCTATAATTGTAAACATTTTTTTTAATAAGATAACATTTCTTCCAAATTTCTGATACTATGCATTCAGGTTGCCTCTGACTAAGTATTTTTTCAAAATTTTGATTTAAGGATATGTATCCAACATCACTTTGCATACCAGGCCTGAAACATAATTTAAGTAATATTTAGATGAAAATGCTCAAAGGTAATTTTATTAGATTAGATTTAGAATATAGCATCTTTACTAGGTCTCACCAGCTGTTGCTGGATGTAAGGCGAAAGCTTGGATTCTAGAATACCTAAATTCCAATGAATAGTAGCTGCTACTTTGACAGCAAGGATCTTTAGAGCAAGTTGCCTACAGGTGAATTGAAGATTGACAGAGCAAGTTGAAGATTGACAAAGTTAATGATGGAGGGCATCTACATCAATCACCCGTTCACTGGTTGGCTTTGAGTTGGCATTCTTTGTATCCACTGAGAGAAATTCTTCAATTAGTTCACAGTGAGATGGCTCTGTCTGTATTTGTAATATGTTTATCAAACATGCTGTTTATGTAATAAAAATATACAACAACAACAACAAAATTAAAGTACCCATGAAGTAGTTAAACATCTCGTCTAAAATATTCTGAAAATGAAGCGGCACTCAAATGAGCTCACTTTGAAATAAAATACTTGGCAATTTACTTGGAAGCAAACCAGAGACAAAGTGCTAACGAAATTTACAGTAACAGTTTCAAGTTTCAGGGATGCAAGGTAATAAATACTCATTCAAATGCTGTCTAGTTGTTGGAATGATTCCATGTTGCAATGCAAAGTCGTATATCTTGCCCGATTGTGAATGGGAAAAGTTTTGATTGTCTAAGAAAATGCCGAGATGTATTATAAAACGAAATTGCACGTATGTTCTTAACATATTTGGAGACACTTAAGGCTTTGGACGATATTCAATTGTTATTTTTGTCATGTTTGGCTGAGTGGTCGAAATTTTATTATTACTATTATTCTATCTATTATGTCTTGCTGAGTATCACGTAATGTGTTAAAACATTTTTAAATACTAGAAGTCTGAATATATAGCATTTTTCATCCATGATACTGATTTAAGCCTAAAAAATTTGCTAGTAATCCTTTAAGTCGAGACGGTTCTATCATTTGTAGTTTTAAATAATCTTTGACCAAAATGTGACCACGGAGATTCCTCTATCGTAAGCTTTATTGAGATTCTCAGTGGTACTTAAGGATTCATGGACTGTACTTCTTCTCAGCAGTGGTCGTTAAAAAGTACTGGTATCGGTAGCTTTTCTTTATAAATAAATTGAATTTTATATAAACTACACTTATCGTAAACTAAAGGTATACTTCTTGACGTGTTAAAGTGTTTGTAAAGGTCTGAATAAACATTTACTTACTCGTATTTAGAGGAAGGAGAAGAAAGACTTGGAAAGAATGCGTAAGATCGGATATGGGGAACGGGGGGTCAGTACAGAGATGGCAAAGGGCAGAAGGTTATGGAGGGAGTTGACATACAGAGCCGACCCCTGTAAGGAAAGGCAAGGAAGAAGAAGAATTCAGCAGTGTAACATTTTTTTTTGTCAATTCTGTTATTAGTTTAACTAATAGTGTAACTCGATGGCCTAATCCATTATTATCAGAGTGACGCCACGTAACTCGGTTTTCTCGACACCTCCAAACACCAGAGTTTTCCAGACTAACCAGGGGTAATAAAATTAGCTCGAAAACTCCTTTTTGAATGAAGACGTGTGACAGGAAAGATGGAAACTAAAAATCACTCGATTAAAAAACCTGTTCTCAAATATACATCATAACAACAAATTTTACATAACACAAAGAACTTTTCCAATTTGTATTATCTCCAAGTTTCATAAGTTAACAAAAAGTAACCGGATTCCGAACAAATAAAGTTCAGAACTCAGCTAATGGAGGAAGGGACTGTCAATAAGCAATCACTCTTCCAACTTTTTGTTTCTTTCCTAAAAGGATGGCTACTGTTCCTAGAAAAGACGCATGATAAATCAAAATATGATAAACATATGCCGACGAATCACACAGATTGAGCTAGACCAAAAGTAAGTTCGAGACTTGTGTTTTGAGATATTTATTTATTTATTAAATCTTTATTGACCATAATGGTACAAAAGGTGGACTTAATGCTAACGCATTCTCTACCAGTCAGCCTTCGGGAAAAACAGAGTTAAATTTATTAGCGATATTAACTCAACGATACTATTTTTATACATACATACATAATATCACGCCTGTTTCCAACAGGAGTAGGCAGAAACTATGGACCTCCACTTTCTACTATCCTGACAAACCTCTTTTGCTTCATCTACACTCATCAATCTCTTCATACATATGCCCTACGGTTACGGTTCTTTTCACCTTTTTTTAGCACAAGGTATAACCAATAAAAAGACTAAAATTCGCTGAATACCCTCTAATTTAACTCTAGGCTTGGATGCCCTTCGGTTACGGGTACTTTTTACCTTTCCATTTTTAGAACGTCTATTTTGTATAACAAATACATTTTTATTTTGACTAGCTAATTAGGTCTAACTAATGATCCTTATGAAGTGGCCGTGTGAAAATCTCGCATCGCACCTAGATCCAATTAAGTTTGCACGTCAATTAGTCTTTATAATAAAAGGCTCACTGGTGAGAAAATGTGATGCAAAATATTTGAAAAGAAAGTCAACGTTACACGAATAATCTGCATAATTCGAAAAAAGTGATTTGACCCACAGCCCCCTATTGTATCCTGCCCACAGTAAAACTTTTGTAGATTTAATGGAATTTGGATGCAAATTCAGATTTTAAAGGTTTGGAACTTTTATTCGGGATTTTAAATTAGGGAAGAATTTTTCAGAACTTGTTAAGTCGAAGACGTTGGTCAAACAAATGGTCGAAGATTTTAACTTATCTATCATCCAACCACACCATCTATCATTATCATCATCATCATCATTAGCATCGGGTTTCTTTGTCTTCACTGCAGGAGAACGACCCTTTCCGTACTACCAGAACCATACTTGTTATGGTACAAATAAAAGACAAGAGGAAACAAATGAGCATACATACAAAGCGGCGAAACACATAACCCTTCTTTTGGATTCGCCGTAGCCGGGTAAACAGAAATGTGTTTTCAGAAACAAACCTCAATCTGAACGGCTTACAGCCAAACCCTTTAACCGACACATCACGAAGGCCGTCTAAAAACTCTGAACGTTCATTCCCTAGTTATCTAACCTATAAATGAATATTTCAAAAGAGAAATTCTAACTATGTTCTGGAGGTATAAATACACAAACCACTGCATCTGACATGCCTTTGTGGTTGTTTCTTTGTCGTTCAATATCTGCAAACACGATACCAGCAGATACTAGCTCCATATGCCACTGTGGCACCGACCTACATTTTGTTGGAACTATATGGACTAAAAGGCAACAGACGTCAGGTTTTGCTTATGGCTCATTTTCATTGGTCGATAACTCAGATATACAGCATGCGGGGACTCCCCGTACCCGGGCTAACGACCAATAAAAGCCACAAGTAGATACAGTGGTCGTTACGTCGAGTGCGGTTATACCCCACATGCTGTATATCGACTGTACATTACTCTATAGACTAGTAAAAATGACTCCCCGCATGCTTTACGGGAATCTCTCGCACCCCGAATTCGAACTACATCAACTATAGTGAAAATGGTTACCCACATGCGTGCCCTATGTCATGCGTTTCAGAAATCTCCCGCACGCCAGAACGACCAATTAAAATGACCCTTTACGTTTCCCTGACCAGGAGACCTAACATGACCTCTAATAGCAGTATTGCTATAGGTAAGTACTTTGTCAATTCGCACTATGACCAATAGGAAACAATATCTATTTGCTAGCAATTGTGTGACGTCATAGCAATTCATTCGCTCAATTTTCCTTTTTAGCAAGAGTACCATATCTGGCGACAGCGTTTGACGACCGCTATCATTCATCTGTTATCCTGCTCTATGCAATAATAACGAGCGGGATGGTACTTCTCTGTCGGGCGACATAACTTTTTCTGGGTTTCTCAACGGTGTCATGCTACGAGGCAGATATCGTCTAGCAAATAGTGCATACGGTATCGTTCTTGCTGGATTTTGTTATTAGGATGTCAGTGCCGGATTTATCATCACACTAATATTATAAAGGCGAAAGTTTGTGAGTGTGTTTATTACTTCTTGTGTTCGCATGTGTAGAACTTATAATGATCTTGTGCCTAACCACAAATCCCTTGACATTTTTGGAGTCTCTTTGTACTCCTTCAAAACGAAAATTAGACGGATCTTGGATATCTGACCAAATTTATAGATAGTTGTTTTTTTTTTTTTTTTTTTTCTCTCTCTAATGTACTTTAATAACAACACATAACGCGTGTAGTCAACTTTTTCCTTTTCTCTTTTTCTTTTCGCAGCTGTTGCAATTTTTTGTATTCTTTGCATGTTTTAAAAGATTTTGTTCTACTTGCTCTCTCATGGTTTTTATATAGTGTCTAGCTGTATGCACTTGTTAAAGAGTTGTTGCCTAGCTATGGTATTCTATCTTATAAATATATATTGTATAATTACGGTGACAATTTGTTAAGTGTGTCATAAGAAAATAAATAAATAAATAAACTTCTTCACGCACAAACGTCAGGACCAAATTTAATAAAATGTAGTATGCAGGAAGCTGACACCCTGGACCTTGGACCCTTTAGGTCCGGGTAATTCCGCGGAGCGCAGGTAGTAATGACATAAATCAGAAAGATTCAATCTTTTTGATGTAATTACTCTATTTGATAACCTAAGGCCAGTCCAACGTACTGAAAATTGAAGTCAGCGCCCTGCAGGCTATGTAAGGATATTGGAAATTTTCTGGCTGTATTGAAATAGTTGGAGTTTTAGCGCTGGAGTAAAGTTACTCATATTTTGACGATGTAAAACTTCATAAATTTAATTAAATTCAAGTTTTTTTTGTAAGTAAGTATTTATCAGCTATAAATATATGGTAATTACTTTGTAAATGAACTGTTTTTACAACAAACAATTTATCTTATACCTTTAAACGAGCAATTCTTTTATATATATATATATTTATTGACCGAGCGAGCGAAGCGAGGGAGGTCTCTAAATCGAGTTGGGGGCGAAAATGCATTGTATGTATGTAAGTATGTATGTATGTTTGTACCGCGATAACTGCCGAACCGATGGTCTGATTTTAATGAAATTTGGTAGACATGTAGGAAATATCAATAGAATTTTCAAGTTCGTTGGCCATCAAAGTCGGTTCAGTAGTTTTTGAAATATTAATAAAAATGTCCGCGAATAATAATCGCGAGGTCTAAGTTCGCGGCGAACTACTAGTTATATTAAACTTTAAATATATTTTTTTATTTTGCATTGTTTTTAGACAAGTTTAAAAAAAAATTGTTAATGTTTGAGATGTAACCGAGCAAAGCTCGGTCGCCCAGGTACTATTAACTTATTTCGCCCACTGCTGAGCTACCTCTCTTCGTCGACCCCTCATCAGTCCTGTGCTGCTCTTATCCAGGTACGGTTGGTATATATTTACTTTAAATTATATATTCTCAGGCTATTTTAATGTTATTATATTTAAAAAAATATTTTTATATTTTTGAATTAAAAAGAAGGAAATATAAAAGTTGTTGCAGTAAAACTATTTTTATAATTAATTAGAAATAAAATGTTAATCGTTTGACGACCTCAGTAGCGTAGTGAATGCCAGTCCCCCACCCAGAGGTTCCGCGTTCGATCTCCGATCCGGTCAAGCTGGAAAATGGCCTTTTTCAAATTCTTCTGGGTCTTGGATGTTTAAGTATCTATGTATTATGTATTTGTTATAAAATAATAGGTCCGTTGAGTTTGTATACCATAATACAAGTCTCGAATTTACTTTGGGGCTAGCTCAATCTGTGTGTATTTGTCATTATATATTATTACATTATATTATGTTTTTAATTTTACATAAGTTTAGATGGTAATAAATCAGTCATCTATTCAACAACTTGGCGATGGAGTATTTATATCTCAATCGTAGTCATTTATCATAGTCTAAAAATAACTCGAACACGAAAACGTCCTGATACTCAGCACCTTCAGAACTAACTTGATGGTGTAAGGTAAAGGCGGAAAAGGTATTGGTACAAACATTTTACCTGTAATAATTATAGACTGAAAGACGAAAAGCTTGTAAAAAGAAATCTCATCACAGTCAAAACGGTTGTATATAATTATTATTATACAAAGCACTCAAGAATAGGTTATGATATTTTTGGGTCTGTTTTGGTATCGTGATCATTATTATCATCATCATGTCTTTTTGTCTTCACTGCAGGAACACGACCCTCTCTGTACTGCCAGAGCCATACTTGGCCAGGGCAGCCAGAGGACTTGGCCTACACTCTCCTCGCTAGCCAGACCTGTTGGAGAGGTCTCATTGATGTTTATATGCTTTGTTTAGCTTGTAGTTCCTAAGTCGCCTTTTACGACATCCACGGGAGGACTTGGAGTGGCCCTATTCTATTGCTGGAAACCACACGGCAACACAGCCATGATGTTTTAGATTATCGCTTATGATTTGGGTACCTTACAAGAAATACCGACGTGAAAACTGAGAAGCTACTGAAAGCGTGCAATCGGAGAGTAAATCTAAATTTGGATTTGCTTTGTACTACACTGGAATAAAAATGTGTTTTTTTTTGTCAACCTGATATATCTTCTTCTTATCATGTGTGTTAGTGACTAACACTAGTGTGAGAGTTTTTAAACCGCCTTAAAGGCCTCTGACATGGTTTTAGGTAACGACCAATGTCAAAGACAGTGACCGGGACCGACGGCTTAACGTGCCCTCCGAAGCACGGATCATCTTACTTATCAGACAATCAGGTGATCAGCCTGCAATGTCCTAACCACACTAGGACAACAACACAAATCGTTGCTCCCGCTGGGAATCGAACCCGCGACCTCCGGGTATGAGCCAAACGCTCTAATCACTACACCACGAATGGCAGTCAGAGACCTGAGATATGTATAGATTAGACCAGTGGTTCCCAAAGTGGGCGATAACGCCCCCTTGTGGGCGCTGCAGGTCTCAAGGGGGGCGGTAAGAGACCCAGAAAGAAAATGTTTTTTTTTTTTGCTAGGAGCTTTATTTAGCTAGGAGGCCTCTTAAACAACGACTGCAAGAGCTCTCGACTCTCAACAACAACTTGTGAACATCAACTAATATGAATTAAAAGATTGCTCAAACTCGGTTCTATATTTCTCTCCGCGTAGTTCATATATCTGTCCTATTTTATTAAATATAGAAAAAATGAAAATCATGTCAATCGGTCGCTCCGTTTCGTAATGAAAGTAGACACAAACAAACAAATAAAAAGGCAACAGACACACTTTCGCATTTTAATAGTTATTAGTACTCGTAGATATCTATCATGTTTTAACAAGTTTTAGTTAAATGACCCGAATTGTGCATTCCTGTATCAGTTGGCTGGTTTTTAAATAGGTGAAAAAATGGGGGCGCTAAAAAAATATTTATTCTCAAAGTGGGCAGTAGACAAAATAAGTTTGGGAACCACTGGATTAGACGAAGAAAAATCATCTTTTCTTTTCTAAAGTTGGCGGTTGGCCGCCTCTACTAGGCGAGAACGGGGGAGGTGCAGAGGGGAAGGGGGCGCATATTGCGCGAGACCTTAGAAGATTCCGTTCTGTATGTAAAATACTTATTATTATGTCTGTGGTTTGATGAAGGTGATATAGTCGCCTTAAGGTGGCGCCCGAAGATCGTGAAAAAATATTTGAAGGATATTGGAATCTAGGAAACGTTGACCGTCAACGTGAGTTTATAGCAAGGCATGTGGAACAAATTCCAATCCAACATCAAACTGCAGGTCCAACGTCTAGTAGACACGTCACTTTAAAATATTACTTGACGGTTCGTGGGGAAAGATTCAAAGTATGTGGGTATTTTTTCCTGAATACTTTGAGTATCAGTCAGCGAGCTATTCGAACTGCTTTAGCCAAAGTGACACCTTTCGGAACTATCTATGGAAACAGATCATCGTGGTGGTCGTACCAAAGACCGTCAGGAAACTGATTCGAAATTGAGAGAACTCTTCGAAAGTCATATAGATCGATTTCCAAGGGTCGAATCTCATTATTGCCGTGAAAACTCCTCCCGGGAATATTTGCATGCAGATTTATCCTTGCGTAAGATGTATGATATGTTTTTGGCGACTTCAGAGAACGATGCAATAAAACCCTGTTTTGCAACCTACCGCAGAGTCTTTAAGTCAAAAAATCTGAGTTTTCATCATCCCAAAAAGGGATTAATGCAGTTTATGCATGGCGTATCGTACCGGCAATTCCGAAGATAAATTAAAATTGCAGGAAAAATATGATAACCATATTGAACAAAAAAAGGTTCCGTCAAAAGAGAACCGAATGCAAAGAATTAGCTAAGCAGTCTCCTGACTCTTTACAATGCGCAACTTTTGATCTTCAGCAAGTTATATCCTTGCCAATAACAAAAGAAAGTTCGCTTTTCTATAAAAGACGTCTATTCGCCTATAATTTTACCATCTACGACATGACATCACGAGCTTGCACTTGTTTCACGTGGCATGAAGCACAAAGCAAAAGAGGATCCTCAGAAATATCAACTAAAAGAAAAATATGACGACTTGATTTCGTTAACAGCTGGTGATGCGCCAGTGATAAGGCTGCCAGAACGTGCAAAATTCTACAAATCGCTTCCACATTAAATTGATTATTGTTGCAGAAGATCATCTAGCAAGGTTACTTTTTCATGATTGGAGAGGATGTCTATTTTCTTTGATTATGTAAACGTTTGCATTTTCAAGAGTTCCTATTTAATAATGTGATATTAGTATTTTTAGAATTTGTTTTTAGTTCTATTTCGCAGTTATGACTGTATTTTTTTTAAACATCTCGTTTTTTTTTAGATTATTTACTATGAGTAATCGACGTACTAGGATACGTAAGTATAGGTACAAAAATTGTGATTTTCAAAAGTTATGTTTAAGACTGAATAACTTAATTAGAAATAAGGTTATGTGCATAACAAAGATGTGATCTCAAAGATATTGTATTAAACTGTTAGTTTATTAAACAGATGTTGATTATGATTAAATTTTAAACAATGACTTTTTGAAACAAAACTGTTGTTTGAGCTTAACTTACAAACACTTGTTAAAAAAATTACACAAAAGTTTGAAATTTTTGTTACAATTTGTTATTTTTTTTAACTATCAGTATACTTAATGGTTACGTGTTTGTAATTTGTAACTTGTAACTTGATTACAACTGATTATTTCTATACCCTGAATTTTATTACATGATTTATAGTATAATTGCCCGACGTAAGTTACAACAAATACCGTCCAAATCAAAAACAAAGTTCTCTCAAAGAAACGTATCTGCTTTGAAAATTTATTATTTAAATAATAATAATAATACTTGAATAAAATTTATACCCACACGAAGTACTCTATAAGATCAATATACAGGCAGACTTTTATTTTGCTCACGCTGATAAACGTTGAGCTGCCTCCGATTTTAGGTAACCATAAACCGAATAAAGCTTGCCCTGAACATTTTGCTCAATGTCAGTTACGTCAGTTAGAGAGGCAAGCGACGATATGTACATATAAGCAGACTAAATAAACATTAACTAACAAATACTGTTCCTTGAAATGGATACGGGTGGAGTTAAGATTAACGGAAAGACAGTGTATTTTATACGTATCGCAGATGACATTGCAGCCGTGGCGAAAGATTCTAAACAACTAGAGCAGATGGTTCAGTGTATGGATAAAGTGTTCCATGAGTTTGCATTAAAAATTAATACTTCCAAAACAAAAACATTAATAGCCGTCAAAAGAAGACGCCCCAAAATCCCATCACTTTAAATAACAAACCTATAGAACAGGTCATTAGTTTTAAATATTTAGGTAGTACAATAACAAATGACTCAAGATGCTCCAAAGACATTATTCAAAGAATAGCCATAGCCAAAAACAATTTAACTACAAAAAGTCACTATTTAAATCAAAAATATCCAAAAAACTAAGAAAACGACTGAAAAAAGTATATATTTGGAGCATAGCCCTATATAGTTGCGAATCATGGACAATGAGAAAGAAGGATAGAGCTAGATTAGAAGCGTTTGAGATGTGGTGCTGGCGGCGAATGGAGGGCATTAGCTGGACGGAAAAGAAAACTAATGAGGAGGTGCTGGCACTTGTTGGAGAGAAACGAAAACTACTACAACTATTAATACTAGGAGAGGGAAAATGTAAGGACACCTAATAAGACATGATGAATTTTCAAAAGTAATATTGGAGGGGAAAATCGAAGGAAGAAGAGGCAAAGGAAGACCTAGAGATAGTTTTATAAAACAACTAAAGAATCAGATTAATGTTTCAACATACAAGGATATTAAGGAGTTGACTTTAGACAGAGAGAGATGGAAGGCATTGGTTGCTCCACAGACAAGAGCTTAGCTCTTTAATAAGGAGAGAGAGAACAAATACTGATCATTTAAAAACAGGCGATCAAATAAACAGGCCCTCTCCAACCCGTCTGGCCAGCGAGGAGAGCGTAGGCCTAACCCTCTGGCTGCTCTGACCAAGTATGACTCTGGTAGTACAGAGAGGGTCGTGCTTCTGCAGTGGACAGCAAAAGATCAGGCGATGATGATGAAATAAACACAACAAAAAGGTACCTATAACAATAAATCCAGAAATAAGCCCACAAAAATCCGATGTAATATTGTATTATGCGAGAAAATCACAACAAAAGATAATTAAGGTTGGTAAAATCAAAATTTATAAAAATCCAGTTACGGGCCGCGTTAAAAAGGGGCAAGTCAAAAACTCGGTGAAAGTAAATCCAATTTTGTTGATTCCATTGACATAGATTATATAGACCAGCCACGTCAAACATTGGCTTGTGTTCCATTTTTTGCACCGGACAGAAAAGACGTGATAAAAGTTTTACGCTAACGTCTGTCGGTGTGTCTGTGTCTTCGTAGCGTCAGAACGGAGGGAAGAATTTGAGTATGATTAAGATTCTAAGGTGTTTGATGAAAATCGGTTCAGCTGCTTCAAACTTATCGGATTTTAACAATTGAATGTCAGGGCTTTCCCTGAGCAAAAAATAGCGCTACGGATATCAAGTCGTATCGGTAGTTCGGCTACTTATCACTAGATGGCGTTCTTGATAGTCAGGGTTATTTTTAATTAGCTTAGCAAATGAATTTGTATAGAGCTTTTAATTAAGTTAACATGTGTTTGTATAGTTTTAGCTTATAAACTGTCAGAAGTACACATTTTAGGGCTTAACAGCTCTTTGGTTGATACAAAAATGCAGATACAATTGCTCTCCCATTGTGACTTTAGTATTTATATTCCAATGCTAAGTAAAACTCGTACCCAGCCGTGACGTCATGTAAAATTTATTTGCGCTGTATCTTTGTCATTTTTTGTTTCTCAGAGAAAAGAAAAAATACGTCTACAATATTTTTCAATAATCTAACCGATGCACCACAAATATTTTTCCATTCGTCATGCCTCAAAACAGTGATATGTGATGTCTCCTCTAGTATTTTAGCACATTATAGCTCTTTGGTTGATACAAAAATGCAGATGGGCGGGCAGCTCGTTAGTGGCACGGATGACCGAAAATATTTTTAATTTTCCTTCCTTTGGTTGCTCACCCATTGTGACTTTAGTGTTTATATTTCAATGCAGATAGGTAAAGGCAAGACAGAAGTGGTGCTCTCTTTTGAAATAAATTCTTTATTTTTAACCCCCGACAAAAAGAGTTGACGCTAAAGTCTCTCGGTCTGTCTGTCTGTCTGTATCATCATAGCGCTCGAACATCGGATGGACCGCTTTTGATTTAGGTTTTTTTTACGTGAAAGCGAGTTCTCTAGCGATAGTTATTGTTTTTAGCCTTTTAAAAGTAATTTGGGGGTTAACGCTTGAAATTCTGGGCGCTACGGATATCAAGTCGAATCAGTAGTTCTGCTATCACTAAATGGCGTTCTTGATAATCGGGGGTAAAGTACTAAAACTAAATTAAATAAAAAAATTAAATAATGAAAGTATCACAAGTTCGTCGCTGATTATGATATTTTATAAATTCTTTCATATGTGTTTACTGTGGTTAACAAAGATTTTGTTAGTAAAAAAAACTTGAGAGGTGTCAAGGGACACCCTGATGGAACGAAGTTCGAGAGAGAGTGAGACAGAAAAACACGCGCACGCCGCACGGCTTACAAACTACAGCAAAAAGTGTCGTTACAACTTTTGGTCTTAATTTTTTCCGTCTAGCCTTCTTTCGCAACGCGCGATAAGGAACTTCGTTCCAAAAATACGTGCTTGTTCTCTATTTATTTTAAATGAGAGCACTAATTCTGCCCTGTCTTGAACTCACAAATTCTACATTGTTTTAAAAATTCGCCATATTTTTCCGACGTTTTGTTGAAGGTTGCAAATTAATTTGTGGTTCCTCATTGTCGTGAATAATTACTGTGTGGGTTTATGCAAGGCTTGGTACGCTTTGTTTTAAGATCTCTGCATTGAAGGTAAACAGAACGTCAAATATAAAAAAAGTATAGAAATGGACTTTTTATGTAAATATAAGTATCTATGAATACAGGTTTATTTACACTAGTTTTTTGTGTGTTTGACGACCTCCGTGGCGTAGTGGTCACCAAGCTATGCCGCCACGCAGAAGTCCCGGGTTCGAATCCCGGACAGGTCAAGTTGGAAAATGGCCTTTTTCAAATTGTCCTGGGTCTTGGATGTTTATCTATATATGTATTTGTTATAAAATATAGTATCGTTGAGTTAAAAAATGCTATAAAATATTGTATCGTTAAGTTAGTATCCCATAACACAAGTCTCGAAATTACTTTGGGGCTAGCTCAATCAGTGTAATTTGTCCCTATATATTTATTTAGTTTTAAATTATTTTCAGTGCTTTACAATGTCGCCATGCTGGTTTGGGATAAGAAATAACTAGTCAAGTGCGAGTCAGATTCGTGCACAAATGGTTCCGTACCAATCTATAAAAATTACGTTTATTGTATGGGACTTTGAATGGAACTTAGATATTTATTTTACGAGTATTCTGTTTTTAGTATTTGCTGTTATAGCGGCAACAGATATACGTCATCTATGAAAATTTCAGTTATCTAGCTATAACGGTTCATGAGGTACATCCTAGTGACATAAAGACAGACAGACGGGCAGCGGAGTCTTAGTAGATAATAGGACAAGTTTTTTAACACTTTGGATACCCTAAAATCGTAAAACGTGCCAGTGCTTCGCTTTCCGCCCAGATCGTACAAGCTGATCGAGGAAAGGGGGATAATCTAAATCATATTGATAGGCGATGTGGCTCGCTACCCATCACTTTTCTGATTCCAACCTATCAAATAGGACAGAGGCCTCTCCCAAAGATTCCCAAAATGACCGATCTAGTGTGGCTTGCATCCAGCGCCTTCCAGCGACCTTGGTTAGGTCGTCAAACCACCTTGTAGGTGGGTGTCCAACGCTTCGCTTGCCTGTACGTGGTCGCCATTCGAGAACCTTTTTACCCCATCGGACATCAAAGGAATGAATTTTATAATAGGTTTACAAAAAAACTGTAGAGATAATACAACCATATATTCACGTTTGTTGGTCATTAATTGTTCTAGTTTAAATTTCACATTAGCTTTGCTACCAAAATTCAGCTCGTAAGAATTCTCGGAACTCGGTTAGCCCCCGAGTGTTCATTATATCCTGGGAAAGTCCAAGTCATAATAAACAAAACATACACTGAAGAGTTAATAACAGAACATTAGCATTAAACAACTAAGAGAGAAAATAGTTCCGAACACAAACCAGAATTACAAGCTAAAAACGTTCCATTTTTAGTTAAAAACACAAGCGGTCACTTTGTAAATCTTCCTCTGGTAATAAAGGCAACAAAAATAAGCGAACTAAATTTGCATTTGGGAAATGGCAAAATAAATGCAAACGGGAATAACAGATTTCGTTTTAGGGAAATTCGTCGGTAATCTTCTAAGTGCTGTTGTCAAATCGCTCTTATTCTTAGCGTGGAATGGAACGGGCTTATTGGACGTTCCTAAGGAGGTGAGGGGCGTTAGGTAGGTAAGCAGCTGTTCGTAACAGCCATATCATTTTATATACACTATACCTAACAAAAACGGGCAAAAAGCGGCACCAACTGGATTCCAAAAAGCAAGCGACAACGCGGCCGCCCGCGAACACGTTGGTGCGATGTCCATCCCGTGTCCCACTGCTGGGCAAAGGCCTCTCTTCATCTATTCCATTCAGTTCTGCTCTAAACTATTTCTTTCCACTCATCTTTAAATGTATCCAGTACGTTGCGCTATCGCGTTCTTGGTCTGCCAGGTCTAGGAATTAGTTGAAAACCAACAAGTGGTGACCTTTGCCCAGAAATCATTTGGCCTGCGGGGTATGTAGTCAGCCCAGTCCCATTTCGAATTTGCGGCCTTCAGTCAGAGCTACGTCAGCGATTCCTGTGCGGGAGCGTAGTTCGGTGTTACGGATTTTGTCCATTAGTTTGACACCCAGGATGCTACGCTCCATCGCTCTTTGGTAAACCTTGATCAAAATTTGCCAAAGAGACCTTAAAAAAATACAATAAAAACTGGCAATCAATAGCACAAAATAGAGAATCATGAAGTAGTAAGAGCTTTGCCCAATACTGGAACACTGACGGCTATTAAAAATAACAATAAAAAATACCTAAGAAACTTGTTTATGGATGGAGTAAAAGAAACGACAAAATGAGAGTCGTACAGAAAGGTCAAGCATTTAGCCTAAGATAGAGAGATATGGAAAATACTCCACCGACAAGAACCTAGTTCTTTTTATTGATAACTAGCCAAAGCCTGCGACTTCATTCGCGGGATAAAGTCCCGCGAATCTCTGAAAAAAGCTCATCAGGCTGAACAACTTTTTCTGATGTGTCATTTTTATATTTCTTATAGTTAATTTAGTAACCATTATAATAGTACTGCATCAGATGTTCCATTTTCCAAAATCAATTGAACCCTATTAACCTTAAACTATTACTTTTTCTGCATCGCACCAAAATTATTTCTATTCTACTCGTAATCTATGATATACCTATCAGGTAATTTTCTCTAATGGGGCAGATCAAGCCCTATTTGATCTTGCGGCCCTGGGTAAATAGACACTAAAAACCATTTGGAGCATGATCATGGACGGGTTAAACAGTCATCATTTTAGCCGCATAACGTCCACTGCTGGACATAGGCCTCTCCCAAAGATTTCCAAAATGACCGATCAAGAGCGGCCTGCATCTAGCGCTTTCCAGCGACCCTGGTCAGGTCATCTGACCATCTTGTAGGTGGATGCCCTACGCTTCACTTGCCAGTACGCGGTCGCCATTCAAGAACCTTTTTGCCCCATCGGCCATGGGTTCGTAACGCTATGTGTCCCGCCCACTGCCACTTCAACGAGCTAATCCGCTTGGCTATGTCAGTGACTTGACGGATTTCCTCATTTCTGATTTGATCACGTAGGGAAACACCGAGCATAGCTATCTCCATAGCGCGTTGAGCGACCTTGAGCTTTCTTATGAGACCCATAGAAAGAGACCACGTTTCAGAGTCATAAGTCATCACTGGTAACACACATTGGTTGTAGACCTTAGTTTTGTCTAGTTCCTGCGGTTAAACAGTGATGGGTTTCTAAGCGCATCCCTTGATTTTCGTTAATGACTACTGTTAGCTTGTCCAAATATGCCCAAATCCATTTGAAAAACCTATCACTTAATATTTTACTCTATCCTACTTCCTACTAATATTATAAAGCGAAAGTTTGTAAGTTTATACGTGTGTTTTGATTTCAAGCTAAATTAAAATGAAATTTGTCATATAAGTAGCTTATTACCTAAATTAACACAGTGTAAAATTTTATTTCGGAAAAACGTAAGGTGCTCCTGGTATCGTCAAATAACCTTTGACCACGCAACACTGCGGGCAACAGCTGGTAATGTAATAAATATAAAATAACTACACGTGAATGTACTCAAAAAGAATTACTGTTTCCTGTATGTGCCATGTGTAAAGTTTTCTACACAAAATGCCACTTTCATGCGTATTTTTCACATTTTTCCTGCTGTTGAATTGATAGAGATGTCAGGAAAGGATGCGACTTTATGAGATTACGGATGATTGGAACTATTGTATTTGAAACATCTCTTTATATCCTATTCCAGTCTCCTAGACTAAGGCCACTCACTATTCTCAGAGTGATGAATTGTGAGTGTGTGGGTTGCTGATCGCAGTGGAGTACTCTTTTCACAGAAGACGGTGCTCGCCTTTTTCTGTTACTTATACCTGCCTTACCCATTTTAAGGTTCCTTACCCAAGGGGTAAGAACAGAACCTATAAAAGACTCTGCTGTCCGTCCCTCTGACTGTCTGTCTGGCTTTTTGTACTTCTGTCACCAGGCTGTATTTCATAAACCGTGACAGCTAGACGGTTGAAATTTTGAGAATGATTTTCTACCTTTCTTTATGAAAATAACATCATCACTCAATTTCAATCGGGCTTTCGAGAGGGTCACAGTACAATGTCTGCCTTACTCAAGGTTACGGATGACATTCGCTGGGCGATTGATAACAAATGTCTTACCTTATTGGTTCTCCTTGATTTCAGTTGCGCTTTCAACTCTGTAGATTTTGATATTCTTCTCGGCATTCTTCGTTCTATAAATGTTTCTCCTTCTAGCTTATCCTGGTTTGATTCCTATCTTCACGGTCGCTCGCAGTGTGTTCGCGTCGAAGAGTCTTACTCCGATTGGCGAGAGCTCAGTGCGGATGTACCACAAGGCGGTGTTCTGTCTCCTCTTTTATTTTCTGTATTTATTAATACTGTTACCCAAATTATCTCTTCTAGCTTCCATCTCTACGCAGACGATTTGCAGCTTTACAGACATTGTCTACCTGTTGACATCGATACAGCCATTGATGCTATGAATTGTGATCTGCATAAGTTAACTGTGTGGGCTAAATCGTTTGGTTTATTAGTAAACCCAAAAAAATCGCAAGCCATGCTTCTTGGAAGTCGGTATGCACGAAATTCCATTGATCATAGTACTGTTCCTCCTCTAATGCTAGACGGTTCCATCATTGCATTCTCTGAGACTGCCAAAAATTTGGGTGTGCTAATCGAATCGACGTTGGGTTGGACTGCGCATATAACTGAAGTTAGTCGCAAAGTATATTTTTCCTTTCATAGTCTCAAAATACTCCAATATTTCTTACCTTTTAAAATTAAAGTCTCTTTATGCCAGTCCCTTATACTCCCACTTCTTGATTATGCAGACTCCTGCTATTTAGATGCTACAGAGGAGTTACTGAATAAGCTGGAGCGATTGCAAAATTTATGCTTGAGGTTTATATTTGGGTTAAAAAAGTATGACCATGTGTCAGAATACCGCAAACAACTTCAGTGGCTCCCTATTCGTTTGCGTAGAAACCATAGAATCCTATGTCTTCTTTTCAAAATTTTGTACAACTCTTCCTATCCTACTTATCTACGTGATCGGTTTTCCTTTGCCCGTCCGTCTAATGTACTCTGTAGATCCCACCTTAGAACCTTACTCAGAATCCCTGACTATACTTCTGCGTGCTATTCCCACTCCTTCTCTGTTCAAGCGGTGAAATTATGGAATTCACTACCACACACTATACGAGACTCCAAATCATTTACTGTTTTTAGGAAGCGAGTAAAAGAGTATTATCTTTCCTTAACATAATGAATAGTATTTATATGTATACATATTTTTATATTATATATTTATAATATATATTTTTAGTTGCGTATATATTAGTCTATGTATATACATTATGTATTGTATAATAATGTATGTGTGTATATGTTTAAATTTTTAGATAAGTAGCTACATGTATTTGTATTTAAATTTAGTTTATTATGTACACGCCTACTACTACCTGTTTTCTTCACTTTTCCTCTCCTGGGTCTGCTGGAAGAGATTTCTTATGAAATAAGCAGTACCTATGTACTCAATTTTCTTACTTTGTTTGTTTCTGTGTTTGTATTTTGTGTACATGAATTTTGTAAATAAATAAATAAATAAATGATGTATTTATAAAAAGTACCAAAAACAGAATAAAATAAACGTTTTACGAGGCTCTCTTACAACAAACGCGATTATTTTTGCCGTTTTTTGCTTGGTATAATATACAACTGAATATTCACATACTATTCAGTTATATATAAGAAGTTATATATAAATAAATATTTAAGAACACAACAAACGTGATTTTTCATAGAAAATGGTACAGAAACCTTCGTGCGCGAGTTGCACTTGGCTGGTTATTACTTTTTTTTACCTGTTTTGTCCCATTGTTGGGCAAAGGTCTCTCCCATCGTCTTCCATTTATCTCTTTCCTGTACTAGGCTCGTCAATCCCTTCTGAAATGCGTCGATATCGTCTCGCCAGCGCTTTCTTGGCCTACCAGGGCGACGGTAACCATCTTTAGGCAACCACTCTGTGGTAATGCTGGCCCATCTCTTGCTGTGCATCCTACTGACATGCCCTGCTCAATTTCACTTAAGCATGGCGGTTTTATATCACGGTTATTACTAAAAAGAAAAATCACACGCACTATACAAGTAAACAAACCCAAACGCTCCCATTAATTAATCACAAGAAGACTCACTAAAAAGCGAAAAATATGAGTAAAATATTTGAGTCGATAAAGATTTTATACATCTAAATAGTCAAGGTTTCGGTTACATAATTCTTTTTTTGATTAAAACTAACGTGAAATACAATCATTGTTTTATTTAGTGAACGAGTTACTCACGTATCGAGTCAGCTACTGCCTGTACTGTAGTTTCGGTTAATGTTGAATTTAGTATCGGAATACTTGCAATATGCAATATAACAATATCACGGAATTCTCATCTGCAAGTAAGCAATACAAAAGATTCTTATAAAACATGTGCATCTCTGCAGAGCGTAGCGAGCTGTCCGCTTGATGAATAACATATCTAGTTGGGAAATATGAGAAAATAAAAATAAAAAACTTAAGTGATGGATTCCATTTTTACAAATTTAATTTGCATGGAATAAAGAGAACAGCTTTTAAACAATGGACGAGATAGGCAAACGAACAGTTAAGGAAAAGGACAAGATGGGAAAGGGAACTAGTTGAGGAAATGGAAAAAAAAAATTAAGTGGACGAATTATGTAATAGACGAGATAGAAAAGTGGACCATATCGTTAAAAAGGATTAAATCCGTGTTTCAAAGTACAGATGTTGCTTTTAAGAGTTGACTTTGGATAGAGAAAGATGGGAGGCATTGGTTGCTCCAAAGACAAGATATTTAATAAGAAGAAGAAATAAGGAAGACACAAAAGAACCCTCATGCTTAACAATAAGTACTTGGAAAAGTGGCGAAACTAAGTTGATATCGTAGCTCCATCTGTTTGTCAGGTAAATTACAAAACCCCGAATAAACAGTTTTTTTTTCTTCAAATTTGACCCAAAACCACCGTAAAATTGCTTTCACGTGAAAAAAACCGCATCAAAAATTTGTCTATCCTTTCGAGCGCTACAATGTCATACACAGACAGACATAAGCATCAAAATAGTAGTACCCCTCTTTTTTGTAGGGGGTTAAAAATATTCACTTGTATATAAAGGAAGATTTAATTGAAGACAAGATTGCTCAAGTTAATATTTCCAAAGCCAGGAGCCTTGACGACGTTATTTCGATGCACAATAGGTAGTGGACAGTATCTAGATTGCACCTCACGTCGTGGAAGTTCAATAAATCATGATGTATGTATACACACGGTACACCGCAGACATTAATTCACCTGTCTGTATACACGTAACTAACTAGTTGCTCACTCGGTTAGTATTAACCGAAGATAAACTCTATTAGGGAGGCCTATACTCAGCAGTGAGTGGAAGAAGAGCTGAGATGAATGAATGAATTGCTGCGTGGTGGTTTTCGGCAGAGTAAAATAGGACCACTCCAAGTCTTCCCGTGGATGTAATAGAAGGCAACTTAGGAAATACGCTAAGCAAAGCTTATAAACATCATGACACCTCTCCAACTCGTAAGCCCAATCCTCTGGCTGCTTTGACCAATATAAATTGCTCTAGTAGTACAGAGAGGGACGTGCTCCTGTAGTGGAGACTAAAAAAAAGACATGATGATGATGCTCAGCAGTGGGTGGAAGAAGAGCTGAGATGAATGAATGAATGAAAACTCCATAACAGCTCTCGAGAAGTAAGCTCAGCTTTGCATTTGTGTGAGTAAATACGAATAGTAGGTGAAAGGTTCTCACCTTTCACCTACTATTCGTATTTCGGCTTGAGACATGGTAAAGCCCGCGCATGGTTTAAACCAGTTTATACTGGTTTTTGGAACTCGGCCTGAGGCCTAGCACGAGTAAACCCCTTTTAGTATAAATGTAAATCAGTACCTGGGCGACCGAGCTTTGCTCAGTTACATCTCAAACATTAACAATTTTTTTTAAACTTGTCTAAAAACAATGCAAAATAATAAAAAAAATATCAACTTAAACATAAAAAAAACAAAAGTAAGTCACCGAGTGGGATTCGAACCCGTCACACTTTTTCTAGCGGTCGCTATCCTTAACCGCTGAGCTAAATCAAGGCGGTCGCGGCGCGACGAAATTAGCGACCATATTCTGCGTGGAAAGAAAAACGCATGAAAACTCGAAAACACGCGTTTTCCCAAACATAAAACTGATCTAGATCGATTGTTTACCCCCGAAAACCCCCATATACAAATTTTCAGCGAAATCGTTAGAGCCGTTTTCGAGATCACAGAAATTTATAAATAAATATATATATACATACATGCAAGAATTGCTCGTTTAAAGGTATAAGATAAGATATGACAAGCAATATAATTATGAAGCTGATTTGATGATGCAGCCAGAAGGTGACCATATGAACTCTGTAATTAAACGCCAATCCCATCAAATTAAAGCTTATTTCATTCGTCCTGAATAGTACATGGCGGCACATTTTATAATGCCCGGGCATTATGAATAATGATAAGCTAGGTACTTTGAGCAAAATAGTTTATTATAATTTGAACTTCCTTATAATATTTATTACATTGCCTTGTGTCGTAAGGATTTATTTAAGAGAAACAATATTAAGAATGACAAACTCTTTAATTCAAATTTTACAATTTAGATACCGAACACAGTCACAGATAGGGGTCGCAGGTTAGCAGCCACGAGACTCGTTGATCCAGAAGGAATGGAGGTTTTGATGCAGCCCGGCTTCCAGCAGTGGTCAGAAAGGGCGAGGTCCAGCTCGCTACCGCTTTTATATGGGCGGCGCGGGGTGCGGTGCGGTGAGGTGCGCAGCTAGAGGACCGTCGTCACAGCCTGCACATTATGATTATTGTCGTATGGTTTTCGGGCAATCTGATAATACGTACACAATACAGGTACATCGCAAGGGGGTTTCACCTTGATTTAAGAGGTCTATCAACCATAATACCACATACATATCTCCATAATACCACGTCTCTGATATGTGCATGAATGGTGCGATGCACACGTTCAACAATAGCTGATTTGCTACTTCACCACAAGCCGCAAGACCGCAAATATCGTCCTTGTGGTCGATATACTGAGCTACGGTGAGTATTTAGGCGGGGAAGCTAATAAATCACAGAACCATTCGCAGTCAGTGGCCATTTGGCCAAACGTGGAGACGTAGGTTAATGAATGACAGCTACAAGTTTATTTGCTAGGCAAATTCAAAAACCTCCGACTGTCAAGAACGCCATCTAATGATGAGAAGCGGAACTACTGTTACTATATGCGTATGCGTGTTTTTATAAATACTGGTACGGAACCCTTCATACGTGAATCCGACTCGCACTTGCGGTTAATACATCTTCTTTACCACTATCACGCTAAAAGCGGCCTTTGAGTCTTGCGGAAAACCTAAAATGTTCTACTGCCCCATTAGGGATAAAGTTGTGAAAGAAATGCATTTCGAACTTAGGTTTGCAGACAAGCTTTTGAAGGAAACGCTATTCAATTTCCAACGGTTGATCAAAGTAAAACTTGCCAATACACTACACGAGTACCTACGTTCCTTTTCATGTTTTCTTTTATAGTCACGAAAGTTTCTCTCCAAATGGAGTTGTTTAAGATCCATAACATTCGTATACGCGTACTAAAAAAATTACGGCGTCCAAATTTTATGAAATCCCGTGAAAACCTTTATGAAAAGTTTTATAGCGTGGACACCTGGGGTAACGTAGGCGTTTCATAAAAATCATGAGTAAGTTGAAACCTTTTCGGCTAAAAATAGAAATTAGAAGATTTTTATTAAATATCCAAAGATTGGAAAAAGACCTAAATACATTTGCTAACATAGCATTAAGACCTAAATACATTTGTAAACCTTATTTACTAAACTTTCAAATAATGTTTGGGTTGTATAATAAAAAATAGTTGAGTATTCAAATTAATTAAAATAATATCGATGCAAACTAGAAACGTAAATCTTAATATTATCAAAATTCTTTTTCCTCTTTCATTTTTTTACCAAAATGGAAAAAAAATAGAATAGAAGCAAAACCAATGCAATAGAGAAATCAAACTAGATCTAAAATCATGTTTTGTGACTGCCCCATCCTGCTCGTGGTATTAGAGTGCGCGCTGCAATTTTATTTATTTACAAAATTCATGTACACAAAATACGAACACAGAAACAAACAAAGTAAGAAGATTGATACTGCTTATTTCATTAAAATTTATCTTCCAGCAGATCCAGAAGAGGAAAAGAGAAGAAAACAAACAAGTTCTTTGGTATTCCACTCTTTCTAATAATCTAGTCCATTTTGCATGGAAATTACCATTGACTAAGTAACATGGAGTAACAGAGCACCAATGCAATAGAGCAAACAAACTAGATCAAAATTACTTTCTGAGATTGCCTATCCCGCTCGTAGTATTAGAATGTGGGCTGAAAGTGCCTTGGGATTACATTCTTTTTAATAGTGTAGTCCACTCTGCCGCCTGCACGGAAACTACCATTGACTCAGTAACAAGGAGTAACAAAGCAAAACCAATGCAATAGAGGAATCAAACTAGATCTAAAATCACACACAGTGTACGCGTAAGCCCTCTCGTGGTATAAGTATGCGGCTTCAAGTGCCTTGGGTTTCCACTTTTTCTAATAATCTAGTCCACTTGCACAGAAACTTCCATTGACTCAGTAACATGGAGTGACAGAGCAAAACCAATGCAATAGAGCAATCAAACTAGATCTAAAATCACATTCAATGATTGCCTAATTCACCACTCGTGGTATTAGGATGCAGCTGTGAGAGCCTCGAAATTCCGTTTTTTCTAGTAATCTATCCACTCTGTACGGGAGCGACATTGACTTAGTAAAATAGAGTAACAGTGCAAAAATAAAGCAATAGAAAAATCAATCTAGATCTAAAATCACACTCTGTGATCGCGTAATTCCACTCGAGATGTTAGTATGCGGCAGCGACTGCCTCGGGATTCCGCTTTTTGTACTAGTAAACTAGTTCACTCTGTAGGAGATCTACATTGACTTAGTAAAATAGAGTAACAGAGCAGCACCAATGTAATAGAGTCAATCAATAAAAAAAAGAAAAATAGATGTCAATCAATAAAAGACATTCAAAAACTTGTTATAGTTAGGGAGGCGAATAGGGGAATTTTCTGCAATACTCGAGCGTGGCAGTTTAAGATATGAGAGATACCTTAGACCTAATAGAACAACCTTGTAAAGTATTTAGCTCTATATGTAGTGACGCGCGCTTAGGATCGACGATCAGATTAGTAAAAAAAAATCGATAGTCTGAAATACTCGAGCGCATCAGATTAAGATATTGGGGGTTGATTTTAGTGTTTAAAGACTAAATTTAAGTAATCTGACGATAAGTCCTTGACGCGGCCGAGTTATAGGGTCGCGAACTTGTAAAAAAAAAACGTTAATCCGGCATTCTCGAGCGCGATTTTTTTATTATTTATTTTGAAGAATATAATCTAAAACTTACTAAAAATACAAAATCTGCCGGTTTCCGCATGACCGGAAGTGTGGAGGAGCTATTTCGTGTTCCTAAGAACGCGTTGCGGCATATAAGTCGCGAACGATACATTTTACAAAAAAAAAAGTTTAAATAATCATTTACGTTGGTTGTATCTATCGCTTTATTGTCATTCTTAAATTCCCCGTTTTTCAAGGAGAAAGAAAGGAAAAAAAAGAAACCAAAAAACCTTTTTCGGTCAGATTAAGAGAACCCACCAACTTTTTTGTCAGATTAAAAAAATATGCTTACCGAGATAAACCTCCCCTATGAAAATCTGACGCGCTCGAGTATTTCAAAATAACTTTTTTTTTTGCATTTTCAAAAATTCATCGTAACTTATCGTCACGCCGAAATCGTCAGTTTTTTCAAAGGGAGCTTCCTTGGGGCCTACTTAACACCCCTTCCGAAAATCTGACGCGCTCGAGTAATTTTTTTTTTTTTGCATTTTTGACTACTTTATATGCCTACCCCCACCACGCAAACCGGTAGATTAGTATACCGTTGTTATCAGAGGCACTTGGGGCATACGTAGTATGAATATCTGACGCGCTCGAGAATGCCCAAGTAACTTTTTTTTAACATTTTTGAAAAACCGTACACGCCAAACCCACCGCTAAAATGGTTTTTACCATACGAGCTTTTCTTTTCGAAATTATTTTATCTTTCGATTTTGATAGGTCTCGACGGCGCCGTTGAATTACGCCATTTAGCTACCTCGCCTCCCTAACCATTACCTATAAGCTGTCAATCAATAAAAGACTTTTATCAAAAAACTTGTATTATTTATGTAACGTTCCTAAACAAAAGAGAAATTTGTTTTATCCTTTCATTACTTGCAAAAATAAGTTGTTCGTCTATCTCTTAACTAAGTCTATAGACGCCACGCAGCGCGACCTAGTTCCCGTGGGTGGTTTACGCCGCTATTTAATTAGAAAGAAATAAGAACCTCTCCTTACGAGATAATTGATTAGGAAAATAAATTATGCGCCATTGGATGATCTAGTGACCTATTTGATTGTGTATTTTTGGTGGCATGAAGGCTGAGTAGAATAAACTATATCACAACTACGACTCATCATCGGGTTTTTTTTCTCCACTGCAGGAGCACGACCCTATCTGTACTACCAGAACCACACTTGGCCAGAGAAGCTAGTGGATTCGGCCTACACTCTCCACCCTGGCCAGACGAGTTGGAGGGGTCTCATTGATGTTTATAAGTTTTGTTTAGCTTGTAATTCCTTAGTCGCCTACTACGAAATCCACGGGAAGACTTGGAGTGGTCCTATTCTACTCTGATGGATAGACATAACTACGATTAAGTACTCAAAATCTATAACTGGCTTTCATATCTACGTATTAAAAGTCATTCATATAGACCACTTATTATCGTTTCCCGTGCAAAGGTGCCCACAACGCTGGCAGCATTGTCACGTTGGATTGCATAACCATACTTTGCACGAGAACGAACTTTAGCGATAGTCGCTATGCGAAAAAACGGGTTTCGTAGAGAGTCAGCTAGTGGCCGAAATATTTCGACATCACCCGGCGACATCTCTCTCAGGGCGAATGTGACTTGAGATTGATCCTTTCCTCTTATTTTTCCAATGATAGGAGAGATACGAGTATAAGCCTAGGAATTCTTTACATATATTATGTAAACAATATCCCACCAAAAACATAAATGTGCTAAGTTTAAATCCAATAAAAGAATTGGGATCTAAATTGCCACCAAGTTCTGTAAAGAATCCTTTAATTTATTTATGAGAATTTTAACATCTGACTTGGCTAGTCCACATAATTTAAAAACAGAAAGATCAAAGAAAAATGTAAACTAGGTACCATACAAAATAAAAAGACTGTTTCGCTCGCAGCGAAAAAGACTGCAATATATTTTTTGTTTTACATTCGTGTCGAAGTTACTTTTCCGATACTCACAGATTAGGTTTACGATCTGTTGACAAGTACTAGCTTTGCGACAAAATATTATACTTTTCGTATTTACGAGTATTTGCGGATTTGGGTTTGTTGAAGTAATGTTTTGAAAAGTTTTTGGTGTAAGTATGCTGTTGATAAAATTATTAAAATATATTCGCAATTTTGATAATTGGTTTTTCAGCTTTCTGATGTTAGATTAAAGCTTACTCAAAGTCGACATCCATTATTTAGTTTGGATATTACTTCATAATAAAATCTTTAAATAATAAATTTAAGTATATTTATCAAAATATGGTTTAAGTAATTATTTTAAAGTCAAATTCAATATTTATACATAAAGTCGAATTCTAATTGTATTCAGCAACAAAGATATGTCTGATCGAGGCCTCCTTGTCATAAGACGTGTATTAAGTAAATATTACATCTGAGAAACGTATGTAAAACTGGACATGTATTTGTAGCCTAAACTATATACATTTTATTACATTACTGTCATAACAGCCCTCTTATGCAAACGCAATTTGTTCAAAACATACACGGTACGACAAACGACACTGTAAATTGATACACGTACATTTTTATTAATGGCACCTCAAAAACCTTTCACACTATGTTGCACAGGTGTCTGTATAAAGTTTTATAGTCGATAAATTCCCATTAGCCGCAGACGCAGCGCCATAACTCTCTAGAACTGTTGTGGTGGCCTTTATTCAGTCATTATTGGTTTTAGGGCAACGAATGAACGCTGTTTGGAGATATCGGGAAAGTAACAGTTTACTACTTCTGCGTTAAAGGTTTTATGTCAAATTTTCACTTTGTAATATAGTGACAGTTTTTTGGTCTTTAAATTTTTTTTTACCTGTTTAAAAAATATTTTTCTGTTAAAAAGGGTTTTTCTGATAAAAGTATTTTTTATTTTACCCTTTTGAAAAAATATTTTTTTGTTTAGAAGGGTGTATTTTTCAGATAAAAGTTATTAATTTGGTGAAGATATGATGCAGACTTTGGAGATACAAAAGAAACTTCTGAAACAAAATGAAGTCGGTTCGGTTATGAACACTTTTCTTTCTCTTCTGAACTACCACGTACAACAGAAAGATACACTAAACTAGTTATACTAAGTAAACGATTTCACTATTACTGTTATTCAGAGATAACAGTTATTTAAAGACCTATGAAATAAAGGCTAATTTCAGCGTGATAAGGTATGTAGTGTAAGTAGAAAAGTTGCTAGCTGCATCGCCTAATGATACCTCGATACTGTAGTTCATTCCCTCGATAAGTTTGCACGATGTGCTACACTGAGAAGTAAACAGCTGTTAGGTTCATTTTAGGTTTGTTTGCATACCGGCGTCGTATCGAAGATAACACACATACTTACATGTATATATAATCTTACATAATTATCACGCCTATTAAAATTAGATAACGGGTTACTCACGTATAGAGTCAGCTGCTGTCGACTCACGTCACTCTGAGGTTAGTTGTTGTGTCGTGAGCCGGTGCGGTGTACGGGCCTGTAGTCACATTCGCCCTGATGAAGACCTCCGGATGAGGTCGAAACACATCAGCAGTAGCTGACACTATACATGAGTAATCCGTTAACTCATTTAAATAATGCATGTGTCTCACGTTACTTTTATTTAAAAAGTTATTACGCTTGTTTCCGAAAGGGGTTAAAGATTACAAACACAAACTTAAAACTAAATTATAATTAGAAAGTAGCTATGTACAACTCAACGAAATTCTCCAACATTTATCATAGACGATCCGAAGATGAAATTAAATGGAAAAGAATTAAGAGTTGCAAGTTCCCGTGCCATCCACATTGCCCGAAGTTTTAATTGCCCGCCATCGTCTAAGTTGAGAAATTAATATCTTTCGAGGGACTTCAATCTGGACATTGTTGGAGAGGAATCGTACGAGACTTAAATTAATTCTGTACTCATTTATTTATATGAATTGGGACGGATTCAAAGCTTTCTAATATCAAATTTTAAATGAAATTACAATCTTTGATGTTATTATTAATTTTTGTTTCTTTCGAAGCAGGGTTGGGCTACACTTGACAGCACCGAACAGCACTTTCGCATACTGCTATTCTTTTCTGACGGTCAGAACCGTCATTAGCCAAAGCAAGAGAGAGCGATGGAAAGCTACAGGCACCAGCCGTGCGTTATAGCGTCCCTTCGCTGTCTCTACCTGATAATTATGAAGGAGTTAGTCGCGAATGGTCTTAAATGCAAATAGTCTGTCTTAAGTATCCTTTTACCCTAGACTTTTCCATACAAACGTAGTCTACGTTTTATTTTGAAACCACATATCAGATTTCTGTAAACATTTGTTATTTTAAAGGAATTGCAATAATCCAGGGTAATAATTGGTTTCCGACGGTAAAATTATGAACTGGAAAGAAAATATAGGGATATAGAAGTTTCCCATACTAACGGTCAATAATGAATAACACACTATATTCTATTTTATTTATATTACCAATTATAACCTGGCAATATCTCTCAAATTACAAAATTTTCCGAAATCGGGCACGTCGTTTCGAAATAAAACGTAGACTACGTTTGTGTGGAAAAATATAGTTTGGTCTAGGGTAAAGGGACTCTTAATAATGAGGTTTTTTTATAATTTTCAATAACAGTGCTGCAATTTTAGCAATTCAGATAAATTTGTTAGTCATTGTTACTTTATTTCTGGCTCTACGAGTATTTTCACATACCTATTGTACATATAACACATTTGGGAGCTCACCTACAGCGCTGGGACTGGTGGAGTTCCCACACACTATTCCATCAGAGGAGCTTGGTGTTTGCCCGGCGGCAGGAGTGGTCCGCTCTTGGATGGGTTTTGACCAAAAACTGTAAAAGTCGATCTACGATATGACTACGTGATCTATCCAGAAACTCTTTTCTTTATAAATCATGTTGTGATATATTGTTATGCTTTTTATTTTGTAGCCCCAAGCAACCAGTTATAATAAGTGCAACGAACTCAAGCATATGCAGTGCGGTATGTCTAAAATGTTTTGAAATTATGGTGCAAGTGCAGAAGCCTTTAACTTTGTTTTTAAGGTATATTGATAACTAACTTAAAAGATTAAGGCCACCTATATTTTCCGGGTTTCGGTGCTGCCCCGATTTGAAAGGAAACGGAGAAAATAGGTCTTGCACTTTTTGGTATGTAACATTCACAGTTATTGCATGCAAATTGAAGCTTATGTCACTCAGACATTTCATTTGTGAAAATTGGATAAACAGTGGAATGGACATAACCACGGACTACACTACGGCACTATAGTATATTAAATTAAAATAAAAGTCTAAAACTAAATAAAAAACCATACCAAAGTATGCAGCTGCCCGGGCAATTTGTATCGGAATATCGAATTTTTTTTTGTTATTTTTTTTTAATTTTAATTATAGTGATCTAGTATAGCCCGTGGTTCTATTAATATGGATAATATATATATTTCATGTTGTCTACTTACATACATAAACTGCAAAATCATAACCCTTCCTCATTTCATGACTTTGCCGTAGTCGGGTAACAAGCTTATTCTATACGTCACCGTTTGTAACTTACGCCATTCCAGAACTGCGTGGCTTATTCCGACTTCACTGAGATATGGCCAAACTTTCTCATACGTTTGCTGCAACCGAGCACTTATTTATATGCTCAAATAAAGCTTAGCATGTAAGAAATACTCATTCAAAATACAGTCATACTCTTAGAAATTATATAAGGGTCAGAATAGATATTTACCTTTAATCTTTACAAGGTAAAGCCTCGTTTTATTAGGAGGGTATTTAGTGCAGAAGTGGACTGATATGACTGTCCTACTAAACGTCGAATATCAAAGCGACGATGTATTTTTTCCGGAAAGTATATAATAACCAGCCAAGTGAACAGCCTCCATGGTGTTGTGGTTAGAGCGTTTGGCTCATACCCGGAGGTCGCGGGTTCGATTCCCGGCGGGGGCAACGACTTTGTGTTGTTGTCCTGGTTTGGTTAGGACATTGCAGGCTGATCACCTGATTGTTTGATAAGTAAGATGATCCGTGCTTCGGAGGGCACGTTAAGCCGTCGGTCCCGGTCACTGTCTTTGACATTGGTCGTTACCTAAAACCATGTCAGAGGCCTTTAAGGCGGTTTAAAAACTCTGACACTAGTGTTAGTCACTAACACACTCGATAAGAAGAAGACCAGCCAAGTGTGAGTCGGACTCACGCCGAAAGGTTCCGTACCTGCCGTTGTCTATCAAAATCACATTTGTTGTATGAGAGCCACTTAAATATTTACATCTGTAAAAACTAACTAGCTTATACGATTCATGAGATACAGCCTGGTGACAAATAGACAACAAGACGTACAAAGTTTTATTACGTAAAAGCAAGTTCCCTAGCTGGTTCTTAGATAATATGTGATAAAAATAGTCCAGTCATTAAAAGTTATTGGGGGTTAACGCTTCAAAGTCAGGGTTTTGTAGTTTGCCTCGCAAATAATAGATGGCGCTACGGATGTTTGTTCTACTATTAGTTTCTCCTCTCGTCACTAGATGGCTTTTACATATGAAACTGTTGAAATTCAGGGATTATTTCAATTTATCTGGCAAATAAACTTGCCTATTTCCTTAACATTTTTACAATCTAAGTATCTGTCTGGGTGTTGTATTATATTTTTTATCTGTGATTTAAAAAATATTGTTTTTTACTTCCTAAATTATAAGTTTTTCACACATTTAAATACTTAAGTACCTACCTTACGCAGTAAATTATTATATACTGTAGTACAATTCTGTTCCACAATTCTAAAGAAAATGCCTTAATACGAGTAAGTTTAATGAATTCATCCAGTAGAATATAATGGGATGCGACATAATTTTTGTTACAAAAGGGCAGTTAAGAGAATGGCCTAAGAGTTTATAAGGCTAATTTAATATGGCTTTATTTTAGGTGGGTCGACAATTTTGGGTAAGGTAAGAATTTTTAATAAACTTATATTAATTTTTTATAAAATATTTTCTAGTGAAAATTGAATTTTGAGGCAACTTGAAACTTTGCATTCAGTTAGGCAGGTGCATCAGGCTGTTGTGGTCCAAATTGAGGTATTCTCTTCCTGAGATAGAACTTGACTACGTCACGAAAGTGTTGCCACTGATTGTTCTTTTCAGTAAATTTAGAGACTTTCTCAATTAGTTCATGAATATTAAATAAAATATTAAGTAACCTAGCTATTTATCTTAAGGAACGTTTTGAATTTCAACATTCCAAAAATAGGCATAATTTAAGGTCATCAGAAAATCTGGCTTTGGACATGCCTATGCATCGGACCAACTTTTATGATAAGTCTTTTACAGTCCAAGCAGTGCGCCTGTGGATTGAATTGCCAGTTTTAATACGGCGTTCACAGTCTCTCCCTTTTTTTAAGAAAATGGTAGTAGACTACTACCTATCAATAAGTGCATAATTATCATATGTATACTTAATGATTATAATTATTTTTAAGTACTTTTAAAGTTATCAGTAAGTTTATTTGCTATTAATAATATGTATTGTATATGTATATGTATAATATATTATATATGTATGTATATTGTCTATTTTTATATAAGTAAATATAACTTATGTATATTTTATTTATTATAAGTATTATTGAAGTTTGTAATTGTGTACAATATGTTTATGTTAAATATGCGTTATGTTTAATTAGTTTTGATATTATTTTCCTTCTTGGTTAGTTTCACCACCGTCTTTATCTTTCTCATATTCCTCTCCATCCACTGGTTGTCTGGAAGAGATCGCTTTAAGCGATAAGACCGCCCATTGTACTCATTTAATGTAAAATTTATTTCTTTGTTATTTTTTGTTATTCTTTTGGTGTACAATAAAGAGTTATCTATCTATCTATTTAGTATCTCGCGATTCTCGCGTGATTCATCAATTCAATATTTTATAAATTGATATAATGGATTATTAATTCGAAATTGGTATATAAAGTTCAAAAATGCATTACGTTCGGGTAATTCAATTTCACACAGAGGCAACATATCAAATTGATGACGTAGTCAAGTTCCACCTACGTCATACGCTGTCACGGGAAGAGAATACATTGTTTTATTATACCATGCCTTATACGACGAGATCTGTTAAATAAAGTTCAGGAACAGTGCAGAATGGAATAGTAACCTTATCGTCTTATAGTCTACTTTTTCTTTTTCTTTTCGAGTCGATTGGCTCAAATTACACTATATTTTGCCCCTCTATTTAGTTGCTACTCTTATGCCTCTCAATGTCTCCACCACTCTATAGTCTACTACCATCGCCTGAGGAGAAGAGAGACCAGCGACTATCTTCACTTGACTTGAAACGATCTTGAATCCATTGTCAATCTCCCAATGCCTAATTCGCTACTTTTCGCAGGTTACGGGCACTTCTGACCTCTATTACTAAGACTCCGTTGTCCGTCTGTCCGTCCGTCTGTCGGTCTGTCTGTCAGTCACCAGGCTGTATCTAATGAACTGTGATAGCTAGATAGCTGAAATTTTCATAGATGTATTTCTGGTGCCAAAAAAACACGTGACATTTTTGCCCTTTATTGCTCATTGTTTATAACAACAGGTAGACGCTTGAAATATTTATAGAATATTTAAACGTACATTCATTTAAAAATAAAAAAATAAGTTATTACATTGAAATAAAATAAATATTTAACGGGGGGTTCCCAAACACCGAATGTGATTTTTTATAGATAATGGTACGAAACCCTTCGTGTGCAAATCCGACTCGCACTTGGCCGGTTATTTAAGAACGTCTGCAATTTGATCGCGGTACGTTTGTCGAGGACGACCCTGACCCACTCTTCCACTCACATTCGCTTTGTCACAATCCCTTTTAGCAAATCTTCTTTCATCCATCCTTTCTACAAGCCAGAACCATCTCGACATTCCTTTCTCAATTTTTTGAGTTCTGTAGTAAATAAAGAACCCTTATAGTTTCGCCATGTATGTCGGTCTGTCTGGCTGGCTGTCTGTCTGTCAGACCGTCCGCGGTATTACTCAGAGTCTATAAGTATTAGAAAGATGTAATTTGGCATGCACGATACGCACTTGGCCAATTATTGTTACTACATCTTCTTTCATTCCACTCCGCTCTCTTACTGTAGTAAATGTTTTTACTATTAATGATGTCAGAGATGCTCGATGTAAGGTATATTCCATAATTGGCATTATTGTTTTGCGAGTATTTGTCAGAGCAATGCTTCAGACAAAACTTGGTAACAAGCCAAGAACAGTTGCGCTGGAATACAGACAAGGTTCTTTGTTCATTTTAAGCTTTTGCATGAAGAAACAAATGGTTTATTGTATCATTTGTATCGATACGACGAAAGGTAGCTTTACGCTTAATGAGCTTGGTGCTTGATGAAAGAACGCTTTCACATGTTAAGGGAATAATAGAATCCTTTAGGGTCCAGTGTTGCCCTCGTAAAGCTTTTCTTCGCACACTTGCAAAAATGCTTACTTTGGCAAATGTGCAAAGAAAAAAATCACGTCCTCACTTTAAGGGGATACATGAATTTCACGGGGTCTAGTGCTGTCCACATTTAAATTAAATTATTTAAAAGGAAACAGAGATATCATTTAAAATTATGTCTTGACCAAGCCCTACATGATTTCGTGTATAAAAAAAAGAATGAAAGGTATGAAATGGGGTGAAATGGATGGGGACGTTGTATTGGAGTGTATGAACAAGAAGGGACTTTTAATTATTGTGTGTGATATAGGTTTCTTTATCGGTAACGAATAAATATATAATCTTTATATTAATAACGAAGGTGGGTGTTTTGCCTTACTTACCTAGTTACTGGTTTAACATTCCACGACAATAATTCATGAGAAAGGTTACCAAGATAGTATTCAGAGTAAAACATTGAACTTTTGAAGTACAAAGACCTCTTGTGAGTGTGACCTTAAGCCCTGGGAACTTGGCGGGGTGATATCATTAATAACACAGGATACAATGCATGCTATTTATTTACGGAACAAATTCTGCTGAAGGCAGACTGGAATACATCTAAAACGACTGAAGTCGAACCGCAAAAACTAAAATTTCAAATCGCTGAAGGCGAGATTGGTAAACGTGTCACACCGCTTAAAACTAATCGCACTACTAGATGGTAAAAACGCAAGAGAGGTACCTGGCCAGGACCGTATACTACAGTCTACGTGCACTTATGATGCTCCGTTCCAGCTGTCCGATGAACACGACGTGTCCTACTCTTCTGGGGATCATGGGCTGGCACGGAGTGGCTTCGCTCGTCAGGTCCTCACTGCGGTGGCGTTGCTTCAGCGTGACAGCGCCTCAATTTATGCCCACCGGGCTCCCGTGGCGCCAAGCCGGGCAGACCCGTGGACCCGTGTAATGACACCTTGGGGTCGCCGGCAGCGGAATTGGACTTCGCGCGGCATGCAACCCACGGGTCCCTTCAAGCTGCACCCTACGGTGACTGCGTCGGTGAGCGCTAGGCGCGCCCGGGGGCGGCGACACACCACGTGGCGGGACACCGGCACATGACCCGTTGTTCCAGATGCGGAGTTCATAGTTTTCTATGAAGTTTCGGAAGGAAATAAAATATGTTTTTGCAGATAAATTGTGTACATTTCATTTAGCCTAATCTAATTTGAACTGAGCAGTTAATTATGTATTTATTTAAATGCTAAAGACTTGGTAGCAGTGCCAATAAAAGTTTACTAGATGTAAAAGAAAAAGATTTTACAAAAAAAAATTAGTTTAGGTTTTCCAATTTCTTCTAAGAAGAAATCCTTAACAACTATGTCAAGGATGTCTTTGTAGTAGAAATTAGTGATTTTACCGGGTACTAACCCGGTAAAAGGCACAATCTATCACAAGAATTTTCCTTTGTAAAATTAGTAGGTATAACGAAAATTACTAAAGGAACGTTTGGCGTCAGAGTTCATGAGTATTATCATTAGCTCCCCAACTAAAACTAAAGTGCTAATTGTGAGATTGTACAATTGAGACCAAAATGAGAGAGAATTTCTGTGTTTTAATACTTACTGTTTGTCTATTTAGTAACTTTGTGCTTTCAAATGACAAGGCGAATCCTTGTATCTGTCTGTCACAGAAACTGGTAGTAGTCTGGCTCTAAATTTACTGAATTGATTAAGTTTTAGTTCAGTACACCAAATAAGCGAAGACACTTTATTCGCTCATGATTGTAGTTTATTTTTTCTCTTCACTTTGTCAGTAAAGAAATTTAAAGTCTAAATTTTTTGAGTTTTATGAATTAATCAGTAACCGCCGGCAACTGGGCGTTAGCTCCGAAGTTAAAAGTAAAGTCATAATTGGAAAATCTTGTAATTGACACTAAAATGAAGGAGAATTTCTATATTTCAAAATTTTATACAATTTTTTATGTGTAAGACAAGATTATTTTAATAATTCATCTAAATTTGCTGTATGACATGTTTGTAAAACTGGAATTTCATATGTTATGCGCATCGTACCGGTGCGTCGACTAGGCATTAGCTGAGAATCACCATCAAGTGTAAATTAGAAGATAACATTATATATAATGATAGTTTTTCAAAACTTAACACCGACTTCATTTCCAAACAACATAACCAATTTTGGTAAAAAATCTACGAGATTTGTTTCCAATTTTTTTAAATTAAAGTTTTTCCCTAATCGCTTTAGGCGTCTTCAAGTAATCGGTGAACATACGAAGAGAATAGCTCTTCTTTTTTTGAATGTCGCTTAAAAATAACCAACGAATGGCATTATTATTCTCAGCGTTATAGCTTAATTTAGGTAAAAAATATAGAAACGAGTGGCGTCAATGAAAAAAAGACTGTTACTTAATAGGTAGTGGTTAGATAAAAGACTAAAATGGTAAAAAGCCTACTATGAAATACCTCATTCATTCATCTCATCTTCTTACGCGCGATGCTGTCTTCTCCACCAATTTCTATCCTGTGCTACTCTCATCCAGTTGCGACCCGCATCCTACACAATGTCGTCAACCAACCTCATTGCTGGTCGTCCGACGCTTCATGATATATCCTTAATGTTAATTTATGTTTATTCCATAGAACAATCGAAAATTCCAATAAGACTTTCGAGTTGAACCACCGCAAATATTCTAAAGTTAAAGCCTGGTTTACATTTTAACCAGTGGCATGTGCAGTGCAAGTGAGAAGTAACAAGTAAACACTGTCAAGCGACAAGGGGCAAGTAAATACAGACAAGTGACAAGTGACAAGTAGGTGCTTATACGTCAATGACAAGTGGATTGGATATGCAGTAAGCTTATTACAAGGCTATATTGAGTGCGTGACGCGATGGCTACAGCAGAGGCGTTTGGCGAGTGTGGGGAATGTTATTTATTTCGGTGAATTTACAACATATATAAATGATCCGTGTCCGCGCAAGATGGTCGTAGTTGTGTAGAATGAATGACGTCGTTTTCCGCTGCACTGCAGCGCATCGCACCGTAATGTTGCCAGTGGCCGTAACAGAAGCTACTTGTCAAATAATGGAACAAGATTCTATTCACTTGTCATTTAATACTTGCCACTGTAGTCACTCGCACTTGTTACTGCCTGTTAACACGTACTAAATACTTGTCACTTGCCAGTTGTTACCCGCGGCGACTTGCCACTTCTCAAAATGTAAACCAGGCTTAAGGATATTCCGTTGATACTGACGAGCTTTTTGCATTAATTACAAATTGTTACCGAAGTTTCGGGGGCTCGACCCCAAATGGTAGTTAAGTTGGTGTTGTAACGGGATTCCGTTATCTTTTATCTCGTGTCGCGAACTTTGGGGCTTTTTTCTTATGTTCAAAGTATAAAAACTGTTGGTACGTGCGTAAAATAAAGTTGACTTTTATATATTCGAGTCATTATATCTGCCGGAACCCTAGAGAGCACGTCGTGAACTTTGGTTCGACGTCAGATCTCCACCTTGCGAACTCGGTCTTGTAATTTGATGCCAAGCTTGCCTTGGTCCATGGCTCTGCGCAACCGCAACATTAACAACCGAACGCAATCACACTATAAAGGCGAAAGTTTGTGTGTGTGTGTGTGTGTGTGTGTATGTTTGTAACTTCTTTACGCACAAACGGCTGGACCAATTTTGATAAAATTTGGTATGAAGGAAGCTGACACCCTGGATAATACATACGCTACCTTAAGCGCGGATAACACCGCAAGGCACAGCTAGTTTAACAATAATTATAATATGCTTATACTAACTGAATAGTAAACACGGTACACGAAGATGTCCATGTCAGGTAATCCCCGATATCAAGAACATCGAATTGCTTATTAGAACAGTGATCAATTTACCGATTCAATCATAAATACACAATTACATAGCCATTTAGATTAAGGGCAGATTACTAAATGTCTGGCGTCCGATGAAGACGCATCGGGCGGAATCGACAGGTGGTCACACTGAGACATGATTGATGCCAGAGCGAGCCCTGTATACAAGGACAGACATAGATTAATAACTAAATTATACGCAGAATAAGGCAGTCTAGCAAAAAAATATTTGATTTATAGCGTAAGTTCGTAAAGCTTTATTTTACAACGTGGAAGGGACATACCCATAATAAATTGAACCACAGGCTATACAAGATCACTATATTAAAATAATAATAAAATAACAGTCAAAACATTAAAAAAATATTCGACATTCCTATTCAAATTGCCCGGGTGGCTGCACTCTTTTGTATGGAAAAGCCAAACTTTTATTCAGTTTTTGACTGTTTTTAAATTTCATTATATTATAGAGGTCTAGTATAGCCCTTAGTTTGATTTATTGCGGGTTTATCCCTTCCACGTTGTTGTATAACTGTTCATTGGTACGAGTAAATTGCTAAAAGAGAAATATGCATATATTTCAAACGGAATCGACATATCAATTAATAAATACATACATACATACTATCACGTCTTTATCCCTAATGGGGCAGACAGAGCATTTTGGGTCTTGCGGTTCTATGCAGAGCCCAGGGCCGCAAGACCCAAAAGCCACTTTTAGCGTCATGGTGAGCGAGAAGATGGAAAAGCAATCAATACAGTGATGAGTTGCTAGCCGCATCGCCTGTTAACATGAATTGCATTTTTGCCCATTCCGTCGATCGGCTTTTACGATCTGCATGGGAAGAGAAGCAGCTGGTACATTCTAAGTTTTTATTTTATTTCTCCTAGACCAGCATGGGAGAGGAATTAATAAATAAATACTCATATATAGGGACAAATCACACTAATTAAGCTACAGCCCCAAAGTAAAATTAAACATATGTTATGGGAACTCAATGATACTATGTTTTTTGATAAATACATTTATTATAGATAAACACTCAAGAACAATTGAAAAGGCCTAATTTTCAACTTACCCTGGCCGGGGATCGAACCCGCAACCTCCTATCCACTGAGGTCGTCATATTACGACATGATTGATGCCAAAGCAAGTTTTTAGGCTCACAAACACGATTATGAGAGTCATAGACTCTAAATTAAATCAGACAGAAGGTATCTTTAAAACAAAAGCATATTTTCAATGCCTATAAGTATAACTATATAGAATACATACAACATTATAATATAACAGCAGTCGCATTGATTAGTAATGGATTAGGTTATGTCGTCAAAGGAAGATATATCGGCCGGAATCGACAGGTGGTCACACAAAGATATAATTGATGCCAAAGCGAGCCCTGTACACAAGGACGGACATAGATTAATAACTAAATTATACGCAGACTAAGGCAGTCATTTGTAAAATATAAATTTCAAACGGAATCGACCATAAAGAATACACGGAATATTACGACATGATTAATGCTAAAGCAAGTTTTCAGGTACACAAAGAGCTATAGACTTAAAACTAGACAGAAGTTATCTTTATAAGAAACTTATATTTTCAATGCCTTTAACTAATATTATAATATCACACCAATTGCATTGATTAATAATGTATTAGGTTATTATTGTCAAAGGAAGATATATCGGCCGGAATCGACAGGTGGTCACACTGAGACATGATTGATGCCAAAGCGAGCCCTGTGTTCACAGACAGTCATAGATTAATAACTATATTATACATAAATTAAGAGTCTTTGGGTATCCCTAAAGAGTATTTACTGTTAATAAACGCAAATAGCTTTTAGCAAAGGATCGCTAAAAGGACGTTTAAAGATAACTAATTGCGCCGATTAAAAATAATTATGAAGATAAAAAGCTTCTCCGATCTTTCGGAGATACGAAAAAAACGGATAAGCTTTTTATCTTGTTGCTATGCTAGTTGTCCCACTGAGTGGCTATTCTCGACCGTAAGAATTATAATAGTAAGATAACTCTCGCAAGAAGTTTTGAAAAAAAAACGACGGGTTGCACTCTGGGAGTGCCGGCAGAAGTGAAAACTTGAATATTTTGCAATTGTGCATTTTTGATATTTTGGAATGGTTAGGGAATAATTTTGCACGAATTGCTTTAATTATCAGTATAAAATATTTCAAATCTTTTCTGAACCACAGTCTGTCACAAATGTCACAAGCATGACCAAATTCATTTTCAACAAAATCATTTTTAAATACACAGCAGTATGGCCACTACACAACAGACGGTCGAGCCATCAGCTGTCACCATCCATGGATGCGCGTAGCACGCTGTAACATAAACACACACGAACATTCGCGCAAGCGCCCTGCGCCGTCTTACGAATTTTCGATCAGGTCACGTGTCCTGACGCGAGTTTAACATTTTTTACCTATTCCAAAAAAAGTGCACAACGCCGCTAAAGAAGTTTTCACTTCAATAGATATTTAGTGACAAAGAATACATTGTGAACCTTGGCGACCGATGAAGATTAATCAGGCTGAATCAACAAGCGGATAGAAATAATTGAACAAATAATTATTGAGAGAGATTTAATATAATAGAGGCTGATCTTTAGGTGGTCATTTATTTATTTATTTATAAAAACTTTATTGTTCCACAATATAAAATTGTACACAATTGGCGAACTTAACGCTAAAAGCGTTCTCTCCCAGTCAACTAAAAAAACAGTCATTATGTCGAATTAAAACGAAAAAAGTCTCCCCGTGGATGTCGTCGAAGGTGAATTCGGATATACGCAAAACAAAGCTTATAAACATCATCAGACCTCTCCAACCAGCGTGGAGAGTGTAGGCCAAATCCTATGACTGCTCTGACCAAATATGGCTCTAGTAGTACAGAGAGGGTCGTGCTCCTGCAGTAGAGACTAAAAAGGCCTGATGATGATGATGATGATGATTATGAAAAAAGCCGGAAAATGCACCTAAGTTTATGAATGTAATAAGTTAAAAAAAATAAAAGTCAATACTTGGAAGAAGAAAAAGTTCTGATACGTTAAATATCATAATATTTTTAAAAGGACTAACTACTTCAGTTTCGGTACGGCCTTCCAAAGCAGACAATGACCCTCCTTTTCTAATTATGTCCTTCCTCATGTTCAATGGCCGACTTCATGCAATACACATTATATTAGTAGTTATCAAGTGTTTAAGTCTAAGTTGCGTGATCTTCTTTTGAAAAAGTGCTGCTACACTATTGACGAATTCTAAAACTTTACTCGACGTTCTCAAATATATTTTTTTTATCGTTTTAACTTTATTTTATAATTATTATTGAATTTTCATGTATTAATTTTTAATTTATTTTTATATATTTGTAATTTCTAACACAATTTCCATTGTTTAAGAAATAAATTAATTGAAACACAGACGATTATTGCTGTCGCCTTCTACTGTTGGGAAAAATTTTACATACTTATTTCAGTCACCTCCACGACGAAGAAGAATACAAATAATCCACGTATGTACAGTGAAATAAATGATAGTTTATTTTTACTAACTAGATGTTGTAAGCTGTAACGCTTTCAAATTAGTTATGAATATTTTTGTAAATTAGAATAAGATCCAATATTATCAGTCAGAGTAAGTCTTAATATACAATCAATTTTGTGTGGTCTTTTGGAAGGACCTCTTAGTAGGTAGTTGTAATAAAACAGAAACCTTTCTGTCAGTAGCTATTCTTTGGTGTTCTCCTTGTAAACAGGTCAATAGAGTGTAGGTATCAGTATCAATTTAGGATTATCCCATAGAAACTGTGTTACAATAGTATATCCCATATGAATTGTAAATGAAGACTGAATTAAGGCAAGTTTTGGTACTTAAATATTCATACCTACTATTTGATTTGTACGTTTTAACTAATCTAAAGGTTTAGATATGTTATTAATCCCATTTTTATAATTTATACTATATGCTTCGTTATTTGTCAGTGAGTTCATAATTTACGAATAGTCAGTTGTTCGCTCTAGCATGCCTCGTTTACGTCACACCACGTTTTGGAGGACTTCAAAAGTGCTATTTCATTGGAATTCTTTATTTATAAAACCAGACAGCAATAGCGCAGAATAAATACTAGTACGTACGGCAATAGTCTTTAGGCTTTAACTTTAAATGTTAACCCATAGGAGATACCTGACTTACAATGATTATACCTTGAAACCTCAGTAAGCCCAGGTGGACACAGGATATCTGTGTGGGCAAGAGGGTCAAATACAGCATCTTAGGCAGTGTTACATCGGTTTGTACAGGGTAGGGGCACAGGGGACATATAGATTCCCCCCCAATGGGTTCCCGGTTTGTCGTACCGGGGGGGCTCAGTACCCGTGGTAGCCTGGAGCCACGGGGGAGCCAAGAGGAACCCGCGAGGGGGCGCTCCTGCGGTTTGCGCCAGCACTGAGCGCCCACATTGGGGCGGCGGGGGAGTGGGAATATCTCCCCCCACTCGGAGAGGGGCGCTCCCGCGGGCTCGGCTTCAGCCTTGAGCAGCCCCGCTGGGGGCCCCCGCAGGGGGCTCTCCCTGCGCTTCGGGCGGGGCCACACCGCCGTGGCTGTGGTTGGTGATCGGTCGTGGGGGGGAGGGAGTGTCGGTGCTATGTTGCCGCTCTCCCTGTCCTCCGCGGCCGAACGGTGCCGCACCGCGTTTGCGGCGTGAGGTAAGCGGCGGCGCCTTACATCTTCTCCGTCGCTGGGAGCCGGTTTATCTGGCTCCCATGGGCCCACAGGCGGTGGACTGCGTGGGAGTTCGCCGCCTCTCAATTGGCCCGAGGAGGTACGGCGCGTCCGTGAGTTCCGGACGCGTCGACTTGGTGAGTGGGGGGGCGCTCAGACGCCCCCGAGGAGGAGCTGCTTCGGCGGCCAGCCGTGCCGGGGTTCGCGGTTGTATTTCCGGTCCCGTGTCCCCGGCAAAAGCGGTTTAGGTGGAACTCCGTAGGTTTTTTAGTGGGTAGGCACGTCACTCTGTCGTGGAGTCCCACATAACCCGTCAGCCTCCCCCACAGGCTGATGGGTATCCGTAACAGGGATCTTTCCTCAGTATAAAAAAAGGGTACGGGCACAGGGGACCTTACTGTCAACTTTTTAGATGTTGGTGTTATATCTTCGACTAGCTTTTATTACACAGCATTTCTCCTTGCTTATGGGAACTTACTTACTGAAGTTGATTCTGATAGCCATTATTAGATTATGGTCTGTAATCTATGTCAGATTTTTCAAGATGCCTTTAAGCAGCTTGAAAAATCTGACAAAAGTGTCGAACTATTGACCAACAAAACTAGCAATTTTTCACATTTAAGCCTACGCAACAATCACGCTTAGAGTTGCCTTTGCGACATGCGGAACTAGGCTCTGTCTACCGAGTTAGAGAGAAAGACATGATAGTGTCTAAAATATAGATATTTCATTGTACAAACATGGAGTACACAAGACCAAAGATCGATGAATACCATAAATCTCAACTGGCAATAACAATACCGTATTATTGAAACTAAAACATATACGAGAGCAATAATTGTACTCGAACATGCAATATAATGTCCACGACTCCCATCAAATTTCAATTTTCGATACAAAATGTAGTTTTACATTCAGCCATAACTATATTTCTGTTTTTATGTATAATTTGCCATTAGTTTACTAGTGAACGTACGTAACATTGAAATTGCATCGCATTGGGAATATAAAAGACCTATTTGAAAGGTAATAACCCATTCCCGAGGTGGGTCAGGTAGCCCCGAAGTATTTAGGACATCCTTGGAACCGAAGTGGGCATTTCTTTATTGAATTCGGGTTAATGTTCATATTACATTCTCCGTACATTCATTTTGAGATGTTTTTCCATAATACCTCCGTGATTTTATACCTATACTAAGTCATAAGTTTGAGAGAAGTAAAAACTCTTTTAGATAAGTTTATTGCAGAATAGTAAACGTACACGGAAAAAGCAATCAAATTAGGGTTGCTAGCTACATCGCCCATTTCCTTGATTCGAATTTACGATTTACGCGAAAAGAGAAACAGAAGTGCTATTTTTGGTACATGGAGTCTCTAAACGAATGGTTTTTCTTCCAAAATAGCACCGCAACTGGTACATTCTAAGTTTTTAGGGTTTCGTATCTAAAGGGTAAATGCGGAACCCTATTACTAAGACTCCGGTGTCCGTCTGTCTGTCTCCATGCTTTATCGTGAACCGTAATAGCTATACTGTTGAAATTTTTGCAGATAGTATTTCTGGTGCCGCTACAACAACAAATAAGTACTAAAAACAGAATAAAATTAAATGTAAGTGGGGCTCCATACAACATGCTACAGAACTGATTTTTTTATAGATAATGGTACGGAACCTTTCATGCGCATGTCTAACTTGCACTTGGCTGGTTATATTCTTCCAGACAATGGAAGAAATAAGATTTGGTAGCCAAATCCAAACTACTACTACGTACCCTACAGTTTATTAAATCAAATCCCAACACACATAGTCGCGGCCCGCAGTTAGTAAATAAATAAGCGAGCGTAATGAATATAGAAGCGGCTGAAACTCCGCAGGAATTCCGCTACGTATTAAAAACACGCTGTGTTCCTGAGATTCCGCGCGTAATGAAAGCGAAGCCGTTTTATAATTAAAAATGTTACCTCACGGCTCGTGTTACCGCAAACTCGCACTTTTGGCTAGGGCTTTCGAATTCTGCTCAAAGTTGGCTTATGTTACTATGATGAGTAGTCCCATGTTTTGGCACAGAATAAGTACTAGTAGTCACATACAGAAGTCTTAGGTTCTCAGCATAGGAATTCAAAGAAATATCTACTCAATGTAGTTAACAATATGGTTTAATTTGGCTCCCGCCAGAACTCAGCACTTGTTCGTTCAGATACCTAGAATTCTATTGCAAAGCTAATTTCATTCTTATTACTATAGACAAAAGATTAATGTCACTGAATTTCCCACTCCGGAGTGGTCGCCGCGAGCATGGTAATAATGTAGACTAGCCGAAGCCCGCGACTTCGTTCGCGTGGACTTTATGTCTCTGGAAAATGCTCATCAGGCTGAACAACTTTTACTAAGGCGGCATTTTTATATCTTTTATAGTTTAGCTGGACCATTATGGTTCTACATCAGGCGTTCCATTTTCCAAAATCATTTATACCCTATATGTTGCCCAGGCTTAATAGCTATATAACAAAAAAAGTTTCATTCGAATCCGTCTAGTATTTCCGGAGATTAGCGTGTACAAACAGACAAACAGACAAACAGACAAACAGACAGACATTTTTTTTTAAATTCTTACTCTATTACTACGTCTCCATCGCCCCCAATATTTTTTTTGGAAATATATTTAATGTAGAGACACACTTTTTTTACTGTTTTATTATATGTATAGATATATTTGCGATACCTAAACGGGCAGTGACACACGCCTGGTTCTAGTAAGAATGTGCATTACTAGCGCTTGTGTATGTAAGTTAGGAAACCCGTGAAGTGGACTGCATCTGGAAGGGTGACTTCAGAAACTGTTGGTCCTGGATGCAATATAACGTAAGTTTCTAAATTCATTAATTTAATCCGGCCGCATGACGTCCACTGCTGGATATAAGCCTTTCCCAAAAATTTGCAAAATGAGCAATGAAAGCGGCCTGCGTCCAACGCTTTCTAGCAACCTTGTTTAGGTCGTCTGACCATGTAGGTGGGTGTATTTTTAATAAAACAACAAACAATTTTATTGGTAATTATATAATATTATTACATACTAGCTGAAGCCCGCGACTTCGTTCGCGTGCACTTATATCTCTGGAAAATGCTCATCACCCTGAACAACTTTTACTGCGTTCCATTTTCCAAAATCATTTATACCCTATATGTTGCCCAGGCTTAATAGCTATATAACAAAAAAAGTTGCATTCGAATCCGTTCAGTATTTCCGGAGATTAGCGTGTACAAACAGACAAACAGACAAACAGACAGACATTTTTTTTAAATTCTTACTCTCTTACTATGTCTTCATCGCCCCCAATATTTTTTTTGGAAATATATTTAATGTACAGACACACTTTTTTTACTGTTTTATTATATGTATAGATTATTATATGAAGTGGTAATGATTAAGTTACCCACTACCGATGATGATATATATGATTAAGTTTAAGTAAAACCGTAATAAATTTTCATTTTTGTTTACTAATTTTTAAAGTAGCCACTAGAGGCAATAGTTGCAGGATTTTTACTACAAATATTACATCAAATATTTATGTGTTTTCAAATAAATAAGTAAAGAGAAAAAAATATTTAGAAATGATTAAATAATTCAAAATTTATTCATGAATAATTAAGTATGCCTTTGTATAAAATTAAATGGAAATGATTGTATTTAACTCAAATTCAATATAGAACAATACCTAAAATAAAAAATTAAACTAAAACCTAAACAACCTGCCTATATTAAAAAAAAAACTATAATTTGAAAACAAACCTAATTAAAAATAAAACATTAAATTATATACATTATTTTTCTAAACTACCTTCAGCACGACCCCACGTCTTATTAAATTTCTAATCATGTCTAAAGCCAATAGTTGGCTACCCTGATAGCAAAATGTGTTATCAAAGAAAAACACGCCCGATCCCTACGATGATGTAACGCACGCCTGTCCCGGCGTGTAACGACCGCGCCCGACCCCACAAAATTCACGAAGTAATTAAACTTTTTGCTGTACGAGTACAAATAATTAATTTTCAATAAATTTCATTTAACTTCCTCTGGACTGGGACCGGAAGTGCCTCCAGGCACGTCCTTATTACAGACAGACTTGTTTGATTTAAGCGGATATAATTTTAGAAATAAAAGTTTAATTGCGTTCTATTTTTATTATCTTGTTGTTGGGTCGAAATGGTTATATGATCATCATCGGTTTAATCGCATTTTATTTTTAAGCTCCGATAAAAAAGAGGGGTGTTATTAGTTTGACGCTAATGTCTGTCTGTCAGTCTGTCTGCGTTATCAAAGGGCCCGAACGGATGAAACGATTTCAATGCGGTATTTTAGAAAGCAACTTCCCTTGCAGTAGTTCTTAGCTATGTTTAATAAAAAATCGTTTGAGCCTTTTAAAAAATACTGGGGATAACGCTTGAATGTAAGAGCTTTCACTAGCAAAAAATAGATAGCGCTACAAATCCATTTTTAATTTGCTAGCAAAAAAAACTTGTATAGTCCTGTTTTTCGGCCGAAATAGTTTCATCATCATCATTTCGGCCGCATATACATTATTTTTCTGAACTACCATCAGCACGACCCCACGTCTTATTAAATTTCTAATCATGTATAAAGCCAATAGTTGGCTACCCTGATAGCAAAATGTGTGATCAAAGAAAAACACGTTCGATCCCTACGATGATGTAACGCACGCCTGTCCCGGCGTGTAACGACCGCGCCCGAGCCCACAAAATTCACGAAGTAATTAAACTTTTTGCCGTACGAGTACAAATAATTAATTTTCAATAAATTTCATTTAACTTCCTCTGGACTGGGACCGGAAGTGCCGCCAGGCACGTCCTTATTACAGACAGACTTGTTTGATTTAAGCGGATATTATTTTAGAAATAAAAGTTTAATTGCGTTCTATTTTTATTATCTTGTTGTTGGGTCGAAATGGTTTAATGATCATCATCGGTTTAATCGCATTTTATTTTTAACCTCCAATAAAAAAGAGGGGTGTTATAAGTTTGACTCTAGTGTCTGTTTGTCAGTCTGTCTGTGGCATCGAGGCGCTCGAACGGATAGAAATGATTTTAATGCGGTTTTTTAGAAAGCAACTTCCCTTGCAGTAGTTCTTAGCTATGTTTGATAAAAAATTAAGCCTTTAAAAAAATACTGTGGATAAAGCTTGAAAGTAAGAGCTTTCTCTAGCAAATAATAGATAGCTACACGAATATCCATTATCCGTCACATCACTAGGGGTTTTTATTAATTTGCTAGCAAAAAAAAACTTGTATAGTCCTGTTGTTGGGCCGAAATAGTTTCATCATCATCATTTCAGCAGCACGTCCACTGCTGGAATAGGCCCCTGGATTTTCAAAATGACCGATCAAGAACGGCCTGCATCCAGCACTTTCCAGCGACCCTGGTCAGATCGTCAAACTACCTTATGGGTAGGTTGAAATGGTTTAATATACTGATATTAGTATGTAGTATTACTCCCATGCTGGTCTGGGAGAAATAAAAAAAACTTAGAATGTACCAGCTGCTTCTCTTCCCACGCAGATCGTATAAGCCGATCGAGGGAATGGGCAAAAATGCAAATCATGTTAACAGGCGATGCGGCTAGCAACCCATCATTGTATTGATTGCTTTTCCATCTTCTCGCCCACCATGACGCTAAAAGTGGCTTTTGGTCTTGCGGCCCTGGGCTCTGCATAGAACTGCAAGACCCAAAATGCTCTGTCTGCCCCATTAGGGATAAAGACGTGATAGTATGTATGTATGTATTAGTATTACGGGACTTACCGTGATTAATTTACTAATCGTAGTACTAATAACAGTAATTGTGACCGCGAAGCCCTAAAAACATACAAAGTGGAAGTAATATACCCGTAATAAATTAAACTAAGGGCTATACTAGATTATTATATTATAGTTAAATTAGAATAAGAGTCAAAAAACAAAAACAAAAAAAACATCGGCACTTCCATACAAAACTGTGCACCCACCCGGGCATTTTCTAGGGGAACGTCATTATTTTTCTGGTATTTTGACCGTTATTTTAATTTCATTATACTATATGTATTGATCTAGTATAGCCCATGGTTCGATTTATTATATATACGGGTACGTCTATTCCACGTTGTATAGGTGTGGTTTAATACTTAGTACTTGGGTGACATCTCAAACATTAACTAAATTTCTTTAAACTTGTCTAAAAACAGTACAAAATAAAAAAATATATATAAACTTGAACATAAAAAAAACAAAAGTACGTCACCGAGTGACTTACTTTTTCTAACCCGTAACACTTTTTCTAGCAGTCAGCATCCTTAGCCGCTGAGCTAAGCGGATGGCACCCGCTACGACGAAATTTGCGACCATATTCTGCGTGGAAAGAAAAACGAATGAAAATTCGAAAACATGCGTTTTTCCAAACATAAGACTAATCTAGATCGATTGTTTACCCCCAAAAACCCCCAGTTACTAATTTTCAGGGAAATCGTTAGAGCCGTTTTCGAGATCACAGAAATTTATAAATATATATATATATATATATATATAAATATACAAAAATTGCTCGTTTAAAGGTATAAGATATTGTTAAATAGATTTGCCCGCGCGGTCAAAGGTTATTTCATAATCACAGGACAACTTAACTTTTTTTTCGGAATAAAAGTATTCTAATATAATCCAAGTAAAAAGCGATCTATATGCCCAATTTTATTTTAATCCGTTTAGAAGTTTTGACGTTAAAGCGGAACGAACATCCATAAAAAATTTACATTTATAATATTAGTAGAATTTTAGATGTTCTTTGATTGACAATGTAGGGCGGTCCCTTTGTCGTTCGTCTCATTAAGGTCTTCAAAGGTTTAAGGGTAGTTTGGACACGACAAAAACAGGGGGTTTACTTCAAAAGTGGTACGTAAGACGGACGGTACTGCGTATCCGCGTTTCAATGTCAAAAAACATTGAGTACAAAACTATAATAATAAAGTCTAATTTGGTTTGCCATAGAAATAGAACGTCACTATCGTACGAAACGTTTCATTTTATGGAGTAACCCACCAGGTCCATCGACATAATTCCGAAGCAGTCGCATTAGTAATCAAAAAAAATACTTTTTGTCAAAATCCATTACTAAAAGCTTATTTTAAAACCCAACCTCAGAATAAATGTAGGTAAATAAGTATGATTCATCGCATTGTTTGTTCATTTTATGTGCACTGGGTTACAAAGAGCAGACTGCTAGAAACACATGTTCTGGCAAAAAGTGCCAGACGCGACTATAAATCCTCCGTTGAAGTAGAGCTTCTCAAACTGGTCTAGAAACTGGGTTCTTAGCCAAAAAGTAACGTTTGTTACTATTAATGGTTTACTGACTGGAATACATGACTCTGTGTGTTTGAGCCGCTAGACCAAAAACGCTCTGTCTGTCCCATGAATAATAAAGACCCGAAAATGTGTCTTGACTGAGCGAGCAAAGTGATTTCAATTCTCCGCATTTGTAATAAAAAAATATTTTTGACAAAAACCATGAATACAAAAACATATTTTAATAGCAACCTTAGAATTAATCCACGTGAAACGTAAATAAGCATAATACATCGCAGTGTTTGTTTATTTTATGTGCACTGGGTTACAAAGAGCAGGCTGCTTGAAACACATGTTCTGGCAAAAAGTGCAAGACGTGACTATAAATCCTCTGTTACAGTGGAGCTTCTCAAACTAGTCTAGAAAGAGCACTTGGCCGAATAATACAACTTACTCAAATACCTGTATCTGTCTGTTTAGAGTTACAAGATTCTCTGCCTGCCCTATTAGTGATAAAAACGTGTCTTCACTGAGTGAGCAAAGTGAGTTAAATTCTTTGCTTTTGTTGCATTTGTAATAAAAAAATGTTTTTCGACAAAAAACCATGAATACAAAAACATATTTTAATAGCAACCTTAGAATAAATCCCCGTGAAACGTAAATAAGTATGATTAATCGCACTGTTTGTCCATTTTATGTACACTGGGTTACATAGAGCAGACTGCTTGAAACACATGTTCTGGCAAAAAGTGCAAGACGTGACTATAAATCCTCTGTTGGAGTGGAGCTTCTCAAACTGGTCTAGAAAAAAGGTGCTTAGCCGAGAAATAACGTAACGTTAGTATTAATTTAAATACCTCGCTCTGTGTGCTTGAGCCGCTGAAAATGCTGTCTGTCTCATTAGTGACAAGATTTAAAATGAAAGTCTTAATACCTGTGTCTCAAAGTAAGCTAAATTCTCCATCAGATTGGACACAATAATTTTTCGTGTCTTTTTATGAAATTGATGTTCAAGGTATGCATGATATTCCAATAACTTTTTGTTTAAACATCATACACTTTCTCTTCTGATCAGGTCGTGTCTCCACTCACCATTTTGTAGGTGGATGTTGAAAAGATATCCTCCATTGTCCCTGTCCTTGGTAAAGACATAGAATAGTTTTTATCCTGAAATTCCCACGGAAGGCGAAGCCTACTGGCACAACTAGTAGGTAAATAAAAATGAAGTTTGTAAACCTTTGCTTTTCATAAAACAGAAATTCGTCTACTCCGTCTACCACTCATTGTTTGCTCCACTAGGCATTTCATAAGCTAAACATTTCTTTGAATAAAGTCGAGTATAAAACATTTATTTTGACGTGACTTTGTTTTTGCACAATAGGCTTTCTAATATTATTTGGGCTATAAAGATACTAAACTAAACAAAATAACTTTGCTCAGAATAGGCTATTTTACTGGGATTTTTTTTTTGTTATATTTTATACAAACCAAAAAGTTTTCTAAAGAAATATATGTTTTGAAAATAGCAAGAACATTGGTTTTTCAAAAGAAAATACTTTTATTCATGTTAAAATTAAAAAAAAAATATAAACAGTTGATTTAACAAATGAATATATACTAAATTAAACTATAAGTATACGTAAGACTAAACTATAATCATAAATATGAATTAAAAAATTGGTTTAATAATAAAGTAGTAATTAGCATTTTAAATATAAGTATGGGAACGTGGCGGGGACATTTTACTATCTCTTTCGTACGCGCAAGACATATTAGCAGAGACGTCTAAAGCGCTGTACGTGCATCCTTTTTCTATTACTTGCCAGTTCCCCCTCCCATCAGATTTTAAAAGCTTACAACTAACTTACTTATTTTTGGGTATATTAAAAAAATTGTTTTCGATTTCGGATTATGTTACTTATTGTATTGATATGATTAATAAAAATGATTGATGAAAATACCGTATTAAGTTAAGTATTGCTTATTACGAAACTAAACCAAATGTTCTTTAATCCAACATATATATATATCCAACAATATTTTTTTACTTAGTCATATCAGACATACTGTAAGTAACATATCAGTAGTCGATACAACTCTCACTTAACTTTTAATCTTGAGATTCCTTTGTTCAAGCATTGTTAAATATCTTTTTCTATTTGGAATAGGTATCTATTGTATATAAACAAAAGCTGTATTTTCTATTCAAATTATAAACTAATATTCAAGGCAAATTTCAAGTTGATGATTTCTACAGGGTTACAAAAGCACGTTTAGTTATCTTATTTTGTATAATTATAACTTGGCAGTCTCGTTTCATACAGTGCGATGTAAATCACATAGTAAAAGAAAAATTTAGACTTGAAAAAGATTAACGCTCAAATCCCCGTCCCTAAAATAGAAAATGAACTTGCTTTAACGCAATCTTAGAGAATTTCGAGTTTAAGTATGATTGCTGGATCTCAAGTATCGGAATTTTTCCTCTTTTTAATGCGGACGTTATTACGTCGGGATTCGGGATTCTATTATATTAGCTTAGTTACTTGTTCTGACTTTCGATTTACTTTGCGAACGTTTTTTTGAGAACACTTTTTTTAACCTCATGGTCATTTCTTATCCAGGAAGATTCTCATGCTGGTCCGGTTTCTTTTTCTTATATATCAGCAGCTGCATCTCTTCTCGCGCAAATAAGAATCACCGCAAGTAAATTTGCTTTCACGTGAAAAATCTAAATCGGTCCATTTATTCAAGAGCTACGATGTCACAGACAGACACACAGACACACAGACAGACAGTCAGATAGACAGACAAACAGAAAGACAGTCAGACAGACTCATAGACAGATACATATACAAACATTAGCGACAAACTTATAATACCCCCACTTTTTTGTCGGAGGTTAAAAATAAATAAACGTATGTCCAATACACGCCAAAAAAAATACTCATATTCTCTCTCCCACTCTTTCCTTTTCACATTTCGATTGAGAAATTTATCGCCGAATGCGGCGGTTGGTGGACGTCATTAAAACGAACGACAATTATGGAAAACACAAAACGATTAACCCAGTAAAAGCTGGTATCGTTCGCGAAAAAGCCGCCGACCAATAAAACTGGTACATGGCCTTTGAATTCTAGATGTCTACATTTGCTTTCAAACAAGGCTTCGTAAAATTGCCTTTGAATCCTAAATGTCTACATCAATCAACCAACGCTTAAAGTTTATTTTCAGAATGCAATTTTTGTCGGTAAGTTTAGCAGATGAAGCAGAATTACTTAAAAAAATGTACATATACTATTAAAATAAAATAAAAAAGCTTTCTGGTGTCTATTCTACAACATAATTACTTACCTACCTACCAATTTTTTAAAATGCAAACGGCATGTACTCAAATGGGCTTTAACTCTATTGAGATAGATAGAACTACGGACTTAAGACCAGCCATAGGCAATTTTTATCATATATCATAATGGAGGGGGTGCATTGAAGACCTCCGTGGCGTAATGGTCAACCCGCCAGACCGCCAATCCAAAGGTCCTGGGTTTGATCCCCAGACCAGAAAATGGTCTTTTTGAAATTGTCCCGGGACTTGGGTGTTTATTTATGTATGTATTTATTATAAAATATAGTATAGTTGAGTTAGTATCCCATAAAACTAGTTTTAACTGACTTTGGGGCTAGCTCAATCAGTATAATATATAATATGTCGCAGTCGTTTGGTTAAATTAGCAATCTAACTGAACGCCTAGCCCAGACATTAAAACCAGGCATCTTACCTTATCAAATAAACCAGGAAAGTGTCCAATTGAGTACTTTCCTGGGTCAAAAATAAATTATTTTGTAATGATAAGAAAATGAAATGTCAAATGAAAATCATATGTATTCAATGTGATTTAAGATTTCTTATTACAGAAAAACTGATATTAAGAACGATATTTCACTCCAAGAAACTATGACGTCATGAATCTATATTTAATGCAATTCCATTACAAAATGTTTGTTTTGACGTTTACAAAAAAAAATTGTGTTGTTGGAAAGTAGTGAATTGAATCTATTCAAATACTAGCTGTACCCGCGGGCTTCGCTCCCCGTGGGAATTTCGGGATAAAGAGTACCATATGTCCTTCCCCGAGTCTCACACTATATCCATACCAAATTTCATTCAAAATTGGTTCTGTAGTTTAAGCGTGAAGAGGTAACAAACAAATATACAAACTCACTTTCGCATTTATAATATTAGTAGGAAGTAGGAAAGTAGGATAGGATAATGGCACATCTAGGTATCTGTATCAATGACGGAGAGTCGTTAATACTTATTGGAGGTATCGCATTGTTTGGTAATTGAATGGAATCAATCAATTTTATCGAGCATTTATTCGCGAAGTTGCACATAAAGTGATGAGTGATATTGCAATTGATGAGTAATTTTCCATATTCTTTCTTTCCATTTTATAGGTATATGTTTTAAGTCTGCTAACAGGAATGTGGTCATTTTAATGCATTTAATATATTTATTTTTATTATCTTATAATATTATTATTATTTTTTATTATCTTTATTTATTAAATTACATTTTTTTTTATAATATACCTATAAAAAGTAAAATACATAAAAAATATTACATAATATAAACATATTATTTATTTCATTGTTAGTGACTAATAAACAATTTATCTATTCACGAAGAAAAAAAAAATGCCGGAAAAAGCACTGCGGTGCCATTTTAATTTTATTTTTCATCTGCACGCCCACCATTACGTTGAAAGTGGCCTTTGGGCCTTAATATACCAAACCTTTTTGCCCTGTAATGCATACAGACATCATCGTCTGCCTTACCTTATCCCATTATCTATGGTCGGCGCAGTATGTCTTCTCTTTCCACAGTCCTCTGTTTTCCGTCATACTAACATCTACTCCTATTACCCCTATATCCTGCTTTACGCATTCCATCCACCTCTTTTTTGGTCTTCCCCTTCCCATATTTCTACTAACCTTTATGTTTAAAGTTCTTTTTGTTACGTGTTGATCTTCTCTTCTCATTACATGTCCAAACCAAGACAACCGATTGCTTCTTACTTTCTCGTTTATTGGTGCTACCTTTAAACTTCCCCTTACATATACATTTCTAATCCTATTCCTTTCTTGTCACTCCACACATACATCGCAACATCCTTATTTCGGCTGAATTTAACCTCTTCTCGTCCTGTACTTTTGTTGCCCAACATTCAGAGCCGTATAACATCACCGGTCTTATAACTGATTTATAGATTTTGCCCTTCAGCTACAATGGCATTTTTGGGTCACAAGTTGTACCGGTTACTTCTCTCCATTTCTGCTAACTTGCATTGATTCGGCGCTTTACTTTCCCGTCAACATCTCCGTCCTGCTGAAGTAACAAACCCAGGTACTTAAAATCAGAACAAGCTGGTACTGGAACTATATCACTATCGATGGTAAGGGTCACTTCTCTAGAGACACCGCCGAAATCACAGAATAGATATTCTGTTTTGGTTCTGCTGATTTTCAAGCCTACAGTTTCTAGGGTGTGTCTCCACATATTTAGTTTACTTTGCAACATCGTACCCTCCTCTTCTACCAGAACGATGTCGTCGGCAAATAGCATACACCATGGGGCTTCTTCGTGTAGGGCCGATGTCAAAGCATCCATTACTATCAGGAAGAGGTAAGGGCTTAAAGCCGAACCCTGGTGCAAGCCAACAGTTATACCGAATCCTTCTGTTACTCCAGCGGCGGATTTTACCTTCGTGACAGGTTGACTGTACATGGCACGAATCAAATGTATGTACTTATTAGGCACATTTTCATTCTCATGGCCCACTAGACGACTTTTCGTGGAATTCTATCGTAATTCTTTTCCAGGTCAATGAAAGCCATGTGCAGGTTTTTGTGGGTAAGGCATACAGAAGTAATTAGTATATAAGTATGTATACGAACAAGTTTTTGAAAAAAATATTTTTATTGTACAAGCTTTTATTTTGAGGCCATAGTACAACTGAAATAATAAATAACTCGATGAAGTTGGGTCATTTTATTACAGAGCTCCATCAACCATCATCTTCTATCATAAAGTGCTCGCCAAGACTAATCAAACGAGTCCTACTCTATGGGGTTATGTTGTTTTATAATTGAGTTCCGTCGAATATTTCCCGGCTCCATTATCAGAAAAGCTCATTGACTTTACAATATTATATTGTCATCCAATTTTCACAAGTATACAAAATTTGAGCTAAAGTTGTTGAGGATAACTTGTTGAAAATTGCGTTGCAAGATTTGACCTAAACAAACATTCATACATACATACAAGATCCAAAAGCTTGGAAAATAGCTCTAGTTGTCTAACTAACTACTAGAACAATAGCTAGGAGAATGTCACTAGCTTCTTCGTCAGAAAAGCTCATTGACTTAATAATATTATATTTTCATCCGATTTACACAAGTATACAAAATTTAAGCTAAATTGGTTGCAAGATTTGACCTAAACAAACATTCATACATACATACAAGATCCAAAAGCTTGGAAAATAGCTCTAGTTGTCTAACTAACTACTATAATAATAGCTATGAGAATGTCACTATAACTCAGGGTAGGTCTTAGGAAGTTTATCATACACATATAGGGTACCGAAGCTCAAGCAATGGCTCAGTTTCTAACTAGATTTATCAACTTCGGCGTCAGAATATACGAGCATATTCGTACCTATTAATAAGTTTGCTCTCTGGGAATGTGATACGTTTACATTTCCATATCTCGACAACCGTTCGAATGGTTTGACTCATTTTATAATTTATTATATTTTATCTATGTCTATATATATATACTATTTTAAATCCCGACAAAAAAGGGGTGTTCTACATTTGTCGCTAACGTCTGTCTGCTTGTCTGTCTGCTTGTCTGTCTGTCTGTGCACTTGAACGGATGAACCGATTTTGATGAGATTTATTTGTCTGGGATTTTCTAATTTGCTTAGCAAATAAACTTGTAGGAACATACAGTCATACAAATATGTCTATACTGAAAAATAACTTATAAAACATGGGAGGGACGTACCCATAATAAATCTAAGCATAGACTGTTAATTTAAATTTTAATCTGGTATAGACCAGATCACTATAATAAATTTAAAATAACAGTCGCAATTTCAAAAATATCGGCCTGTGAGCTGCTTGGGTAAATTGTATGGGAATGTCGATTTTTTTTTGTATTTGGCTGTTTTTTTATTATTTTTATACTAAAGTGATCTAGTATAGCCCATGGTCCATATATTACGCATATGTCCGTTCCACGATATTGAAAATATGCTCAAAATGAAAGACCATTTTCTATCAAATTTGGGCTGGGGATCGAACCCAGAACCTACGGTGTGGTGGACTTCCATGACGTAGGTCATCAGTAGTAGGCAAAGTAGAACCGGGAATTCGCTAAGATACAAAGTACATTGAAAATTTTTTAATAGGATTAGTTTAATCAATTAAAAAGCTATTACATGTATCGATGGAAACTGCAGCACTGTCGTTACGTCACAGCATAAAATATAGGAACTGGTAGAAATGTAACCACCTACATTAAAAATTAAGCTTTTACAATCCGCTAGATGACTAAGTCAAATCAAAAACCTTTTTTGAATGTCGAAACAAACATTTTCTATTGGATTTGTATGAAATACGAAAGGGTGACTTTTTAAAGGCAAATAGCGCTCTTTATATCAGTTTAATCTAAAATCATGTTGGAAATGGATATGATCAATAGTGACACTATTTTGTGACGTTTTCTTTAAAGAACTATTTCGAATAATTTATTTTGACGCAGTCATCTACCTAATTCTTCACGTCATTATGTATGGGACACATAGCGCGACGAACCGATGGCCGATGGGGCAAAAAGGTTCTCGAATGGCGCCCACGTACAGGCAAGCGAAGCGTAGGACACCCACCCACAAGGTGGTCTGACGACCTAACCAAGGTCGCTGGAAGGCGCTGGATGCAAGCCGCTCTAGATCGGTCATTTTGGAAATCTTTAGGAGAGGCCTATGTCCAGCAGTGGACGTTATGCGGCTGAAATGATGATGATGATGATGACGTATTGTTACTTGCACTATTACGTATTCTGTGGTATTGTGGAAATTGGGCGTCGAACAAAAGTCCACGACGTGCTATCTAGGGTTGCTAACCTAAAATGGAACTGGGCAGGACACCTGGCTAAAAGGAACGATGGAAGGTGGAGTATGGCTATCGATAGATATAAAACGAAGTCCGGCAGCTTTAGGTGGGTCGATGATATCAAACGGATTGCTGTAAAAAACTGGATGACAAAGGCTAGGGATTCAATGATGCAGACAAAAGGAGGCTTATGTCCAGCAGTGGGTCTGTTGCTGCAGAGCTTACGGTGATGTTGATATGATGACACTAACTCGTGTTCATCTCTAACGAGAAGAATGATTGACGACTTTTAACTCGACTAAATTTCTGTTTCAATAACTACCCTAAGGTTGCGTGAAACTGATTGCTGTGCAGTGGCCGCTTTTTGTGTAGGTTTTCTTTCGCAGTATTAATAAAGTATAACATACAAAACGTAATCCTGTAGTCCGGTGCAATATGCGTCTCCGTTCCCTGTCACCGCACCTCCTCGGGTGGCTGCAGGCGCCTGCAGCCGACGGACATCCTCGGTATTCTCGGTTCTGAATGCTAAACTTATATTCATTCTGTGACCATGTTTGAAAATTGAAATAATTGGTGAAGTATATCTCTTGCTCTGTAATTTGTAACAACACTAGTGGTACTCACATTAATTGCACTATCTATCCAACCCGTTGCGGTGAGCTGGATGCATTACCTCGTACACTAACTGCTAGTGATGTGCCGTTCCCGGGAACGTTCCCACATTCCCCAGATTTCCAAAATCATTCCCGGGAACGTTCCCATAAATTGGAAATGTCAGGGAAAGTTATAATTTTATTTATCAGTCAATTTTTTTATCAATGCAAATGTATTAAACTTATGTAAAAGCATTTCTTAATATGGTTATAATTTAAATAATTCCAATAATCCATAACATTTCCAAAAAATGTGGGAACGTTCCCAGGGAACGTTCCCAGATTTCTAGGGAACGTTCCCAAATTTCTAGGGAACGTTCCCTTGTTGCCGGGAACGTTTCCTTGATGCCGGGAACGAGACCCGTTTCCATAGGATATACATATTATTAATCGAGAAAAAAAATCATTTTTATTGTTTTATGGTCATTAATATGTTATACAATTATTTATAAGTATGAAATTGGCCCTTTGAACGTGCCGACTTTCTTGGTCGAGGTTAAAAATTATGGGTTAAAAATGAATTATTTTGATATTTGATCTGCTGATGAATATACATATTAAGAATACTTAACTACCTATAGCAGAAAACATTCATATGATAAAAAAATAAAATTGAGACGGGAACGTTCCCCTTAAATTGGGAATGTTCCCGGGAACATTCCCGTAAACGGGAATGAGGAACGTTCCCCGGAAACGGGAATTTGGGAACGGCACATCACTAATAACTGCTGGCAATTTTTATTATAATCTACATCAAATGTCTGTCGGTCTGTTTATCTGTCTGTCGTAACGCTCATTCTTTGACGTGAAAGCAAATTCTCTTGCGGTGGAATCTAGCTATGGTTGATGAAAATCAGTTGAGACGTTTAAAAGTTAGTACCTGGGCGACCGAGCTTTGCTCGGTTACATCTCAAACATTAACAAAATTTTTTTAAACTTGTCTAAAAACAATGCAAAATAAAAAATTATATATAAACTTAAACATAAAAAAAAACAAAAGTAAGTCACCGAGTGGGATTCGAACCCGTAACACTCTTTCTAGCGGTTGGTATCCTTAACCGCTGAGCTAAAAACAAGGCGGTCGGCGCGACGAAATTAGCGACCATATTCTGCGTGGAAAGAAAAACGCATGAAAACTCGAAAACACGCGTTTTCCCGAACATAAAACTAATCTAGATTGATTGTTTACCCCCGAAAACCCCCATATACAAATTTTCTGCGAAATCGTTAGAGCCGTTTTCGAGATCATAGAAATTTATATATATATATATATATATATATATATATATATATATATATATATATATATATATATATATACAAGAATTGCTCGTTTAAAGGTATAAGATTAGGGATCAAAGTTTGGAAGTCACGACTTCTCTAGCATGAGCATCTAGCGACTAGCGGAACTACCGATATGATTTCGGTAGTTCCGCAACTCATCACTAGATGGTGTTCTTGACAATCGGGGTTTTTATTTTCCTAGCAAATAAAGTTGTTATCAGGCAGGAAAATAAATAATTTGTAGAATGTTTTTTAATAATCCATCTGCTGTACCAATTATGCAATTACAGTCATCGTGCCTTTCTAAAGGAGGTCTCTTCTATGAATTATTTTAGATATAATAATAACCCAAAATAGATACCTAATCGTGAATTCAAATCACAACTTTACCTAGAATACTAAATATAGGTACGCATTATAATCTGAATACTTGAAGAGAATAAATCGAGTTATTAATCGATAATAACGGCTAATATTTGATTTGAACATAAGATATGAATATTATTTTATGGCTTGTTTGCTTAATATATAGACCCTTGTGAAGTTATAATTGTAAGATATTATCAAGTTGAAGCAATAAATTATGTTTATTGCTTACTTGAAAATATGTGTGCCTTTAGACATATGATATTATATTTAAGACTTCAATATGAATTAGATTAATTATGATAATTGCGAATTGTTTTATTTACTGGACTCACGTGAACACACACTACCTATTCTTAACCTTTAAAACATAATGGAATCTAATACGAACACCTAACAAACCAATAGCGACGAAAGTTCGACGACTTTCAATCAAATTCTGTTAACTAAATTAGCTAGGTAAAATATGCGTATTTACTGAACTCACGTGAATTTACACTACTTAATTACTGCACTGCTTATATGGAACTTAATACAAACACCTAACAAAATAATACCAACGAAAGCTTGACGATATTCGATCAATGCGTACTTACACTATCTACTACACTACTTATTCTCAAACTTCAAAACATAATGAAATCTAATACAAACACCTAACAAACCAATAGCAACGTCAGCATGACGACATTCAATCAAATTCTGAAAACTAAGCTATCTAGGTAAAATATGCATATTTACTGGACTTACGTGAATACACACTACTTAATTACTGCACTGCTTATATGGAACCTAATACAAATACCTAACAAACTAATACCGACGAAAGCTCGACGACATTCGATCAATGCGTACTTTCACTACTACACTACTTATTCTTAATATTAAAAACATTATAGAATCTATTACGAATGACTAACAAACCAATAGCGACGTCAGCATGACAACATTCAATCAAATTCTGTTAACTAAGCTAGGTAGGTAACTAAAACATGCGTATTGACTGGACTCACGTAAACACACACTACTTAATTACTACACTGCTTATATGGAACCTAATACAAACACCTAACAAAATAATACTGACGAAAGCTTGACGATATTCGATCAATGCGTACTTATACACTACTTATTCTTAAACTTCAAAACATAATGGAATCTAATACAAACACCTAACAAACCAATAGCAACGTCAGCATGACGACATTCAATCAAATTCTGTTAACTAAGCTAGCTAGGTAAAAAAAAACATGCGTATTTACTGGACTCACATGAACACACACTATTTCATTACTACACTGCTTATATGGAACCTAATACAAACATCTAACAAAGTAATACCGACGAAAGCTCGACGACATTCGATCAATGCGTACTTACACTATCTACTACACTACTTATTTTTAACCTTTAAAACATAATGGAATCTAATACGAACACCTAACAAACCCATACCGACGGGAGCAAGACGAAATTTTATTAAATTCTGTTAACTAAGCTAGCTAGATAAAATTTGCGTGTTCACTGGACTCACGTGAATACACACAACTTAATTACTACACTTCTTATTATTTACTTTAAAAACATAAATAGAACCTAATACAAACACCTAGTAAACTAAAACCGACGAAAGCTTGACGACATTCAATCAAATTCTGTTAACTAAGCTAGCTAAGTAAAACATGGGTATTTACTGGACTCATGTGAACATAGACGACCTACTACACTACTTATTCTTAACCTTAAAAACATAAAGGAATCTAATACAAACACCTAACAAACCAATAGCAACGTCAGCATGACGACATTCAATCAAATTCTGTTAACTAAGCTAGCTAGATAAAAAAAAACATGCGTATTTACTGGACTCACATGAACACACACTATTTCATTACTACACTGCTTATATGGAACCTAATACAAACATCTAACAAAGTAATACCGACGAAAGCTCGACGACATTCGATCAATGCGTACTTACACTATCTACTACACTACTTATTTTTAACCTTTAAAACATAATAGAATCTAATACGAACACCTAACAAACCAATACCAACGACAGCATGACAACATTCAATCAAATTCTGTTACTAAACTTAACTAAGCTAGGTAAAGAAAACATGCATTTTTACGGGACTTACATAAACACACACTACCTGCTTATACTGAACCTAATACAAACACCTAACAAACTAATACCGACGAAAGCTTGACGACATTCGATCAATGCGTACTTTTATTACCCACTACACTACTTACCCATAACCTTTAAAACATAATGGAATCTAATACGAACACCTAACAAACCAATAGCGCCGTCAGCATGACGACATTCAATCAAATTCTGTTAACTAAGCTAGCAGATAGCCAGCAGGTAAATGTCTTATTTACCTAGCTATTTACTAGACTTACGTGAACAGACACCACCTACTACACTACTTATGCTTAGCCTTAAAAACATAATAGAATCTAATACGAACACCTAACAAACCAATAGCTCCGTCAGCATGAGGACATTCAATCAAATTCTGCTTACGACGTCCGACCGCAAATCACGTCGTTCCCTGCCAGCTCAGCGTAAATAAATCCTACATGCGTATTTACTGGACTCACTTGAGGGTTACGCAATTACTCGTATTGTGAACTGGTCGTCTGAGATGATTGAATGAATGTGAACTTGGCTCGGAGGAAGTAGTAACTTTGAAGTACTAGTCGTTACCCGTAGTGTGGATTCGTTTTTAAGATTATCTCTACCTAGTTAATACCTGACTTGAATGTACCACTGTGAATAAAAATAATAATAAAAGACAATTTATATAACTTAAAACTATATTGGCAATTAAAGTGCCTCCTCTTCTCTTCTTATCTTTAAATTGTAGCATTTTTATTTTTATTTTTCTTCTTTAAGAGTCAGACTCTTGTTGGCGTCATTATATGGAAATAGACGTTAAACTCACACAGTTATGATGTAAGAAAGAAATTCATACAGGAAATTTATCGATAACCATTAAACGATTTACACACGATCAGATTTTTCATGAAAGAATCCAAAAGAAAAGATCTTTACAAAATGCTTTTCATTTCATGTAGGTATATCTTAATTTTATAGTAATAAACAGAACAACATCAAAATACAAAAGCACGCGAAACGTTCAAATGAACGAGACAACGGAGCAACATGCACAAACGAATTGAAACAATGCTCTGAAAATTTAATCGCGGCCGTGACTGTTTGTGAATTTCGAAGCTAGACATTGACCTTGCTGGTACTTCTGACTCACGGCACGGAATACTTTATTGATCAGAGTGCTTTACGGCAGAATTTGACGCCCTATTTCTGTATTTCTTCTTTTGTAAAAAATATGCAAACCGAGTTTATTTGCGAGGCAAATTAAAAAATCCCGGACTTTTAAATAGTTTCATATGTAAACGCCATCTAGTGCAGGAACTAAATATTAGAATAAATCCGCTAACGAAACGTATGCGCCATTTATAATTTGACAGGCATACTACAAAAAATCCTACTTTAAAGCGATAACTTTAAAACTCTTTAACGGCTGAATCGATTTCATCAAATATAGCTATAAGAACCATCTAAGGAAATTGGCTTTCACATAAAAAAAACCGCATCGAAATTGGTCCACCCGTTCGATTGATACGACGCCACAGACAGGCAGACAGACAGGCAGACAAACAGGCAGACAGACAGGCAGACAAACAGGCTGACAGACAATATAGTCAAAATTATAACACCCCTTTTTTGTCGGGGGTAAAAAAGGGGTTATTCACGTACGAGTAGGGAGATGACACGTTTCGAGCTCATCAGGAGGTCTTCCTCATGGCGAATGTAATGAATCGCGCACGATGTCACACGGTGTCTAAATTATGTTGATAAAATTCACAACCACTGATTAAGCTCATGTTCCAATTTATATAATGTACCAGTTGCTTCTCTGCCAGCGAAGATCATCAGCCTAGGTCTTTATAGTCTCCACTGCAGGAGCGCGACCCTCTCTGTTCTCCAGTAGACTTTGGCCTACACTCTCCTCGCTAGCCAGACGGGTTGGAGATGTCTCATTGATGTTAATAAGCTTTGTTTAGCGTATTTCCTAACTTCTATGACATGCACGGGAAGATGGCCCTATTCTACTGTGCCGACTAGTATCACGTTAAATTTTTAAACAGTGCCTAATAATTTATATTTGACCCAGGAAAGCACCAATTATTAAGCCCAATTGAAACACAGGGAAACATCTACCGAAAAGAATACAATACCAACTTCAGAACGGGCGTTCAAGCATAAAATCAGCCTCCAATGTAACAGGAAAGTAACAAATATGGTTCGTTTCGTTATTTCTTTTCAATACTTCGTCCCCCATTTATATTGGGCAACAATGATGTAATTATTTCGACGAACGACTTTTCTTAGAATTAATGTTGCTATTGCTTAATGGAATGTTCCGAAATTAGATGAATTGGAAAAGTTTCTTGTATATTAATATTAAGACATTACCGTGAATAATTCTGTGACATGACGGATGTAGACTAAAACGATTACTCTGTATACATTTTCCGTGAACATCGCTAAATAAATAGATCATCAACAGGTCTTTTTGTCTCTACTGCAGGAGCACGACCCTCTCTGTACTGCCAGAGCTTGGCCAGAGCAGCCAGAGGACTTGGCCTACAATGTCTTCACTGGCCAAACGGATTGGAGAGGTCTCCTTGATGTTGAATTCTCTGACATCTTCAGGACTTGAAGTGGCCCTATTCAACTGGCAGAAACCGTGGCTATAAATAAATAAATAAGATCTATTCCATATATCTCGTCGTTTTATTTTGTTTCCGCATATTTCGCTTTGTTTCACCAAATCACAAGGTTCGTAAAATGAATATTCGTCGTAATCCCATCTTCCAGAACACATTGACCCGTCACACTATTGACATGTTGTCTTATGTCTTTCATTCGGCAAATGACAATGTCGAATTTCCTTGGCTCTTATTAATACAATGCTCATACTGGGCGAGTTAAATGGCCTAGTCAATTAACGAGTTATTTTCGTTTCTTAGAGTTAAAGACATTGACAAATATGTTTGGTTTGGTGATTTCTAATGTAAGTACATACATTTTTGGCTATTTGATTTTAACTTTTTAAAGTAAACGCCCATTTAGACGGTGCAAGTTTCTTGCCTATTGAATACCATTTTATTGAAGAAATAAATGCTTTGTATGATTGAGTTTCGTTTAAGCCATAAGTTATCTATTGCTTTAATAAAATAGAATATAATAACAGGCAAGAAACTTTCACAGCATTATTAGAACACACCAGACAATACAAAACCTCACTACATGTTATGTATGGATACCTACTAATTATGCTATGGTAGTGTTTTGTTTTTACTTTTAAAATGGTATCTTAGAGTTAAAAACAAAACAATACAAGAAATTCACTATCTCAGGCAAAACTTCAAAATTTTTTCAAAAATGGTTAGTTTTTAATTTTTAATATAGTAAAAAAAATATTTTGGAGAATGATTTATTTTTTATTATTAGTCAAGATAACTATTTATATATAGATACAGATAGTTTTTTCTTTATATATTATCTTAAACAGGCATAAAAAAGTATAAACTCATCCAATGTGAACTAGGCTGAAGTGACCTGATTTTGAGTAGTCCCATTTCTGTCTTTAGGGACGTAAAGATATATTTCTAATACCTTCTAGATTCTACAGTATTTGTTTTAGGATTATTTATTTGATACTAGCTCTACAATCTTGCTACGTGCGCTTTGATAATATATAAAATGTTTATGCAAGAAATTTTAAGCTCCAAGAAATAAATTTAAGCTCCTTTAGGTTTCTGAGCTAAAAAGTAGGCACGTTACTAAAATCTTAAAGATCATCTTCACTCACTTGAGTGTAATCTTCATACTGAAGTTTGGAGTCTTATATGTGTTTTATTTATTTAACTTTATTACAAAAATTGTAACAGGCGGACTTAAGGCCCAGTGTCTTTTCTACCAGTCAACCTACAAGTGAAGCCGAAAAAAGCTAATTTTGGACAATAAGGCACATATTATGCTAGATTGAATTTACAACCCATAACTTTTAAATCGAAATTACAAAACAAAACAACTTGCATTAAACAATAATGTAAAGTTATTCTAAGAATATAATTTGTACCAACTTGACGTGCTCTTGTGCGGTAGCCTGCGGCTTTAAATATGTCAGGCGAGCCGACAGCCAGACAGCTTGCTTCCTTGCCGTGCTTTCTGCATATGCATATTATGCTTTGAACCGAAATTGAGTTCTGCGAAGCGTATTTTTCGGTGCTCGGTATATTCGCACTAGAATCCGTTAGTACCTATGTGTACAATACAATTTAAATTGGACACTGATTATAATTATGTTTATCTATATATGTATTTGTTAAAAATATAGTATCGTTGAGATGACACAAGTTTCGAACTTACTTTGGGGCTAGCTCAATCAGTGTAATTTGTCCTAATTAACCGAGTGAGTAAAGCGAGCGAAGCGTCTTAGTTTCGAGATTGACCAAAAATGTCTTTGTCCGACTGTCCGTCTGTCCATCCAGCTGTACTTGTGAAATTTTCTAACTAGGTTCGAAAATGATATAGACCTTCGCCTTAAACCGCTTGGCTACTCCCGCGTCCAATTAATTATATATCACCGTCTCTTATTTAGATTCCAAAATCTCGTCAACCTGAAAATTATTTACCCGTCTTCCAATTAAATTCTCTGCATTAATCAAATCAAGTCGCATCGGCCGATCTCGGACATTACAAGGGAGTCATGACGTCACGTCGCCCGTTGATCAACTGCGGATTACTATCCCTGGGCTGTGAGGTAAGTGCGACAGTTGAGAGAGCGGAAAAATATAAATATGGACAAATTATACTGATTGAGCTAGCCCTAAAAGTAAGCTAAAACTTTTGATATGAGATATTATTATGAGATAACGATACAAACGATACAAGATAATTTGAGAAATGCCATTTTCGAAACCGGCACCTCCGAACGGCAGAATAGCGAAATTACAATTACGCCACGAAAGTCGCCAAAAAGTTTTCGAATTGGTGGTGTTTACATAAAAAAATATGGTCTAGTTAGCGCAGACTCCATTTACTTAGATACATCAAAGATGAAGTTGTCGAAATGCCCACGTTTTTTGAACTTTTTGGTAATATCAAGTGAGCTGCATATACGAGTACCAATGCAGTCCACGAGTCTCTGATATCAATCGTTAACCTCGAGTCGACCTTGCACGTCAAAATTATATCCTATTCCTTAGGCTGTTTTTCACAGAGAATAAGAACAGTAAAAAAAAACTCTTGATACGATCCTGACAGATCTTTTTCGCTTTATTTACACTCATTACCGTTTACCAAAGCCTCTCTTGTTCTTCTATTTACATTTTCCTCATAAATGTTTTTGGAAACTCGCTTCTCCTCTCGCAACGACCGCTACCTAATGCCGAAACACGTGCAAATAATGACAACTGCTCGAGCCCTGGGCCGCAACATTACCATTAATTAAATAGCTCCCGGCGTCGCAAGGATAGTTTCGATGGACACTGGCGCTCGTGACCAGCCTTAGAGGGTGTAGTTAAAATTAGACAGTTTACGAATATCAATAGCTTGGAGGAAAGGAAATAGAGTCGTACGGAGTTTTATATACAGGGTCCAACATATTATACTGAAGTTTTTTAAGACTGAATCCGCTAGATGACTACAAGTCAAATCAAATACTTTTTTATAAACGTTAAAACAAACATTTTATGAACGTGACGTCATGCAATTTTAAAGTCAAAATCATGTTGAAAATGTATATGACCAACGAAAAGTAAATACTATTTTGTGACATTTTATTTTATAAACCAGCCATCTACCCAATTTATTTGTGGCAATGAACAATATTCCTTAAGGAACATTAATTAAAATTTAAAAAAAATATCTTCTTTACAAGTTGACCAATCAACTGACACAACTTTTACTGAAAAACTTTTTTTTACTATATTTCGATATTTATTTCTTGAGAAAATTTATTTAATATCTTAGATTGAATTGCCCCTCAAAATTGTTTCAGTATATTTTGATAGACATTATGCATTTTTAGTTTTCATGGACTACCATTTTCCAGTGAGGGAAAATATTATTTTATCAATAGTTCTCTTGTATAATACATAATATTTCTTCCTGTTACCAACAAAAGTTGCAACCAAAGCTTCAACTATTCTGCAAAAATATGAAATACTAAAATATTTTTTTCACATCCATTTAACTTTATTTGAATAATATAATAAATTGAGAGTTCACAACAGCTATCGCATAAAAATTTATTAAAATGAATGTTAAAAGACCATGTTTTACAAACAAGTTAAAAAACATCTCACCGTACAAGCTCACAGTGAACTAAAAATAACCGGCCAAGTGCGAGTCGGACTCGCGTACGAAGGATTCCGATAAAAAATCACGTTATTTGTATAGGCATCACTTAAATATTTATTGTATACTAGCCGAAGCCTGCGACTTTGTTCGCGTGGACTTTATGTCTCTGGAAAATGCTCATCAGGCTGAACAACTTTTACTAAGGCGGCATTTTTATATCTCTTATAGTTTAGCTGGACTATTTATGGTTCTGCATCAGGCGTTCCATTTTCCAAAATCATTTATACCTTATATGTTGCCCAGGCTTAATAGCTATATAACAAAAAAAGTTTTATTCGAATCCGTCCAGTATTTCCGGAGATTAGCGTGTACAAACAGACAAACAGACAGACATTTTTTTTTAATTCTTACTCTATTACTACGTCTCCATCGCCCCCAATATTTTTTTTGGAAATATATTTAATGTACAGACACACTTTTTTACTGTTTTATTTTATGTATAGATATGTATAGATATAGATATAGATAGATAGATTTACTGTTTTTATTATTCGTTCTATGAAAAATCACAGCCTGGTGATAGACGGACAGACTGGAAGGACGGACAGCGGAGTTTTAGTAATAGTGTCCCGTTTTTACCCTTTGGGTACGGAACCCTAATTGCAAATACTACTTTTTTATAGGTACTTATCTATTTTTTTCTAAAGTCAAAGAAAATTAAACACATTTGTAAGTCTCATTTACATTTTTAGACATACGCTCATTATCACCGCTTTGATCGGTCATTTTGAAAATCTTTATGTGAGGCCTATATTAATGTCCAGCAGTAGACGTTATGTGGCTGGAATGATGATGATGATTTTTAGACCCCAATCATCCAAGTCCTTCCGTGGACGGCGACAAAACAAGCTAAACAAAGCTTATAAACGTCAATGAGACCTCTCCAACCCGTCCGGCCAGCGTGGAGAGTGTAGGCCAAGTCTGCTCTGGCCAAGTATGGCTCTGGTAGTACAGAGAGGGTCGTGCTCCTGCAGATGATGATCCTAGATCATGGAAAATAGGTATCATAGATGACATGTTAATTCGATAGTAGTACTGACAGCAAATTGTTAGGGAAACACGGATATTGTCAGTATACAGTCTCTTGTTTGCGTAAACTTGCAAATGTATTTGCCACAAGACGACAACAGAAGTTATGCTTTGCATGTAAGCTAACATATTAGATACGTAGTGTTAGTTTCATCAGACGATATGAATTAGTGTACAATGCTTTTGATTATTCTTGCAGACTATAGCTCACAAAGCCACTACTAATAATCTCCAAAAAACTGATACCAGTTTCACATAATAATTAATAAGCTTATAATACCCTCGATTAGAAAGATGACAACGTAGATACAAGTAGGTAATTGTTAAACTTTTATCAAAAACAAGCAACTGAAAAATTTTAAGTGCTCAATATGATTCAATCGAGCCCGATCTCGGTGGTTACGTTGTTTTATGACAGAGATGGCCACTTTCCAGCTCCATCATAAGATCAGGTCATTGGTACAATATTACATTGTCACTCAACTTACATAAATATGTGACTTACTTTGAATAAATAAATCGGAGGTGAGTCTACGAATAATTTAGCTTGCAAGATTGATTACAGACATACAAGCAACGGGGCTATGTACTATTTTTCAAAAGCGGATTCACTAAACGAACTTTTCTTTGTATGGAAAAACCATTCGTTTAGGTTACACGGCGTTTCAAAAACGGCGCTTCTGGTAAAACTAAATAAAAGCATGTAAAAATGAGAAGACTTCAATCCAAATACTTACGTTGTCCTGAACGCAATCTTTCACCAAGTGACACGGGTCTGTCTGTAACGGAGGACGACAGATCAAGTCACAGGATCAAGTCCTTCAACTGGCAATTTGTTTTTTTGGACTTCATTTTGATTTGATCCTCGGAAACTCTAATCACAGTCGAGATTTTATAATATAAGTGGAAATAGTAACAACATATTATGAACATTTTAATCTACGTCTTATTTGTTGGAATTCTACGATCTGTTTAAAAAAAGAGATAGTAAACCATTCACCGCGAACGTCGGATTTATCCGACAAGCATTGTCAAGAGCGTCGGATATTTCCGACAAAAAACCACTGCTCTATTGAACAAAACTTAAGTATCCACATACCTTTTTGGTTGTAGGTAGGGTAGGATTGATTTACTATGCCTCGCGCTGCGCACGACAACTGATATAAAATTTTGTGGTCTAGAGTAAGATCAGTATGCATGCATGCACCATTAAAGACAAACAGGCAATGCCAAGACCACTTAGCTACTACCGCTTATAAATACTTACAAGGAAATTGCCATTTCAATACCAAAGAACAAAAGAAAATTAGGTTTTTAAAGAGATAATCTGATATAAACACCATCTTGTGTCTCTTGCCATCTTATGGGAATCCACTGTAGCAAGAATGAGACCTCGCTTAAAGTCAACGTTACCTGTTTGCTGCTCAATACGACATCCATATTTTAACTGTTAACATTAGTAATACGCCTTCCTATGTACAATTTCTTTAAAATTACAAAATCTTACCGAAATCTGACACGTCGGTTTAAAATAAAAGCTTGACTATGTTTGTGTGGAAATCTCAGATAAATAAATAAATATATAGGGACAAATAACACTGATTGAGCAAGTAAGTTCAAAACTTGTGTTATGGGATACTAACTCAACGATACGTTATTTTATAACAAATGCATATACCTATATAAAAATCCAACCCCTAACCTATGGATGGTGGACTAGCATGGTAACCACTACGAAACGGAGGTCGACTCTGATTCTGTCTAGGGTAAGGGAACTCTTAATACTCGCACATCGGTTGTCAACTAGTGACATGGGTCTGTCGGAACTCGCTCGGCCCGAGCACGACGGATCAAGTCCTCAAACTGCCACTTTGCACTTCAGAACTTCAATTTTATTTGCAATTTCCGAATGTCCCGGTCTAGTTCCATTCCTATTTGGTCTTAGTAGAGCTGTACATCTGAATGAAAGCGCACTTACTTGATACGGCTTAGGTAGACGAACGACAGCGTACAATGATCCTGATTGGCAACAGGGGGTTATTCCATAATTAGTCCATAGTCGTATGATAGTGACGACCTATTCTATTTCAAACAAAATTAGACTTTTGAAGTGAAAACTTCTTTAGCGGCGTTGTGCACTTTTTTTGGAATGGGTAAAAAATGTTAAACTCGCGTCAGGACACGTGACCTGATCGAAAATTCGTAAGACGGCGCAGGGCGCTTGAGCGAATGTTCCTGTGTGTTTATGTTACAGCGTGCTACGCGCATCCATGGATGGTGACAGCTGATGGCTCGACCGTCTGTGTAGTGGCCATACTGCTGTGTTTTCACTTCTGCCGGCACTCCCAGAGTGCAACCCGTCGTTTTTTTTATCATCATACGTTAGTGCTCTAACGTCCGTCTTGCATACCGCTTTTGGAGATACCCCCGACTGTCACCGCCTGCAAGACCCCTTAGGCATTGCCATCGGTTGAGTTCACCGTGGAGATATTATCATAGTGCTATTTAATTCTGTACTGACTCTTTGAACGTGTCTCCACATTAGTGGAGTCTAATCATCATAATACACTAATTTTCAATAAAAAATCGGTCAAGTGCGAGTCGGATTCGTACACGCACGGAACCCTTAATGTAATTCGATGCGGAACTCTTTACTATCTAAAATGCCAACATGAATGTTCAACAACAATAGTATGTATGTTCCCCAATTACTCGAAGACGGATATTTTGTTTTTGTTTGAAAAAATTGACAGGTGGCAGGTCATTTTATCAAAATTTTTGTGTAGGAGTTGACTTTGGACAAAAAAATCTAGGTCTATGCTTTGGAGGAAAGAGAGAGATGGAAAACATTAGTTGCTCCACAGACAAGAGCTTAACTAATAAATAAAAAGTGCAGTTTGGGGTAGAAAATCGGTTTTGAAAAATTATAGATTTACTGTTGCAGATTTAACTTTAAAAAAAACTAGAACATAATTGATCCATAGAAAAAGGTTTGTTTTGTCGTTTAGAAAAAAGTATCTGCACTAATTTCGAAAGGACCCAAACCGTCCTCACTCGATTTGACTTGTGGAAGTTGAAATCTATCAGATTGTTACTTTGAACTTCATTCATTTTATCTAAGCCACTTTCCCCCACCCAGGTTCCAATTTGGTCTTAGTAGTGTAACTGTAAGTCAGAATGGATGGCCGTAATTGTTAGCAATTATTCTTAGTACAAAGCGAGTTTGTTGAAACAAATTCGCTATTTGTTGGGTTTAGGAGTAACAAAGCTATTTCAAGATAGGTAAGGTAGGAGTAAATTTATATCGATCTTCGTTATATATCTTTATTGACTCACATTACAAGACGGGTTTAAAATTTTTAAGTCAGAGATTATGGATTTACATACAAAATATAATGTTTGTTTGTTTATAAAGCTTTACTGTACATAAGAAAGAACACAGATACAAATCAGAAAAGTAAACATGCAACGACGGACTTATCCCGTATAGGGATCTCTTCCAGTCAACCGGCAAGTGTAATAGAGATGCGGATGGGGTCAAAAATATATTATTTTATTTAGTCCGTCAACTAGATTATCCAAAAAATAAAGGACCCATATTTTTTAATTTAGCAAAATAGTTAATAATATAACTAAGATACAGAACAAGTGGGCCTTAAAATGAACATGGACAAAACGAAAGTAATGTCGAATGTCCATGTTGCGCTCCTACCTGTTTGTGTTGGGAGCTCCACCCTCGAAGTAGTAGACCAGTATATCTACCTGGGTCAATTGATCCAGGCAAGAAGTTCTATGCTCGGTGTTTCCCTACGTGATCGAATCAGAAATGAGGAAATTCGTAGGAGAACAAAAGTCACTGACATAGCCCAGCGGATTAGCTCGTTTAAGTGGCAGTGGGCGGGACACATAGCGTGACGAACCGATGGCCGATGGGGCAAAAAGGTTCTTGAATGGCGACCGCGTACTGGCAAGCGAAGCGTAGGGCACCTAGGGACAAGGTGGTCAGATGGCCTGACTAGGCCGCTCTTAATCGGTCATTTTGCAAATCTTTGGGAGAGGCCTATGTCCAGCAGTGGACGTTATGCGGCTGAAATGATGACTAAAATACAGCGCTTTGAATTTTTCGCAATCGTGACGTCACGCGAAATTTAAATGCGCTGTATCTTCGTCATTATTTGCTAAAGAGAGAAAAAAATAAAAACGTATACCATACTTTTTAATAATCTATCTAATTAGCCAAAACATTTTTTTACTTATATATTTTTTTGTAAAAAAATCAGAACAAGTATTTTCTGTTGCCAGCGGGTATAGAAGTAAGAGTTTTATTATATGTTCGTATCTTTTACTTTGTTTTATATTTTACTAGCCGAAGACCGCGACTTCGCGTGGACTTTATGTCTCTGGAAAATGCTCATCAGGCTGAACAACTTTTACTTAAGGCGGCATTTTTATATTTCTTATAGTTTAGCTGGACCATTATGGTTTTGCATCAGACGTTCCATTTTCCTAAATCATTTATACCCTATATGTTGCCCAGGCTTAATAGCTATATAACAAAAAAAGTTTCATTCGAATCCGTCCAGTATTTCCGGAGATTAGCGTGTACAAACAGACATTCAGACAAACAGACAGACATTTTTTTTTTAATTCTTACTCTGTTACTACGTCTCCATCGCCCCCAATATTTTTTTTGGAAATATATTTAATGTACAGACACACTTTTTTTACTGTTTTATTATATGTATAGATAAATATAGATAACAGATATTTAATGAAACTAAAAAAATCATTATCTGTCGACCAGTCAAATATTTTGAGCTAGAAATACTTTCACAAGCAATTTTTTTCGCTATCGTCTCTTCAAAGTGAAAGCTATCAAACAATCAAAGGTGTAAGATCAAAGACAGTAAGCTCGCTCGTGTTTCCTCTCAAGGCTCTTGTCTCGAGTGTTGTCTTCCTGAATGGTTTTATTCCCAAAGTTTTCAAGAATTTTCACCACCAAATTCAATTTAACCTCTGTTGAAAAGGAGTTTTGTCTGATGGTATTTTGCATATAAAGTTATATTTAAGAAAATGTTCTTTTTGTGGCTTCTGTTGGAAACGTGTTTTTAAATTATTAGATTGCTTATTTAATTATAGTCTTATAAAGAGTCTCAATGTGAGAAATTAGTCAATAAGAACTAATTTATTTATTTATTCAAACTTTATTGATCCACAATCAACAATTGATTACAATTGGCAGATATAACGCTAAAAGAATTATCTCCCAGTCAACCATAGGATTAAAAAGATAATTAAGTAATTACAAATGGCAAGTTAAGCAACACCGGGCGTGGTCTGAACTTGGATGGATAGATAACCACAAGTGTCTTAAAAAATATATAAAGCTTCCCCGTGCCTCGGAAAGCACGTAAAGCCGTTGGTCTTAGCTGTCATCATTGTAATGTAGTCATCAAGCTACGTCAAAATTGCCTAGGCAGCTCGAAAATACACCAGTTTTGGCTACTCACTACGAAAAACAAAGCAATTCAGTATTATTAGGGTCAGTTAATAAATAGTGTTCTTTATGGAACCAGAGGTCACTAAACACGTGTGAGCAACTGAGCACTAAAATTACCAGGTCAACGAACTCCACTTTGTCAGGCCTAACCATTATATGGGTAAAGAAAGTCCAAAACAAAACCGTGATATTTACGTTTTCGTCACATCTCGAGTGTGCACTATTTAATTAAGTTCGTGAAGGTTGCCAGCCTTATTTATTTTAGCTAAGGGTTTGGTGTTTATTTGCAAGGGATTTATTTGCTTCTACTTTATTGGAAACTGACGCCAAGTTTGTATTAGCATACGTGTCGCCAAGGATCTTTCTTTTGGGGCTATTTTTGGAGCAGACAGTCTTTTATACCCATTGTATACGATGAGTTTATTTAGTGATTGTAGTTGTGATATTTTATTATGATTTATTTTGCAAAAAATATGTTATTATTGCTGATCTTTACCACGATCAGCTTTCATTTTTTGTTAGATTTTAATTTAAAGAGATGATGGTGAAGAAGCTGCTTGTGAAAGTACTTCTAGCTTTTAGCTTAGAACAGGCTTTGTGGTTGACAGATATATTTTTTCTAACAAGATTATTGCACGCGTCATAAGCGGAGCGTTAGAGGTAGTGCTCTATTCTCATCATGTCAGGGTCAAGTATTTCTTTGGACTTAAACTGTTTCTATCATATTCACATTGCACTAATATAATAATAGTACCTGGGCGACCGAGCTTTGCTCGGTTACATCTCAAACATTTACCATTTTTTTTTAAACTTGTCTAAAAACAAAGCAAAATAAAAAAAAATATATAAACTTAAACATAAAAAAAAACAAAAGTAAGTCACCGAGTGGGATTCGAACCCGTAACACTCTTTCTAGCGGTCGCTATCCTTAACCACTGAGCTAAATCAAGGCGGTCGCGGCGCGACGAAATTAGCGACCATATTCTGCGTGGAAAGAAAAACGCATGAAAACTTGAAAACACGCGTTTTCCCAAACATAAACCTAATCTAGATCGATTGTTTACCCCCGAAAACCCCCATATACAAATTTTCAGCGAAATCGTTGGAGTCGTTTTCGAGATCACAGAAATTTATAAATAAATATATATACATACAAGAATTGCTCGTTTAAAGGTATAAGATAAGTAAAAATATATGAAGAAAAACCCTTATACAAACACATAAATTACTTGTAGAAAATATTTGTGCTTTACCAATATTAAATATATAAACAAAAAATTATAAATGAGAACTGTTCGTGACGTCCGGATGTCTGTGTGGACGTATGTGCCACGATTACGCTTGAAACACTTAATTTATTTATACCATGTTTTTTAATAGCTATTTCATGTCACGGGATTGTTCCCTATTGAAAATTATTATCTATTCTAGTGTTTTTTTAATTATAATTAATGAAATACTCCAATTACGTATACTGAAAAAAGTGTGCATGATTTATCTAAGTAGGTACTGCGAAAATCATAGCAAACTAGAGTCATATTCGTAGTTGATTGGTAAATAAATATAATAACAAACACAATGCAATGTATTGACGGTAATATTAGCTAAAACTAACATCTTCTTAACGAGTCGGAATAGCTTTTTTATAAGGTTTTTAGACCAGTGTGTGGCCACACTTACTTATAAAACTAATATAAAATATAAAAATTGCACAACGTTTTGTGCACTTACCGAGACGTAATATACATGTAAATGCAGAAGCAAATGCAACGCAACATAAAGATCCTTGTCTAGACTTCGGAACCCTGATTTGCTAAACACGAAACGTAACACACTTTGACATAATAATATAACATTATCTGACTTACCATCTAACTAATAACATTACCATTAAATATAGAATTGCACAATATCTGCACTTACGTAAGGCAACATATCCATGCAAATTCAGCAGCAAATGCAACGTGCAAACGTCGAATGCAACGTGTGTAATTGAATCCTAGGAAATTGCATTCCAAACGCAGAGTTCCGATCCTGGAGCGGTATTCTTGAAATCGGTGACTCACCAAAATCTAGTAAATGCTTCGTTCCATATTTGAATTTTGATTCGTTTATGTCAGGATTGGCGGGACGTTACGTGAATTTTTCTTTTCAGTTCTATAATTTTTATTTTATATTTATTTTATTTTTTTCCATTTCTGAGATAAAGAAAAAGGTAGAATTCCTTATAAATATTCTTTAAGCTAGCAACTAGTCTATATTTCGGAATCTCATTATCTCACTTGTTTTTAGTGTCCAAAATCCTTGAATCTACCTTCTATAGGTATTTAACAAATAGTAAGATATTTTACAAAGAAGAATAGTGTCCAAAGGTTCCTGTCTTGTTTTTTTTTGGTGATTCACTGATTTGAAAAATAACATTCTTAAAGTGCAAGGTGTCAATATTTACAATGCAAGACGTCACTCTCGCAGGGAATTTTATTTATTGATAAAGATAGAGGTTCAGGTATTGCAAAAGGTGGTTGCCGAGGTGTAGATAACATTGTATTTTATACACACACTTCTTAAAATGTCTTCAGTACTTAAAAGTATTTATTAGAAGCCGTTTAGGTTTGCGTCTCGGGTAAATACTTTATTTTTAATAGGTATTTAAAGGTAAAGTAAAAGAAAAACAAAAGTCGAGTCGAGGAGAATTTAATATTTAGCAAAACAAAGAGACATGGAAAATAACAAACCGGCAAGAACGTAGTTCATAAATTCATTGATGATGATTTATTTCTAGCATGAAGATGTATTTCATTGCTAATTAAAGAGTTTCTTCTCATTATTTCTATGTAATTATTTTTATTTAGCCAAGGGTACATAAAATAAAATTTATACGAATGTCAGTATTTTTTATTAGGGAGAAACCTTAATTATGTTCATCATATCAATATTTCTTTAATTATTTTTTGAGAATGTATCACAATTGAGTAACTTCACGATACTACACTTTGTCACTTTATTAACGCTATAACATTAACATTTATCATTTATATTCTTAACTTACCGAAGCGTTAGACCCTTTTATAAATGTTATTAGAAACTTCCACAAAGTTCCATCAAAAACTTGGAAAATTTGATTTTTCTGCGTCATTTAACGTCAAACTAGGTAAAAGGATAATCAGGAGCAACGCCTTCAAACCAAACGGCGAGAAACTTTCAGGTGTAAAGGTTTGTACTGAGTAACTCCTCCGTACACACGTAAAAACCTAAAACTACTGTTTAGTGAGTTTTTTGGTCTTAGAATAGGATTACTAAGTCTCCTCTTATGGATGTCAACTTTCTCGTGTGGTTATAAGTCGCCCCTTACGACAAAAAAACTCTAACAAAAAAGAGGAGACTAATTGTATAATAATAATATTTTTATTAGGAACAGTATACAAGGATATTTAAAAACATCATGTGCAATGATACCTGCATGTTTAAGAAAAACTGTGTCGCAAGCATCGACGCCCACCTTCGAAGTAAATACAATCAGTTTGTTCGTGTACATCAAACATTTATCAAAATATTCCATGAAATTACTAATTATTATAAATTATGATTTAGTCTAAAAATGTATTTTTCTAATAACATCATTTTGTAATATTAGGTATTGCAAAACATGTTTGGCAAATACAACTCGGTCGAATTAACTGCGTACTTGGCGGCCGTGGCATCGCATACAAACGAGGTGCGCAGTTAGCTCGACCGAGTTGTAAGTTATCTTTATCTTTAGGTACCTACTATTTGCAAAGTAATACTACTACTACTAATACTAATTGCAACATAGGATGTGAACTGGGTAAAAAATATCATATTCATCATGTCAGCCGCATAACGTCCACTACCAGGAATAGTCATAGACCGATCTAGAGCGGCCTGCATCCAGTGCTTTCCAGTGACCATAGTCAGGTCGTCAGACTACCTTGTTGCTTGTAGTACGGTTGGTCGCCATTCGAAAAAAAAAATATTTTATTAAGTCCATCAGTTAGATTATCCAAAAATAAATTACCCATATCTTTTCGTTTAGCGAATTAGTAAAATATCGTCACGTCACCTTAAATTTAAATGTGCTGTATCTTTGTCAACATTATCATCATTATTTTCAGCCTATGTCAACCCACTGCTGGACATAGGCCTTTCTTTTAACCCCCGTCAAAAAAGAAAAGTGTTATTTTTATTTGACTTTAATGTCTGTCTATCTGTGGCATTGTAGCGCTTGAACGATAAACCAATTTCGATGCGGTTTTTTTTACTTGAAAGCAATGATCCTTTCGGTGGTTCTTAGCTACGTTTGTTAAAAAACGATTCAGCCATATAAAACTGGTTGGGGGTTAACACGTTGACGGACAGAGCGGGCATAGCAGTCCCTTTTAGACATATTGTAGTAACAGAGCTGTTATAGCCTTCCAAGTTCGCGGCCATGTTCAAGGCAGAGCTGTTGTAACAGTCGTTTGATTCATACAAAATAAGGAAGAGAATTTCTTTCTGTCACTATTTAACTTTTTCGAATCTTGTTAGTGTCAATTTAAGAAGATTTTGCACTCATTTAAAAATACATGTAACACCTGCCTCCCCCCCGCACCTCACAAGAACAGAGCGGCTATACCCGTCGCGGTGCTCTAGAACATTCTTCAATCGGCCAAAGAGTGTCATGTTGCGCAGACGCTTCCATTTGACTGTTTTTGCGCCAATTCTCGACGAATTTCGATCGATGTAAGATGCTTGTTTTTTAATTTTATAGTGTGAAGCAACAATTAAAATAACATTCAGATATCATGCTAAACTCAATGATCTGTATCAATTTTTCGGTATAAACGTTTAAAATGAAAAAAATATAGTCGACGTTAAAAGTAAAACTGGGAGTTAGTCTACAAATAATTATAGTAGTTTTAATGTTGAATTATACTTTATACTTCACAGATGTCTAAGAAAGTTTTTCACGAAAAAAAACTCAACAAATTTTAAGATTTTTGCCGTAAAAATCCTCAACTTTCAGTTAATGTGCAGCAATTTAAAAATTGCAAAATCTGAAGGTTTCTCAAGACGAATCTTTTAAAAGATCGTCAGAGAGTGAAAAGAGAGGCACGCAAAACATGAACGGACACATCTGACGAGTCTATTCTGGACCCGTACATGATTTAAATGATAATAGTTCAGCGGCCAAGCTGTCATAGCAGTTGTGTTGCTCCTTATAACAACCACTTACTGTGCAGGGGTGACAGAACGTCTATAGCAGGCAACGGCTATAGCAGTTCATGTCCTATGTCATGACATTTTTTTTTACAACTGCAACAGAACTGTCATAACAGCCTCAAAACTTCCATACTAAAAAATTGTGTCAAAGTGGTGTGACCTAGTGTCCGTCAACGTGTTAACTCTTGAAAGCCCTAGCAAATAATAGATGGCACTACGGATAAGAAAACGTATCGATAGTTCCCATACTCGTCACTAGATGGCGTTCTTGACAGTTATATATTTTTTAATTTGTCTAGCAAATAAAATGGTTCAAGTCTTGTGTATTTAATTTCTTTTTACTCTGTAAAGTTAAAGGAATTTAAAGAGTTCACAAACATAAAATCCGAGAAAAGTTCGCTGTTGGTTTTCAATAGCGGAGTTTGGTTGACAAACATTGATTGCGGCTCGAGTTCGCTTTATATCGGCTAATGGATATATTTTGCAGAGTCACCGAGTTCATGTTGCTGACGAAAGTTGCTTCAAAAGTTGAGTGGAACTGCGCTGAGTTGTATTTATCGTACCTATTGAGTACGTAAACAGATATAAGGCGCCTAAATTTTCTGGGGTCCAGTGGCACCCCCATTTAAAATACATCATTTGAAAGGACACGAAGATAATATCATTTAAACATTTTGTCTTGTCCAAGCACTAGATAGTCATTTAAACTATTTTATGAACTACTGTTTATAGTTTAAAGTGATAATAACATGAAGCTTTTCTACGCACATTAGCCAAAAGTGGCCGTTTTTCGTAAATGTGCGTAGAAAGGTTCACGTTCTCATTTTAAACTATAAACAGTAGTTCACATATTAAAATAGTTTAAAGGGAAAATAGGTCAAAGTCAATCAGTTTTTCGATTTTCTATTTTTTTTTACAGAAATTAGTTCCGTACTTTGGACTGAACTTGCTTCGAAAATGTTTTAAAAGTAACCCTATATAGAAAGGTTTATAAATATTTTTATGAAACAAAAAAAAAGACTGGCTATGCCCTGTATAGACTGGTACGCCATCTGCGTCAATAGAACCTTACAATATAGAACGTAAAGAATATAAAATATAGGAACAACCCCCGCTGTTATTGAAGAAATTACGGCCACAAATTATGAGAGGTAACAGAAGATACGCATATGGGTATAAAGTGATATCGTACTGAAAATAAAAAGAAACAAATTCAATAAAATTCATTTTTAAGGAGTCTTTAGTAAATTTTTCGGGGTCTAATGCAGCCCCCATTTGATATAAATTATTTGACAGCAAACAAAGGAATAATTTAAATTTTTTTTCTTGATTATGCCCTAGGTAACCCTTCAAACTAATAAATGAACTACTGATTATAGTTTTTAAGTGAGAACGTGAAGCTTTTCCTCGCACTTTAGCCAAAAGTGGCCGATTTTCGCAAATGTGCGTAGAAAAGCTTTACATTCTCACTTTAAAATAGTTTAATGGGTTATCTAGGCTTGATCAAGACTCAATATTTTTAAATTATATCTCCGTTTCCTTTCAAATAATAAATTTCAAATTAGGGCAGCACTGAACCTCGAAAACTTCGTGAGGCGTAACTCAAAGTCAGCATTCGCAAATACGGAATCCTACACTATGCGTGGCCCGACACGCACTTAGCCGGTTACTTAACTGCACATATTTTACAAGTGTTAACATCTGTATTTAAACTATTTTGTCATACTTGGCTCGATAGGGCCGTAATGATCGCTCTGGGCCAAAACTTGGTCTCTTTAATAAAGCAGGTTATAATGTCGATAATCAAAGGATATACGGAACTCCCCTTAGACTTGCTAATGAACACTTCAACAAGAAAAGTTTTTGGGAAACGACGGCTGTTTTTGAAAATTTTACATGTAAGTAGATATTTTTAATACCTTAAGTTGAGTTTATCCCATGCTGGTCTGAGAGAAATGAAAAAATTAAGAATGTACCAGCTGCTTCTCTTCCCGCGCAGATCGTAAAAGCCGATCGAGGGAATGGGCAAAAATGCGAATCATATTAACAGGCGATGCGGCTAGCAACCCATAACTGTATTGATTGCTTTTCCATCTTCTCGCCCACCATGACGCTAAAAGTGGCTTTTTGGTCTTGCGGCCCTGGGCTGTGCATAGAGCCGCAAGACCCAAAACGCTCTGTCTGCCCCATGTTAAGTTGAGTTAACGTATTTTATATTTAAGTAGATTGTGTACTGCTTGTTTTTTTTTGTGTGTAAGTGGCCAACACTAATGTCAGATTTTTAAGCTGCTTAAAGGCAACTGATATAGCTTGAGTGGCTGCCTTACAATAATGATGACCAGGAAATCCAAAACATATTATGTATTCAGTCATCAGAATAATGTAAGTAAATATTATTTCGTTTAAAGAGTAAGTTCCTTGGAATAAAGGTAGGTAAATAATCACTGTATGTTTTCCGAAACCAGATTTGAGACACAACAAAATGTTATGCTAGGATTTTCTCTTCCTTTCATGTTGATCTTAAAGAAAAGAAAAATAAAGAATGTACCAGCTGCTTTCCTTCCAGCGCAGGTCGTATCAGCCAATTAAGGAAATGGGCCACACTCAAAAAGTAGTCAAAAGGCGTTGCGGTTAGTGTTTATATTTATATTATTGTTATTTTTTTGGTGTGTAATAAAGTATTACTTACCTTAGGCAACAGTCGCAATTTTAATTCCATTTTAAAGACTTCATCCATAATCTCAATGACAGTGGCCTTTAGATTAACTTTTGGGCTCTGTCTTCTCGTGACAGGTAAAAACGTAACAGTGTATCATTTGAACTAAAGTAGATTTTCATGCAAGTACTTCTTCTTCTTCTGTCTTGTCGTGTTCCTCATGACTGAGGGTCGTGACCACCATAATTGGTTCTGAGTACGCGGTCTTTCCAGGCGGCTCTATTTTGAGCCATGTGAATAGCGGCTTGGGTGTTGCACTTCATTGCACCTCAAAGAGGATCGGTCCATCTTGTTGGGGGTTTGCCTCTAGGTCGTACTCCTTCCACGCGGCCAGCAAGTATTTGCTTTTCTAGGTTGTTTGGCATGCAAGTACAGCAATCAAAATGCGCACCATAAATGACAATGCAATTGATCTGAATTGCAGTCGTATCTTAGAATTACTTTGTATCTCCCATAAAATCCTTCAACTGAATACAATCTAAATAAACACCTTTACCAGCAACTTTATCAGCAAAAGGAAAAAAAAAAGTAGATTGTCCCAGCTGCTTTTCTTGCAGCGCAGATTGTACCAGCCTATTATGGAAATGGGCCATACTCAAAAAGTAGTCAATAGACGATGGTTTTAGGAATTGATATTTCAATTTTGTTTCGAAGACTTCACGCCCATAATTTCAAAAAAGTATGACCTTGGACTCTGTCTACTTCGTTCCAGGTAAAAACGTATCCTTTGAACAAAAAGTAGATTTTCATGCTTGTACAGCAAACATAAAATGCGCACTGTAAATGACAATGCTACAGATTTGAATTGTAGTCGTTTCTCAGAAATTACTTTGTACCTCCCATAAAATCCTTCAACTGAATACAATCTAAATATACATCTTTACCAGCAACTTTATCAGCAAAAGGAAAAGAAAAATGTAGATTGTCCCAGCTGCTTTTCTTCCAGCGAAGGTTGTACCAGCCAATTGAGGAAATGGGCCATACTCAAAAAGTAGTCAATAGACGATGGTTTTAGGAATTGATATTTCAATTTCGTTTCGAAGACTTCACGCCCATAATCACAAAAAAGAATGACCTTGGGCTCCGTCTACTTCGTTCCAGGTGTAAACAGTGTATCCTTTGAACAAAAAGTAGATTTTCATGAAAGTACAGCGACCATAAAATGCGCACTGTAAATGACAATGCAATAGATTTGAATTGTACCTAGTCGTTTCTCAGAAATTACTTTGTACCTCCCATAAAATCCTTCAACTGAATACAATCTAAATAAACATCTTTACCAGCAAATTGCATGCATGTAAAGCTTTTGTTTATTTCTCCCGTTTATGACCCAATCTCGGCAGGACGAGAAACCATTGAAATTCTCCACTTTTATAGTTCTCGCTAGACCGTTTATCGTGACCGTTTTGTTTTTATTTTAGATTTGCATAACGGATCTTCTAGTAAACATATTTTTGACTTTTAGGAAAAAGGGGGTTATGAATTCGTCGCGATCTATTTTTTGTTTTTATGTATGTACAGTGTCTTCGAATAATAGGTGTACATTGTACACCTATTATTCGAAGATGCCTAGACCGATTTGGAAAATTCTTTTTTGATTGAAAGTGTATACTAGTGAGGCGGTCACATAGAAATTTTGTAAAAATCGGTTGTGTAGTTCGAGGGTGAAGTCTTTTAGTTTTCAACAATTATTTGGATTTTTATTCTTCTTAGTCGTACACTCTTGACAGAGTGGTTGTTATTATGGATTGGGTTGTTCGTCCATTGCCGCTGCTCTTGCGATTTTCTCCACATGTCTCTGTCTCCGGCTTTTTTGGAGCATTCCGTTGCCGGGCACTGTGTTACAGCCTTGATAAGATCCAACCACCTCGTTGGAGACCGACCACGTGAGCGCTTGCCTTCAATTCGACCCTGAATCACCAAACGCTCCATAGAGTGTTCTTTGCGAGTGACATGGCCCAAGAATTTAAGGATTCGTAACTGCACAATCGACGAGAGCCTCTTCTTGATTCGTAATTCCTTCAATATGGAGATGTTAGTGCGGTGGACTGTCCAACTTATTCTGAGAAGTCGACGCCAGCACCACATTTCTAAGGCATCGATTTTCCTCCGCTCATTCAGTCTTAATGTCCATGTTTTAGCTCCATATAGGAAAATTGGAAAGACTAAACAGTACATAAGCCGAACCTTGGTGTTTTTGGTAATTCTGCGATCCTTCCAAATTTTCGTGAGCTTTTTGACGGCTGATCTCGTCACAGTGCAGCGTCTTTTTATTTCGTCCTCACAACTTCCCTCATTGGACACAGTGGAACCAAGATAAATGTAGTTTTGAACCACTTGGCAATTAGCAATGTTGGTGATTTCTGGTCTGTTATTATTTTTACGATCCACTATCATTACTTTGGTCTTTTCACGGTTAATTGCGAGTCCAAAATTAAGATTGGTTGGTTCTAATCGTTGGAGAAAGTTCTTCATGTCTTCTTCAGATGTTGCAAGTAGAGAAGTGTCATCAGCATATCTTAGATTTGAAATCACCTGCCCTCCAACAGATATGCCCTTATCCCAACTCTCGAGATTTTTATCGTTGACCTCAAATGCGATAAGAGAAATTCTCTTCTGGGAACTAATCTGAATGAGTTTTCTTCGGGGTATCTTCATAGCAGTGGTCGTTCCAAAACACTACAGTTGGTAACTTATCTTTATAGAAACGTATAAATGTGTTACATGTGTACATGTGTACATGGCGTGTTAAAATATTTTGTTAAGATGTCATGTGACGAAGAAAATATATGATTACTATGTATTGATTGCTCGCATTCAAATTATATTTTCTCCATAATTGACACCACAACCACATAAAATAGTCTGGTTCATTATAATGTTCCTGTTCAGCCAATCCTATGCAAATAGCTGCGTTGCATCACGTACCCTGCTTATCATATTCGAACGTACAGCTTTACGAGCCTTTGGAATGATAATGTGTTCTGTTGTTCTTCCATTTGCGAGACGAAATGACGGGTAGTTTTGATAATTAACTTCCTGAATAGTTTCTGTTTTCGAATGAGAATCAACGTGCACAATATAATTTTGTAAACAAAAACCGGCTTCACCCTCTAACTATATAGGTACATACATAACTGATTTTGATAAAATTTCTATGGAACTACCTCGTAAGTGTTACGGCTCAAACCCGAAATGCGGCTACGCCTAGGTTTAGCCGGCTAGAACTAGGTGCAGCCGGTCTCAGATGGCTACACTTAGGTGTATCCTACTTATCTTCGGCTAGAACTAGGTTTAGCCTTTATCATTCCGGCTATAACTAGGTGCAGCCGATCGCAGGTGGTTAAACTTAGGTGTAAGAGTAAGTGGTCTATATTTTAGGTAATAACGGTGATAAAATAAAAGACCAAAAATGTTGAAATGACGTTTATATTATTGTTTTGTTGATTCAACATATCTTAAGTAATAAATGATGAGTGGCAGAACTATAGAAGGTCTAACAAAATATACTGAAACTATTTTAAGGGCGAATTAAGCCCGTGACAGTAAATAACTTTTCCAAAAAAAATATGTGTCGAAATATGAAAAATATTTTTTGTCTTTCTATACAAACTTGGATCGGCTAATCGGTCAGCTTGTATGGGAGGCCAAAAATGACTTTTCATATTTCGATACATATTTTTTGGAAAAGTTGTTTACTGTCACGGGCTGAATTCACCCTTAAATAGTTTCAGTATATTTTGTAAGACCTTCTATATTCCAACCGATGTTATATGGAATTGATATCCGTAGTGCCATCTATTATTTGCTAGGAAAATTAAAAAACCCTGACTATCAAGCGTTAACTCCCAATAACTTTTAAACAGCTGAACAGATTTTCATCAAACATACCTCAAGAGAAGTTGCATTCACGTGAAAAAACCACATCGAAATCGGTACATTTGTTCAAGAGTTACGATGCAGCAGACAGACATTATAGCGTCAATCTTATAACACCTCTCTTTTTTCTCGGGGCTTAAAAGACGTGACGCGGATCGCCATGATTTATTTTAGGCAGTTTTTTTGCTTAGCGAATAAGTATCGCAATTCAGCGAGGGAAAACTGCCAGTATTCTGAGCACGTTACCTCGATATGAATTGTTGGATTTTTTTAACTATATATATTTAAATGCAGGATATATTGTTATTTGTAAGTGATATTTATTTAATAAACAATGAAACCTAGCTAGAAAAAAATATGTTACTAGAAATCATTTCGTGCTTTTCAAGCTAAACGGATTTTATTCTTGTCATTGAAGCTAAATCGGATAGGATTGACATTTCTAGGATTACCCAGTTAGTAGATTCTTGGGAATGAGTTTCTTTGGTATTGTATTGGTTTCTTGGAGTAGTCCAACTTTGTTATTTAATATTTCCGCTCGAGGGAGTTGTTTTTACTTACTTTTATCTTAATCGTCTAGATCAGTTATTTTGATCTTTGATCATCTATAAAGAATGTGACAGGTCTATCTTGAATCCATTTATTAATTATAAATTAAAGTCTTTTGACGGGTATATGATTTTGTCTGTTTGCCAATTTGCACGACTTTAAACTCAAAAACTACGGCGGTTTTCACCCGAATGTAGGTCATTTTTTAGAAAAGTTTTAGGAAAAAGATCTTTCCCTATCTGCTAACTATTTAAACGTTAACTATAATGGAAAGTAAAAGAAAAGAACTGTAATCATAGGACTGGTATATTAAAAGGAAGTAAATTACAAGAAGAAATAGACGAGCTGTTAATGAATGTGTATTTATGAACAAAGGAAATGAATTTGAATGTTTTTTAAAGTTATTCTCCCGGTGTTGCCCGCGTAGGGATTGTGTTTTGTTTTCTTTAACAGTTAACATGTATGTTATTATATAAGTTTATTTATTAGGCAAATCATAAAACCCTGACTATCAAGAAAGCCATCTAGTATTGAGTAGCGGAACTACACAAACAAATTGATATCCGTAGCGCCATCTTTTATTTGCTAAGAAAACCATTATAAACGTTATCACCCAATAACCTTTTTGATGACTGAATCGATTTTCGTCAAACATAGCTAAGAATCACAGCAAGGATATTTTCTTTCACGTAAAAAAATTAACATCGAAATTGGTCTATACGTTTGAGGGCTACCATGCCATAGACACACAGACAGACAATTATTAGCGTCAAACTTATAACACCCCACTTTTTTGTTCAGGGTTAAAAATACAAAGCTGGAGGGGAGAAGCTAAGCAACCGCCATTCAAAACCTTTCTAATCTACAACGGATATTGGTGTTTTTACTACTACTTCAATAAGCTAACAAGTTGGGCAATGTCAGTAATCTGCGTTCTCCTAAGAATATCCTCATATCTGATTACGTAGAGACATACGGATAATAATCCTCTTCATTGCCCATTGTAAAAAATAAAATACCCAGTTCAATTATTTGGACTGGGTATTTTATAAAGACATTCCTCCATTCGCAAGTAAATTTTCTACTACTCACGTACTGCAATTTGTTTGTTGTTTTAGCTGTCTAGAAATTCTGGAATTCGTAATTTCCGCTGTATCTTCCGGATCCACGATTCAATCTTTGCCTTGTGTGAGAAGTTTAGTATTGATTTTTGTCAGTGGTACTTTTGGAGTGGAAGGAATAGGGGAAATCTGAATTATGTTTATAGGCGATGCCCCAGCCACTCCTCAGTATTTCGATTCCTTTTGGGGTTCTGTAACTAAAGTGTAAAAACGGGTTTCTATTACTAAGACTGTCCGTCCGTCTGTCCATCTATCTGTCACTAGGCACTACATCTCATGATTCGATAGCTAGACAACAGAAATGTTCACAGATAAAATATATATTTCTGTTGTCGTTGTGACAGTAAATGCTAAAAACAGAATAAAATTAGTATTGAAGTGAAACTCCCATACAACAAACGAGATATTTTGTAGATAATGGTACTGAAACCTTCGTGCGCGAGTCTGACTCGCACTTAGCTTTTTATTCTATCTGTAAGTACGTACGTAAGTACCTACTTATACTAGTCTAAATTGTATTAGAAATTCAAAGGTACAAGTCAGGCTGTACGGGGACCGAACCTGGGACCTGGGGTTACAGGTTGCGCTCATAAACTACTCTAGTAGTTTAATGAATCTATACAATGTCCTTCTTAATTAAGTACAAATATTTTAAGGGGTGATTCAGTCCATCAATTCGAACAACTATTCCCAATAAATGTAAACCGAAATACGAAAATAAAATTTCATTTTTGATAGTAAAGACATCACGTGACTACTTCGATTTGTATGAAAACCTAATTTTTTTTTACGTATTTCGATATACATACGTTGGGAAAAGTTGTTCAAAATGATGGACAGAACCACCCCTTAAAATATTTGTACTTAATTAAAAAGGACATTGTATATGTTAGGTATAACAAAATATACTGAAACTATTTGAAGGGTGAATTCAGTCCATGATACTGAACAACTTTCCCTAAAGAACACGTCAATAGACATATGAAAGGTAATTTGTGGCCTTCCATAAAAGTTGACCGATCACCTGATACGAGTTTGTATGGAAAACAAAACTTTTTTTTCATATCTCGACATATGTTTCTTAGGGAAAGATGTTCACTAGCACGGACTGAATTCACGATTAAAATAGTTTCAGTATATTTTGTTAGACCTCATGAATAAATTGATTTATAAACTACAACTAAGACAATGCAATTTTGTTATACGTAGATTGATAGTATGGTACCTAACCTAACCGCCGAATAAATATTCATAGGAGTAAAAAAAAACACCATAACTTATATGAAAATTTGACGTTTACCAGAACTACGCATAACGCAAAAGTATCGTTAACATTTTAACCTAAATAACACAAATAATTACAAATACGCAAAAGTTTAATTTACATGAAATCCTTGACCTAAAACATTCTGACCTAACATTTTAATTAAGCAACTTGTACTATTGCTAGTACGCAAATGATTTAAATAACATGTAGCAAGCTGTAGATGATTTATTTTGGCAATAAGTGTCGTGTTAAGCTACACCATTATCGGTACCGCCCGACAGTCAACTGAAGCGGCTGGCGTAAATTATAAGCGTTGGCGTTTTGAATTTTTATTTCCATAGTCCTCTTCTAATGGAACTAGAAATATGAAAATTTAAAAGCGTAAAGTATTGGTTAAAAGCTGAGAAATAATCTACTTTTATATTTTATTGAACCAAAAATCTCAGTTTTTATAAAATACATTCAGTGATGTAGTTAGGTACTTATTTTTAATTGTTTTAATACTAACTAGTCTTAAACTAAAAAAAAACATTATATTAAAAAAAATATTATCGTTGTACAAAAAAAATATTAACTGTCTGTTTGTTGTAGTATGTGTAGTGTTGCAGAAAATAAACACAGTGATGCGGTATCACCTTTTTGAGGGTCCGTAGTAAACAAGGAACCCTTATAGTTTCGCCATGTCTGTCTGTCTGTCTGTCTGTCCGTCCAAGGTCCTACTCAGAAACTATAAGTATTAGAAAGCTGTTATTTGGCATGGATGTGTATATTAATCGTAGCAAAAAAGTCGTGAAATAAAATCTGCAAAAATATTTTTTTTTAGGTTAGCTGCCATATTTCGAAATATTTGGGTTTAAAGAGCAAATTTTTGTTGGAGCAAGTGTCCCCCCCTATCTGCTAAACAGTTATATATGGCCACGTGAAAAAATTCACAGCTATAGTATATATAATGTAGTTTAAAGGAAAACTATCAGAGCTAAGTAGGGTATACAAATTAAAAAGTTATAGGCGATCAACTTATAAATGTACTCGGAAAAAGAAAATTTCATACAAATTCAATAGATAATTAGTTTTTTAGTGGCATGAACTTAAAGTTGGCATTCGTAACTACGGATCCCTACACTGCGCGTGGCCCGACACGCACTTGGCCAATTATTATTTATCTTTGGCGATATAGAGAAAGGCCGATGGCAAGAGATTGTGTGTGAAAAAAAAAATCATCTTTCGTTTAAATCGATAATTTCATTAAAAGGGGGTTACCCTTTTAATGAAATTATCGAAACCAAAAAAGTACTTACAAGTACATATAAACAATATCTAATAAGTTTTGCGGTGCGATAAGTCGATAACTCTTATATTACACTTTATAAATCAATACCTTAGCAAATCACAAAGTAATTATGTAATTTATAGTATATAGGTACATAATTACTTTGTAATTAGCCAAATTATTGATTTATAAAGTGTATATTTCAATAAAAAGACATGTCAAGATTGTTTACTTTTACTTTTATTTAAATACCTAACCAAATGGAGTATAGTAAGCAAAAATAAATAAAAATCCCTTTTTATATGACCTCCGCTTATAACTTGAGACTCTCTGAAGGGAAGTTAGAAGAAACAATGTTTATAACGTTTATTAAGCAAGCAGCTATGATTGACGTCTGTTTAATAAAAGGAAAAAAGTCCCTCAATCTACGAAACTTGTTTTTGTTTACGTCCCTAGAGTTAACTGCGCCTGACGCTTTCCAATCGTGATTATTTTCGTCGAAAATAAAATGTTACGTTGGACATTAACTAGTTATTTCTGTAGTATCTTTTAGACTAGAGAAGTATTTAAGTAATTATAAATTTGTTATCAGACATCACAAACTATTTCTGTTCGCTTTTTTATCAAAATACTAGGTAGTGGTTTTCAAAAATTATAAGGTTTTAGAATGATATCTAAAATCTATATACTCGTACCTAGTAAAAACCTTTTTTTTTTTGGGAATAAGTTTTCTATCTTATTATCATTATTCAGCCGCATAACGTCCACTGCTGGACATACTCCTCCCCAAAACATTTCTAAAATGACCGATCAAGAGCGGCCTCCATCCAGCGCTTTCCAGCAACCTTGTGTGTGTGTCCTACGCTTCGCTTGTCAGTACACCGTCGCCATTTGAGATCCTTTTTGCCCCATTCAACCATCGATTGTAGTTTTCTGTCTATGTAAATTAAATTGAAAAGTTTCGTAGGGTAGCTTGAGGCAAGTTGACATGAACGACACTACGGATCCAAGTGTTTCAGAGACTCGGTCAGAGACTTCGTCCACCATGCGTCTTCATCGGTCGGGGTTGAGACCCAAAAGGGCTTGCAAGACTCTCTCAGCTCATACCACTCTGAACCATACAGAAATTAAATTGTTTATTTATTTATTACTTACTAGCTGTGCCCTGCGCTCCCCGTGGGAATTTCGGGATTAAAACTATCCTATATCCTTTCCTGGGTATCAAACTATATCCATATCAAATTTCATCTAAAAAGGTTTAGTGGTTGAAACGTAAAGTGGTAACAAACAAACGAACAAACAAAAATACAAACTCACTTTCGCATTTATAATATTATTACGATTACGATTAAGATATTAAGATAAGATAGGATAGTAGGATTATGCATGCAGTTTTTGTAAATTAACTTTATACCTATCTATGTTACTTAATTTAAAGTGAAACTTATTTTTACTATGATAATATTGTTCCTCACATTTCCTAGGAATGCTGGTTTCCGTGGAATCCTAAAGCAATATAACATTTTCCGTCAGCTTGGAGATATTATAATAACATTGGATGTAATGTCATATGAAATTCTTGAATCAAATAACAGTGTTACACTTTCAAATAAATCTTAGAATTTGTAATGTATGATGTGCACCCATGCGCATTATTTTAAAGTGATTTAACCGAATCCCATTTTTTTACTTTTTGTCATACAATCACGTCTTTATCACCAATCACGTAGACAGAGCATTTTTGGTTTTACAGTTCTAAGCAGGCAGATCCGTAAGAAAGTAGAAAAGTAATCAAACTAGTAAATTAGAAACTAATGATGAAGGCGCTTAAGAATGCTGGCATAGACTACAGAGACAGGAGAATAATCAAAGAACATTATAAAGAACAAGAGACAATAATAGAAAGTAATAATGAAAACAGACAGGCTAAAATACGACAGGGAGTTAGGCAGGGTTGCCCACTTTCTCCACTGATATTCAATCTATTTATAGAAGCAGCAACATCTCAAATTAAAGACCAAGATATAGGAGGAGTTAGTATTAATGGAGAAAAGATACATTTTATAAGTTTTGCAGATGACATAGCAGCCCTTGGAAGCAGTTCACAACAGTTAGAAAAGTTAATAGAAGCAATGAACAATATTTTTAAAGAACACAAATTGAGTATAAACATAAATTAAATAGTAATTAAAAATATCCAACTTAATAATAAAACAATAGACCAAGTTCAAAGTTTTAAATATTTAGGAACTATTATCAACGAAGAGGCAAGATGCTCAGAAGATATTAAAAAGAGGATTGCTATTGCAAAAAGTACATTTAAGAGTAAAAAATATATATTTTGTTCTGGTATTAACGAAGTTTACGTAAAAGATTTATTAAAACATTTATATGGAGCACTGCTTTGTATGGATGTGAAACGTAGACGACGACCAAAAAGGGATAGAGATAGATTAGAAGCATTTGAAATGTGGTGCTGGAGGAGAATGAAAAAAATAAGGTGGACAGAAAAAATTACAAATGAAAAGGTACTAGAGGATGTGAGAGAGAAAAAACAAATAATACAAATTATAGAAAATAGAAGAGGGAAAATGTTCGGTCATCTACTACGCCACGATGCGTTCTTTAAAATAATAATGGAAGAAAAAATTGAAGGAAAGAGAGGAGTAGGAAAACCCAGAAGAAAATTTATAGACCAAATAAAAGAAAAATTAAACGTGATAACATATAAAGAGGTTAAGAACTTAGCGGAAGGAAGAGAGACATGGAAAGCACTCCACAGACAAGAGCCCAGCTCTTAAATATAAGAAGAAGAATCAAAATAGTGATGAGTTACGATTTGCGCAGGAGTCGGAGCTGCTACATTCAAAGTTTTCTTTTCTCTCAGATCAGTATATTAGAAACTGTTTTTTGTCTTAACCACAACTATTGATACCGCGGTATTTCGCTCTGTTTATTAATTTTTTTATAACAAGCTTTTATTTCAGTTTCACTTGTCTCGTCTGTTTGTCTGTCTGTAATCAAATCTTGAAAGTTAAATTTGACCCACCTTCCAGTTTCCGATTAAGCTGAATTTTCACGCATATGTTTATCGTATGACTATGCAATATTACGCTGACATGGAGCTGATTTGATAATGGAGTTAAAACAACACAACCCCATCAAGTTTCGTGTCGACCAATTAAACTTAAGAAGCACTATAACTATCTTTTCCAGTCAACCTGCAATATATTGAGAGGATATTTACTCAATGAAAAGGCACAAGCAAGTACGTATAAATTTAGCTATAAGATCATACTTACATCATTGTATAAGTACATACATAAATAAAGCAATATTAACACGTCACTATATATTATTATATCTTACGTACATACATACATATAAAATAGATATTACAGACAGATAGGTATGCATTTATTTTTTGTGTAAAAGGAAAGTTAAATTAACATATGAAGTAAAATTTATTCACCCCACTATCTAAATGAAAAGAAATCCTAATCGAGATTGAAGTTGCGTGACATTTGGCATAATAATTTAAGCACTTGTTGCGTGATGAAGCGTTGCTGGGTAAAATCCAAAATAAGAGAGGTATGGATGTAAACTATTGCAAAGTTTGGCTAGGTTCCTAGAACAATCGCAAAGAAAATCACAAAGGTTCCTAGAACACCTGGGAACCATGGCAGTAGCGTGCCTGGCGCCAGCAGGCGTTCTAAGTTTCCTGCAGGAGCTGGGCTGGTTCGAGATCTGAGGCCGGCGTCAGCTCCCCACGCAAAACGGAACCGGCAAATTAGGGCCTAATTGCGAAAAATTTTCTTCGAGTAAAGTAAGAAGTCAGGATATCACAAGTGGCAAAGAATTTTCTCGAGCTCCAAAGGATAGACACGTTCATTAAAATTATTGGTCTTAAATGTCATTATGATATGGTAGTTATCAAACTGTGTCAGATATCTTACGCAGAGTGCGTGGTGTCATAGATACAAGGTTTAAAGCAGCCTTGACTAGGTACTGCAGGTATGTTTATTTGATTGGTTTTGAACTTTGTGTCAAAGGAATAAGGTTGAATTAAGTGTGGAAGCTAGCTGCTCTAAGTGACACTCGTCTACGTGCGACAAAATAGCCTTAAGACAGTCTTGTGTGACATAACTTTACTTAGGTGCCGTGTGGTTTGCGGCAGAGCAGAATAGGGCCACTCCAAGTCTTCCCGTGGATGTCGTAAAAGGCGACTTAGGATAAAAAAAGGTAAACAAAGCTTATAAATATCAATAAGACCTCTCCAAACCATCTGGCCAACGTGGAGAGTGGAGGCCAAATTCTCTGGCTACTCTGGCCAAGTATGGGTCTAGTAGTACAGAGGGTCGTGCACCTGCAGTGGATACATAGATCTAATGATGATGACTGTAGGCTAGCCTTCTGTCACGCTCTCTATTTTATGTATACCGGGTAAGCGGTAAAACTAGGGACATTATTACAAAGTAATCAATGTAGTAAGAGACTGTGGTTTTGCTGATTTATGAATCTGTCGGGTAGATAGGACTTAATTATGACATAGTGCACTGAATTGCTTTTACACGATTGCTCATTAAAGGAGTAAATATATTTTTAATTTCGGTTTTTAAATTTTGGTTAATTCCCTATAATGCCACAAATTATTACGTATTTGGTAGGTATATTGGAAATCCTTACATAATGATTTAGGATTTTAACTATACTATGAAATAAATGACAAATTTTTTTTTTCAATTGAAGTTTATTCAAGTTTTTTATATTACTTAACAAATTTTAAAAAGTTAAACATAAAGCACCTTTAAAAAAATTAACAACTTATTTATTTATACGGTAGTTTTATTATTCATATCTACTAAATGTTACATGTAAATAAAGTGTCATTGATTTTTTATTAATTATACTATATAAACTGGCAAATAACAAAACTGGGTAATCTTGAATACTTCTTCAAACTTTATTTTCAGTTTACAGCCCATTCTAAAACACAATTATTTTCCCCAATACTCGCCCGATATTTACGGGCTTTAATTATTCGTTTTGCTTGTCATTACCGGGCACAATCAATCGAGTTCTCGATTCTCGTACTTTCGATAATGAACACTGGAATTAATTAAAAACGTCACCCGCTGATTGCAGTCCTGTTTTTAGGCTGGTTTCATAGCTATGCGGGAGATCTGTCCGTGTAGTCCCCTCGGAGCTAATACACACGTGAGGCGCTAGAATATCGTTTCACAACGACGCGAATTGTTCCGTGCGGTACACGGTCTGAGGTGCTATTTTTCAAGCGCGGATTCACTAAACGAACGGTTTTTTGTATGGAAAAACCATTCGTTTTGGTTCTCGTGTTGGACTCCGCGTTTCAAAAATGGCACTTCTGGACAAAACCACCCGCTCAATCGTACTGAACTATCGTTTAACAGCTTTGCCGAGATCTGTACATGTCGCTCGCACATGCTCGCGGAGCAAAGGCACACGTGAGGCGCTAGAAAATCGTTTCACAGCGACGCGGATTGCTCCATGCGGTACACGGTCTGGGCTCCGGGTAGTACATACATACATACTATCACGTCTTTATCCCTAATGGGGCAGACAGAGCATTTTGGGTCTTGCGGTTCTATGCAGAGCCCAGGGCCGCAAGACCCAAAAGCCACTTTTAGCGTCATGGTGGGCGAGAAGATGGAAAAGCAATCAATACAGTGATGGGTTGCTAGCCGCATCGCCTGTTAACATGATTTGCATTTTTGCCCATTCCCTCGATCGGCTTTTACGATCTGCGTGGGAAGAGAAGCAGCTGGTACATTCTAAGTTTTTTTATTTCTCCCAGACCAGCATGGGAGTAGTGCCGGGTAGTGCCCCGACAAAACCACCCGCTCAGTCGTACTGAAGTATCGTTTCACAGCTCTGCGGGAGATTCGTACGTGTCGCCCGCATTACGAGCGACATGTACAGACAGATCTCCCGCACAGCTGCTGTTAAACCTATTGTGAAATATTAAATAGGCGTTAATAAAGAGTACACATTCTCTTTCATATTGTGCCTTTTTTTTTTGTTATTGGAACTTAGCATAGCTTTGCTCAATTCGAGTGAGTTATTTCCTAAAGCCTAAATTCTCAGAAGCGTAGTGTTCGCCGTCTTAATTAATTAATTTCCAATAAGTTTACTAATGAAACTGCCAAATCACCTTAACGATAACGATCATGTTTGCTCTTTACAAAGAACCAAGTTTCCAAAACAGCGTTTTAATAAACATAATACAGTAATAACACACCGATGTAAATTACATTACACAATATGTCAAGAACAATATGCTAACGTGCGCACGGCAACGTGGAGATCTCTCATTACACCCCAGTCTATAGGGGCGTCAAGCTTCATTTGTATTCGACAGCCACCTTACGTTGAACTCTGAACCTTCTTTAATAAACTCTGTGAAGTATGAGATCTGTCAACCGAAAGAAGAGCATAGCAGGTCGAGTGTGGTTGGACGCACGCAGAGTATTCTCGAATTAATTTGAAGCCTTGCTGCTAAAAATATGGTAGATGTAGCATTTGTACTAAAAATGCGTTGCCAATAAAATCTAAGATTTTAAGGTAAGGATAAAAGGGTCATTTAAACAAATAAATGTTTTCGATTTTTTTTTTTTAAGAACTAAGTAGCATTTTCAATTATAAATACTCTAGATCCAGGATAAAAACTTTTTTAATGTCACTGACTGACCCTTTCAGAATTATTTTGCTGTTTTGAAACACCTTAAATATATATTTTTTACTTGTATCATTCTCGTACATAACGCATTACTCACAAGAAGATAAACTAGTTTTATATTTTATTTAGTTATATGCTAGTGAAACTCGTAATTTTAAAAAATCTAATGTTTCAATATGGTAAGTAATCGACCAATTTAAGAGAGAGAAGTTTTTTTTTTAATATGACCGTAAGAGATTTAGGAACGACATATCTTGAAAATTTTTAACATCATTGCGTTGGTGCCCTACTTTTTTAAAAGCTAATAAAGGCAAATCTAATTAAAGTTTGCAAACGTAATCAAAGCTATTCGAGTCGATGAAGCGAATGGTGTGATACGTGCTATAAATTTCATGTAAAAACTTACTCCTCTTCTTCAACTCGCAGTCTTTCAAATGTGTGCTCATCCAATTCATCCATCCATTTTTTTCAAATGTGTGCTCATCCAAAGACTATCAAAATAGAGTAGAAAAAGCAGGAATCATGAAGATTTATCTCTGGTTAAACAACCAGTAGCAAACATGCTTTTTGCTTAGTACTTTTGTTGCTATAAGCTTGATAATAATGTCAGTCTGTTATTGGGAATTAATGCTGGAAAGACTGGGCTTTTTTTTAGCAAATAATAGATGGCGTTACGGATATCCATCAAGTGACGATAAAACACAAATCAAGTACACAAATACACAAAATAAGTATAATATGGATACGGATGGATAGGCCGTCGCAGTGGCAGAGTAGAATAGGACCACTCCAAGTCTTCGCGTGGAAGTCTTAGAAGGTGACATAATATGAAATACAAGCTACGAAGCTTATAAACATCATGAGACCTCCCCAACCCGTCTGATCAGCGTGGAGAATGTAGGCTAAATCCTCTGGCTGCTCTCTAACCATATATTGCTCTAGTAGTACAGAGAGGGTCTTGCTCCTGCAGCAAAGACTATAAACACCTGATGAAGGAGAATGAAGGATAGCGGATAGCATTAGTGATACTAATCTGTGTTAACTATTTAAAAGTTGAAAAAAATCAAGTCATAATCGGATTGCAAACCGCATCGCCATCATGCTTTAGATTCTCACCCTTTCCCTCGATCGGCTTTTATAAAGTGGCTGAGAAGAAAAACAACAAAGAAGTCACGAAATGCTGACAACAGTTGGCAAATCTAATTAAAATTAGTAAACGTGTAATCAAAGCGTTCGATTCACGGAAGCGAACGGTTTGATCCGTTCTAATAATTTCAGTAGGCAGTTACTAAGCCAGTTTAGTGATTAGATAATTGTAATTACTGTATGTATTGAGGTTATTGAAATAATTACAAGCTCGCTCTATCTATTAATAACTTAATACATGCTTAGAACATTATAATCTTACACTCGCGTACCTTATCTATTTAAACTTAGTATAACTGCCCCATCGATGACATGAGAACGCCGCGAATGACAACTAATCTATACATATAATAAAGCAATAAAAAAACTTGGTCTGTACATTGAATGTATATCCAAAAAAATATTTAGGGCGATGGAGACACAGTAATAGAGTAAGAATTTTAAGAAAATGTCTGTCTGTCTGTTTGTCGGATTGTCTATTTGGTCACGCTTATCTCCGGAAATACGGGACGGATTCAAATAAAACTTTTTTTTATATAGTTGTTTAGGCTGGGCAACGTAAAGGGTATAATTGACTTTGGAAAATGGAACACCTGATGAGTCAGAACCATAATGGTCCAAATAAACTATTATAAGAAATCTAATAAACATGACGCCTTAGCAAAAGTTGTTCAGCCTGACGAGCATTTCCTGGAGTCATAAAGTCCACGCGAATGAAGTCGCAGGCTTCAGCTTGTTAATAAATAAGCCCCTGGATTCTTTTTATTTAATCCTACAGAATATACGCGGAATCTATCTGAGGCCAGACTATGGTGTTTTCGATGCGATTTTGTTTCTTCTGAGATATTCTAAGCACGGATTGTTATATAAAATGAATTAGCCAACCGAATGTAACCTATTTGGACAGAAGTAAATACTGGCCGAAAAGAATAAGGAAATTGAAAATCAGAGGAAAGAGAATTGATTTGATTTGTTTTTATTCCTTTTTAAAACGAAAAATTTTGTCATTTGTATTTGTTTGGTATTTTGATCTTTTATACAGTTCAAATCACTGTATTTTTCACTGGAATAAATGGTTAAGAGATGTCTCTGAACCATTTATACTAGATGTTTTTTAATAATGTGTAATTTTTGCAAAAATTTGACATACATTTTAATTTTTTATTTTAAACAATGGTCTTAAGTAGATAAGTGTTGTAGGTCTATAAACAAATGTTTAAAAATATATTTTACGGCGATTATTTTGTGGCAAGAAGTAGTTGATTCTTCTCGTGAGCCGCGACCCGTTCACCCACCAGCTTAACCCACCAGTCCATGGGGAATTTCTGTTTACCCGTGCACCCAATTTAAGAACCAGGCTCTTATTGACATAATTTGTACGAAAAGAATAAAGCACATATAATGACAATTATCTGGCAGACTAAACATTCTAAATCAACGAGGAAACCATATGACAAGATGAATAATGGTCATCTTCACCAAAGAGCGGTTATGTTTTTAATTATTTTATTTGTTTTTTGTTAACTTCAGTAGTCAGTACTTATTTCCGTGACGTCAACAAGGGTCCAACGGAAGACCAGCGCTGGCAGTCCCTACAGCCAGCACATGCTGAGTTAGATCCTCTTTGAGGTACACCACAATTGGTTTATTTTTAATTTTCTTTTTGTGTTATATATTTTTTGTGTCATATATTTTTTGTGTTTGTATCTCAAATAAATCATTTTATTATTTTATTATTATATTAAAGATCTTCACCAAAATAATTCTTCTACGACTATCACATTCACTCGAAAATAGTGAAGCCCATCTAATCCACTGAGGATCAGATAGTACCCTGTATCGAATCGAAACTACACGCAATACTTCCAGCAAAAAGAGAATAAATCCAGCTGGACGCTTTCCAGTTTTTGAATGGTAGCTTCAAATAGAGATTGTAGCATACGAATCGTGGTTTTTCTCGCTAGGGACGTTATTGTTCAACTGATAGCATCAAATCAAATTAAAGTGGATCGACTACTCCATACAGAAATTTGCGGAAAAAACATATCGTGATTTTTTGGCCACATTCGCAGTATAGAATGATAGTTGAACACAAAACGATGCTAGCTAATAGGTTAACAGCTTGTTGAAGAAAATCAGGTTTTATGTGTTTCGAACCCCGTTTCCTTATAAATTTTCTTATAATAAAGGATACAGGCAGTTAAAAGAAACTTTGTGTTTAAAGTATCTACTTATAGCGGTTTATGAGAATGATGACAAAAGTACAAACTGTTAGATGGACAGTGGAGGCACAGCACACATACTCAATATACGCACTTGAACACGGATGTTTAGAAAAAAAGCGGCCAAGTGCGAGTCGGACTCGCCCATGAAGGGTTCCGTAGTAGCAAATAACATAATATAAAAGTCTTGTAGTATTTTTTTTTAAATTTTTATATTTGAGTTGATTGAATGAAAGGTAAATTGCAGTTTATGACATATTAAAAAAAAACTACTTACTAGATCTTGTTCAAACCAATTTTCGCTGGTAGTTTTCATGGTAATGAACATCATATATTTTTTTTAGTTTTATCATTCTCTTATTTTAGAAGTTACGGGGGGGGGGACACACTTTTTTCCACTTTGGAAGTGTCTCTCGCGCAAAGTATTCGATTTAGAATAAAATGATATGAGAAACCTCAATATCATTTCTGAAGACCTATCCATAGATACCCCACACGTATGGGTTTGATGAAAAATATTTTTTTGAGTTTCAGTTCTGAGTATGGGGAACCCCCAAAATTTATTGTTTTTTTTCTATTTTTGTGTCAAAACCTTAATGCGGTTCACATAATACATCTACTTACCAAGTTTCAACAGTATAGGTCTTATAGTTTCGGAAAAAAGTGGCTGTGACATACGGACGGACAGACAGACAGACAGACATGACGAATCTATAAGGGTTCCGTTTTTGCCATTTGGCTACGGAACCCTAAAAATTGATCTGTGACATATTGCGGCATTAACTCTAAAGCTGGAAAAAGATACATGTCAAAAATTAAATGCTAAAATTCTTAAGATTCCGTTTCAAGAACTTCTTACATTGACATCATTACTTGTAACAGTCGCATAGTTATATTACTACGACAATGAAATGCTGTAAATTCGCTCTGAGAAAATTCCTCGCGACCTATTAGTAGAGAAGTATGCAAACTCCTTAGTGTCTACGATACAAAATGTTATGTCGCTAAGGCTGTATATATGTTCGGGTTTTCAGCGATCCGGTATCCTGCTAAGACTGTATCAAAAGGCGTTCGGTTCGATAATTAGATCGGACTTTGTTTTTAAGAATGATTCGTTAATTATAAATAAATAAATAAATATACTAGCATGGTGACTACTACGCCACGGAGGTCGAATTATGAATATGTGTAGTCTAGCTTAGGCAGCAAACTATAATAATATGGAAGTTTATTTAGACTTAGAATTTTGTATTTGAAGAATCCGATCCTATTACCGACTGTACTGAAGCAGAACGAACCCGACAAATATCGCCGCCCTTATACTGGATACAACTGTGCGCTCAACGTATACTTTATAGAGAGGTACTTATAGAAGTTTCTAAGTATAGATTGGTATTAAGCATTGCGTAGATAAAAATATTTCTTCTATAGTCTTCGATATTATACAACGTGGAAGGGACATACCCATAATCGAACCACGGACTGTACTAGATCACTATAGTATAATAGAATTAAAATAACAGTACAAGAAAAAAAAATGCCCTTTCTATACTAATGTTAGCAGCCGCCCGGGGCAAAATGTCGAATTTATTTTTGGTATTTCGACTGTTATTTAAATTTTTTTATGCTATAGCTTCCACAGTGTATAATTTTCAGGATGCATTCAGAAGACAAGTGCTCGCCTTGCTTTCGCCTTGCGCCCGGCTCGCGCCCGCTCTTCGCTCGCCCTGACTGGCCTCCGTAAATGTAATTTGAGTTATATTGATTTGTGGTAGGACTCAAATTTTTGCAACAAGAGCAAGGCGTGGCGTGGGCGTGCGCAAGTCGTCTGAATGCGCCTTCATTGTTAACTGGCATTTAACAAATTTTTGCGTTCGGTTGCGTCCACCTACATATGTTTACTCCTCTGGAAATAGTGAACATCAAACAAATTAATTATTTCGTTTAATCCAGTAAAAGAGACTTCCTTGAACCACATTTCGTTTCTATTTTTATCAATTGACCTTCTATGTTCACTTGTTTTCAAATGCCCGCAGCAACACGCGTCAAAACTTTAATCTGGGCTAGTGGTAGGGACAGCGCTTGATAAATTAGTTCTTTAATTTTGAGCTGGAGGGCACGACCTCAAAGTCCTAGGCAACCTTAATTTTCACTTCATTGAAGCTAAGATCAAACGTTCCCTGAAATAAGTACGGCTAAGAGCGAGTTGTCAGATATTCGCGTTGATGGTTCCGCACCAAGAGCAAATTAAAAAGTCTTATTTGTAGATTAAGTCCTAATTCTTTTTAAGAATTATTTTTAATTGAATCAAATTTTTGTTAATGAAATAAAATACACAAGTAGAGTCCGACTTCTTGATAGGACTATGACTTACCATTGGGACTATTTATCAGTTTAATATTTTTTTACTATGAGAATTTAAATTTATAAGGAAAATAAACAACAAACATACATACATACTATCACGTCTTTATCCCTAATGGGGCAGACAGAGCATTTTGGGTCTTGCGGCTCTATGCAGAGCCTAGGGCCGCGAGACTCAAAAGCCAGTTTTAGCGTCATGGTGGGCGAGAAGACGGAAAAGAAATCAATACAGTGACGGGTTGCTAGCCGCATCGCCTGTTAAAATGATTCGCATTTTTGCCCATTCCCTCGATCGGCTTTTACGATCTGCGCGGGAAGAGAAGCAGCTGGTACATTCTAAGTTTTTTCGTTTCCTCCAGACCAGCATGGGATAATAAACAAACTGACCTAATTGCAAGAAAACCTAAAATTACATGTTTTAACTAAAAAACGCGAACTATATACATACTACATATGTAAATACTTGTATATAAAACCACAGTACACAATATACATGATGTTGCCTTAAGGTAAGTTTTTTAAGGTAAGTTGTATACACACATTTTTTGCAAAAACTATTTTAACTAAAACAATGTAATAAATCGAACACAAAAACGAACAAAGGTTTGGTATTTCCGTTTTAAAATGGAACCCTAAAAGGCAAAGGCTCGCAAGTGGCTCAAGTGGCTCGCGTTGTGGCTTTGCGTTCCACTACTTGAAGAGTCTTAATAGCACAGTTTTGTGCTCACTCGGCCGCGTGTGACTCGGTCCAGCAAATGGCGCGGATGAAGTATCATCCGAGCCATTTTATGGTCTTCGTTCCGTTTTCTTTAGTTTTGTAGATTAAACCTAGTTTTTTATTTATTTATTTATATAATGCGGGCTTTGAAGGCTATCGTTATGTTACACGAAGAGTTTTTATAGCACAATTATGTGCTCACTCGGCCGGGTATGACTTAGTCCACTACTTGAAGAGTCTTAATAGCACAGTTTTGTGCTTACTCTTCCGCGTGTGACTCGGTCCAGCAAATGGCACGGATGAAGTATCATCCGAGCCATTTTATGGTCTTCGTTCCGTTTTCTTTAGTTTTGTAGATGAAGCCTAGAGTTTTAAAAAGTATTAAAGAAGATTCGAAGACTAAAATATTCTATGGGTGTATTATTTTGTTATTACCTAATGCGGGCTTTGCAGGCATTTTGCGTTACCACTTGAAATGTCTTAATAGCACAGTTTTGTGCTCACTCGGCCGCGTGTGACTCGGTCCAGCACATGGCGCGGATGAAGTATCAACCAAGCCATTTTATGGTTTTCGTTCCGTTTTCTTTAGTTTTGTAGATAAAACCTAGTGTTTTGAAAAATATTAAAGAAGATTTGAAGACTAAAATATTCTATAGGTATATTATTTTGTTAATAATGTGGGCTTGGCAGGCACTTTACTACATTAAGAGTCTCAATAGCACAGTTTTGTACTCACTCAGCCGCGAGGGACTCGGTCCTCTATTTGTGGTCTTAAATTTTGATTTTCTAGGTTTAATACCAAAGATTAAAATATTCTATAGGTAAATTATTAAGTTATTAATGCGGGATTTGCAGGCACTTTGAGTTACTACTTGAAGAGTCTCAATATCACAGTTTTGTGCTCACTCGGCCGCGTGTGACTCTGTCCACTACTTGAAGAGTCTCAATAAAACAGTTTTGTGCTCTATCAGCCGCGTGTGACTCTTTTCACTACTTGAAGAGTCTCAATATCACAGTTTTGTGCTTACTCGGCCACGTGTGACTCTGTCCACTACTTGAAGAGTCTCAATATCACAGTTTTGTGCTCACTCGGCCACGTGTGACTCTGTCCACTACTTGAAGAGTCTCAATATCACAGTTTTGTACTCACTCGGCCGCATGTGACTCGGTCCACTACTTGAAGAGTCTCAATATCACAGTTTTGTGCTCACTCGGCCGCGTGTGACTCTGTCCACTACTTGAAGAGTTTCAATATCACAGTTTTGTGCTCATTCGGCCGCGTGTGACTCTGACCACTACTTTAAGAGTCTCAATATTCCAGTTTTGTGCTCACTCGACCGCGTGTGACTCTGTCCACTATTTGAAGAGTCTCAATATCACAGTTTTGTGCTCACTCGCCCTCGTGTAACTTTGTCCACTACTTGAAGAGTTTCAATATCACAGTTTTGTGCTCACACGGCCGCGTGTGACTCTGTCTACTACTTTAAGAGTCTCAATATCACAGTTTTGTGCTCACTCAACTGCGTGTGACCCGGTCCACTACTTGAAGAGTCTCAATATCACAGTTTTGTGCTTACTCGGCCACGTGTGACTCTGTCCACTATTTGAAGAGTCTCAATATCACAGTTTTGTGCTCACTCGCCCTCGTGTAACTCTGTCCACTACTTGAAGAGTTTCAATATCACAGTTTTGTGCTCACTCGGCCGCGTGTGACTCTGTCCACTACTTGAAGAGTCTCAATATCACAGTTTTGTGCTCACTCAACTGCGTGTGACCCGGTCCACTACTTGAAGAGTCTCAATTTGTGCCCACTTGGCCGCGAGTGACTCTGTCCACTACTTGAAGAGTCTCAATAGCACAGTTTTGTACTCACTCAGCTGCGTGTGACTCGGTCCAGCAAATTGCCATTTTATGATCTTTGTTCTGCTGTCATTAGTTTTCTAGACTAAACCTAGAGTAAAGTATTAAAGAAGAACCGAAGATTAAAATAATCTATGTTTAGTAATTCATTCGGTATTTGTAGACTTTTACAAAGTAAGAGTGCATCTATAATGTGTATTTTTACTTATCTGTATAAATTCTGTGACTGTTATTCTGTGAAATTTTTTCTCTTTATAAATATTGACCTGTAGGTATACATATAAATAAATAATAAGTTTTAAATTTATCTCATCAAAAACAATACTTGTCAAAAAAAACAAGTCTTGCAACTCAGTTGTTCTGCGGTAAAAAGTTGTGAGATCCATGTAATACCAAGTCGGTTATTAATTTATTCAGTCTCTACTTAAGCGACTTTCTGTCTTAATACGTCCAGTCTCTAAGACTACGATCGTGGTCCATAACAATTGAAAATCAATTGTGTCTGGAATCTCCGTACTCAAAGCATTAAGTTGTTACGTAATAATTAACAGCATCTTATAGTGACGCATATCAATATTAAAATTCTTTAATGTTTTATATAAATATATCGAGACTTGGCCATCGCACTAAATAATTGAATTTACATGTGTTTTCAGGCGATTGAATTTACACGTGTTTTCAGGCGATGGCCAAGTCTCAATATATTTATATAAAACATTAAAGAATTTTAATATTTATATGCGTCACTATAAGATGCTGTTAATTATTACGTAACAACTTAATGCTTCGAGTACGGAGATTCCAAACACAATTGATTTTCAATTGTTATGGACCACGATCGTGGTATTAGAGACTGGACGTATTAAGACAGAAAGTCGCTTAAGTAGAGACTGAATAAATTAATAACCGACTTGGTATTACATGGATCTCACAACTTTTTACCGCAGAACAACTGAGTTGCAAGACTTGGTTTTTTTGACAAGTATTGTTTTTGATGGGATCTCATTTCTTTTTGTATTTTGTAAACAGTTCTACTTTTTTCCTTTTTGGTACCTTCTACTTATTGTATACATGTATATCGCACCGCGCAGCGCGTAGTAACGGCCCGCGCTCACTCGCTAGCATCGCAGCGCGTGGTATAATAATTAATTTACAACCTTACGCACTTGTTAGAAAATGAAATACCAGGGTGAGGGAGAAAAACAATTTATTTCAATAAATAATATATTCCCCCAAAACAACTTTTCAAAGCAAAGCTAAAACTACCAGGGTTTCGTAATCGGCCACTAGTTTTCCGAGAAGACATACCCCGAAAGAAACTCGTCAGTATAGGCCGCCTACTAGCCTAAAGGGCTTTAGTCTACATTTCATATTCTCACATTTCCACTATGTGACTAGTTCAATTACAATTAAAGTACATTAATAATATCACAAGTAACACAACTCATTCCATCTTGAGAAACCACTATTGCATCATATTATCTAGGGATAGATTTACTATCGTTACATTTGTACTTATCAAAGATACTGGTTATTCTATAACGGTTCTTCACAAAAGAATAATGGTAAAAGTGGTTTCACAAACATATCAGAAATATCTATTTTAATACCACTTAATTATTATCACAACATAGTAACAGAATGAAACTTACATTACTCAGCAGCATAATCAAAAGAGACTCACAAACTGAGAAACACTGAATTTATAACCTACTCGTAGCCCCGCCATCTTGGCACCCCACTAGCTTTACAACGTCATATTAGATCAATCGCTTAAAAGTCATGTAATCATCTTATATTATTACTAATCGTTAATTACTTTAAAATCACAATCATTTTATATATTTAAACCAAGCCTTATTTTTAAGAACAATCGAACTGTTTTGTAACACCAAATTATCATCTTATTATAAAACAACAATCAAATCGTAAACAAGTAATGTTTGTAAAAATACTTTTAAGTTACAGTTAAATGTGTCTGTAAATACACAATGGAATTTAAGATCAATATATGTACATATACATTAGGTACATATATAAGTTTTATATAAATAGTTATCACACTCGTAATAAGTACGAATACGCACGTAGGTACGTTTTTTGCATTAAATAATTTAATTTACACGTGTTTTCATGACGGGAGTACCCATTTTTTGCTCGATTTGGCAGGGGCACTACCATGCGCCTATATTTATATGGGACTAGCTTAAACCCGCGGCTTCGCACGCAATAATAATAACTGCCGTAAAACATCGTTACGAATAAAGCCAATATTGAAAAATTTAACTGAAGACTTGGCTGTATGGGCTTAATTTTCTTTGTGGTCTTTTCTAGATTTTTTAGTTTTTCCTTGATTCATACACCAAACACTACTTATATTCCAAATTTGAAGCTTCTAGGTCTGCTAGAAGTGCCTTAGAATTTTGATGATCGGTGAGTCAGTGAGTGACAAAATTAAGAAATTTGACCCGTTATAATTCTTAAAATACTGGTTCAAATTGAATGAAATTTAAAATATACCGTGTCTTTACAATGCCTGCATGGTTACTGAAAATTTCAGTCTTCTAGTTTTATCCACAACGAAGTTACAGGGGGTCGAAAATGGTCTGAATTGCTTCGAGAAAAGGATGGTACGGCCGTGACGCTTTTTTGCTCGACTTGGTGGGGGCACTGCCGTGCCCCCAGATTTTATTTAAATGTCGTTCTTTTAATACTTCAAAACAAAGCAAATTACTTTACGGCCACAAGCAAAACAAAAATGAAAAATAAATAGCAAAGGAAAATAAATAGCTCGTCTTTTTAATTACAACTTAATTAACCGTTTCATTAAGAAAAATATTAGCTACATTCGCTTCTATAGCAGAGAAAAAAAACAAGAAAAAGCAACGCTATAAAGGTGGCTATCTCGGAAGTGGTTCCACAAAGGGCAAGACGTTTCCATTCAGTCTTTTTACTTTTAATGCTGAGATACTGTTTATTGTTTAAAACTTTGCTCTGGATTAAAGTGTGCTGTAACCCATTTAAAAACAACTACTTTAGTCCCTGGAATTTAAATTCGCGCCTAGATCAAGCCGAGGTTGAGCTTTTTATTAACTTTTGTATTTTGCTTGCTTTTACGTGATTAAACTTGTTGTGTGTATCACTAGTTGTTTGTTGATCTTTGTGGCCTAGTGATCACTATGCCACGCTGTCACAACAGAGGTCCAGGATTTGATACTCGGTTAGGTCAAAATGGAAAATGATCTTTTTCAGATTTATCAGTCTTGGTTGTTCATGAGTTAATAAACAAATATATATAGATAAACATCCAAGACCTAGGCCTATAATTTAACCCTTTAAATGTCGGACGCCCGGAGCGGGCGTCTGATGTATTGTTTTACTATTGTGTCTGCTATGCCGACATTTCAAGGGTTAAGAAAGGCCATATTTTCCAGCTTGCCCTGACCGGGGATCGAACTCGCTAGCTCTGGCGGACTTAGCATACGCTACGGAGGTCTTCAAAGAAGAAGAAGAAAATACCAATACACACCTACGATCTACTAAAATTTGTAAGAAAATACCAATATATTATTATATCTAGGTCTAATTTAATTCAACTGTTGAATTTGATTAGACCGAAAAAGCCCGTAGCTGTATTTCTCTTGAAACAACCGTCTACAATTCTCCGTTGAAACATTTCACTGGGACTCTTGTTTGTCTTGTAAGCTACAACAGTTGAAAAATCAACAGTGCAAACGAACCGAGCATAGGTATGTGCTAAACTTGGAACGTATGGTTTATCTTACTCAAAATCCGTTATATTACTCCTAGTTTCTGTTTGAAAACATCTATTTTTGGGTACAGAAGATATTTCTAAATGATAACATAAACGTTGTAAATTGAGATAATAAATTAAAAGTAAGTTGTTCATTTGGTTACATATTTTTTAATACACACGTCTAGTCGTTTATTTATTAATACTTCTTTATTTACGATATAAAAGCTATAGCTAAGTAATTAAACTAACAAGTTAATTTGCCGGGATAAGAGACCCCTGTCTTTTAAATGTTCACTGATTTCCATAAAACATAGCTTAGAATTATATCGATCAAGTCAGCTTTGAAACCAACCATTCGTTTAGACGCTATGATGCTACAGACATATACAGTTATATCAAACTTAAAACTTCCCTTTTTTCGTCGAGGGTTTTAAGTAAAATTCAAAATTTACAAGTGTCAAGAGACACATGGATGGAACGAAGTTTCTTTCGATTAATTAGTGAAGGAGAGAGAGACAGACGGAGAAACACGCGTACGCCGCACGGCTTAGAACTATAGCAAAAAGTGTCGTTACAACTTTTGGTCTTAATTTTTCCGTCTAGCCCCTTCCTTTCTAGTTCCTTTCGCAACGCGCGATAAGGAACTACGTTCCAAAAACTACAAGTATAAATACTAGCTAGAACTTAAATAGGTAACAAAAAATAGAGTTTTTGAGTTTTTTTTATATTTAATAGTGAAATTTGATTATAATTACCGATTATATTCCAAACATAGAATCATAAAAAGCTTTCTTTCAACTTTATTTTTATAGCTAAAGTACCAGCTCAATTTAAACTTCCAACCAAATGCAAATTTCAACCTGAAATAAAAACGTAACAAATTTAGTGTTCTTAACCTGTGTTTATGCGAAGATAAAATCTTAGCATGTTTCAATTAGCGCGATCGAATCGACCGCCCGAGCGTAGGCCGGAGATTGCAAGTCTACCGTAGGCTGATGGCTGCACACCGTCATTTGTCTTGCTGCTAACGATTCCGCATAATTACTGGAAAGTTGACTCTGGATCTAGATTAAGATGCAAATTGTGAAGTTACGGAGGAGTTTTTAGTATGTTTACTTAGGTAAAATAAGAAAAAAAAACAAATACATGACGCAGTTTACTCACTTAGTGTAGTTGGGTAAGGTCTACCAGTTTCGATCAAATTAGATGATGATCTTCAAGGTGAGTGTTAGGAGCAACGGCCCTATGGTCATTATAATCTTATCTCATGTAAGTTTTTTTAATACTATAAGAAAAATAATAGTAATAGTTTAATTATTATTTATCAATTTGAGCATGCTATGCATAATTTTCCATGAGGGTAGGCAAAGATTATGGATTTCAAATTATGAATTCACGGATAAGTTTTTTGTATGTTTACTTATTATATTATATTTATGGTAAAATAAGAAAAAAAAACGAATACTTGACGCGGTTTACTCACTGAATTAGATGATGATTTTCAAGGTGAGTGTTAGGAGCAACAGCCCTGCTGTCTCTTATCTAATGTTAGTTTTTATAATACTTGTAAAATAATAGTAATAATTATAAAGCATAGACATTATAAATAAGTGATCGCACATTCAAAGGCAAAAACCAAATAGTAGGTATTAATTGCGCATTCAGTTCATGAGTTAACTAGCTGTACCCGCGGGCTTCGCTCCCCGTGGGAATTTCGGGATAAAAAGTACCCTATGTCCTTCCCCGAGTCTCAAACTATATCCCTTCCAAATTTTATACAAATCGGTTCAGTAGTTTAAGTGTGAAGAGGTAACAAACAAACAAACAAATATACAAACTCACTTTCGCATTTATAATATTAGTAGGATAAACAAATAAATTTTAAACTAGCTGATCGAAAGATGGTAACAACTTGTTTTGTCAGGGAACAAACGTTAAAATAGGGATTTTAATTTAATTATCATTTAGAGTATGCCATGCTTACCTAAATAAATTGATAAATTATTGACCCAAATATGAATTCTTGTCCGAATAAAAAAATAACAAAGTAAGCTTCACAAAATATTGTTTATCTGAAGATAAAAGCATTACATACGTGAAAATCGTCTTTTTATTTCCAGACACTTTTTATAGACGACTTTTTGTCCAGCAATGGAATGATAGTGACATTAATAAGAGTAAGTATAAGATAATTATTTTCTATTTTAAGTACTTATAAGTATGAAGAAAAATTTATTTAGTTACGTACAAATTATCGTATGATTTACACAAACACCTCGTCGGAAATATCATAAAGCAATAACAAAACGCCATAAAATGCAAGACCTTGCGGAATTTATTCCATTTCCCTTCGATAGAATCTGACTGAATATAAAATAGAAGTGTTTTGGTCCGATGCGCTGTTTTCATCTGATGTACGTTATTTTATTTCAAACGAGAAATGTGCAACGTTATATTTTATTAATAAATTGCTCGGAAGAAACCAATCAGTGTTGAGGTACGTGAATGTATGGAATGAATATTTTTATTACTGCGCGACGGAGCAAACATTTGCTTTTAACTTGTATGACATGGATGGGTTTTCTAATTTTCTTTAACACAAATGTCAGACTACAAGCTATTGGAGTCTAGACATTCTGTAATTCTTCATGGCTTGGAAAAGGGCTAACAAATAAACATTCTAGAGTTTCAAAACATTTATCCATTTAGGCTAATGCTATAGCTCTAATCTGAATATATTTGTGAAAGACTCTACCACCGCGTCGGAAGGGCTGTATCATCTCAGAGAAGAGGTGGCCAGAATCTCTGTGGTAGCTCTTTTTAAAATATTCCACAATTATTCCATTATTCGCATAAAAACATTATTTTAGAAATAAGTAGCTCATCAATCATTAAATTAACAAGAATATTAATAATGCAGTACTCATAGTTCCTTAAAATGAACACCTCTACGGTTGGCAACGTAATCCCCGATGTTTGTTTGCGCGTGGCATTTTATAGACAAAGTTAGGGCTTGTTCCCCGCCGCTAGGTGGGGTAAAACGCATTTCCTTTGCACAAATAAACGTCTTAAAGTATTACCTTCTATTAAGAGATGTTTTAATTATATAAGAATAAATTAGTGTAATTAATAACACCACATGTGTTTTTACGTAAACAAGTGACTCATAATGATACAACAAATAATATTGACAAATAAGGGTATATATAAGTATGGATAGATATTGTATGCTGACACAAATCATTTTAAAACACAAATATAAAAAGATACGCCTGGGCATATTTTTTTGAAATAAGTACCTATTGAATTGTGCTATATTGAATATAATGAAATATTATTAAAAGTACGGGACTAACTATAATAAATTTTACTTTGGCATAATGATACTAAGTCACTGCTAAGCGCCCTTTGAGTCATGAATAGTCAATATAGTTGTGGAACCAAATGCCTAAAGTCTTAATAGATTAATAGGCTGTTGTCAATATAGCTGATTGATAAGTAATTAACAGAAACTGAATACTAATTAAAGACTCAGATGCTGTTCCGGTCCCACGAAGGGAAGGATAAGGCGAAAAAAGAAAAAGAAAATAAATACACCCAGATTCATCATCAATTTCGGGCAACCATGGAGTTATAAATTATTAAAAATAAAATAAAATATCTTTATTTCGGACCTTCTTTGACCATAGAAAAATACAATTATCCTTTGAGCAGATTTTTTAAGCTATTGCTTAGCTTTTATCGCGGGCTTTGAGCGGCCACTGAGTCAAGAAATTCCGTAACGATAAAACCTAACACCCCCCACCACTCCGCCTACAACACAGTGCTAGGTGAGACAGCGTGGTTATTGGCCGCGCGCCTCCACGAGTGAGTTCGAGCCCGCGACTAGTTTTTTATTTGTTTCAAAATCCAAGATGGCCGCCATACAAGGACAGTTCCCCCCATACAAATTTCATATAAACGGTAAACAAGTAACTTGGCGCAGCCTGAGAATGAAGGCCGAAGGCGAAGCCGCCTCGCGAGCCCGTAGGGCGAACTTCGTGGCGAGGCTGAAGGCGGAGTGATGCGTACCCGAAGGGCGAGCTGCGGGCGAGAGCGAAGCCCGAGCCACTCCCACCGAGTGCTGCGAGGTTTTTTTTTTGCCAATCCAAGATGGCCGCCGAAAGTCAACTGCCTCCGATTTGGCTGAAAATCGATATCTATATGTGTTTTGACCGCAAAAATCCAAATTTCAATTTTTTTGGAATTCTAGATGGCGTCTGGATTTTAGAAAATTAAACTTATTTCGTTTACAACGGCTCACTGGGACTTCGTATGGGTCTTAAATGCATGTAGGGGTAAAGCACCCCGCGGAACTCAAAAGTGCAATCAGATTTTGGATCCAAGATGGCCGCCCCCACACATATTTTAATGTTTCCTTTACTGACTGCAGTTTTTACCCATTTTCTGAACTGGAAATATGTCTTAGCTTACCCCAACAGCCGCATGAAAAATCGCGGGCTGCTAATTGCATAAGTTGATAAAAATTGCAATGCAATAGCTTTACAGCGGCAGTCGCCGAGTGCCACACGTTTTTTTTTATATAAAATATATAAATTGCGTAGGTAGGTGCTTAATATCATTAAGTATTATATTATTTTCTTAATAATGCGAGTACTCTACAATTCAGACAAAATAATGTAACAGAACATCGTTTAAGAAACGTGGCTCCGACCACTTTGTATTCTCGCAGCGTATTCAGATTTCAACTCATGCTTTTTATGGCTCACAGTGATAAATGCTTATTGCCGTGCTCAAAGCACATTTCTTATTATTTCTAGCAATTGAAATGGTCTAATAAGATTACTTCGGGCCCATATTGTAACCACATTCGTTTTTATTATTATATTTCTGAAACATTTTAGAATAATTTGGATTTTTTGATTAAAACTGATGAAGACCTCCGGATGAGGTCGAAACATGTCGGCAGTAGCTGACTCTATACGTGAGTAACCCGTTCTCTAAATTTGGATGTTTGGAGATAACATTTAGGAGCAAATATTTAATATGAGTGTTCTGTTTTTCTTAGTAGATAAAAAATGTTGGTAGTATTTTCGTATTTGTAAATTATTTTTCAAAACTAAAAACCGACTCCACCCCCGAAGAATACAACCGATTTTGATAAAATTTCTACGGGACCTCTTCGCAAGTACACCCTTTTAAATAGAAAAAGACTTTTCGAGGTCTGTTCAGGAGTCTTCCAATAATGTGAATGTATAAAAAAACGATTGCGATGAATTGATAACCGTTTTTTTGGAAGTCGGTTAAGAAGTAAGTCACAAAGGAAACACTTACTCTTACCTCTTAAGCTACACCTAACAAAAAGTCAAAACATTTCTATATATTTCTTTATATATTTCGTTTTTGCTGAAAATGCACAAAGTATTTTTATCTTAGCAAAAACTGAAAAAACTAGCGCATAAAATGTAGAAGAAATACTTTTTCGCTTATTTCAATACTGACACCAAAAATAGCGTTGTTTTCTTTAATAGAGATTTCTAGCCAAATTATAAGAAGGAATATCTTGTCAGTATTCAACTAGTGAATGTAGCTAGTATTCTTGGCACTATACCACATTTTTAGGGTTCCGTAGTATGCAAGCAACCTTTATTGTTTTACAACGTCTGTCTGTCTGTATGTCAGAAACTATAAGTACTAGAAAGCTGTTATTTGGCATGAGAACGTATATTAATCACGCCAACAAAGCGGTAAAAGAAAAATTTGAAAAAGAAAAAGTTTTTGGCACATGTGAAGTGGGAGTCATAGTAGCGTTTATCGTTACATAGGTCTTTTAAAAAAATTGTTAGTTTGAAAACACAATTTTCGATTTAGGGATCTCTTTCTGAAATACTTGGTGTAATACTGCAATTTTTGGTATAGTCTAATGTTTGTTTTCTAAACTGAAGCAGAGAGTTAAAAAAATACTTTCTACGCTGATCAAGAGCGGGAAAATATCAAAGAGATATGAAATTAGAATCAAGAAGATAGGAGATTTTAGCCTAAACGTGACCTTGGCCTTTATCTCCTGCAATCCTAGACTCTGCCGTCTCTATAACAGATACTAAAGGTGTGATAATCTCTACTCCTAAAATCATAAGTTCGAATAGCTACATTCCAAATTGTTTGAGAAAAAACCTTTTTCATCTTTCACTCAATCGAGTGTATTTCACAAAGTGTAAAATATCGTAAGAGTACCCTGTTTTGTCGGACAAAAGGGATCGCAGTCACTTATCCATTTCGTGGAGTGCATTCCGGACGGTCGCCTCCATTTCTCGCTTGCTTACTGAATTGGCTTTTACATTGCGAGTGGAGATCATACCTTTCGTTTCATTTTTATTTTCGCTTATATTATTTAGGCACGCTCTGACGATCATGAGTGATGCCATTACATTTATCTAATGTGTACTTTAAGCCGTGAGGTTTTCGGCAGAGTAGAATAGGGCCACTCCAAGTCCTCCGGTGGATGTCGTAGAAAGCGACTTAGGAAATACAAGTTAACAAAGCTTATTAACATCAATGAGACCTCTCCAACCCGCCTGGCCAGCGTGGCGAGTGTAGGCCGAGTCCTCTGGTTGCTCTGGCCAAGTATGGCTATAGACAGAGAGGGTCGTGCTCCTGCAGTGGGGACCAAATGATCTGATGATGAATGTCTACTTGCAAAGACTTTAGAGTTTTTGTACCTATGTTTGTTCTGTAAATCGTTATAATTTTACTAAATCTCAACTAGATAATCTAAGCGTGATTATGAATTTCGTTATTTTGAATAATAAGAGTTCCTTGTTTACTATGGAACCCTAAGAATGAACTCAGTTCAACTATGAACTCCAATCTTATTCTAAAATAAGTTTGGAAAATCAAAAAAAGCACGCCTCATAAAGCTCTTTAAAAAAAAAAAGGTAAAAAAATTATAATTTTCTGAACTCATCTATAAATATTTGGCAAAGTTGAACGCAACTACAAATATTTGTCCCTGTACCTTTCAAACATTTGATATCCTCAACCGATTGAGCCGAAATTTTGCACATTTGAGTAAGTTGGATGACAAGGAATATTATAATGACAAACAAACTGATCTGAAGATAAAATCGGAAGGTGGTCATCCCAATAAGAAAACGATGCAACCGACTAGTTTGGGCTTATTGCATTTGTCTTGATAAGTATTTAGGCTCACAATAAAAGCTATAAGAATTTTTTTATAAAAAACGACGGGTTGCACTCTGGGAGTGCCGGCAGAAGTGAAAACACAGCAGCAGTATGGCCACTACACAGACGGTCGAGCCATCAGCTGTCACCATCCATGGATGCGCGTAGCACGCTGTAACATAAACACACACAAACATTCGCGCAAGCGCCCTGCGCTCTCCATCCGTCTTACGAATTTTAGATCAGGTCACGTGTCCTGACGCGAGTTTAACATTTTTTACCCATTCCAAAAAAAGTGCACAACGCCGCTAAAGAAGTTTTCACTTCAAAAAACTTGTGTTTCAAACAAAACTGACAACCTACGTAGCGTAGTAGTCACTCCTAGTGCTATGCTAGTTCACCACCCAAAGGTTCCGAGTTCGATCCCCGGTTAGGGCAAGTTGGAAAATGAACTTTTTTTAAATTGTCCTAGGTCTTGGATGTTTATCTATATGTTTATTTGTAATAAAATTTAGTATCTTCGGTTAAGTATTCCATAACACAAGTCTCGAACTTACTTTGGGGCTAGCTCAATCAGCGTAATTTGTCCCTATATATTTATTTATTTAAAGTTCGATACAAACGAAATGCCTCAGAAGCCGCTCATTGTTTTATTAGCATTAAACGGCACGCTTATTAACAATTTGGAAATTACTGGAGTCTATTGTAACAAGTTTTCAGTCAGTAGTTAATTAACGGAGACCGCAACCCTCTGTGTTGTCTAGTTTAGGGCGTGATCTAAGTTAAGAAAGGTGGGTGAGTCCCAACACTCCCAATTTATCTAATACTAGCTGTGCCCGTGGGCTTCGCTCCCCGTGGGAATTTCGGGATAAAAACTATCCTATGTCCTCCCCTGGATATCAAACTATATCCATATTTAATTTCATCTAAATAAGTCCAGTGGTTAAAGCGTGAAACGGTAACAAACAAATATACAAACTCACTTTCGCATTTATAATATTATTTACGTACCACTTACTCAAAAAAGTCACATTCTATAGCACAATAAGCGAACATAATAATAGTCATTTTCAATCTGATAAAATCAGGGAAAGAAAAATGTACTGAATTCCATTCATCCTCTAGGGAGAGAATGTGGTTTGAGTTTGGAATACTTACCGAAATTTATACAGAACTGAAATCATTTGTATATTGTTAAGCGTTAAAAAAATAATGGTTTTGAATCGACAACATATATCCGCAAAATTCACAAAACCACTTAAATTTCATAAAATAAACAACTAAATCAAGTCATGTTATTGTTTGTTTTTTTTTATAAATTAATTTACGGCTCTGGATACTAGTCCTTTAGAGCCCATCTTCATTTATCTCTTCTTTATTCCCCCCTCTGTGCTACCAGAGCCATACTTGCCCAAAGCAGCCTGAGGACTTGGCCTACCTCAAAAAAGCTTTGAATTCACAAAAATAGACTTTTAAAACACAACACGTCGCAATCAACGGTAATTTTAAACTTGCGCCATACAAAAGCAATGAGCATTCGCGTGGGAGAACACTGCGTTCACAAACAACCCGCCAAGCAAAGGGGTTACATCCATACCGCTTTACGAATACTCCCCCCGCTACCTTTATGACCCTCAAAATAAAGTTCAAATTCAAATAGTTGAAGTGACAGTTGAAATGGTAATAATAAAGGCTGGAATATGTCGAGAGATCGAGATAACCTTGCGCTGATTGTGGTGAACTTGAAAATTGTAGCTGTTTGAAGATTTATTGTTTAGCTTTACTTTAACGACTTATTATGGAATGTCGGGAAAGGCTAAAAGGTTCGGATCCGGAAAAAATATTCATTGTTATTATTAGACTTTATTTAGTTTTACCTATACCGTTGTCTGTCGGTCTGTCCGTAATCAAATCTTGCAAGATAAATTTGACCCACTTCCCGATTTCCGTTTGAGCTGAAATTTCACACGCATACGTTTATCGCATGAAAATACAAAATTATGAGATGGAGCTGATCTGATGATAGAGCCGGAAGATGGCCATAGCAACTCTGTAATGAAACCACGCAACTCTATCGAATTTAGTCTTGTTTGATTCGTTTTGAGAAGCTCTTTAAATCTAAGCTAGTTTAATTATATTTTTAAGTAATAAACCTTTTGTTTATGTACCAACAACAATATATGAAGCAAGGGTATTCAATGGCACTTCATAAAAGCGGAGTATTCTATTCATTCTTTGCCTACTACAACTACAAACAAAACTATACACCTTGCACGCGTCAATCTGATACCCGTTTGAAGTCTGTAAGCTAAGCATTTGTAATGTGTGGCATTTGGGAGACACACAGACGGTATACTGTATCGAAGAAGACTTTATAAAAATTATTTTAATTATTAAAAACTAACGTGAGTTGACAAAACTAAATATTATTATATAACAGAGGATGACGTCTAAACCAATAGAAATAAGTCGACCTTTCCCGACTATCACTAAGTATTTATCACTGAGTAAAACCGTGCCAGTATATTTAGTTTAATTAAATTGTTACATGACCGAAAGCCTAAAACACGAACAAGCAAAATTCATAAGTAACCAAAAATAACATAGTGTTAATACAGGAACGTAGGTAGACATTTTTAATTAAAATTACCAAGGGAGGCTTCGCGCAGGGCGCCGTCTCTATAGATTATTAGGAGCCTTATTATTTGAAGGCTCGGCTAAGTAATCAGTCGCTCTTATCTGGACCTACATAAATTACATCAGCTGCGTGTTGCGTAGACTTCGTTATGTAATAGACGAACAAAAAAGAAGCCTGTTGAAATCTAAGGAGTAAAATATAATTTTGAGAATTAGGTTAGTCAAGTAAATTTTTGTCTCTGAAATTATATTTAAGAAGCTCGGTGGTTGGAGTACCTACGCATTACTAGCGCTTTCGCAATTTATGCGACATTGTGCGTGATCCGCACTTTGATGGGTGGCTATGGCCATAAGTGGGATAAAAATTGTTCAAGCTTCTCCGTGCTTCGGAAAGCAGGTTAAGCTATGTTTAATAGCTTGAAATCTCAATATGGCCCACTTACACACACGAAAATCTAAAAATATAACAAATTTATAACGCGTCGAGAAATTTATTAACTACGTCAAAATACATTAGATACAAGCTCTTAAATGGACAAACTATATTTTATTAAAAATACATTGCAGATTTCATTGCTTTCAAAAGATGTATCTAATAAATAACCAACTCCCAAAAAAGGAGAAGGTTAATTCACAGATTATTTGAAGACGCCTGGACCGATTTAGAAAATCCTTTTTTGCTAAAAACAGTATACTACTTTCGAGGTGGTGACTTACAGTTTATCAAAATCAGTTGTGTAGTTTGGGGTTGAAGTAGGTTTTAGAAAAAATATTTATTTTTGGAATTCGTTTCCGTCTAGTTATTTTAAATACTAAAACTCAATGCATCGTAATGAGCAGCTATGTAGTACCAAAATGACGTTCATTTTAAATATTTATAAGCGGGACAAAAGTGCTCACCTGGGCTTGGATGCGACTACTTTGTTGCTATTTATATCGTGTTTTTATACTTTGAAGGCTAAAACGGATGTATGTTACTTGGTCAAATATAAAAATAACCTCGTCGATTCGAACTCGCGCACAAAGTGTTCCGTGCCATTATCTATAAAAAACACATTTATTGTACGTATCCTCTTTAAGTATTTATTTTATTTTATTTTAATTTAAATATTTATTTTGCCTATATATTTGCCCAACAATGGGACACTAAATAGGCTATTAAAATTTTTTTTTAACATGAAACTAAAACTGAATATTTGAAGCGTCTCTGCATCATCTGTAAAAATTTCAACTGTCTAGCTATCACGGTCCATGACAGACAGGCAGACAGATATACAGACGGACTGACAGCGGAGTCTTAGTGATAGGATCCCGTTTTGTGGTGTTTTACTTAATATGTTGTGCTGAATAATTTATTTTTGACTCAGTCATCTACCCAATTGCTAGCATGTTTTTGCATTTTCGCCGGTTCTTTTGATCGACTTTTACGATCTGTGTGGGAATATTTTTGTTTTGATTGACAATGAATGAATATGTACTACTGGATTCCGGCAGAGTAGAACAAGACCACTCCAAGCCCCTCTGTGGATGTCATATAGGGCGACTTAGGAAATACAAGTAAAATAAAGCTTATAAACATCAATGAGACCTCTTCAACCCGTCTGATGGCCAGCGAGAAAGTGTAGGCCAAATCCTCTAGCTGCTCTGGCCAAGTATATGGCTTTGGTAGTATTGAGAGGGTCGGGCTCCTGCAGTGGAGACAGAAAGATCTGATGATGATGAATTTGATGATATGTACTAAAGGCATCGTGAGCTTATCAACTAGAAAAAATAAGTGTTGCGAAAAAGAACTAAAGTATGATGATTCCTTTTTAATTACTCTCAAAATAAAAGGAAACTGTTGGAAACAACTAATGTACTTACTGAAGTAGTATGAAAAGAGCTAGAAAACGTCACATTTCAATATAAAGGGTAGATCTCCGTACACACATAGGGTCGGTACCAAAGGGGTTTTAAGGTACAATTCCGATAAAGTAACACAAATGGCTGAATGAGAGTACGTTTTGAATCGACCGTTACCTTTCTGCTCGAATTTGGGTAAATTTCTATTTTGTGACATGAACGAATTGGAATGGACCTTTTAAACGTGGGTTTTTGAAAGCTAAAACGAAACGCGTTTTGGAAAATTTAATATTTGTGCGTGAATTTGAACTGACATTTGCGGTAATGGGTACGAAATGTTATACCTTTGGTATCCTTTGTTTTTTCAGGTAGGTATTTGATACATTTAATTCTTTCATACTTGTCTAAGAGAAAACAAAAACTTAGATTAAACGCCAAGGTACTGCTTCTCTTTCCGCGAAGATTGCGGTGATTGAGGGAATAGGCAATAATAATTGTTAATAGACGATACGGCTAGCAAACTATCACTACTTTGATTGTGTTTAAAAAAGTCTTTTTATTTATTTTATTTTATTTGGAAAACCATACAGTTCTAATATCTACGTAATAACTTTTAACTATCTACGCATAATGGTAACAAAACTTGCTTACTATATTAGAAATACTAAGTATTTAAACAATAATAAAAGTAATAACACACAATACTGTCTGGGTTAGTTTTGTTTGTGTATCTACCTGGGTCAATTGATCCAGGCAGGAAGTTCCAGCTTCGAGGAAGAGGTCTCTAGACGAATCCGACTCGGCTGGGCAGCGTTCGGGAAGCTAAGCAGTATCTTCTCGTCAAATATACCTCAGTGTCTTAAGACTAAAGTTTACAACCAATGTGTGTTACCAGTGATGACTTATGGCTCTGAAACATGGTCCCTTACTATGGGTCTCATAAGAAGGCTCAAGGTCGTGCAACGCGCTATGGAAAGGGCTTTGCTCGGTATTTCTCTACGTGATCGAATCAGAAATGAGGAAATTCGTAGGAGAACTAAAGTCACTGACATAGCCCAGCGGATTAACTCGTTGAAATGGCAGTAGGCGGGACACATAGCGCGACGAACCGATGGCCGATGGGGCAAAAAGGTTCTCGAATGGCGATCACGTAAAGGCAAGCGAAGCGTAGGACACCCACCCACAAGGTGGTCTGACGACCTAACCAAGGTCGCTGGAAGGCGCTGGATGCAAGCCGCTCTAGATCGGTTATTTTGGAAATCTTTGGGAGAGGCATATGTCCAGCAGTGGACGTTGTGCGGCTGAAATGATTACCATTCTGTACTTTTTTGGAAAAACATTTCCTCAAAAACTATTTAACTGAAAGGGAGCGAGTGTTTTAAGGCTTCTTTATACACATAATTACGTAAAAATGCCGATACAGTACTTGTTGTTCAAAATAATAAATAATTTTTCAATACTAAAACCGACTTTACCCCCAAACTACACAAACGATTTTAATAAAAATTTTATGGGACCATCTAGCAAGTATGCCTCAAACAAAAAAAGAATTATCCGGTACAGGTGACTTCAATTAATTGTTTAACATAGGTACATTAAAAAACATCACGACTAATTGATAACCTTCATCTTTTTTCGAAGTCGGTTAAAAACAAAAAATAACACAGGATCTAATGCAGATGGCATGAATAAATCTGTTATCATACTTTTTTATTTTATGAATATGAAAAGAGTAAATAGTCATACTCGTACATATCAAAAAAGTAATATTATTCAATCGAAGCTAAAGGGTTCAATCAGTCTATGCCTCCTATAAATTTCAAAGCCACTTAAGGCGATACATCGACGCGTGCGGAATCCTAAACTGCCTAACAGCCTACAAATTGCTCGTAGTTTACTGTTATTTACGTGAGATGGATTTTGAAGGAGCGATATTGGGTGGTTTTGAGCAGTCATGTTTATCGGTGGATTTTATATCGGAAGGAAAATGTTAGACTTACTTAATATTTCTTAATCTCATAAGTCATGGGCTAGATAGCACTCACATAACACAGCTGCCACAAAACAAAGGGTGATGTTTAGGTGTCCCTTTTAGTAAAAGAGTTTTTAAAACACCATAACTTCAACTCCATTCTTATTTAAGTATTTGAGTATGGATCCAAGACGGCAGAAAAAATGGATATACAAGAGCATGAACATTCTTCCTATACTAAATAATATGTTGTAAAAATACCACGCAAATAGGATATATTTCACAATTTTTTATTATTTCTATATTTTACAATTTGTATCTATTTGTTGCTCAATTATTACAGTATAAGGAAGACCTAGGATGAAGTCTCTTAAACAAAGTAAAGTCAAAGGTAGGGTCCTATCAGGACAGTAAAAAAAAAACTTGAGAGGTGTCAAGGGACACCCGGATGGAACGAAGTAATTAGTAAAGGAATAGTAACAAAATTTTATTTTTTAAAAGTTATAATAATATTTTATTATTTATTATGTACAAAAAACCTGTATACACTCAACAAAAATAATCGTCAAGACACCACACTGTTCAATGCGAAATAGAAAGACGAAACGAACGAAACGAACGAAACGAAAATAACTGGCTTGCTTTCTATAAGAGAGAGAGAGAGAGAGAGAGAGAGAAAGAGAGACAGAGACGCGCATGCCGCACGGCTTACAAAGTGTCGTTACAACTTTTGGTCTTAATTTTTTCCGTCTAGCCCCCTTTCGCAACGCGCGATAAGGAACTACGTTCCAAAAACATTAGCCCTAACATTTTTGAGTACTTGAGGATGATGATGACTCACGTATTCCCAATTGCCTTTAGCGGTAACTCAAAGAGTAAACTAGAACCAATCCTTGAATAGGTTTGAGCAAGCGGTAAACGGCGTTCGAGATCCAAAATTTATACGTGCCTTCCAAAACGCAAAATCATATTTTCTGATAATCAGATGATACAATCCTGCCATATCCTAACCAGACTGGAATTAACTTTTCACAAAGTATGCTCCTCAGTGGAACTCGAATCCGCGATCTCCGGATCACAAGGTGAATGCCTTGACCATTAGACTACGGAGGCAGTCAGTCAAAACCAGATATATTTTAAAGGGTTAAAAGCTTTAAAGTTATATCCTAACTTTGATTCAATTCCCGTGTCTTTTTAGTGCAATAAAGTGATTTCAAAATGTAATGTTGTTTTTCTGTGAACATTGCAAGCAAAAAGTTGCATCGTACATCCTTAAACACTGGATTGCGTGACTCCAAATTGGTTCTACTTTTATTGAAGTTCTAATAGCATTTTTTGAATTACCGAGGATATTACGTTACTTGTACATAGGAAATGCAATGTGACGTGTTTAATAAAAAAATTGCAAAGCGATATTATTTCTTTTATGATTTTTCAAGGTTTTTTTTATCTTTAATCTGAAAAGAAAAAACATTGAATGAACTAGATGCTTCTCTTTCCACATAGATTGTTAAAGGCGATAGAGAGTATGGAGGAGAACTTGAATAGTACCTATCAATATTCCAGACGATGAGGATAGCAAAAGCAACCCGTCACTATTTTAGTTCTTTGTCCCACCTTCTCGCCTAAAGCTAAAAGTGGTTGTCAATTTGTGATAGTTTATTTTTATAGGCTTTTGTTTAACATGCAATGTGTTTTGTATGTATGTTTGTTTAGGTTAAATCTTGTAACTAAATTTTCAACCAGTTAGCCTTACAGTTTGAGCTGAAATTTCGCATACTGTGTAAGTCGGATGACAATACAATATTATGGAGTCAATGAGCTGTTCTGATGATAGAGCAGGGAGATATTTGAGAGAACTTAGTAATTAAAAAACAAAATTTATCATTGAGTAAGACTCGTTTGATTTGTCTTGACGAGCACTTTATGGTAGACGATGTCTAAGGTCTTATCACGGAGATGGAAGCTGGTCGATGGAACTCAGTTATGAAAGTACCTACCCCTTCGAGTTTGGGCTAATTTCATTTGTTTTATTAAGTATGTCGGCCTTAGAATAAAATCTTGTGGAGAGCCTACGTGTTTCTGGAGGTCGCGGGTTCAATTTCCGGCGGGGGCAACGACTTTGTATTGTTGTCCTAGTTTGGTTAGGACATTGCAGGCTGATTACCTAATTGTCTGATATGTAATATGATCCGTGCTTCGGAGGGCACGTTAAGTTGTCGGTCCGGGTCACTGTCTTTGACATTGGTCGTTACTTATAATCATGCCAGAGGCCTTTAAGGCGGTTAAAAACTCTGAAACTAGTGTTAGCTAACACACACAATAAGAAGAAGCGAAGAAGCTACCCAACATTATCTAAACGGATCGAATAGGCTTTTTGACATACTGTACATTTCTTGCCTTTTATTAACTTTAAACGGTTACTCATATTATCATCTTCCTCGCCTTATCCCTATTTGGGGTCGGCTCTGTATGTCAACTCTCTCCACAGTTTTCTATCATTTACCATATTTGTACTAACCCCCCTCTCCTCCATGTCCCGCCTTACACATTCCCCCACGTCTTTTTAGGTCGTTCTCTATCTTTGTGGCCATCTACCTTTAAGCTAACAATTTTATTTGCCAGATGTTCGGCATCTCGCCTCTTGACATGGCCGTACCATGTTAAACGGTGGCTTTTTAACTTTTCTACAATCGGTGCTACCTTCAAACTGTTACTCATATCTCAGTTTTATTTACTCGGTCGAATTTCAGTGACCACGCGTAAGCACGCAAAGGGCCACTTAAGATTTTTTACCATTCGTTTCGACGGTCGAAGAAAAGTATTTACACCGTATTTTATTTATGGAATTCTTTTGACATGGCATCTGGCCATTAGATCGCTTGATTGATAACGTGCGTTGGTGTGTGGAGGGGTCTTTCGTTTATGCTTTGAAAGATGTTTAAAATAAACCATTTTGATCCTATTGAATAATTTTGTCCTTGGGTTCTAATTCGAAGATTTCATATTATTTTATTCACATCTTTCACATTTTTGTCAGATTGGTTAGTTTCCTATGTAAAATATTTTTTTTTTAATGTCACAAAATAATGTCACCTGTCATCATAACCATTTTCAATTATTACAGAAAAACTGATATTTAGAGTTTTTTTTTTATTCCAAGAAACTATGACGTCATCTGCCTGTATTTCATACAAATCCCACAGAAAATGTTTGTTTTGACTTTTATAAAAAAGTAGGTACCTGATTTGACTTATTGAAAAATAGCAGATTGTGGTAAGGTTATATCTTTTACATACACATACACTATTAATGGTTATCCCTGATGGGGCAGACCATTTTGGGTTATGCAGGCAGTGTTCAGGGCCTCAACATCCAAAATCCTATTACTAAAACTTCGCTGTCCGTCTGTCTGTCACTAGGCTGTATATAGTAACAGTGATATAGTTAGACAGTTGACATTTTCACCGATGATCTGTTTTTTGCAGATATAGAAATAAATTCTACAAGAGACCGACTCCCTCTTGGCCGGTTTTATTTCTTTTCTCCCCGACCAGCATGGGATATATAATTTTTTTTTAAATAACAACCAAAATCCAAAACAAATAACTCTTTCAATATTCAATTGCACAATATTCAATTAGAATAGGATCACTCCAAGTCTTTCCGTGGATGTCGTAGAAGGTGACTTAGGAAATACAAGCTAAACGTATTTTACAAACGTCATGAGACCTCTCCAACCCCTCTGGCCAGCGTGGAGAGTGTAGGCCAAATCCTCTGACTGTTCTGACCAAATATGACTCTAGTAGTACAAAGAGGGTCGTGCTCCTGCAGTGGAGACTAAAAAAGACCTAATGATGATGATGATGATGAACCAGCTCTACTAGGTAACTGAAAGTCAAAAGAGGCAATTTTTTATTTTAAAAAATTTAAAATACCTGACGACACACACCCTTTCTACACAATGGCGTCTCGTTTTCCACTAGTAAACAAAATAGATATTTTAAAAGCTTTTATCGAGTAGGTATAGTTTTAGGCTTCATTTTGCGGTTTTAGTGTTAAATACATTAAATGATTCCAACTCTTAAAGTTCAACTACTTTACTGTAAACTAGTGTTGCCATTCGAGAGTCCACTGTCGATAGTTAAATTATCGATAGTGTATTAATAGGCTATCTATAGTGCAATACTGTCGGTAACCAACCATACTATCGATAGTATCGACCCTTGACGACCAACAAACTATCGATAGTATTGATTTTGATAATACATAAACAATCGATACTACTGACAGTAACAAAAGTTTATTTGCTAGGCAAATTAAAAATCCCCGACTGTCAAGAACGCCATATAGTGATGAGTAGCTAAACTACCAATACAACTTAAATTGATACCGACCGATACGAATGGCGAAACAAAAAAAGGATAATCTTTGATTTTCCAGCGTTAACCCTCAATATATTTTGAATGGCTGAACCGTTTTTCACCAAACATAGCGAAGAACCATTGCAAAGAAATTAGCTTTTACTACGCGCTTGGCACTACGATACCACAGACAGACAGAAGCTGGCGTCATACTTATAATATCCACGTTGTTTGTCGGGGGTTAATCAATACTTTCGATAGTTTATTACACAAGGTTCGATATAATCAATAATATTTTTAAGTTACCGATAGTATATTACAGTAAAAGAGCGGTCGATGTTATCTAAAGTCCTATCGACAGTATGGCATCATCATCATCATCAGATTTTTTTAGTCTCCACTGCAGGAGCACGCCCTCTCTGTACTACCAGAGCCAGTGTATACTTCGCCAGAGCAGCAAGAGGACTTGGCCTACACTCTCCTCGCTAGCTAGACGGGTTGGAGAGGTCTCATTGATGCTTATAAGCTTTGTTTAGCTTGTATTTCCTAAGTTGCCTTTTACGACATTCACGGGAAGACTTGGAGTGGTCCTATTCTACTCTGCCAGAAACAAAACGGCTTTATGTACGACAGTATGGCATATTTTGATTAAAACAATCGATACTAAAACTATCGATAGTTCAGCAACACTATACTGTAAACAAACATTAAGACTAGCGGTTAACCAGCCCCACACTGGTTCAACTTCGGCCGTTTAAGAGGAATTAAGTTAATTACGTTTGTAACAAAAACACTTAGCCAACTGTTCAGAATTGCCAAAAACCACTTAACTTGTGGTCATTACCATCTTTGATCTAACTGATACTAGCTTAGATCTCGTTCAAGTGATTTTAGATTGGAAATTTGACTATTACCAAAAACTAATCGAACGTTTTAAATTGGAGCTTTATTGAATTATTTTGAGAATTAAAAACATTAAGCTAGCTTAAAAGAACGTTAATTTAAGTTAATGGAATTTGTTAGTGTTAATTTGTTTTATAATGTATATTGAAGCGCTATAATATTTTAAATTATGCGACGCCTTAGTAAATTACAGTTAATTTGTTTGTAACTAGGTTTTAGAAAAAAAGATTAAAAATATAATAGTGTCAAATGCTCTCAGCTAGAACCTTTATTGGTGATTGGTCAACTCATGCACCGCTAAGCTCCTCTCCGCTCTGCTCCGCTTCAGTGGAAACGCAGCCTTAATGCCTTTAGATTGTATGTAGTTTTACTTAGCTTTGCCAATGTTTAAAAATTACTTTAATTCTTATTAGGGTTCCGAGTTCAAAGGGTAAAAACGGAACCCTATAACTAAGGCTCCGCTGTCTGTCCGTCTCTCTGTCTGACCGTCTGTCCGTGCGTCTGTCTTTCACCAAGCTATTTCTCATGAACCGTGAAAGTTAGTCAGTTGAAATTTTCACTGTCAGCGACCGTCGCCGACATATATCGCCGACTGTCGCAAACGGTCACCTGACACATGTCAATCTGTCAAATACTGCCGCACGACCGTCGGCGACAGTCGCTGATAAAAGTCGGCGACAGGGGTCAGCGACAGGTGTCGCAGCCCTTATAGAATGAGGGAAGCATTATTCCTTCCCAGACGTAACTAAGGGGGTTGCGTGTTACCCGTTATTTGATGCGGGTCAACGACCTGACGTCTTTAACCTACTAAATTTAATTGTTATTGTTAGGTACTAAATGCTCGTGATTCTGAATAATTACAAGTCTTACAAGTCTAATACCTTGCAAAATCCCCTATTCTTGTTTGGCGGTACGTATTTTGATGTAATTCTGCCGTAATACTTAACGTTATTTGTGCATGTTCTAATTGCTGTTGAGAGCTCAAGTTGTTGATTATAAGATACATACATACATACTATCACATCTTTATCCCTAATGGGGCAGACAGAGCATTTAGGTCTTGCGGTTCTATGCAGAGCCAGGGCCGCAAGACCCAAAAGCCTTCGCCTGCGCATCGCCTGTTAACATGATTTGCATTTTTGCCCATTCCCTCGATCGGCTTTTACGATCTGCGTGGGAAGAGAAGCAGCTGGTACATTCTAAGTTTTTTTTTATTTCTCCCAGACCAGCATGGGAGATTATAAGATAATTCCTCCTTATATAAAATTATAATATGCATAAATATATATATACCTAATTATAAATATATATTTTGCCGTGTGGTTTCCGGCAGAGTAGAACAGAACCACTCTAAATCTTCCCGTAGATAGGAGAAGGAAATACAAGCTTAACAAAGCTTTGAAACATCAATAGGACCTCTCCAACACGTCTTGCTAGCGTGGAGAATGTAGGGTAAATCCTCTGACTATTCCGACAAAATATGTCTCTAGTAATAAAGAGAGGATCGTGCTCCTGGTCCTGCAATGAAGACTAAACAAACAGACCTGACGATGATGATAATATATTTTTTATACAAAAAACGCAGCATGGCACCGGCGACAACATATTATATCGAGCGCTATCATCTATCACTTTCACAGTGAGAGAATGGTACTAGTACGTCGCGCGATATAACTATATCTGAGTTTATTTACAGAATCATTCTATGGAAAAAATATACTTTTGAAACCCTTACAAAAAAGAGGGGTGTTATTAGTTTGACGCTAATGTCTGCCTGTCTGTTTTTCTGTCTGTCTAAAATTGACATAATAAGTTATAGCGAACGTTGAACAAAATGGAGGATCGTTTACATGTACATGAATCTTATTGCAACTCGTTACTACAGTTACGTACTTCTATATCCATATCCAGATTATTTTACTTGATATAAAAATATCAATTTTCGAAGGCCCATTACATTTCTTTATTACTTTATAGAGTGCTAGTCATCGTCAGGTCTTTTTGTCTTCACTGCAGGAGCACGACCCTCTCTGTACTACCTCAGCTATACTCTTCGCGCTACCCAGACGAGTTGGAGAGGTCTCATTGATGTTTATAAGCTTTGTTTAGCTTGTTTGTCTTCATTGCAGGAGCACGACCCTTTCTGTACTCCCTCAGCCATACACTTCGCGCTGGCCAGACGAGTTGGAGAGGTCTCATCGATGTTTATAAGCCTTGTTTAGCTTGTATTTCGTAAGTCGCCTTCTACGACATCCACGGAAAGACTTGGAAGAGTGCTAGTATATTAATGTTAATAAAAAGTTCAAGTACACGCATTGTAACTTGGATAACTACATTTTGATTCTTAGATTTATAGATTCTATTTTTAAAACAATTTAAAATCTCTGACCTTGTTTTCCACATAACCAAGAGCGACATGCCTAAATTCTTCGTAAAATATTCACAAATCCAAGACATTGACATGATCATCAGCCGGCAGTGCGACAAGACACGCGACCTATGAATAATACATTTCCAAAAGATTGTACGTCGACGAGGAACGTTGCTAAACGTTTGTTTCTGTGAATCCGTTTAGTTAAACGCGTGAGTGAACGCATAAAAATGTCATACGATACGAGGGCATAGCGAACGTCGACCAAAATGGGTGTTCGTTTGCATGTAAATGGATTTTATTGCAACTTGTTACTATGGTTACACATATCCATCACCTTCCAAGCGTATTTTCCCGGTTGCATCAACCAAGGAGATTTGACGAGGTTACTGGTTTTTATACAGAGCCATGGTATAATAAAACAGGTATTCTCTTCCCGAGATGGAATTTGACTTCGTCACAAAGTGTTGCCACTTATTGTTCGTTTCAGTAAATTTAAGGACTTTCTCAATTAGTTCATGAATATTAAATAAAATATTAAGTAATTTAGCTATTTAGTATCTCGCGATTCTCGCGTGATTCATCAATTTAATATTTTACAAATTGATATAATGGATTATACTTGGGTAATTCAATTTCACACAGTGGCAACATATCAAACTGATGACGTAGTCAAGTTCCACCTACGTCATCAGCTGTCACGGGAAGAGAATACCTTATTTTATTATACCATGCACGCACAGAGCGACTGCCGTCTGAACATCGCTACCCAAAATTATCTATAAATAAGCGGCCAAGTGCGAGTTGGACTCGCCCATGAAGGGTTCCGTAGTAGCAAATAACATAATATAAAAGTCTTGTAGTATTTTTATTTTATTTTTATATTTGAGTTGATTGAATGAAAGGTAAATTGCCGTTTATGATTTCTGACATATAAAAAAAACTACTTACTAGATTTTGTTCAAACCAATTTTCGCTGGTAGTTTTAATGGTAATGAACATCATATATTTTTTTTAGTTTTATCATTTTCTTAATTTAGAAGTTACGGGGGGGGGGGGGGGGCACACTTTTTTCAACTTTGGAAGTGTCTCTCGCGCAAAGTATTCGGTTTAGAAAAAAAAGATATTAGAAACCTCAATATCATTTTTGAAGACCAACCCACACGTATGGGTTTGATGAAAAATAAATTTTTGAGATTCAGTTCTAAGTATGAGGAACCCCCAAAATTTATTGTTTTTTTTCTATTTTTGTGTCAAAATCTTAATGCGGTTCACATTATACATCTACTTACCAAGTTTCAACAGTATAATAGGTCTTATAGTTTCTGAAAAAAGTGTCTGTGACATACGGACGGACAGACAGACAGACAGACAGACATGACGAATCTATAAGGGTTCCGTTTTTGCCATTTGGCTACGGAACCCTAAAAATGACGTCTGTTGTATGGGAGCTCCCTTAAATATTTTTTTTCTGCTTTTAGTATTCGTTGTTATAGCGGCAACAATAGTACATCATCTGTTATACGTGTATTACCTACATATTACGGTTCATGAGATACAGCCTGGTGACCGACAGACGGACAGATGGATGGATAGATGGACAGCAAAGTCTTAATAATAGGGTCCCATTTTTACCCTTTGGCGTAACTGTCCCGAAAAGTGTGAACATAATTTCTCGTAATTATTTTGATGTATTTTGATGTCAGTTCATACAGCGTTTGCACCAGTATTAATTTGAATGTAACACGATCTGAAGATAATTAAATCTGGCAAGTCAACAGAAATAATTTGAACAAACATTGTTACGTCTCAATGGCTCGTGGAGATAATATATAAGATAATTTGGAACTTAGTTCATCAAATCTTTTAGGGGTGAGGTTAATTTCTTCATTACAATACAATAAATAAATAAATAGGGATAAATTACACTGATTGAGCTAGCCCCAAAGTAAGTTCAAGACTTGTGTTATGGGATACTAACTCAACGATACTATATTTCATAACAAATAAATATATGAATAGACTGTTTATTCTATTGGATGTTTATCCATGACTCAGGACAATTTCAAAAAGGCCATTTTCCAACCTGCCCTGACCACGGGGATCGAACCTGGATCGAAATCTAAATCATGGAATTTGTCTTACTAAGCGCCTATTTATTAATATTAACGTCCCTTGTATTTGTAACCCTTTACTTACTTTAATCAGATACAAAATACAAATGTAGGCAAAAATTGTAAGAAATTCTAAAAAAAATCATAGACATTCTTTTACATATATCAATATTACTTATTTTCCGACTATACTACTACACGTGACTAAAACTGCCCTATTGGTCTTTAAGAATTAAAAAAAAAAGATGTTTGATTAAGTATGAAGGCACACTATCAGAAACCTTTTGAAACGAAGTTTCTTATCGCGCGTTGCGAATGCAATTGCGGACGGAAAAAATATGCAAAGACGGAAAAAATTAAGACCAAAAGTTGTAACAACACTTTTTGCTATAGTTATAAGCCGTGCAGCGTGCGCGTGTTTCTCTGTCTGTCTCTCTCTCTCCTAATCAATCGAAAGGAACTTCGTTCCATCCGGGTGCCCCTTGACACCTCTTAAGTTTTTTTTAACAATATTTCTTCAACATCGCCTCTAACACCCCTTGAACGCAACGGCTCCATCATTTTTGAATTAACTGGGTTAATACTGGCAAACAGAACACTGAAATACATTTGAATCTTTGCCTTACGGAAAAATAAAGTCAAATTGTATGTGGCCAGTATTAAAAAAAAAACTTAAAAAAGTTTAACAAAAATTAAACCTTCGTGTATCACCTATAATAGCTTTCTGCAAATGCCTTTTTAAATACATATATCGCATAATAAATATTTCTACGGAATCAAACCAATTTGTTTAGTTATACTTATAATATGATAATGATGAAATTTATTAAAGATGAAAAATGATATTACATTTCAAAAACAAGAAGAGAAGTGTTTTAGTACATCAATAGTACTACATTTTAAATGTATAAAACTGCAAAAAAATTGGTTGTTTGTAAAGTAGGTTTACGATCGAGATGTTTACGTGATAACGTCGTTTCACGGAATGACTGGCAGCGCTCGAGATGAGACGGAAGATCGGTCCGTCTCTCTCTCGTTATACCTGCGATCGCGCTCGTGAGGTTTTGGTGTGACACAAGTTTCTGAACATGTCACCCGACTAAAACGATTTTAAAGACGTTATCACGTCAAAAACATTCCATTTAAAGTAAGCATCTTTCGGCCAATAACAGCCATCTCCATAATAGCTTCTATCTCAATGACATAAGGACTAAAGTTGCGTGCAACTGTGACTTAATCAAATTATTCAAATAAAGGCGCCTTCATTCTCGGCGGCCCTTCAAATACTGTGTTTACTGCGAAGCCTGGTTCCAATTGCATTCTGGTTGAACACTTCAATTTGTTTTCTTTAAAACTTGTAAAAAGTGAACTCAAGTTCTGTATTGTATTTAAGATTACTGTACTGTTCGGTTCGTATCATGTTGAGTAGTCTTTTAAATTATTTAATTTTATCTACAAGTTAGCTTAGAATAGATTCGATTCGATTGCGGTTAGCTAAGGTTGATTCTATTGGTTTTAAACTATGGCGTATTGAAAATATTATTATTGGCTATATTAAAAGTCCGTACTAATTTAAACTATCGCACTTTGAATAAATTTTTAATCGCTAAAATAAAAGTCCATTCTAAGCCCAGTTTGTCTATCTGTGTGTCTATCGGTCTATCTGTCTGTCTGTGTCACATCAGCTCTTGGAAGAATAGACCAATAACAATGCGAATTTTTTATATTAAAGAAAATTTCCTCCCGGTGATTTTTTAACTATTTTTGATTAAAATTGGTTCGGCCATTTGAAAGTTATAGGGGGTTAACGCTTGAAAGTCGGGGATTTTAATTTGCCTGGCAAATAAAATTTAACCACGGGCTATACTAGATAACTGTAGTTTTTTTTTATGAAATAATAAAAACAGTTAAAAAACAAAAATAATTTGACATTACATGACATTTGTAGATCAGAACAAGGAAATTTAAAATCCTTTCGACCAAAACAGTCCTTATTTTGACCGTATAAAAGCCATGGTCGCTTGCAACTGTGACTTAATCAAATTATTCAAATAAAGGTGCCTTCATTCTCGGCAGCCTTTCAAATATTGTGTTACTGTGAAGACTAGATCCAATTGCATTCCGTTTACACACTTCAATTTGTTTCCTTTATAATCCGTAGTTGTGTGGTTTTAGAGTAGAATAGGGCCACTCCAAGTCCTTCCGTGGATGTCGTAGAAGGTGACTTAGGAAATACAAATTGAACAAAGCTTATAAAATCAATGAGATCTCTCCAACCCGTCTGGCCAGCGTGGAGAGTATGGCCAAAGTCCTCTAGGCTACTCTGGCCAAGTATGACTCTGGTAGTAAGTACAGAGAGAGTCTTGCTTCTGCAGTGGAAACAAAAAGCCCTGATAAAAGTAAGTAAAAAGTTATAAATACAAGGGACGCTGCTAAAATCTTAAGCATTGTTTTTATAAAACTTTGCATTTTCGGAGTCAAAGTCCACGCCATTAAAGTCGCGGCTCGTATTGAATAAAATTAATAAGAAACTACTGGTATATTTTATTAACTTAAGTTGGGGATATACCCTAAGTTAAGGAATTATACTACATAGATAGGAAATACACATAATAAATCAATTATTGTAATTTTGTTTTTTTTTTAGTTTTTATCAACTTGACCGCCAAAAGTGGCCACTTTTGGCGGTTAAGTCGATAATAACTACAGCGAAATAAAATACAATAATATATTTATAATAATACCGTCGGGATTTTTTGAAATATTGTCTATATATTTAGAAATGTAATAAAACGCGATTGGGGGCGCTGCGGTCGCACGGCGCCCTCTTAAGTACTATAGTAATCTAGTATAGACCATGGATCGATTTATAACGGTTATGAACCTTCCAAGTTGTATATAATATAGATAACATCTATGAATATGAATTCTTATGAAGAATCAATTTTACTTAATTAAAATATCGAATTTAATTAATCCTTTGCCCGTGACTAGACATTAATTAGCAAATTATTAATGTTTCCCTTGAATGGAGTTTCTTACAAATTGGTTTCCATCCTATTTGTCTGAAATTACTTTTGAATAGTTACAAACAAAATAGTACGCTGAAATTATATTAAAATATTCAGATTTAGGTCACCAATTTTCAAGACTTCATCATCATCATCATTTCAGCCGCATAACGTCCACTGCTGGACATAGGCCTCTCCCAAAGATTTCCAAAATGACCGATCAAGAGCGGCCTGCATCCAGCGCTTTCCAGCGACCCTGGTCAGGTCATCTGACCACCTTGTAGGTGGATGGCCTACGCTTCGCTTGCCAGTACGCGGTCGCCAAGACTTAAATATTTAAAAATACAGAAATACACAGTCACATATTTTCTAGAAGTTTTATCAATTCCATAAAGATTTACAGTTCTTTTTTTGCCCCCAGCAAAACAGAGGGGTCATTATAATTAAGTTTCACGCCAATGTCAGTCGGTCTGTCTAACTGTCTGTCTATGTATCTGGGTGGCATCGTAGTGCTCGAACGGATGGACCGATTTTAATTTAGTTAATTTTAAGTAAAAGCAAATTACCTTGCGGTGGTTCTTAGCTATGTTTGATAAAAATCGCTTTACCTTTTAAAAGATAAGTCAGGGTTGTCCTTAGCAAATGATAGATGGAGCAACGGATATCAAGTCGTATCGGCAGTTCCACTTCTCGTCTGTAGATGGCCATTTTGACATTCAGATATTGTTAGAGTTTTAAAATTTTCCTAGCAAATAAACTAGTTTACATATACGTATAATACAGTTACAAGTTTCTACGAACATATTATTGGTAGGGGGAAGGAAAACAAAGTAATCCTATTAATGCATAGAGGTTAAATTGGCGACAAACACACGTATATAGGAATGACGTCACAATACGGAACCCTGCCAAGCTGGAGCTCCGACGCCAAGGATAAACATTCAAATAATAAAATGAGACGTGCACCGCAATTTTGTATGGAAATTGTATGGGCGGTCTGTTGACAAGATTAATTTATACAATATGCATATTATATTTGGATATTTTACTTCTGTCATGATCTAGGTTTTATGACTATAGCGGAAATAAACCTACAATGCCTTTATAGGGTTCCGGAGTAAATAAAACAAATATAAATAAATATATATGGACAAATCACACTTATTGAGCTAGCCCCAAAGTAAGTTCGAGACTTGTGTTAGGATAGGATACTAACTCAACGATACTATATTTTATAACAAATACATATATAGATAAACATCCAAGACACAGGACAATTTGAAAAAGGCCATTTTCCAACTTGCCCTGACCGGGGGTCGAACCCGGAACCTCTGGGTGGCGGACTAGCATGGTGACCACTACGCCACATAGGTCGTCAGAAGACTAGAGGACTCCTCAGAGTTTCGATATGTCTTTCTGACCATCCGTATGGCTTAGGTAAGAGACTACAGTATCAGAAGAGATACATTATTGGAACGAAGTTTTGGAACGAAGTTCCTAATCGCGCGTTGCGAAAGGAGGCTAGACAGAAAAAATTAAGACCAAAAGTTGTAACGACACTTTTTGCTGTTGTTGTAAGCCGTGCGGCGTGCGCGTGTTTCTCTGTCTGTCTCTCTCTCTCCAAATTAATCGAAAGGGACTTCGTTCCATCCGGGTGTCCCTTGACACCTCTCAAGTTTTTTCCAACTAGAATGTATCGTCATTGAGGCCTTAAAGACTAGACCATGTCAAACTCCGAAATGAAGCTTCGAACTTTAAAAACATTTGATTTTTAACCGACTTTCATAAAAGGATAATGATTTTTATACAACGTAGAAGGGACATACCCGTAATAAATTAAACCACAAGCTAAACTAGATCACTATAGCATAATAAAATTAATAATAGATCACTATAGCATAATAAAAAGAAATAACAGAATAAAAAAACAAAGAAAATTCGTCATTCCCATAAAAATTGGACACTTTATTATAGAAATGCCAATTTTTTCTTTTTTTTACTATTGTTTTTATTCCATCCAAATCAATTAGAGATGACGTCGGTTTCTAGTTTTAAAAAATTATATTTATATGACGCGATATGAATAATGAGGAAGTGAAAATAAATCCTGAAACCTAAAATACCTAAATCATCACGAAAACCGACCCAATATTTTAACTCAATAAAGATTTATTTCCCCGAAATTAATTCTGATCGCGTTTCTATATTTATTTACGTATATTTTGTATATTTCTCAGGCTTATCCCTATACTTAAGGGAAACACGTTTCAAGAATTCCTTATTTCAAGGTTCAGTGATTTTGCGTTTGCGTAATATTCGTAATACTTTTTCTATGTATATTTTTGAATTTCTTTTGATAAAGTATTTATTGGAGCAATCGTAGCTTACCGTCAATTCGAGTTAAATTTAACTTAACTATTTATAAACATAAGTCTGAAGAATGATGAAAAAGAAAGCCTTATGAAAAACGAAGGAAATATTTTAGTGACAAGAAATAAACTGTGCCGGCAAACCATACAAAATATAAAAATTTATATTTTGTATTACAATTTTGAAATAGATTGTGACGATAAGATTGATTTCAAAGAAACAACATTAAAAATGACTTTTAACAATTTAGGTACTGAACACTGAAATAGCCACAGATAGGGGCCGTGGGTTAGCAGCCTCGAGATTCGAAGATCTAGAAGGGAAGAAAGTATTCAGCTTTTTAGTCGCTGTAGTCCGGCTTCCAGGAGTGGTCAAAAAGAGGACGAGGTCCCTCGCGCCGTCGTTTATATATGGGCCGCGCGGAGTGAGGTGCGGTGGGGTGCAGTGGGGAGCAGTAGTGCAAGCCGTCGTCACAAGATATAGAATCTTTGTAAAAATAAATTACTTTTATGAAGGTCTATTTAATAGTTATTTATTTTCAGATGATTTATATAGCCTCATTTCTCATTTCTGTCTGTCTCTCTCTCTCTCTCTCTCAAATTAACAATAATTAGAAGAAACAACAAAACCAAATTCACTCTTTAAGTTGTTACTGTATGACAACTACTCTTTTACTATACTATCTGCATCGCGATTTTCGTGCATTAAAACATAGATGAATGCTACTGAAATACCACAATACTGCGATGCACGGTACCACGAAAGTTGCGACTGCGAAGCCGCTAGACTTCGATGCATGCTATTACCTATGTATTAGAGAATATGCATGAAAAAAATAGGTATGTGTTATCTAAAAAGTTTATTTGTAAATATTCAAAAGTAAAGTACTAACAGTGAAAACAGAATAAAAATTGGTGGTAAAACGAACGAGATATAGCGATTTTACGAAAATATGTCTATCTCATCCGCAAAAACGCTATTTTCTATAGCAAATGTATTAATGACATGTAATTATGACGTCACCAGTCCATATCGGACTTCTCCTTCTAATTGAAACTTTAAAGTATCATAGGTTCGTCGCTGATTAAGATATTTGATAAATTCTTTTATATTTGTTTACTATGGTTCATAAGGATTTTATTAAGAAAATAAAAAAATGCGTGCATATTCTCTTTTGTTTTCATAGTACTACACTAAAGTTATACCAAACAAACAAAAATTTAATTGTACCTATATAAAAAGTAATTATATAAAGTAGAAAAAGTAATTACAGTAGCATTTCAAGTCTACACAGCTATAAAGGTAGTTGTAACAGTAACAACAATAAAACAAATAAAGAACGGGTTAACAACGGCCCAATATTTTTTTTACAGTACCAACAAACATCCCGTTTAAGGCTCCTCCCTGCGCTAACGACCTTGAAAACACAAAAAAATTAATTTCTCTTTCTGTAAGTGAGATTATTAGAAACCCTCCTACAACTTTTTAGCTAGTATCCTGAAGTTTCATTAGAACCTCGAAAGTCATTGAAATACTATCCGGTTTAGAAACCTTTACAAAAAAAGTCAAAAATGGCCGTTTTTAGTATTTTTTGCAAAGGAAAATTCAGGGTATTTTATTTCAATGATTTTCGAGGTTCTAATGAAACTTCAGGATACTAGCTAAAAAGTTGTAGGAGGGTTTCTAATAATCTCACTTACAGAAAGAGAAATTAATTTTTTTGTGTTTTCAAGGTCGTTAGCGCGGGGAGGACCCTTAAAGCCCATTATAATTTCACGAATGAAATTTGTATTGTAAGTTTGCAAAGTTTCATTGTGGCGCGATGTTAATTTAAAATATATGCAAACAAGACTCACATTCCCGATAGCGATAAAGCGCAGCAATTATTTATTCTCAATTTATTCCCACGCAGTTTCATCGCAGATTACCGGGAATATTTTCTATTTTCTACTGAGAAAAATATGATAATGAAAAAATTAATATTCGATTTTTTATAAAAACCACTGGGTTTTTATACAAAATTGAGTATTAAGATGCGTCTGTCTGTAGCGCTCAAACGGAGAGACAAATTTTGATGCGATTTTTTCACGTGAATGCAAGTTCCCTTGCGCTGGTTCTTGTGGTGTTTGATAAAAAATCGGTTCAGTTGTTTAAAAGTTTTTGGGGGCTAACCACCACATAGGAACTTGCTTTCACTTAAATAAAATACCTATCGAATTCGGTCCCTCCGTTCGATTGCTACGATGCCAAAGACAGACACATAGACAGACATTGGAGACAAACTTATAACACTCTTTTTATATCGGGGATTAAAAAGGGAATCAGAATAGTGATGGATTGCTAGCCGTATTGTTTCTAGCATGATTAAGATTCTTTCGGTGAGCTCAGGATTCAAAGTAGCGCCCTCGACTTAAAAGTATTACCTTTACGCCTTGTAGCACAATCTACTATAAATTCATTTACAGGAAGGAAGGCGCTGGATGCAAGCCGCTCTAGATCGGTTATTTTGAAAATCTTTGGGAGAGGGATAAGGTCCACTGCAGGCCATAGCCTGCAGTGTACCGGCTGCAATGATGATGATCGGCTGTTTCAATTTGCATGGGAAGAGAAGCAGCTGGTACATTATAAGTTTTTCCTATTCTCCCAGACCATCATGGAAGGATAAAAAAAACAAAGAAATTGATTTTTATCAGAAAATGAAAAATGTTCATTTTATTTTTTGCTTTGTTCGAATAAAATGAAATCAAAATTAGCATTGCTAAACCCATTTTTTAACAAATGTAGACAAAATTGCTAACTTTAACACCAAACTGCACTGTCAAGTCAAAAAGAATTTTCCAAATGGGTCCGCGTCTTCGAATAATCGGGAACCATACATAAAAAAAAAAACATTTAAATTGATAACCTCCTTTTTTTTGGAAGTCCGTCAAAAATAGCCCAACAGTTATACTTATCTACAAATTCTATGCAATTTAACGATTATGCATAAACAATACAAGTGGAATAAGCTCACAATGCGACCTATTTATAACGTTTGAACTCCCAAATGCATCGGAATACTGAAACTACCCTCGCTTGAATATCTAATGAGACGGAGCTATTATCAGTATGGCTCATTAAACTTTATGCTCACAGCAAACCTTGTTATTTTCAACGATTCTAAACTCTATGCCGATGCCATTAAAGACTAAATAAAGTTACCTAATATAATCAGTTCTACCGTTCTGAAAAATCTCAAAAGTGGATTGTATTTAGTGAGTATTTAACACTTCTTTTTAGGGATCTTTTTTAAAACACTTGGGACATTGTGGTGAAGAGTTGGAATCCCAACGTTTTTCATTTTAATCTGATTTGCGTAATGAGTTCATTTGTGAACCGGATAATTGGGAGATGAATTTAATTTTACATGTAAGTGGTAAGTTAATTTGCATAGTTTTTAATGTGTGAGATTTAAATTGCAAAGAGACATGTCCTGCGTTCCAGCCATTTCTGTTTCCTCATTTGCTAAGTTTAGACGTTTTTATTAAAAATTTCTTTTCGGATACTTGGGGCTTTGGGGGGGGGGGGGGGGCTCAGTTGGATTTAAATATAAATTTGGATTATCGAACATGGGACCAGGGCTTCCTTACCAATAAGGCATGAAGGCTTAGGTAATCGCAAAATTTTAAGTGTTGCCTTACCAGCATTATTAACTTCTGTACATTGAAAAACTCTTTCTAAGGTTTCTTAAACACCCGAATTAGGATGTCAGCTGTGCATCAGATACCAAAAAAAGAATAGTTTGTCATTTTTCAAAATTTATAAGTGCCAGACTTTCCATGCTCGCAAAGGCAATGGGATGAGCCGCTTTGCAGGGTAGTTCAAATTAGTTTATTTGATTCATCTGGCGATTCCTTGGAGCACGCCCGTCTTCAAGCCGTGGCTGAGTAGGAATCTGGACGTCAACTACAAGCCCTACCTTCTGCATTAACTTGGTAACCTTCCTTGATGACACATCTTTTAGAATGGCGACATCTGGGTGCAATATGCAACTTTCCACATCGTTACCCCTGCGGCAATAGCGTCGATCGATTAGGACACCACGGTCTCTCATACCGTAAAAGTGCGGGCCATTTGGGGCGAAATCATCGGGCTCTTGCCAGCATCAATTTGCCGGCTGATTTAGAACCAAGCTATTTGGTGTAGGATGATGAAAAGAGACCCGACTGAATGACGATTTTGCCCTGGGAGATGGATTGGCTGCTTGTGTGGGACGCTACTTGCGTTGACACACTGGTGATTGCTCCATCTCATCTTTCAGCTACAGTGTCCAAAGCAGGCTTAGCAGCTGCAGCAGTTGAAAACCTTAAATAGTGCAAATTTGAAGGAGTTGAGCCATTTGGAGCTGAAAATTTGGGACAGTGTAGTCCATCAGCTTACAAATTATGTGACTACAAGCTCGAGTTCCTCCGTGCATCGGAAGGCACGTTAAACCGTCATTAGGTCATCAATATTCTCATCCATTCCTTTGATCGATTTTTACAGTCTGCGCGGGACGAGAACCAGCTGGTGCATTTTACATTTTTTCCTTTACACAACCATAGAAGTAAAATCGTAAAAGAAAATTTTACATTTAGACAGATTCTATTTCTGAAAAGGAAATTCAAATGGTATGTAAATACCTATGCCTGGTTGGAGTCGACATCATCCGGCATTATGCTAATATGTGAGAACACTCGCTCTAACTGCGGCTAATCAAGCCATGTGCGTGTGTATTGAAATAGGGGCTTCATAAGTGTCGTATTTCTGTATATAACAGATAACTGTTATGAAACTACTATGGAAGCATAATCAACCGAAAAAAAATACTTCATCAAAATTACTTTCTAGTTCGTTTACTGCCAATACTCATCCCATCTATCCATAGCGGCCTTTGTGTTATCCTTTCAGGACATGGCCTCCTCCATATCTTTCCTTCTTTGTCTCTCTCTTGCCACCTGCATCTAGTTGCGACCTGCGTGACGCTTCATATCGTCCATCCAACACATTGCTTAGTGCCCTCTACCTCGCTTGTTGGCCCGGGATCGTAACTCCATTACCCTGGTCTGATCCACTGACTTGAGTCCATTCTTGCTATGAAATACTTTGACGGATTTGGCTCATGTTTAAACTTAAAAATTATGTTGATTATGTACGTCTACACATATTTATAAATTTCATAAAGCTCCTATGAAAATTGCTTAAGATATTATCGAACGAATATACATGAGTACGTATGAGAGTACATACATTCATATTTATTTTTAATTAAATTTTCATTGAATGTTATGTTGCTAAAAAGGTCTTAGTAAAATTCAGGTAAAATAATATTTCAGCTTACAAAAACAAAGATTTACCTACGGAAAATGTGGTCTGAACCTTCAATAGATTTAAAATCGATGGTATTCATGTAAAAATATTAGCGAATATGCCTAACAGTGAATATGCCACTAATTTACAAAGTGCAGATAATACCTCAGTATATCTTTATAAATTTAGTTTAGTTTGTTTAGTTCTAATTAAGTTTTATTTCTTCATTCTTATATTTCGTTACTTGTTCGTTTGCCGCCCTATAACAGAAAAAAATTTAAGTACTCTAAATCGAGTTGAGGACGAAAACTCATTGTATGTCTGTATGTTTGTACCGCGATAACTACCGAACGGAAGGTCTGATTTTGATGAAATTTGGAAGGTATATAGGAAATATCAATAGAATTTTCAAGTTTATTGGGCATCAAAATCAATTCAGTAGTTTTTGAAATATTAATAAAAATGTCCGCGAGGTCTTAGTTCGCGGCAAACTACTACTTACTTATCTGTCTAGTCTGAATAAATGAGGTTTATTTAACAAAAATAAATCTAACTCATTTCAAAGTCATGGCAATTTGTCAAAGTACCAGTTTATTGATGCGACTTGCCCAAAATATCTGCTGAGGGAACAACCGTACGACTTTTTATGTCGTTATAAAGTTCCCCGGATCCAAACGCTCTCATGCTTGAGTTTTATTTTCATGGCATCCGAAACGAGTAAAGCCGATTTGATTACGAGCCGAAGTTTTCAAGGTACTATGAATATTTGTAGGTACTAACAATCAACATTGTACTAACAATGTTGATATTCGAATCAATAAAAATAAATACCGGAGAGCATGCATGAAAAGACTTATGAGGGTTGACGAAGCAAAAGAGTTTTGCAAGGATCGTTGTAAGTGGAAATCCACAGTCTCTGCCTACCCCCATGGGAAACAGGCGTGAAAATATGTATGTATGTATGTATAAAAATAAATGCATACATGTCTTTAAACGCCATGACCGTCACCCGGTGTCCGACAAACAATTAAAAGTCATGCAAAGCTGACATTCAAGTGTTAAAATTTTCAATGAAAATTATTTCTGTCTGTCTGCCTGCTCTGTCTGTCTGCCTGTTACTCTTCATGCTTCAACTACTAACCGATTTAGATGAAATGTCAAAAGGACATAGGATTGTTTTTATCTTGAAATTTTTACAGTGTAGTAATCAATGAATATAAATAAAAAATCTTCATTTATAGTTATTAACCAATACTCACGCGGGTGTTCATGTTTTTAATTTCTATTATAATCTTATTTTAAGCTAGCTACTCTATGGCAACGTCAACAAGGCAACTCTGAGAACCTATAAGAAGTAAGTATCTAACTAATTAGAGAAAGTAAACACAATTCAATTGAATTACGTAAAGAAGGGCTCCCCTCTACGTACGTGACCGGGACTTCAACAGCTCAATTGAAACACACTGCGCGAATGTAAGCACATTTATTGTGTCGCCATTTCTGTGATGCATTGTGGAAAGAAAAGCACTGCACAAATAGAAAAGGTTGTTAGTTGATAAGTTTAGATTAATTAATCGAGCGAGCGAAGTTGTCAAAGTCTACTGGAATAACCCAGCGTTTGTATGTATGTTGATGGGAATTTCATGATTTTTTTTCTAAAAGTTTTGTAGTCGTCATAGATGTAACCAATAGAATTTCAATTTCGAACATGAGCAAAATCGGTCAAGATATTTGTTTTGCGAGTTCACAATTCCAGGTGAACTACTATTTTGTGTAGGATGCTTTTTTTCAATCAAATTCTAAAATGTTTACAAAATTATAAATTCTGGTTGAAATTGCTAATTTATATCAGATTCTTTTTAAAAGGGAGTAAATTCAATTCAAAACTATCAACACAACACAAAATGTCAACACATTTCTACTCAAAACTCTCAAAACTATGATTCGTCATCATTCTTCGCTTGAGCAACTCACTAGGGATGTCACAAAATATCTGATCATTCTTTTTGTGACGTATAGGATATTACATATATTTATATATGTCAGTTTACGCTCAAGGGAAGCGGCGTCAGCGGATATAAAGCCATACGTTTTACTTTAGCAGAAAATTGTGCTCTGTCGGTATTTTCGTCGGATATAGTTTTAGTGATATGTGCGAGATTTCGTCGATGTTTAACACCTGGCTGGATTTGTAGCAGAAAGTTCAGCCATACGTGTATAAATGAGACAAATGCGTTTGTGAAATATGTCGATCGTTGTCTATTGGTATTTCTGTATTTCAGAGATTTTGTATTTTTAGGTTTAGGTACTTTTTGCTTACTTTCAGGTTTTTCTTCTGTTGAAAAGATAACAGATAACTGAGAATGACAAAGACAAGAATTGTGAATTCTTTTATATTAATTGTATTTAAGAATTCTTATTTCGTGCAAACAACTATACATGTGCCTATTTATAACAAACTGAATAGGTACCTATCTAAATGAAATATCTTCTACCTAAGGGTCTTTAATAGAAAATTCCCAAACAATACTTATTTTAGGATTCCAGTTTTCCAGCCCAGTTTTTTTTCTACCGTGAAAAGATGTGAGATATGCACAATATACTATGCACAATTGTACGTGGAAAAAAAAAGTCAGTTAAAACTATTAGCAATCCACAGTATTTCATAGTATCAAATTTCATATAGTTAAAACATTTCCAACAATGAAATCCAAACCTACATCTTCTCACGTTTTATACCGTAGGTGATCGATCAACTGAATTGTCGTGACTTAGAATATCTTTGTCGGCTAAAATTCCCGTTGTAATATTTGACAAATTACAAAAAAAAATATTTTCTAAGTTACATGTTTAGATTTAAAACCTGAAATAATAGCGACTTGTAAGGGGTCCTGTTGTTTGACCAAAAGTCATTTGGCAAAATTACACTTGACAAATAACGTTTGGCAAAGAAATGGTTTCGCCAATTGATCATTTTACTACTAATCATTTTATAAACGAGTCACTTTTCCAAATGAATATACATTTTACAAATAATTATTTCACAAATGAACATTTAGCAACTGAGTTATCAGTCAAAACTACTATTGGTCTAAAACATTTGATAAAATGTATTATTTTACAAGTGTTTCGTTTATTAATAAATCTATTAATAAATATGGTTTGGGTCAAGACACGAGCGAGCTACTCAAGCTTAGGGCGAAAGTAACAAAAGACACAAAAACTACTTTGCCGTGGAGTGCAGGGTAGGTTCGTTAGGTTTCCTGTGACCAAGACACGAGCGAGCGAGTGACTCAAGCTTAGGGCGAAAATAACATAGACACAAAAACCATTTTGCCGTGGAGTGTAGGTTAGGTTCGTTAGGTTTCCTGTGACTAAGACACATGCGAGCGACTTAAGCTTAGGGCAAAAGTAACACAGACACAAAAACCACTTTGCCATGGAGTGGAGTGGAGTGTAGGTTAGGTTCGTTAGGTTTCCTGTGATCAAGACACGAGCGAGCGAAGCGAGCGAGCAACTCAAGCTAAGGGCGAAAGTAACACAGACACAAATACCACGTTGCCGTGGAAGGTAGGGCTAGGCATCATTCGGACATATGATTATTATAGAAAAAAATATTATGAGATATTAAATTATTGAGACAAAATAGAGACCACTAAATCGTGATGTCTGAAAAATTTAGGTCTTTTTATGAAATAACATTTTGGTAAAATGATAAAAAGTCAATTGACATTTTATTATTTAACACATTTAAGAAGTGTAGTGTTTGCTAATGGATCATTTGCTAAGTGAGTTTTTGTAAGGTGACACTTTTGTCAAATGTATCGTTTGCCAAATGAACATTTGGTGAAACGTTGTTTGTCAAATGACCATTTGTCAATCAAATTTTTGGTCAAACATTAGTAATCCGACTTGTAAAGTAGGTAAAATTATAATGTAATAAATTAATATGTTTGAAAAGAACAGCTGCATTGCTATAACGAAGGGGTTCGCAATAATTTCAATTTAAAAAAAAACACTCGTAAGTTGACAATTTGCTAAAGAAAAATAAAATCTTGAAACAACTTTTTAAAGTTTTAAGTACCAAACAGGAAAATAAGGTTATTAGCTCCATACAGTTTATTTTCTGTTTTATTCCTGGGTTTATAAGGTTGAATTTTCAAGGTTCACTTCGTGACCCATATCCAAGTTGCTAAATATAAATGTACCTTTTATAAGGAGTAAGTGGCAAAAGTTTGGAACTCGGTAATTTGTTGATGTCTCCCACATGTGGCTAAAGTGGGGAGTGTTATAAAACTGTTCATTATATTATTACCTGTTGATTTTAGACGTAAAATACTACTACGTGCAGAATGAAGGAAGGTAAAGAATGTAGGCTTTCCATCTAAGTAAATATAAGGTAAGTGAAGGAGATTGTAGGTAATTGTCATTCTTCTATCTTTATATCTTCCATGCTGGTCTGGGAGAAAGGAAAAAACTTAAAATGTACCAGCGGCTTCTCTTCTCACGCAGATCGTTAAAGTCAATTGAGGGAATGTGCGAGATTTGAATCTTGTTAATAGTCGATAAGGCAACCCATCACTATTTTGATTTATTTTTTTCATCTTAATAGCCACCATTAAGCTAGAAACGGGAAAGCGCATTCAGGCTTCAAGACAAAACAACCGAGGATAAACTAGAAATAACTTGAAGAAGTAATTAATGTAATTAATACACAAAACCTAACAGCCTACATTAACGTAAACATGATGAATATGTGAAATATGAGCCATACGTAAATTGACTTGGCAAATGTCTTTGCTCACTTTGGGAAACCCAAGACCTTCCAACTAACAAATGAACTAATAAGATACATAGACAGTGTTATCTAAACCCCTGCACGAACAATAAGAGCTCTAACCCTTGCAAGACAATATAATGTAAGACATAATTCACTTTAAACAATCCTTTTATAGCAGATTTTCCCACAATGCCTCAAGTAGAACGCGGAGACTTTGAAAACGTACACAATAAATGTCCTTATAGTGTATGTTCCAATTGAGCCATTGAAGACTGGGTCACGTACGGTTTTGTTACATTTGGATGACTATTTTGTTTCTTTTTCCTGTAATTAGTTTTTTTTTGCAGCAATAGTCTAAAATAGAGACATTTGATTATAATTACTTACTTATAGAAGTGTAAAGTATGTTCCAATTGTGCAATCAAAGTTCTGGTTACGTATGGTTTTGTTACATTTGGATGATTATTTTGTTTATCATTCCTGTAATTAGTTTTTTGCAGCAATGGTATATAATAGAGAAATTGCATTTTGATAAGTTACTTACAGAAGTGTATCGTGTGTTCCAATTGAGTCATCGAAATCCTGGTCATTTACGGTTTTGTAACATTTGGATGATTATTTTGTTTATTTTTCCTGTAATTAGTTTTTTTTGCAGCATACTCGTAGACTATAAAAGAGATTTCATTTTGTTAAGTTGCTTATAGAAGTATAACGTGTGTTCCAATTAAGCAATTCAAGTCCTGGTCACGTACGGTTTTGTTACATATGGATGATTACTTTGTTTATTTTTTCTGCAATAAGTTTTTTTTTTTGGAGCAATAGTCTAAAATAGAGACATTTTCTTGTGATGACATACTTATAAAAGTGTAACGTACACGTATGTTCCAATTGAGCTATTGAAACCCGGGTCACGTACGGTTTTGTTACTTTAAGACTTTTATTTTGTTTCTTGTTTTGTAATTAGTATATTTTGTAACGATTATCTGAAAAAGAGACATTGTATTGTGACAACATATAGGCTAAATATGAATATGGGTAAAAATGATAATCTTATGAAAGGGCAAAGCGGCTATTAACTACAAACGAGGCAGTTTTGGGAGCGTCTTGGCTGTACAATGGTTATAAGCTATGTAACGTTGCAATAAATTCAATATGGCGCCATCTATAGTCCAAAAAGTAAGTAATTAAAAAATAATATAAATCCAATCATACTGTGTTTGGTACCAAATGAAAGGGCTCAATTAGCACATTTCAAAAATGTAAACATAAATAGCTTTTCTTTGCTGCTGTGCTTACATTCACTGGATAAACGTACTTTTCAGCAAGAATCTTCACGTATTCGGGTTTCATTTTTTAAAACTATATCTTCTATATTTTCCTTTATATTTTATTACCATTCATCGTCAGTCTCCCAGTCCTCCTTCCGCCCACTGCTGAGTATAGGCCTCTCCTCGTAGACGCCACCCATTTTGGTCCTATGCTGCTCTTATCCAGGTCTGAACCGCGACTTTGATAATTTTGTCAACCCATCGCATAGGCATCGATGAATCGACGACATAATCAAAGTCACCTATGCCATAAGCGGACGCCCGACGCGACGCTTCTATCACTCTGTTCTGTTATTACCTTTAATTTATTATTATTTCTACAACATATTTTAATTATTTCAGATCAGACCTAAAACCGATTAACGCTATCATAATTAGTTCGTATCTATTTATCAAATCGTGTAAGCACTAAGCAAAGTAAATCCCAACACCGAAAATTAATCCAAATAGCAAAATAATTTTGTAACATGGCGTTCGCTTAGTGACAAAAATAATTAATTAAACCGAAACACTGCATTCACAACATTTATGCGTGCATTTGCAAATTTTGTTATCTTTTTACGTAAAATAACATAGCTGTATGATTATTAATTTCAACAGCATAACAATGTTCGGCTTAATATCTAAATAAAAAATGAAAAATTTTGCTACTAGTGAAATTCGAACCCAGGCCGGTTTAGGCCGTAAGCGTTTTTAATTTAGACAGCTACTAGGGCTTAATTTAACTAACAGAATAAATATAATAGGAACAAATTACGCAGATTGAACTAGCCCCAAAGTAAGTTCGAGACTTTTATTATGGGATGACTCAACGATACTATATTTTATAACAAATACATATATAGATAAACATCCAAGACCCAGGACAATGTAAAAAGGCCATTTTCTAACTTGCCCTAACCGGGAATAAATATACATACAAGATACATTGCAAGTTAAATAAAAGCTTGTAAAAACCAACCATTGTTCAAACAATGCAAGTCGTTGAATGAAATGGAATATCATGATTTCAAAATCGTGATATTCCATTTTGTTCAACGACTTGCATCGGCAATAAAGGAACAAAATCCCCACAGAGCTATCCTTTCCCAATAGCAAATCTTAAATTATTCCCTTACGCATTCAGATAAAATTACTAAAAACGGCGGGTCAAAGAGGACCCATCGGCTGTTATTGTCCAAGATATGCTGCATCGCAAGTGGGGCCTTGAGACAGGGGTCGCAAAATATAAGGGTTAGGGAGAAATTACTAAGAATAACCATTCAGATCCTACCCTTTCTGTTGGTTGATATTTTATTTTGGATTGGAAAAGATTTTTATGGCGGGTAAATTGTTGTATTTAACTTTAAAGATACTACTGTCGATTTTTACGTATAGATAATTTTTTAGAGATCCGTAGTGAAAAAGAAACTCTAATAGTTTCGTCATTTCTGTCTATTTTTCTGTCATTTTAAGATGTTTTAGTGGCGTGAACTTAAAAATTGCATTCGCAACTACGAAACCCTACACTGCGCGTGGTCCGATACGCACTTGGCCGGTTATTATTTTTAAAGCAGCCTTCGATAATGTTCTTGAAAATACTGGAATCAAAACGTAACAGCCCCGAAGATGTCAGTGCGATGACAGGTTTCGTGTAATATATCTCTTAAGAGTAGATTGAGCTACAAAGCGTAAAGGTACTTTTAAGTTGAGGGCGCTACTTTGAATCCAGAGCGAAACGAAGGATTCCATACTACACACACAGTTTAATCACTAGCGTAGCGAGTGATTCTACGGTGGAATCCTGTGTCCAGCGAGGGATTCACGTATAAAGCCGGAGATTAAAATATTGTACGCGAGTAGCACACTCTACTTTTCATCGCCATCTATGAGAAAAACTAGCAAATAGATACAAGACAGAATATGAAGAAAGTAGAACACCTACAAACCTAATCAAAGTTCCGACCAGTACTAACCTTTATTAAGTGTCGTTTTTATTCAATAAATACTAAGAAATAATTTTTCAGAACCAACTTCTATAAAATAATGTTCACTCAAAAACTCATAACTTTGTTTGTGTGGTCCTACATATTTAAACTTGGTGTTCACTATCGGATTAAACTTACGAAAAAGTATTTAAATTTACACAAAATAATTAATTTTAACACAATACAACCTAAAACTTCTGTAATTACTTGAATCAAAGACAAAAATTGCATTTTTAATAATTCCTTTTTTCCTTTTTCGAAGCAAAGAACATAAACATTTTTACCTACATTCATCCATGTTGAGGATGACATGTCTTCCAAATTAAAAAAAAAAAACGAAATCTGTGCCCATTATTTATTGTATTAAAACTAAATTATTTTGTTTTTGGCTGATTTTACATAGATAACAACCGTGTTCAGTTTTCAAATTGTGTTTTAATCCCGTAAGATTTTCTTTTTCTCTTTTAATCCCGAGAGAATCAGCAGTAACTTTAGCTCCAAATGTTTTGGGATGAAAACATCGTTTTTCGAGTAGATGAGAGAAAAAATATATTTTGGGCTTTATTTTTAAATTTTTTGTTTATCTTTAACTAGTATTACTTTTCAAAGTAAATAGGTAGTTTTGCTAATAATACCATAACATAGGGCACCTGCTTTTTGCTTAGTAAGTAGTGACGCTGGTTATAGAAGGTTATTAAATGTTTTTTAGATCATACTTAGAAGAAAATAAGTATAAATACAGTGCAAGAAGGTTAATTTTAAAAAAATCATTTCAAAAGTACAAGCAAGTCCGTTTCATAATAAAACAGGGGATAAACTCATATCACAGAAAAGAAATTAAGTTATAAACGTTTGGGGTAGAATAACGGGTCGTTAGGGGGAACCCACAAAATCTCTGTAATCTGTTAACTGCAACTAAGGGAGGGGAGACCATAGAAATCCTATAAACTGTTCTTTGAACTTTACCCATAAGAATAATGGGGACGCGCTTAGGGGTCCCAAGGGGATTCCAAAATGGGAACACTTTTTATTATATTTCTGATTATATCTTTATGTTTTTTACAACTTAGTTTCCTATGTGTCTATTTTTTAAGTCTAACTATATCTTGTTATACAATGTGGAAGGGACATACCCGTAAAATTCGAACCACGGGCTATACTAGATCACTTTAGTATAATGGAATTGAAATAACAAAAAAAAAGGTATTTCCATACAATGTGTTAAGCCACCCTTGCAATTTTTATGGGAAGTAGATTTTTTTTTCATTTGATTATCCCGTGGTTTGATTATTTACAGGTATATCATTTCCACGTTGTATATTCTATTTATACTCTTCGGAAACATATGAAATTAACTAGGTAAAATTGAGATTTTAATGAAAATGGAGATTATTTACGAAGAAATACCGAAATTTCCAAATTAAGGGCAACGATAATTAAAATTGCCGGAAAATTAATTTTCATATCGAATTTCCGTAAATGTTTGCATGTATGAAGTAAATATTAGCGTTGTGATTGAAATTCAACGGAATGTCAATACCAAACATTCTCGGGAACAGATGGAATGGTACTATCATGTATGGTTGACTGGGAGAGAACTTCAGCCAATTGTAAACAATTGTTTATATAGCGTTATCCAGCGAAAAAAGTGGTTAAAATATTCTTAATACATGGCGCCTAATAGTTTTGAGATAGTTCTGTCAAAAAGGAATAGACCGTTTGGTTCATTTCTTTTTTTTAATTTGTAATTGATTAACAATTAATCTTGTATTTTACTTTAATTTATTTAAAATATACGTACAAACAATAACATAATTTTAACTAAAAATAAAAATATTAAATATTCCAAAGACTTTACACCATGAAAATTTTAAAGAAAACACATTTTTGTCTTTCAATAAAGTTTAAATAAATAAATCTTATACCTTTAAACGAGCAATTCTTGTATATTGATTTTTATATATATTTATAAATTTCTGTGATCTCGAAAACGGCTGTAACGAATTCGCTCAAAATTTGTATATGGGGGTTTTTGGGGGTAAACAATCGATCTAGATTAATTTTATGTTTGGGAAAACGCGTTTTTTTGAGTTTTCATGCATTTTTCTTTCCACGCAGAATATGGTCGCTAATTTCGTCGCGCCGACCGCCTTGTTTTTAGCTCAGCGGTTAAGGATACCGATCGCTAGAAAGAGTGTTACGGGTTCGAATCCCACTCGGTGACTTACTTTTGTTTTTTTATGTTTAAGTTTATATATTAATTTTTTATTTTGCATTGTTTTTAGACAAGTTTAAAAAAATTTAGTTAATGTTTGAGATGTAACCGAGCAATGCTCGGTCGCCCAGGTACAAAATTAATAAACGAATACAACAGGCCGGAAGCCACACGGTAAAATATCGGACGTTACACGTAAAATTCCAATATTTTTACCCAATTACAGTGAAGGTATAAAGAGGGTTATATATTTCGCCGCTAAGTATATACATGTACATCTGTTTCCTTGTTTCTTTCACGGTATTCATGGTATATTGACGAGTGAAGTATCGTTAAAAGTGTCGTTGTCAGCTGTCACACTAATTTCAGGCATCAAATATCTCTAGCCAAAAATAAATATATTTAAAAAGAAAATAAATTAAATCACACCGTGTTCAGTGTCAAATAAAAGGGCTTTATAAGCATTTTTCTAAAATATATACTACTATCTTTAAAATAACCCAATTTTTAATTTAAGGCGACTTAGGAAATACAAGTTAAACAAAGCTCATAAACAGCATGAGACCTCTCCAACCCGTTTGGCCAGCGGGGAGAGTGAAGGTCCAATTCTCTGGCTGCTATGTCCACGTATAGCTCTAATAGTGCAGAGAGGGACGTGCTCCTGCAGTGAAGACCAGATGTCAATAATGATGATATGCCGTCGTCGGGTTTTAGTTTTTTTAAATATCTTGTTCATACATAATACCACACCTGATTACAGCTTCGTGATTAACCGGATCGCACGATCCCTTTCTGAGCCAATCAACCCTCACGTACTACTTGATCCACTCGGATTAAACAACTCCCTTCAATCTAGAATAACGGCCCAACTCTATTGATTGCCGGAACTTTGGCTCTTACAAGAGGTGGCTGACTATTGGAACTCTGAACACATTGTTTTTGCTAAAGTTCTATTTCGAGATCCGCATCTATTCAATAGATCGGCAATGGTAGATTGTTGATTGTTGCTCCCATTTCGATGAACAAGTCTTGTTTTTAATTGTTTTGGGAAGTATTAGTATTACAAATTGGGAAATATTGATTTCAATCGTTATTGAATATGCTATTTTCCAACAAGTCAAATCAGATACTTTTTTCTAAACATCAGAACAAACAGTTTCACACAAATAAAATTTTGTATGAAATACAGGCATGACATCATAGTTTTTTTGAGTCAAATAGCACTCACAACTAAATCAGTTTTTCTGCAATAATAAATTTAAAATCAAGTTAAAATGGATATGTTCAAAGACAAGTGACATTATTTTGCAAAGTTTTATTTTGTTATCAGTACAAAATAATTTATTTTTGGTTTAGGAAAATACCCATTGTGTCTGAGTGACGTAAAATATAATTGAAATTTAGAAATAGGTGAATACGTTTTTATTTTAATAGTAGTGTAGTGTGTAGTCTCTATTTGAATAACTGGTTGTTTTTAAAACTAATTCTGAGTTAGTATTAAATGGTTTTAAACGCAAATAATCTATGAAGCAAGTCGTCTAAAACGCTTTATGTCTAAATCGCACGTCTTCATAATAGGAAGTAGTCTAAACTTTAATCACGTCCGAAAATGAGGTGGTCTCAAGTAACATTTCGTCAATATCATGAGATTGTCTAAACGAAAACTAGTCTAAATATATAAAAAAAATTAAAATAACTAACCATATAATGTTAAAAAACTAAGAACTAGATAACTACCTAGAACTTTATAGAAAATATCATGTGGTTTTAATAAAAAGCTCACAATGGTGTTTAGAAAATAAAATAAATTTTAATATACACTACACGTGATGTAAATTATACTTATTGATGTGTAAAATGCTTGTAAAGGTCTAATTACCGAATGAAAATGTGAAAATTTGAAACAATTTTTATTTTTATTTTATTTTATCCCCTTTGTTTGAAGTCACTGATTTTTAATTATTCGAATTGTTTATTTGAACATTAAATGGACCTATATAGACAGCCACGTTTCAGAAGTATTTATGAAGTTAGTGGTATTCTAAGACATTCATCATCATCATCTCCATCTGCTACCTATTAAATGTCATGAAACACCCCCTAAAACCCCCTAGAACCCCTTAAATACATACATACATACTATTACGTCTTTATCCCTAATGGGGCAGACAGAGCCCAGGGCCGCAAGACCCAAAAGCCACTTTTAGCGTCATGGTGGGCGAGAAGATGGAAAAGCAATCAATACTGTGATGGGTTGCTAGCCGCATCGCCTGTCAACATGATTTGCATTTTTGCCCATGCCGGCTTTTACGATCTGCATGGGAAGAGAAGCAGCTGGTACATTCTAAGTTTTTTTGAAGTGAAAACTTCTTTAGCGGCGTTGTGCACTTTTTTTGGAATGGGTAAAAAATTTAAAACTCGCGTCAGCACACGTGGCCTGATCGAAAATTCGCAAGTAAGACGGCGCAGGGCGCTTGCGCGAATGTTCGTGTGTGTTTATGTTACAGCGTGCTACGCGCATCCATGGATGGTGACAGCTGATGGCTCGACCGTCTGTGTATTGGCCATACTGCTGTGTATTTGAAAATGATTTTGTTGTTGAATGCTTGTGACATTTGTGACAGACTGTGGTTCAGAAAAGATTTGAAATATTTTATACTGATAATTAAAGCAATTCGTGCAAAATTATTCCCTAACCATTCCAAAATATCAAAAATGCACAACGTTAATATTCAAGTTTTCACTTCTGCCGGCACTCCCAGAGTGCAACCCGTCGTTTTTTTTTATTTCTCCCAGACCAGCATGGGAGTGGAGCATGGGACCGTTAAATAATCTTTAAAAAAATGAAAAGAATAAAAAGCTACCGACTACGAACAAAATGGTTTAGACGAGTCTACTCTTGGGGATTCGAACTCGTGAACCTATAAAATAACTTCAGAACGCTGCAAACACGTCTCCTGTATTGAACCGCTATTTGTTACTTGAAATGATAGCGCACTTACGAAATATTTTGCTTATATTTCGGTGACATTTTAGTGATACTGCATATATTTACTGGAACATATTTTGTTAAAGTTTTTCAACACATTCGCTCGGAAAGTGCTATTTACCACACTTATTTCACTTATGTAATGTCATTCATCACGCACACATTCGAAATCATGCGGTAAATCACATAAGGCAATAGTGCGGTAAAGTGTTTTTTTAAATGTTTTGAAATAATATTCTTTAACTTTTTCTTCGCCTGCAGCCAGCTTATACTCATACCGAAACATTATTTTAGTCAAATTTATTCATTTTAGTAAGTAAAATACTTATAACAACACTCATCATGATCGCCTAATGTTTAAGAAATAATTATCTGTTAATTTTTTTTCAAATAATAGTTTGCCTCTTGGGGGATTGCTTTCTGATATGTAATATTTTTTTCCTCACAAATGTGTTGAAAAGCATTGTATGACACACGTGTATGTATTGTTTAGTACAAGACTCGGGTCCATAGACACACGCGCGGGCATCGCCCGCTTGTGAGTCAAGCCCGCGCTGGCTTGTCATGAACAATTTACGACACTTGTATCATAAACTGCTATTTTTTTACAGTGTTTTGTATTTATATCAGTCAGTATTGCCTCTCTTATATAAACATCACCTCTCACAAGCCTTCTGGAAGAGATTTCTTTTGAGACAAGTAGTGCCTTTGTACATTTATGAATACTCTGTATACATTTTCCGCGTACATCTATATCTATACATATAATAAAACAGTAAAAAAAGTGTGTCTGTACATTAAATATATTTCCAAAAAAAATATTGGGGGCGATGGAGACGTAGTAATAGAGTAAGAATTTAAAAAAAATGCCTGTCTGTTTGTCTGTTTGTCTATTTGTCTGTATGTCTGTTTGTCTGTTTGTACACGCTAATCTCCGGAAATACTGGACGGATTCGAATGAAACTTTTTTTGTTATATAGCTATTAAGACTGGGCAACATATAGAGTATAAAAGATTTTGTAAAATAGAACGCCTGATGGAAAACCATAATGGTCCAGCTAAACTATAAGAGATATAAAAATGTCGCCTTAGTCAAAGTTGTTCAGACTGATGAGCATTTTCCAGAGACATAAAGTCCACGCGAACGAAGTCGCGGGCTTCGGCTAGTTGGTAAATAAAATAAAATATGTTTTTGTTTAATTTCTAAATTGAGAATAAAATGCATATAAATTCAAGATAAAAAAGTCTTGAACTATTGACTCGCTTAAATTTAAATGCCAAAATCTTTATATACATTAACAGAATGGTTTCAAGAGCAGTGGTTTTAAAATAAATGTTGTTTAACCACCCCCGCGAAGATAAGAACTGCGTGCCCCTTTGGTTAGCTCATTTTTGTTCCGCTTTAAAACATGTAATGAATTCCCAAGATACAAATTCACATTATTTAAGATTTTATGATAGTTTTAAGTAATTGTTGTTTAACAATCCCCACGACGATAAAAACTTCATGCCTCTTTACGCGGCTATTTTTGTTCCGCTTTAAAAAATGCAATTTATTCCCACCAGGTTTCTAATACACATTATTTAAGATAATAGATTGAAGGAGTTAAATGATGTGATTTGCGTATGTTCATTTCACATCTGCCTTACTTATGGATATCATAGGAGGAAATTAAAATACAAATTGTTGACGTCGGGTAGCAGCCATTTGTAAAACTTTTTGCACAAATGTACGGCAGGCCTGACGTAAATGATTTCGGCTTGGATTGTGTCGATATCTTGGAAAGAATAAATCATATCATCAACTGCAATCACCCGTTTACCCGTGGTGTTTATGTGCAAATCCTCGCTTTATTTTAGCCTGTAAAGCTTTAGTCCAGCAGTGATTATAGACTGAATAAGAAAAGTAGTCTTGACAAATACAACGTGGAAGGGATATACCCGTAATAAATTGGATAATAAAATAATAGTCAAAAACTAAAAAAAAAACCTTTTAATTGAGTAAATTTTAATGTCCTCTCAATCTATCGCAGGTTGACTGGAAGAGATCCCTACATGGGATAAGTCCGCCTTTGTATATTTGCTCTTTCGATTTTTTTGTACTTTATTTTGTTTTTTGGTACAATAAAGTTGTTACAAACAAACAAATTGCCCGGGCGGCTGCACAATTTTATATGGAAATGACGATTTTATTTTTAGTTTTTGATATTTTTTTTTTAATCTTTATTTTTTATAAGGCTTTGGTTTTTTTTAAAACATGACAGCCTTATCGTAGCCTAACCTATCTTATTTGTCTACATTAAAGGGAGTTACTATTGCGCAGCTGCTGCTAATTTATATACCGCTATCGCTCCATCCGAGGATGGCTCTGATAATAAACAAGAGATAACACCAATATCAAATTTATTCAAATTCCGACTGCTCAACAGTGACTGTCTTTCCCTTTCATTTCGTACACATTCCAATAGCAAGTGTTGCACATCTTTAAGGGTGCCACACACACTACAATTTGGGGAATCCACTCTTTTCATTAGAAATGCAAACTTTGCTAGTGGCATATGTCCGGAGCGAAGTCTAAGGGCAAGTTTAATAAGAAACCTATTTAATTTACTTCCTAAAAACCATGGAGCCCGGAAAGGTTGGCATTGCAAGACTCTGTACCAAATACCTTTTTCCCTGGATCTTTCATAGTTTTTGATTGTTATTAAATTTAATTATACTATAATGGTCTAGTTTAGCCTGTTGTTCGATTTATCACAAGTATGTCCCTTCCACGTTGTATATCTCCTTATTTTTATGATCTACGTACACACAACCAATTAAATGTGTAATAGGGTCATTACTTGAAAGGTAAAGCTTATGATAATGACTGGAGGGTTTTATTTCAAATAACCACGTTGATCCCAGAAGGGCTTTTATATGTCCATATTCACTCTAATTATAAATGTGAATGTTCGAAACATACCCGGAATTAAGGTAATGACTTTATATTATCCGGTGAAATAAATGAACGTGTTTAAAAAATGTTCTTCAGTAAGAATCGTATACAATTTTATTTGCCAGGAAAATAAAAAAGTCTAGCGTTTTTCCCATAATTTTTGAACCGCTGAATCGATTTCCAATATTAGTAGCTGAAGGTTAATAATTATGAAAAATCTTTATAGCGCGTTTTAGTTTCTTAGTACATAAGCATAAAGACGCCATCTAGCGACGGAACTACATATTCCAATCGATGTTAAGTAGAGTTGGTATTCGTAGCTTATTTATTTATAAGCGTAGCTATTTTGTTTGCCAGTTAAATAAAAAACAGACTTTCAAGAATTATCGTCAATAACTTTTAAGTGGCTAAATCGATTTTCATCAAACATAGCTAAGACTTACTGCAAGGGAATATGCTTTCACGTGACAAAAACTGCATCGGAATCGGTCTTTCTGTTCTAGAGCTACGATGCCACAGACAGACAACGGCGTTAAACGTAAATTATAACACCCCTTTTCTTTTTAAGGGGTTTAAAATAAATATTTCTGTTTTTGCTTTCTCTGTCATCTTTGAAGATCATTTTATAACTGACTTTGTGGTAGTTTTGCGGCTTGTTCGCATATAAGTAATTATTGATTAAACGTAGTTTAGGTCAGTGGTAATAATATGAAATATTGATTTGAAGATATAAGCTGTAAACATGTAAGAAGGGCAAATTAAAAATTCCCCGACTTTCAAGCGTTTACCCCCAATAACAGACGACAAACTTTGCCGTTAAATTTATATCACCTCCCTTCTTGCGTCGAGAATTGTAAAGATTTTTATTAAAATATAAATATATTATTATTTACATATTATTATATTTTAGTTTTTAAGAAAATTTTATGTGTATATTTAATTCCTTTTCGTCTAAAAATAAATTTTGCTCATAAAAAAATATATAAATATGCGGAAAAATATCTTTTGTCGGATCTTTGTTTTAAACTCAAAAAGGGAAAGTAAAAAATAGTACCTATTCAAATGTTATGCACTATTTTGCTCCTTTGAAAAACTTCAGCTTAAAGTTGCTGCAGCGTTCGTAGCGACGTGATTAATACTTTCCTACGTTACAACTTTCTTATAAACTGTGACTTTTATGACCATAAACACTGCAACTTTTCCTTTTTGAATGTAGGTTGGCAACATTTTATTTCACAAGATCACAAACATAAAAGGCTATTATTGTATTGTTTGTTTGTAATACTATTTTTATTTATTTACGCCAGGCACGGTCGTGCCCCCGCCGAAAAGAACTAAATCAAACAAAACTCAAAAGCATAGCCGTAGCATTATTTTCTCTTAATAATTCGAGATGCTTTTTTACTCCATTGAACATGCTGTTCTCCCATGCTGGTCTGGGAGAAATAAAAAAACTTAGAATGTACCAGCTGCTTCTCTTCCCACGCAGATCGTAAAAGCCGATCGAGGGACTGGGCAAAAATGCAAATCATGTTAACAGGTGATGCGGCTAGCAACCCATCACTGTATTGATTGCTTTTCCATCTTCTTGCCCACCATGACGCTAAAAGTGGCTTTTGGGTTTTGCGGCCCTGGGCTCTGCATAGAACCGCAAGACCCAAATGCTCTGTCTGCCCCATTAGGGATAAAGACGTGATAGTATGTATGTATGTATGAACAAGATATACGTTTAAAAAACTAATACCCGGCTTCAGGATCCATTAATGAACATATTATTTTACGGCTAATAATATACATATTTTTGTAATTGTTGTTACCTGTATCAACATGTATATCACAACTCGATATCGAAACCAGTTTTTAATTTTTAGTTTCACTTTTTTGTATAGCCTCGCCAGAAGACTTAGCCTACACCCTCCTCGCTGGCCAGATGGGTTGGAGAGGTCTCATTGACGTTTATAAGCCTTGTTTAGCTTGTATTTCCTAAGTCACCTTCTGCGACAGTCACGGGAGGACTTGGAGTGGCCCTATTCTACTCTACGTGAAATTATACTGCTAAAATCTTAACGACGAAACAAGAAACCAAAATTTTTTGTGTATATTTTTTTCACACAATTAATAATCCATCATCATTATCGTCAGCTTTCACTGAAATTTTGTATGAAATACAGGCATGACATCGACATAGTTTTTTTTTGAGTCAAATAGCACTTACAACTAAATAAGTTTTTCTGCAATAATTAATTTAAAATCAAGTTAAAATGGATATGTTCAAAGACAAGTGACATTATTTTGCAAAGTTTTATTTTGTTATCAGTACAAAATAATTTATTTTTGGTTTAGAAAAATACCCATCGCGTCTGAGTGACGTAAAATATGTTATATTAAAATATAATTGAAATTTAGAAATAGGTGAAAACGTTTTTATTTTAATAGTAGTGTCTATTTGAATAACTGGTTGTTTTTAAAACTAATTCTGAGTTAGTATCAAATGGTTTTAAACGCAAATAATCTAAGTCGTCTAAAATGCTTTATGTCTAAATCGCACGTCTTCACAATAGGAAGTAGTCTAAACTTTAATCTCGTCCGAAAATGAGGTGGTCTCTAGTAACATTTCGTCAAAATTATGAGATTGTCTAAACGAAAACTAGTCTAAATATTAACAAAAACAATTAAAATAACTAACCATACAATGTTAAAAAACTAAGAACAAGTAACTAACTAAAACTTTATATAAATTATCATGTAGTTTTAATAAAAAAGCTCACAATGGTGTTTAGAAAATAAAATAAATTTTAATATACACTACACGTAATGTAAATTATACTTACTGATGTGTAAAATGCTTGTAAAGGCCTAATTACCGAAAAAAAAAGTGAAAATTTAAATCCTTAAAAAAAGAAAAATTAAATTTTAAAATTTTATCCCCTAATTGTATGAAGTCACTGGTATTTAATTATTCGAATTGTTTATTTGAACATTGTATGGATCTAGACAGCTACGTTCCAGAAGTATTTATGAAGTTCGTGGTATTCTAAGTCATTTATCCTTTGCCCAAATTAAATGACATGAAGCATTTATGAAGTTAGTGGTATTCTAAGACATTCATCATCATCATCTCCATCCGCTACCTATTAAATGTCATGAAACACCCCTTAAATACATACATACATACTATCACGTCTTTATCCCTAATGGGGCAGACAGAGCATTTTGGGTCTTGCGGTTCTATGCAGAGCCCAGGGCCGCAAGACCCAAAAGCCACTTTTAGCGTCATGGTGGGCGAGAAGATGGAAAAGCAATCAATACAGTGATGGGTTGCTAGCCGCATCGCCTGTTAACATGATTTGCATTTTTGCCCATTTCCTCGATCGGCTTTTACGATCTGCATGGGAAGAGAAGCAGCTGGCACATTCTTAGTTTTTTTTTATTTCTCCCAGACCAGCATGGGAGTGGAGAAACGAAGAAGAGAGGAGAGATGAAGAAATGGACCCCTTAAATAATCTTTTAAAAAATGAAAAGAATAAAAAGCTACCAACTACGAACAAAATGGTATAAACGAGTCTACTCTTGGGGATTCGAACTCATGAACCTATAAAATAACTTCAGAACGCTGCAAACACGTCTCCTGTATTGAACCGCTATTTGTTACTTGAAATGATAGCGTACTTACGAAATATTTTGCTTATATTTCGGTGACATTTTAGTGATACTGCATATATTTACTGGAACATATTTTGTAAAAGTTTTTCAACACATTCGCTCGGAAAGTGCTATATACCACACTGATTTCACTTATGTAATGTCATTCATTACGCACACATTCGAAATCATGCGGTAAATCACTAGCAATAGTGCGGTATGTGTTTTTTTTTAAATGTTTTGGAATAAGATTCTTTAATGCCAAAATATTGAATAATATTTTTGAATCATAAAATCTCTTCGCCTGCAGCCAGCTTATACTCATACCGAAACATTATTTTAGTCAAATTTATTTATTTTAGTAAGTAAAATAGTTGTAACAACACTCATCATGATCGCCTAATGTTTAAGCAATAATTATCTGTTAATTTTTTTTCAAATAATAATTTGGCTCTTGGGGGATTGATTTCTGAGCCATTCGCCATGCACGTGCCTGCAGTGATGACGAAACACTTCAGGCATGCGCGTGGCGAATGTCTCAAGAAACAAAAGATTTCACGCCATATTTATAATAGTCTATTGCCAGATTTTATGTAATATTCTTTTCCTCACAAGTGTGTTGAAAAATATTGTATGACACACGTGTATGTATTGTTCATTACAAGACTTGGCTCCATAGACTCACGCGCGGGCTTCGCCCGCTTGTGAGTCAAGCCCGCGCTGGCTTGTCATGAACAATTTACGACACTTGTATCATAAACTGCTTTTTTTTACAGTGTTTTCTATTTATATCAGTCAGTATTGCCTCTCTTATATAAACATCACCTCTCACAGGCCTTCTAGAAGAGATCTCTTTTGAGACAAGTAGTGCCTTTGTACAACTTTTATTTTATGAATTCTCTGTATACATTTTCCGTGTACATTGGTAAATAAAATAAAATATTTTTTTGTTTAATTTCTAAATTGAGAAAAAAATGCTTTTAAATTCAAGATGAAAAAGGCTTGACCTATTGACTCGCTTAAATTTAAATGCCAAAATCTTTATATCCATTAACAGAATTGTTTCAAAAGCAGTGGTTTTAAAATCAATTTTGTTTAACCACCCCCGCGAAGATAAGAACTGCGTGCCTCATTGATTAGCTCATTTTTTTTCCACTTTAAAACATGCAATTAATTCCCAAGATACAAATTCACATTATTTAAGATTTTATGATAGTTTTAAGTAATTGTGGTTTAACAATCCCCACGACGATGAAAACTTCATGCCTCTTTACGCGGCTTTTTTTGTTCCGCTTTAAAACATGCAATTTATTCCCACCAGGTTTCAAATACACATTATTTAAGATAATAGATTGAAGGAGTTAAATGATGTGATTTGCGTATGTTCATTTCACATCTGCCTTACTTATATATATCATAGGAGGGAATTAAAATACAAATTGTTGACGTCGGGTAGCAGCCAGTTGTAAAACTTTTGCACAAATGTACTGCAGGCCTGACGTAAATGATTTCGGCTTGGATTGTGTCGATATCTTGGAAAGGATAAATCATATCATCAACTGCAATCACCCGTTTACCCGTGGTGTTTATGTGCAAATCCTCGCTTTATTTTAGCCTGTAAAGCTTTAGTCCAGCAGTGATTATAGGCTGAATAAGAAAAGTAGTCTTGACAAATACAACGTGGAAGGGATATACCCGTAATAAATTGGATAATAAAATAATAGTCAAAATCTAAAAAAAAAACCTTTTAATTGAGTAAATTTTAATGTCCTCTCAATCTATCGCAGGTTGACTGGAAGAGATCCCTACATGGGATAAGTCCGCCTTTGTATATTTGCTCTTTCGATTTTTTTGTACTTTATTTTGTTTTTTGGTACAATAAAGTTATTACAAACAAACAAATTGCCCGGGCGGCTGCACAATTTTATATGGGAATGACGATTTTACTTTTAGTTTTTGTTTTTTTTTTTTTTTTAATCTTTATTTTTTATAAGGCTTTGGTTTTTTTTAAAACATGACAGCCTTATCGTAGCCTTTTTTTTTTTTTTTTTTTTTTTTGACGCGGAGAAAATCCCTTCGGATACCTTACCGGTTACGGGACACCGGTAAGGTTATGTGGTGTTACCACTAAAAACTCCGCGGTGTCACCTCTCAGCCGCTATCGGCCGGGACCGTGTGCTTCTTCATGCTCCACAGCCCCGGCGCGGCCGGCCGCTCCTTAAGCGGCCCCGGCTCGCCAACGGCCTCACGGCACCCTCTGCTGAATCAGAGGGGCCGGAGCAACCGCCGCCTTGGCCTCTTGGCCCAAGGACAGGCGCGCTGACACGCACACGCGCCTGCCTTCCACTCCGGAAGGCTGTCCGTTGGACGATGGAATCCCGTTTCCACCGTCCAACCAGCCCTCATAATTTGGGGCCTGCTAAAGCAGGCCCTGCCCCGGTCAACCTGACGGTGACCGGGGCCCACACAGCCGGCCGCAGGGGATAGGGAGAGCGGCAACGTAACACCGACACTCCTCCTCCCCTGCGGCCCCACCGATGCCGTGCCAAGCGCCACGGCCGCGCTTGGTCGCGGAGGATAGGGCGAGCGGCAACGACACACCGACACTCCTCTTCCCCCGCGACCCCTACCACGGCTGTGATGGAAGGGGGGTCGTCGTCACCCCCTTCCCTCACAGCCAGGCCATTCCAGCCAGGAATGGCCTCCGCCGGGCCCGGGGAGGCCTAAGCCTCAACCCGGGCAATGGGTTCCTCTTAGCTTCCCTGCGGCCGAGGCGACCGCAGGTACTAAGCCCCCCCATCGCGACAAGATGGGAACCACATCGGGGGGGAGCCTTATCGTAGCCTAACCTATCTTATTTGTCTACATTAAAGGGAGTTACTATTGCGCAGCTGCTGCTAATTTATATACCGCTATCGCTCCATCCGAGGATGGCTCTGATAATAAACAAGAGATAACACCAATATCAAATTTATTCAAATTCCGACTGCTCAACAGTGACTGTCTTTCCCTTTCATTTCGTACACATTCCAATAGCAAGTGTTGCACATCTTCAAGGGTGCCACACACACTACAATTTGGGGAATCCACTCTTTTCATTAGAAATGCAAACTTTGCTAGTGGCATATGTCCGGAGCGAAGTCTAAGGGCAAGTTTAATAAGAAACCTATTTAATTTACTTCCTAAAAACCATGGAGCCCGGAAAGGTTGGCATTGCAAGACTCTGTACCAAATACCTTTTTCCCTAGATCTTTCATAGTTTTTGATTGTTATTAAATTTAATTATACTATAATGGTCTAGTTTAGCCTGTTGTTCGATTTATCACGAGTATGTCCCTTCCACGTTGTATATCTCCTTATTTTTATGATCTACGTACACACAACCAATTAAATGTGTAATAGGGTCATTACTTGAAAGGTAAAGCTTATGATAATGACTGGAGGGTTTTATTTCAAATAACCACGTTGATCCCAGAAGGGCTTTTATATGTCCATATTCACTCTAATTATAAATGTGAATGTTCGAAACATACCCGGAATTAAGGTAATGACTTTATATTATCCGGTGAAATAAATGAATGTGTTTAAAAAATGTTCTTCAGTAAGAATCGTATACAATTTTATTTGCCAGGAAAATAAAAAAATCTTACGTTTTCCCCATAATTTTTGAACCACTGAATCGATTTCCAATATTAGTAGCTGAAGGTTAATAATTATGAAAAATCTTTATAGCGCGTTTTAGTTTCTTACATAAGCATAAAGATGCCATCTAGCGACGGAACTAAATATTCAAATCAATGTTAAGCAGAGTTGGTATTCGTAGCTTATTTATTTATAAGTGTAGCTATTTTGTTTGCCAGTTAAATAAAAAACAGACTTTCAAGAATTATCCTCAATTACTTTTAAGTGGCTTAACCGATTTTCATCAAATATAGCTAAGACTTACTGCAAGGGAATATGCTTTCACGTGACAAAAACTGCATCGGAATCGGTCTTTCTGTTCCAGAGATACGATGACACAGACTTGAATGAGAATGGCGTTAAACTTAAATTATAACACCCCTCTTCTTTTTAAGGGGTTTATAATAAATATTTCTGTTTTTGCTTTCTCTGCCATCTTCGAAGATCATTTTATAACTGACTTGTTGTAGTTTTACGGCTTGTTTGCATATAAGTAATTATTGATTAAACGTAGTTTAGGTCAGTGGTAATAATATGAAATATTGATTTGAAGATATAAGCTGTAAACATGTAAGAAGGGCAAATTAAAATATGAATATATTATTATTTACATATTATTTATTTACATAGTTTTTAAGAAAATTTTATGTGTATATTAAATTTCTTTTACGTCTAAAAATAAATTTTGCTCAAAAAAAAAATATAAATAAAAAAATATATAAATATGCGGAAAAATTTCTTTTGTCGGATCTTTGTTTTTAACTCAAAAAGGGAAAGTAAAAAATAGTACCTATACAAATGTTATGCACTATTTTGCTCCTTTGAAAAACTTCAGCTTAAAGTTGCTGCAGCGTTCTCGTAGCGACGTGATTAATACTTTCCTACGTTACAACTTTCTTATAAACTGTGACTTTTATGACCATAAACACTGCAACTTTTCCTTTTTGAATGTAGGTTGGCAACATTTTATTTCACAAGATCACAAACATAAAAGGCTATTATTGTATTGTTTGTTTGTAATACTATTTTTTATTTATTTACGCCAGGCACGGTCGTGCCCCCGCCGAAAAGAACTAAATCAAACAAAACTCAAAAGCATAGCCGTAGCATTATTTTCTCTTAATAATTCGAGATGCTTTTTTACTCCATTGAACATGCTGTTCTCCCATGCTGGTCTGGGAGAAATAAAAAAACTTAGAATGTACCAGCTGCTTCTCTTCCCACGCAGATCGTAAAAGCCGATCGAGGGAATGGGCAAAAATGCAAATCATGTTAACAGGTGATGCGGCTAGCAACCCATCACTGTATTGATTGCTTTTCCATCTTCTTGCCCACCATGACGCTAAAAGTGGCTTTTGGGTCTTGCGGCCCTGGGCTCTGCATAGAACCGCAAGACCCAAAATGCTCTGTCTGCCCCATTAGGGATAAAGACGTGATAGTATGTATGTATGTATGTATGAACAAGATATACGTTTAAAAAACTAATACCTGGCTTCAGGATCCATTAATGAACATATTATTTTACGGCTAATAATATACATATTTTTGTAATTGTTGTTACCTGTATCAACATGTATATCACAACTCCAGAAAAAACCAGTTTTTAATTTTTAGTTTCACTTTTTTGTATAGCCACGCCAGAAGACTTAGCCTACACCCTCCTCGCTGGCCAGATGGGTTGGAGAGGTCTCATTGACGTTTATAAGCCTTGTTTAGCTTGTATTCCCTAAGTCACCTTCTGCGACAGTCACGGGAGGACTTGGAGTGGCACTATTCTACTCTACGTAAAATTATACTGCTAAAATCTTAACGACGAAACAAAAATTTTTGTGTGTATTTTATTCACACAATTAATACTTCATCATCATTATCGTCAGCTTTCACTGACCCACTGTTGGGTTGGGTATGAGCCTCCTTCTGTCCGCGCAATCTTATTTTGCCCCTTGCCATCGCAACTAGGACTATAATTTAAAAAAAAACTAAGAAAATTTTGGGTTACGTAACTCGGCTCGGGAATAACTATATGAGAATCATAACGACACACCATACCTTCAAATCAGTAAAGATATTTTGAAGTGACATAATAAACAAATTCAAATCATACTTTATATGTGTATGATTTATTATTATACATATACTTGTAGTTGTTGTGTGTATCATCAAGCGAAGCGTAGGGCACCCACCTACATGGTGGTCAGATGACCTGACCAGGGTCGCTGGAAAGCGCTGGATGCAAGCTGCTCTGAACCGGTCATTTTGGAAATCTTTGGGTAAGGCCTATGTCCAGCAGTAAACGTTATGCGGCTGTAGTGTATAAGCCTTATTTAAACTTTTTGTATTTCGTTCTTCTGTACTTCTGCCTTCCTATTAATAATAACTGTCCTTTGTTTCTCTGGTCGTTTGTGCCGCTGTTTTTATATTTGATTGATGTTTCTTATTTTAAATGCAATAAAGTTTTTAATAGTAATAATAACAAACATTCATAGACACATGAACAAGAAAATCAAACATCTTTTAGTGGCAGTCGCCTAAAAGTATAGCCGTTCCGTGGCCTCAAACCTCCGTTTGATATAATGACCCCATCGCCTCGGAACCTATTTCCTTATACTTATACCGCGCGCCCGCGAGCGCGTTTTGCCAAATTGCCCCGCGTGACTTGCTATTCTAGGCACCTTGCCGGGTTGGGGTACAGTGAGATCTTGTTAGAAAATTTGATATAATATTGGTACATTTACTTAAACCTTGAGTAGATACTAGAAGAGGATAAATCCGAAGGGGGCCATTTGATACGAAGAGTTTTTAACCCCCGACAAAAAGATGGGTGTTATAAGTTTAACGCCAATGTCTGTCTGTCAAAACGAGCCCAACCTCGATGAGGTAGCATCCTTTCATTATAGAGTTCCTATGGCCATCATCAGATCAGCTTTATGTCATCATCATATTGCATTGTGATGCGAATTAGTAATTTGGTGGCCTCAAACCTCCGTTTGATATAATGACCCCATCGCCTCGGAACCTATTTCCTTATACTTATACCGCGCGCCCGCGAGCGCGTTTTGCCAAATTGCCCCGCGTGACTTGCTATTCTAGGCACCTTGCCGGGTTGGGGTACAGTGAGATCTTATTAGAAAATCTGATATCATATAAGCTAAACAAAGCTTATAAACATCAATGAAACCTCTCCAACATGTCTGGCCAGCTGGGAGAGTGTAAGCCAAGTTAACAGGCTTCTCTGGCCAAGTATAGCTCTGGTAGTACAGAGAGGGTCGTGCTCCTGCAAAGGAGACGAAAAGACCTAATGATGATGATGATGATGATATCATATTGGTACTTTTACGTCAACCATAAGTAGGTACTTGAAGGTACAGAAGTGCATGTCGAGCCCCGTGCAGTGTCGGGTTCCATATTTGCGAATGCCAACTTTGAGTTCATGCCACTAAAACGTCTAAAAACTAATTTTCTACTGAATTTGTATGAAATTTTTCTTTTGAGTACATTTTGTAAGTTGATCGCCTATAACTTTATAATTTGTAAACACTACTTAGTTCTGGCAGTTAAGTATGTATAGTATAGCTGTCAATTTTTTCGTGTGTCCATATATAACCGTTTAGCAGATAGAGGGGGGACTTAACTCTAACAAAAAATTTCACTTTAAAACAAAATATGTCAACTATTTTTATTCCTCTTACGATTGGTTAGTCATTAAAATAATACTTAATTGACACTTGTATGGGAGCTACCCTAGAAAAATGTCAAGATATTATTTATGACACCTTTTGGCATAATTAATATACAAAATTACAGCTATCTAGTACTTACTTATAGTAGAGTAGTAAAACCGCGAACGGACAGACAGACATGGCGAAACTATAAGGGTTCCTTGTTTACTAGGGAACCCTAAAAAGGTAATTTGGCTTTGAACAGAGACAGACATTCGGGATATAGGCAAAAGCTTATCTCTATTAAGGATCATTTTAAAATGGAAGTCAAGCTTACTTTTTTTAGTCGTGTGGTTACGGTGGCAGAATAGAATACGTTGATTTCCTCAATGGGAATACGGGAAATGGGTTTAATTTTACGTGCAAGAAATGATTACAGACAGATAGACAGACGGACAGACAGCGAGATAGGTGAAACTAAAAAACTTGAGAGGTGTCAAGGGACACCCGAATGGAACGAAGTACAAAAAACCTGTCTGTATACATTCAACAAAAATAATCGTCGCGACACCTCACTGTTCAATGCGGAATAGAAGAGAAGAGAAGAGAGAGAGAGAGAGACAGACAAAGAAACACGCGCACGCCGCACGGCTTATAACTGTAGCAAAAAGTGTCGTTACAACTTTTGGTCTAATTTTTTTCCGTCTAGCCTCCTTTTGCAACGCGCGATAAGGTACTTCGTTCCAATAAAAGCTTATAAAATATACTTCGTTTAGTATCGCACCCAGTGTATCTCAATCCCCTCCCTAGCTCGAGGTCAGAGCAATAACGAACCGATACCATCCGGCGGTAAGTTGTTGGTTTAAAATGTTTTGATCGACCTCGTAGGCTCTGCGGTTACAACAGATATAACATTACGTGTAAACAAAATTGACTTGTACCCACTAACTTATAAAAAATGTTCAACGGCCAAGTCACACAACATTAACTATAATTATAAAGAAATCGCAGTAAGGAACCTTAGACTTGGCCCGACTTTGTCTAGATTTCATTACTTTTTAGAGATAAACAAGCAGCTCCATCGAGACTTGGCTAGTTTTTTACACAATGTTTTGGTGGGATAAAATATACTTCGTTTATTTCGGCACCCAGTGTATCTCGATCCCCTCCCTAGCTCGAGGTCAGAGCAATAACGAACCGATACCATCCGGCGGTAAGTTGTTGGTTTAAAATGTTTTGATCGACCTCGTAGGCTCTACGGTCTATAGCCTGTACAGTATTTTAATATTGTTATGGCGAGCCAAGCACAGACAGTCGTTAATTTAGACCAGGAAATGCAGGAAAAGAAATTATATACTCATTAGTAAAAAACGTGAACTAAAGAAGATGTGGTAAGGAGGAGAAAGGAATGAGATGGTTATATAAAATAATCAGTTTAAAACTTGAACTGACAGAAGATGAAGTAACAAAAGAAGATGTAGTAGTAAGATGGATCGGGCATGTAGAAAGGATGGATGAAAGGAGATTGACTAAAAGGGATACAAAGCTAAAGTGAGTGGAAGAGTGGGTGAGGATCGTTTTTGATGAACGCAGAAAAAAAGGAGAGTTCAGAAGTACCAGTAACCGGTGGGTATGCTTGAAGATAGTGATGTATGTAGATGAAGCGAAAGAGGTCCGTCAAGATCGTAGAAGAAACGAACATACACACACACTCACAAACATTCGCCTTTATAATATTAGTGTGAATGTATGTATTGAACATTCGTTGCCGCATAAAAAAATCCTCAGATTTTTGGTGATTATTATACGTTATAGTATAGTTCTATGTAAGACTAACTCCAAATATTTTACCTAACAGGCAAGAGATTACAACGTGACGGTACACGACAGAGAAAAAGACGCGATAGTGTATCAGTATCTCGAAAACGTAAGAAATTCATAAATATCTTACATAGAAAAAATATAATTTACTTAATCCACTGGCTCTAAGCCTATAACACCTTGACCTTACAAAAACAACGTCGATAACATTTAACTCGGTTTTAATGGCATAACAAAGTGTTGGCTTCCATCATTAGGAGCTTTGACGTAGTAGTGTTTGGGAACGATTTGACTTTCTATTTACTACTTAAGAGACCAGAGTGAACCTTACGTTATAGATACTGATGTGAAAGTCCTAGGAGTAGATTAAAGTAGAAATCGTAATAGATAAAATTAATTAAATAAATATATAGGGACAAATAACACTGATTGAGCTAGCCCCAAAGTAAGTTCGAGACTTGTGATTGGATACTAACTTAACGATACTATATTTTATAACAAATACATGTATAAATAAACATCCAAGACCCAGGACAATTTGAAAAAGGCCATTTTTCAACTTGCCCTGACCGGGGTCGAATCCGGAACCTCTGGATGGCGGAGTATCATGGTGACCACTACGCCACCGAAGTTTAAAATTTGCATCGACCCCATATAAATAAGTGGGAAATGGTAAGGAAGAAGAGTATCTTCTTATAAAACCTCTAAAACTAAATTCTTTAATAGTGATAATCAGCATTTTGCTAGGCATAAGATAGACCTTAAAAAATATTAGAAAAAATTTGGTCTGTCTTCTTTAAAATCCCTTTGTAATGTTTTCGCCGAAGGTAGCCACTTTTAGCAGAAACGTGTTTTAAAGCGAGACGGACTACCAATATTAATTACAAACGTTACGTTTCAAAGTCTATCTAATGCCTTATAATTTGCAAAATGTTCATTACTACTACCCAATTTACGACGGTTTTTTTGACGAAGCATGTAGCCGAATATTACTTTTGATATAGTAGTATTTAATAGATATTTGTGAATTAATAAAAGAGTGAAACGAATTTACGTCAAAACTATTTATTTTAAATGCGGAAGCCATTGCATGCAGAACGGAATCTCTTGAGGTCCTGCGCAATATGCGTCTCCGTTCCCCGTCTTCGATCCTTTCTAATGTTCTTCCCTTGGGAGGGGCTTGAGCAGGCATTGTGTTGGAACGAAAATCCTTATCGCGCGTTCCGAAAGGAGGCTAGTTGTAACGACACTTTTTGCTACAGTTGTAAGCCGTGCGACGTGCGCGTGTTTCTTTGTCTGTCTCTCTCTCTCTCTCTCTCTGTCCTAGAAAGCAAGCCAGTTATTTTCGTTTCGTCTTTCTATTTCGCATTGAAAAGTGTGGTGTCGCGACGATTATTTTGAGGGTTCTATAAGGCAAGAACGGAGGAAAGGTGCGGAGACGGGAAAGTGAGACGCATATTATACCTAGAGAGATACCTTTCTGTATGTAATACTTATATAAATTCGTTCGTGTTCGTCACTGCCATTTTCTTGTTCAGCTTTCAAAGTGAACAGGCTTGGAACCGATGTCATCATCAGGTCTTGTTGTCTCCACTGCAAGAGCACGAGCCTCTCTGTACTTTCAGAGCCAGAGCAGCCAGAGGATTTGGCCTACACTCTACATGCTGGCCAGACGGGTTGAAGAGGTCTCATTGGTGTTTATAACTTTGTTTAGCTTGTATTTCCTAAGTCACCTTTTACGACATCCATGGGAAGACTTGGAGTGGTCCTATTCTACTCTGTTGGAAACCACTCGGCGAACGGAACTGATGTACCAGATCCAAAATCCAACAATACATTTGAAAATTAAAAGCTTATGAAAGAAAAAGTTCATTAGCGATTATGAATCAAAACCCACGCTACCTGCAAAACATTTATCGTTACGAATTATTTCGCTCTTTGAATGTCAAAGCGGAGCAGGCCCAAAGGAATAAAAAATTATCAATCTTACAGATCCCACGCAATCCTGCTTATGGACTAAGTACTAACTCTCAGATTAAATACCTCCTTTATATGAAGAGAGTAAAATACCGGCTTTTTACAGTAAAAAATACCTTAAGAAGGATTTCTTGTATTTTTTTAACATATTTTTTTCAGTTATTTTAGTCTTATATTTCGATAAGAAATTCAATTTTTTAAAAACCTTTACAGTAAATGGATACTGGTAAGTTTTAATTTTATTCTATTATTTTTGGAATGTATATTTATACAAAACTACTTACCTATGTAGTTACAATACAACTAATACAATAAGTGCTACGAGCGTAGCATCGTAGACCATCGTAGCTTCGTCGTAGCACCAGCATACCGTTGTCGTAGCCCTATTGTAGACCATCGTAGCCTCGACGTAGCACCAGTCTGCACGTCGTAACCCCATCGCAGAACGGGAAGCGGCATTTTATTTTTATATTAAATCATTCAAAGCCATTGTTATACCAGTATAAAGTTTATTGTGGAGTGTTAAACAAACCCCTATATTACTAACAAGACTAATACCAGCAGCTTCTCCCTAAGTGAGTTCGACATTAGGCTCGCGGACGATCCAAAAAAATTTGGGTAACTCTTGCTCGCTTATCATTTTTAGATAAGATAAAGCCACAAAGTGAACTTTAAGGCGTCATGTCATCTAAGGCCATTAACATACTGCACCGCACCCCCTGCTGCGGGGTCACACTGTATCTATTATTTCTAGGGAAGTCCATGACTTTCAAGCATTAACCTCCAATAAATTTATGATTGCTGAACTTGAACTGAAATGAACTTGTAGTCTTTTTAGGGTTCCGTAGCCAAATGGCAAAAACGGGACCCTTATAGATTCGTCATGTCTGTCTGTCTGTCCGTCCGTATGTCACAGCCACTTTTTTCCGTAACTATAAGAACTACACTGTTGAAAGTAGATGTATTTTGTTAATCACATTAAGATTTTCACACGAAAAAAACATAAATTTTGGGGGTCCCCATACTTAGAACTGAAACTCAAAAATTTATTTTTCATCAAACCCATACGTGTAGGGTATCTATAGATAGATCTTCAAAAATGATATTGAAGTTTCTTTTATAATTTTTTTCTAAACTGAATAGTTTGCGCGAGAGACACTTCCAAAGTGGCAAAATGTGTGTAACTTCTAAAATAAGAGAATGATAAAACTAAAAAAAATATATGATGTTCATATCCATACAAACTACCAACTCAAATATACAATTTAAAAAAAAACATACTATAAGACTTTTATATTATGTTACTTGCTACTACGGAACCCTTCATGGGCGAGTCCGACTCGCACTTGGCTGCTTTTTTTTAAATTGGTCTATCTGTTCGGGAGCTACGATGCCACAGACACAGGGAAACTGACAGACAATGTAAAACTTATAACAACCCTTTTCTTTGTCCAAGGTGGTTTTCAGAAAGAAATTTTCAAAAGAAATTTCTTCTCAAGTCCTACCATACGCGAGTTTATTAAATGAACATGACTAAATACATAGTTAAACCTCAAGCCAAGTTTTCTCGTTTTCACTTTGTCGTAAGGCGAATTTCGTTTACGCACAAAGTGCGCAAACTTTAAAGTGTACGCATTATGTTCGTGACGAAAACTGCGGGGAATGGCTCTTTCTAAGTCATTTTTGAGTAAAGTTTAGTATTAATCTACTTAAATGCACATGAAATATTACTGAGTCGCTTGGTTTAAGTGGATCATATTATTAACTCCTGGCGAAAAAGAGGGGTGTTATAAGTGGGGTGTAGACGCAAATTTCTGTCTGTGTGTCTGTCTGTTACTTCGTAACTCTCGAACAGATTTTGATAGGTTTTTTTTACGTGAAAGTAAGTTTGCTTGCTTTAGTTTTAGCTATGTTTAATGAAAATTAGTTCAGCCGTTTAAATGGGGGTATCGCTAGAAAGTCTGGAGAGACGTGCCAGAATGGTTAGCGGTGACGCATATTCCGCGAAATCTGGTCTGTATGTAATCGTCATCAGCATCACCATCAGGTCTTTTTGTCTCTACTGCAGGAGCGCGACCCTCTCTGTACTACCAGAGCCAAACTTGGACAGATAGAGCAGCCAGAGGACTTTGGCTACACTCTATTCACTGGCCAGATGGGTTGGAGAGGTCTCATTGATGTTTATAACCTATGTTTCGCTTATATTTCCTAAGTTTCGACATCCACGGAAGGACTTGGAGTGGCTTTATTCTGCTCTGCCGGAAACCACACGGCTGTATGTAATACTAATAACAATACTGTGGCAAAGATATGAGATACCTCTAGCAACATTAAGCTACCTCTTGTATACTTACTTACAGTCAGTCAACTTACAAAAATAGCCATTAAAGTAAATCAGAGATAGTGTGGAGTCTAGAATAAAATATATCTAGCAGATAATCTGTTCTATTTAACCGACTTTCCGAAGGAGAAGGTTGTCAATTCGTTACGATCTTTTTTATGTATGTTCACCGATTATTCAAAGAGGCCTGGAGTTATTTGGACAAATTTTTAGCGAAATATATAGGTATATATATATCTCTAACGATTTCGCAAAAAATTTGTACATGGGGGTTTTCGGGGGTAAACAATCGATCTAGATTAGTTTTATGTTTGGGAGAATGTGTTTTCGAGTTTTCATGCGTTTTTCTTTCCACGCAAAATATGGTCGCTAATTTCGTCGCGCCGATCGCCTTGTATTTAGCTCAGCAGTTAAGGATACCGACCGCTAGAAAGAGTGTTACGGGTTCGAATCCCACTCGGTGACTTACTTTTGTTTTTTTTTATGTTTAAGTTTATATATAATTTTTTATTTTGCATTGTTTTTAGACAAGTTTAAAAAAAATAGTTAATGTTTTAGATGTAACCGAGCAAAGCTCGGTCGCCCAGGTACTTTTTGTTTGAAAGGGTATACTTACTAGGTAGTCTCATATAAATTAAATAAAAATCGATAGGTTAGTTTAGCGACAAAGTCGGTTTTTAGTTTAGAAAAATTATAAGCACAGTGCTTCCTGGTGGAAAGAAATATTCTGCCAGAAAAATCTTATAATACCTTACGCCTTGCTCCTTTACATAAACAAGGTCTTACCAAACTCTCGTAAAAATTACTCGAATCCAGCCGGCGTGCCACTCAGTAATTTCTTATACGTGCGTGCCGAAAATATTCGATCCGATAATGATAACGGTTTGAGCGGCAACTTTTGACATTACACTGAAAGCTGCGTGAGCACCGAGGATATTGTGACTTTATGCCTTAGACACGTGTCACTGAGACCGAGTTGTGTAATAATATTTACAAAGTTAAAGATGTGATGTTAAATACTGACCGTACCCTACAACATTTTAAAACTACGAACTCTGCGCGGTTGAAGTCGCGAAGCGGAATACTAGTAAAAAAGAAAAAAAAACAGGTAAGTAAGTACTAAGTAAGCTGCGTTTAAGCGCTAAATTATTTTGCGACCATGGCAATTCTATATTCTGACGTCATTATATGTCTTTCTCTTACCCCCGGTCGCTTGGTGGTAAATCTTCACTACTATATCTTTACTGAGACCACAGTTTTACTTGTATATTCTCAATCATGCATAATTAACAATTATGATGAAATAATGTATTTTTAGTCCATTTATTTAATTTTAATATCAGTGTAATTGTAAGTTGACGATTTTGGAGACATTGCTGCAGTACAGTTTGTTGCCGCTTTTTCTGTACTTGCGCTTAGGAAGCGGCTATAAGTAAATGATCTGACATCAACATTTAGCTTTAAGAAATCAAAATAAATAGAAAAAAAATTACAAATATCAAGTAATACAAATATCCAAAGATAAATAAAAGGATTTTTGACTTTGATATTGACCTTTTGCCGCGTGGTTTCCGGGGTTTCCGGCAGAGTAGAACAGGGCCACTCCAAATTCTCCGGTGGATGACGTAGAAGACGACTCAGGAAATACACGCGAAACAAAGCTTATCATCAATGAGACCTCTCCAACCCGCCTGGCCAGCGAGGAGAGCGTAGGTCGAAGTCTTCTGGCTACTCCGGCCAAGTATGGCTCTGGTAGAATAGAGAGAGTCGTGTTTAAAAAGACCTAGGTGATGATGATACAAACTTTGTTACTTTTTACGTTATTTGCAAACAAGTATTTTGCTGAATGCATATTGCATAAAGTTTGCACAAAAAACTTAGTATTAAAACAAGAGGCATAAAAATGTATCTAGCTCCTTCGTACTTCAGAAGGCACGTATAACCCGTTAGTCCCAGTTGTCATCATTGTATGGCAGTCGTCAAGCCATGCCTTAAGGCAGCCTGAAAAATCCGACACCAGTGTTGGCCACTTACACACACGAAAAACACCAAGTCCGTGTAAAAAGAGCTCCGGCATTGCCATCTGAAATCTTCGAGTCCCGAATAAATGATGTCACAAAGTATTATATGTTTCCGTGTGACGTAATTTCCAAGAAATGAAACCTTCATACGATCTATTATGACGTAATTGTACATTTGACGAGCTCTCAAAACAGAGACAAGGGTGTTGAACATTTAACGACATGTAAACAATTTTAGAAGGCCATATACCCGTATACGAAGCGTTCGACGTTGCCTCCAAAATATGCCTGTTGTAGCATATAAATAAGTCGTTCTGAATTAGGGAAGGCATCTTTCATCTCATAGCGATTAGATATTCATAAGGCGCATTCAGGGTAGCTTCGGCCTTGTTTCACATTTTTAGGGTTCATTAACAAAGTTGTGAAATGAACCTTTAGAGTGAGTTCTGTTCTCAGGCGTATAATCGGACGATGCTCTTATTTCCACTAGTACAAAGTAAACGTGTAAGTATTAACAAGAAAACAACAATAGCTGTTACTAAGTTGTAGCTTATCAAATTTCATCTAAATAGGTTCAGTGGCTGAAGCGTGAATTGTAGTAACAAACAAACAAACGAAAAAAAAAACAAATATAAAAACTCACTTTCGTATTTATAATATTAGTAGGATGTTTCCTAGGTGGGTCAGAACGTTGTTACAGTATCTCTTTATCTCGTTTTGCTTTTAAACGAATTTTATAAGGAATAGGTTATCAATTCTTCTGATCCTTTTTTTTTATGTATGCTTACCGATTATTCGAAGTCGCCGGACTTGCTTGTCAGGTGGCCATTGAAATTTTATTAAAATCGGTTGAGTAGTTTTGATGTGAAGTGGGGTTTTAATTTTGAAAAATTATAGGCAATTTGTGTCACTTCAGTCCAAGACAGCACCATTATCTTCATCTTGCTGCTACATAATGTCGTCAGGTTTGCCTAAGTCACTTCTCTTTTTCTAAATATTTTCTTAAAACAATTTATCTGATGGTATTGAATTTCATATACTAATTAAATATAAACTCTATAAAAGGAAAACAAAATCTGATTTGTATTCTATCCGTAATCAGTATTTTTTTTATTATCAGCTAAATAACAAATAAAATTTTGTAACAAATAAAGTACAGAACCCTCTGCAACTGAAACTCAACTCTCACTTTGGACGATTATTGTAATAAGTATGTAAACAAAAAGTTTGATGATGTTTTATTTCTTAAGTTTATGATGAAAATGCGTATTTTATTATGATTTATTGCTCGCAGACATCTTCAGTATTTATGGTTTTAGTTGTACTAAAGTTTCACAATGTACAAAATACTACACAACATACGTTTACTAAAAGCTTATAATTACTTACCTATGTTTCGTGTCAAATTTTAAAATAATCCTATATATGATTTTAGAGTTTCACGGTCACAATTACTGTTATTAGTATTACGGGACTTACCGCGATTAATATCGTTTTTTGCCAGATATTTCGACGGCCCTTCTGCCATCATGGTCGCTGGCCGACTGATTTTAAAATAATCCCATTTACACAGTAAAAGTTTCTTTAGTGCAGGCTTGGTCTTGCATACAATTAAATTGAGGCAATAAATGATGTATGGATCATTATTTTGTTTAGACCAAGCAAGTCATATATTGATACAATAGGTAAGAAACTTGCACTGTATACATGAACTTTTATTGTTTGTGCCGTCCTATAAAATTTTAAAAAAAGATATGTTATAGGGCGGCAAACAAACAAGCAGTTCACGTGATAGTAAGTGATCAACGCTGCCCATGGACAACTGCAACACCAGGGTGTAACTAGAGCGTTACCGGCCTTTCAGGGGGAGTTGCTCTGGCTCTCTTGCTCACCAAACGAAGCATAGAAGCAGTGAAGCTACTACTCAGACGTCGATTTTCTGTGAGAGTGTGGTACTTCCCCGGAAAAGCCGACCTTTTCATGCTACAAGCGAAACAGAGTTTTGCCGATAGCGTGAAACGACCATAAATCTCTGATGGATGTAAAATATGCAGCAGAGAATCTACTACAGCTGACCACAAAAACTGATGGAAGTAACATTTGTCCTAAAAAGTACTATGATACTTACTGAGATGGCTTTGGTAGATCATTTTCCTTAATGTGAATGAGAGTATAATGATGCTCATAAATTATTCAGATTATAATTATTTCCCAAGATTATTTTAACCCCCCACAAAAAGATGGGTATTATAAGTTTGACGCTAATGTCTGTCTGTATGTCTGTGTCATCATAGCGCTTGAACAGATAGACCGATTTTAATGATCGACTGGTTTTGATGGCTTTTTACTTGAAAGCAAGTTCCCTTGCGGTGGTTCTTAGCTATATTTGATGAAAATTAGTTCGGCCCATTAAAAGTTATTAGGTTTTCGCTTGAAAGTCTTGAAGGGTTTTTTTAGTTTGTCTGTCAAATATTAGATGGCGAAACTACGTATACGTTAAGTCTACTATATAGTTCCTCCATTCTACACGAGATGGTGTTTATATATAAAACTATTTAAAGACGGTTTTTTTTATTTGCCTGGCAAATTCAAATTTTCCGAAAGAAAACGCAATTATTTTTTTAAAACTTTATTGTTTCTTTATAATGTTTATTACACATGTAATTTATATTGCGCAGCACGCTGCACCGTCAGGTATCATAATACATACAACAAGTTTTATACTATTGTTACTTGTATACAATAATAAACTTTTGACATAATAATAACTGGTTATATTAATCAAGATCTGTTAATATCCTAATTCAAGAAAAACACCTCAATGAAATAGTTTTTTCGTTAGTTTTATTTTACATTGAAATAGCTGAATCAGCAGAGTTTTGGACAGCATATTATGTACAATTTCAATTCAGAAAACAGAAATATAATTCTCTTTTATCGACAGCATCTGTCTGGAAAGCACTTCAATCTAATCTCAATTTGGAGATGAGATTCTTTGCATTAAAACGATAGGGACGGGGCAATCTACGTTATAAAACAAATATATTATTACGATACAAAAATATTATACACAGTTTTTAAATGATCATAAACGCTTTGTTTGTTTGTTGTAACGATACAGATGTACTTACATCAAGTTATTAGAACAGAAAATATGTAAGCAGAAACAGTTTGTAGATCGACATTTTTTACATAAAATATAGATACGTAATATCGATTATGGATACTAAATAAAAAAATTAAATGAAACCATTGCTTATAGTACTTTAATTAGGTAGAAAAAAATATATCACTATCAGCGTTTTGATAAAATGATTATTCTAGACTATTTGATCATCTGATAAAAATTAGGCGTTATTCCATTGGCGATTATATCGAGACGATTGACTTACGTTAAGTCGCTGTGATATTCTCACTCGTGGAGCCAACGCCTTAACTCAGTGAAAACAGTGACAAGAAACCGGCATCTATGGACGGTTTTCTGTCACTGTTTTCACTAAGTTATTTTTCACTAAGTTTCACTATATTTTTCACGAGAAATATAATTTGTGGATTTGTTGAAATGTTTCAAATATTTACAGAATACCTAATCAGTAAACGGTGGTGAGATAATAATTATAAACTTTTATTATTTTTGTACTTATTTAAGGTCCATTTAGACAGTGTAATTTCTTGATTTTTGCAAACCATTTTATTGAAGCTAACTTGAATAATCTAAACGTAACATCGGCCATACAAAACATTTATTGATTCAATGAAATGGTATGCAACAGGTAGGAAACTTTCATCGTCTAAAGGCCTTAGCTCTCAGAAAATGTCAAAAGAAAAGAGCCATTTTTCAAACAAACACATACTTAATACGCGTAAATAAAATATGTTTTTGACTAAAATCTGTCGATTTACAAACTACAAGAATCCAGAAAATAGTATTTTTTTTATTCTAAGATTGGAAAGATGTACCGGGAAGAACATTTACGTACAAATAACGTGTAACTTCAAATCAGAATTCTTTTCTAACTAATCTGTAAAATTTATATCTCCATTTCTAAATTTATTCTTATTTAGATATTATTTTATAGTTTAATTACAGCGAGGACAGTCACTTCAGGTTGAAAACACATTTATATTACATCGCCCGTGTAGTATGGCATTGTAGATAAACTGTCAATAAAGTTTTTATCGTTTTGACTGAATATATCATGTCACTGAAATAATAAATGGTCAAGTTAGTAAATTTTACTGGATGTACACATTGAGCATCAAGTGCATCATTTTTGATTCAATCTGATTGTTTTACTATTATGTCTGGAAACCCTGGTGGTCAAAGGGACAAGCTGTTTGCCGCTTGTTATTTCGAATCGATAAGTTAGTCAGTGCTGGATAAACTTTTGTCGGCAGTTACGGAATACAAAAGTTTATATCGGAGTATAGAATGGAGAAGATCAATACAATTGATATTGCTCGATTGAGTAGTGACATCTTGCATGTTAGTGTTATGTAAAAAGCTATATGGAAACATTTGTTCGCGCTCGATACCTAACTAAACCCGTGACTGAGGCATCAATAAAATATTTATGACGGGAATATCTTGCTTATTTTTAATAATAAAACGAGTTATTTACAGTCAATGCTGCGATAAAATTGTCGCGCATGCCATACTACTGGAGCTGTTTTTACTTTTTAAATCTCTTAAGCCAGCGATAAATTTTCTGCGTCCCATTACTTTGCGAGAAACCTGATAGATGTGTCCTCAAGTTTTATTTACATTATTTAGACCCACAATTTATTTTCTAGAAACTTAAATACAATTTACATTCTTATTTAAGATACAGTAAAGCTAGATAGAATGATTCGTATATCTTTAATTTATTTATTATGTACTGTACAGTCCTTGTATTTTCTAAACATTTGTGTTTAACGTAGTATTGTCAGCTGTTTATACATTCCTGTGTACATATATTTCTCTCAACGGATCGTCTTTCTCAATTTTGATATCATATATCTATTTAAGTTGAATACAATCCGATTATATTTGCCAATGCAAATTTGTTCTATTTTTATTAAACATATCCTTGACGTTAATTTGGGATTAATTTAATTCGAAATTCCCTACTTACAGAATTCCACTTACTCGCGGCCGACATCTAACAGCAGGAAAAGGTATTTCTTTGAATTTGTATTCTAAATTCAGAACTTTTCGCTACTGTTTTAAAATCACTGCTTTAATATTGATTAAAAACGAAAAAAAATATTTTACTTTTGTACCAGATTTTGTGTTTCATTTCTAGTCAATGTCCTCCCTTTCTTTTTACATACATACACAATACTTTTTGTCACGCCTGTTTCTCACAGGGGTAAGCCGAGACTATAAACCTCCACTTGCTACGATCCTGAGAGACCTCTTTCACTTCATCTACACTCATCACTCTCTTCATGCATGCCCGCCGGTTACGAGTTCTTCTGACCTCTCTTTTTATAAGAAGGTCTGCAATCTGATCGGTCACTTCTTTTTATACATCAAAAATATATATTGACTTTTACTAATGCTGTTGATCTAGTAATTTTAAAGTATAATGTACATTGAATGATTAGTTGTATGTTGTTAAAAAGGACTCATAAATTCGGTAGCATTGTACTAAGTATTTATTTGAATCAAGTAGCACAGTTTTTTAAATATTACGCATCAGCATGTTTTTCAAATCTAAATAACATGAATTCAGATTGAAAATTCAGAAAAATATTCCTGCTGTGTGATGCCGACCGTTATCGAGAATAAATTATGGGATCTAGGGAACATAACAGTGACTGCTAACGTTAAAAATCGACGAAAACCAATAATAAACACGCTTAGTATTTTATAGTACACTATATACAATTCTATACGATACAAGCTTTGTAGCTACTTGCTCAGGGATTTAAATTTATATTTTACATAACACAACCCACACTATAAAATAGCGAGTGATGTTTCAGCTGCTTACAATAACACTCGAGACCGCTTGTCATGCTATCAAGATACATTGTTTTACTATTGCGTCTGGTATTGGCGGTAAACGAAGATGAATTAATCATTTGTTTTACAAGTATTATTATAAACAGCTAAATTGAAGACTCTTGTATTTACATGGTTTTAAGAATAGGTATATGTCAAGAGAGAGTAATCAATAAGGAAGTAGCTAAGATCAGGCAGTGTGCTGGTGACGTGGGGGCGAACGCCTGGCCGCCGCGCTGCATCGCCGCCGGGTACTCACCTGACAATGGAAAGATAGAATTTGCTTCTTTGGCAAAATTAAAACTGCTCTGAACAACACAATTACAACTTATTACTAGAGAGTTAGACAATCGTATTAGAAATTATCATGATATTACAAAACGTAGCTTCATAAAGGTTCATAAACAGTAAATTTAAATACCAGGTTCTTGTTGGTAAAGTCGGTTTTAAGATTTTTTAAAATTATTATCTAAGCTATCTATTTGACGTAACGAAAAAGTGTCATCTGTTGCCGATTTATTTATTTGTAAAAACCTTGCAAATAAAGAGTATTTATTCAAATCATAATCTTCATAATGAAACCAGAACGAGTTCTTTAAAACATAAAGCGCTTTGAGACTATTTGTCACATCTTTAAACGCTCGCAAAAACACAATAAACGCCGCAAATATAAACACATTATGTGAAAATTTATATTCTACCCAAAACAGTTGTAGTTAATTATAATGCTCATAAAAATTATAAATGTTTCAAAACGTAAATGTACTTTTTTTAAATCTGAAATTAGCTTTTCCCGGACAAATATTCTGTACATTGGTGCATACAACCGTTCAGACCGAGGCGTCAAGACTGCCAGACTTAAATGGGATTGGGCGGGACATGTTTGCCCCATGCAAGCAGGTAGTAGGTCCCGTAAGGTCTCTTTGGGGCTACCAGATGGGAGAAGACTTAGGGGTGGACCAAAGAAGAAATGGCGGGATGATTTTGAGGGCAAAAGCAATCAGCATAGTGGTAGCTGCATTATCTTTGACATTATAGTCCTTGTTTTTTTTAAACTTTCGATCAGTTTGCTAGCGTATTATTTTTTCCCGCATAACAGTAAAGAAGAGATTATTTTATCAATTTTATAAAACAAAAACTTTAGTATGGAATTATTTTATTTATAAAATCTTTATTGATCCATAAATACGATTGTTTACAATTATTTACAAAACCAATTTTTGCTGTTACAAAACTTTACAAAACCAAGATTTGTTTGTGTTCCCTATGGTTTTGTAAACAATCTTGGTTTGTTGACAAAACCAAGATTGTTTACAAAACCATAGGGATAAACATTTTGTAAAGAGAGAGTTTATTAGGCAGATGGAAAATGATTTTCAGCAACATTTTTATAAGCATTATAAATTAAAACACGTTATTTGTTAATTTTTCTAAAAATAAGCCTACGGACCCGTTTGCTTGCTATGATTTATCTCCGTCATTGTTTTTATGATAATGGCTTTTATCCCATTTTTTATTCTTCCTGGAATTTTAAAAATGTGCTTCCTTTCTGCTATCTCATTGACGGTCGTTTATCAATTCAATGTCTCTAGAATAATGCCGACAAGTGTTTTAGAGATTTTTATTTTTTGATTAAGTGTACTTCGACTACTATTCTCCTATTTTGTATTGTGTAACTCTCACTTGTAATTTTATTATTTGTGCTGAACAAGGTACCACTAGACTTTATAAAAACACCATAATTTTGTTTCTAATGTAAACAGTGTTGTTTATTTTTCATACTTCATAATTTTTACTACCTCCATCGCAAAATGGGATAGCTGATTAATAATTTGTGCAATTATTATGTTGCCATGTAAGATAGGAATTTAATTATTATATATATTAAGTTATAAAAAATACTGCACTTGATTCCATACTATGTGGTTTTTAGGTAGTATAGTATCTACTTCATCCTTTTTTAGGTACAAAAATAGACATATTATATTCCTTAGAGAAAGTTGTTCAGTATTACGGACTGAATTTACCCTTAAAATGGTCAGTGTATTTTTTTAAACCAGATATAATATTTATAATTTCTAATACAATGTACATTGTTCAAGAAGTAAAGTAATCGAAAATTGAAAAGTACTATTTTGGAGATTTACTGTTAAAATTTTTAGACAGGCTGTTGAAAAAGTATCATTTAAGTGTTTACTTATTTTACTCACCATTTAGCACATGAACGACAACGCTTTTAGACTGTGCGTTGCTCGGGTTGCACTGGTAGGTGCCAGAATCAGAAGGCCTGGCCTGCTGGATGAGGAGGAACGAGGTCGTCGTCTCCCCCTTTTCCGTCACCACGGAAACCCCCCCTCGAGGGGAGTCATAGCTTATAATCTGTTGGATAGAATTGTTTGGTTTATTCCTCTTGTAGCTTCACTATGAGTAAACTATTAAAGTAAACCAAATGAGAGATACGCATACGATAACTAAACAAATTATAAGTACCTAGGTTTTTTTGAATACCTAGAATTGACAATGTTTTGGTGTTGGTATCTCCTACCTATATACATATATTAATTATGAAAATGATTTTAGCCCTCGAGAGTCCTCTGTACATATATTTCATTATCATCATCCCAACCCTTCTACCGCCTACTGCTGAGCATAGGCCTCTCTTCGTTGAAGCTACCCATCTCAGACCTGTGCTGCTCTCATCCAGGTGTGACCCGCGACTTTGATTATGTCGTCAACCTAGTACATGGTCGAACGCCCGACGCCTCTCTCACCCATTCTGGGCCACCATTTGATCAGTGCCTTGCTCCACCTGCCATCACTCCGTCAGGCTAGGTGCCATATGTGTACGTACAAGTACATAAGTTTACTTGTCATTATTTATTTCATTTATTAAAAGCTAGCATTTATTTTATTAAACAAAAATAGCGGCACAGAGAACAAACCGAGTGTTTACAGTTTAAACAAATTGAACCACTTTGATTGTCTGTGCGATATTGAGTTGAATAAAAGTTTTGCTTTACGCTTTCACGTGACTTCGGATTAAAATCAGGAAATGCAAATTCAATGGAATTTCCAACGTAATTACATCTTTTTTTTGCTTTTATCTGTTTTTGTCAATGTGGTAGAAAAATTAATTGAAATTCGGTAAATTATGAGATCGTTATTTTCATAATTTCAGCCTCCATATTGCAAAATAAAATAAATAATATCACAGTCCTGATATATTTATGACTGAATGTTGAATAAGGATTAAATCCTCAATTTTATTTTTAACATTTATACAATATTTGAAATGTTGATGAAATAATACTAAACTTTTAAAAATCATATATCAGTCATTTTAACATTTTTTTTTTCAAAAATATCGTATAACTTCTTTGTCTGAACAACTTTTTTATCTGATAAACTTCAACAGGTAGGGGCACTCGCGAGGTCTACAACTCACAGAGACACTAGAACTTATATCAATTAACTGCCATAGTTCTCTTCTTTTTTACTTACCGCATCATTGTGATTCCAAAATATATATGCTGGTGGCTCCGGGGAGTAGAGGACCACACACGTAAGGTTGATGGTGCTGCCCCGGTCGATGTACAGGTCGGGACCGCCGATGATTTCAGTCGTCGGTTCTGTGATGATTAAAGCAAAAAGTTTTAAGCTATTGCATAGGTTCTATCGCGGGCCTTGAGCGCGGGGACCGAATCCAGAAATTCCGTAACGAAAAAACCTCACGCTCCCCACTCCGCCTACCATGTAGGTTGCCGCTTCGTCTCCGTCGTCCGTTTGCGACGTTGCCCTCCTTCCTTGTTTGCAATAGCTTTACCGCGGCAGTCCCCGAGTGCCACACGTCTTTTTTTTTTATTATAAATCTGTGCCCGTGGGCTTCACTCCCCGTGGGAATGTCGGGATAAAAACTATCCTAAACCCGTCCCTGAGTATCAATCTATTTTTTTAATAGCCTGATGTTGTGTCCCGCTACTTGGCAAAGGCCTTCCCTTCTCCACTCCATCTATCTCTATCCCAAGCAATTTGCTGCCAGCCACTAAGAAAGTTCGAGAGTTTCTTAAGTGGATGACATCGAGTATCAAACTATATCCACATTAAATTTCATCTAAGTAGGTTCAGTGGGTAACAAACAAATATACATTCTCACTTTCGCATTTATAATATCAGAAAACCTTAAGGAAAAACAGAAACAATTTAATAATTGTGATAGCGCTTCTGAATAAACATTTCCATCGGTATAGGTAGAACCGAATTATATCATATAAAATATATTACTTTGAAGTCGAAATTCTAAATTAATCAATCACTTGGTTCAATCATAATGTTATTTATGTTCAGTACTAACATCCTTTGAAGTTGTAATCAATGTCTAGTTTAAATTAAATTGCTCTAATATTCAGGGCCCACTAATATAATGAAAAAGTTGACGACCTCCGTGGCATAGTGGTCACTATGCTAGTCCATCACCCAGAGGTCCCGGGTTCGATTCCCGGTCGGGGCAAGTTGGAAAATGGCCTTTTTCAAATTTTCCTGGGTCTTGGTCATGTTAATCTATATATGTATTTGTCATAAAATATAGTATCGTTGAGTTAGTTTCCCATAACACAAGTCTCGAACTTACATTGGGGCTAGCTCAATCTGTGTGGTTTGTCAAAAAAAAAGGTTAAAAAAGTAATAAAATACAAACAAAATGACGATGTCAAATGCATGTCGGGCCACGCACAGTGTAGGGTTCCGTAGTTGCAGATATCGGCTTTGAGTTCAAGCCTCACGGTTTAAGGACTAAAAAAGGCCTTAAAAAACTAATTGTATTGAATTTGTATGAAAATTTCATTCGCCGAGTACATTTTTTATTTAACGGTTGACTATAACTCTTTAATTGTAAACCCTACTTAGGTTTGATAGTTTTCCTTTTGATCTATTAACTAACATATACAACAGTTTAGCTGATAGGAGGAAATTGGTCTCAAACAAGATTGTGAAAAACGGATCCCCAAATTGAAAAGTAGTATTTACAAGCTCACAATATTTTTGAAAGACTTATACCCCATTCTATGGTATAGTCGAGAAAAAAAAATCCCACTTTATATGTATGGCGTATGGGAGCTACGAATATTTGTTTGCAAAATTTTTTAAAGGTATTTTTTCTACTTTTTTGGCGTGATTAAAATATCTACATACATACCCATGCCACGCTTACCCATTGCCATATAAACATAATTATTTCTCTTCCTTATCACTAGATGGCACTCTATGGTAATAATTAAAATATTAAAATCTTTCATTCCTATTATTTAAATAAGGAATTAGTACTCTAATTAATTAAATATGACTTATTTAAAATGCAATAAATAATTTAAAAGTATATTCAACCCTTTTTTGTCACAGTTTTGCTAGTCGTGCTTGCTGCCATCTCTGTATGCCTACCCTCAAATTCAGTATTGCCTAATTACGGACCCTCCAATAATTTCTATGGCGTTGGGTAGGTATCTGTTAACTACTTTAGTAATTATATTATCTGTCCCATGCCAAATTACCGCTTTCTAGTACTCATAGTATCTGAGTACAACCACAGACGGACTGACAGATAAACAGGCGAAACTATAAGGATTTCTTGTTTACTACGGAACCCTAAAAATGAATATTTCTTGGCAAAAAAAACTTGCGACCCAATTTTTTTATAACCTTCGTTAAATTATCACCTCGCCTGGTCTTTTTATTGCTCGATATTAAAATATTCTGTGTGAAATATATTTTTTTAAATTAAATAATGTTTGAGTAATGAATGATGAAATCTTTGCGTTTTTATCTTTTGAAGATTTAACAAATATTACCTTTTTTCTTCAGTCCTTTTCAACTTTACATATTAATGTAAAATGCAAGTTTAGACAGAATATAATAAAAGACGGTCTTTACTCGAATCCTTGCTAACTCGCTCATACAATAACAGTATATTATGTCGCAGTAAAATTGTATAATCCACTGTTTGACAAAAAATCTAGCTGTTTGGCATTATAGATCCGTTTTGAAAACAGCAGAAAATCTTTGGTAGTACAGAGAAGTCGGTCGCTCCCTGCAGTGAAGATATAAAGACCTGATGTTGATGATAATAATTAACACGCATAAAACATGCGTTATTATTCATTACTACCTACTATTAAGAACAGGTTTTAAGTTGGATAATAATGAAATAAGTAAATAAAGAAATATGTAGGGACAAATTACACAGATTGAGCTAGCCCCAAAGTAAGTTCGAGACTTGTGTTATGGGATACTAACTCAAAGATACTTTATTTTATAACAAATACGATAGATAAACATCCAAGACCCAGGACAATTTGAAAAAGGCCATTTGCCAACTTGCCCTGACCGGGGCTCGACGTTTAAATGTACAGTCATCACCTTCTCCTGTGCAAACTGTAATATTCCATTTCCTCGCAATCCCCCTGAGTTTGTGCTTGTTTTCTTTGACCCCATAACTGGCGTGCGTGCTTCCAATACAGCGCACTTAATTAACCGACTTTCTCAAACATGACAAGTAAACAATAGCAAACTAACTTTGTGACGACTTCCAAACATAAACATCAACGGGTGAAGGCGGTAAGAAGTTTGGCTAAGGCGTTAAGTCGCTAAAGTTTTAAGCCGTGGTTATTATTTTTATGGTTCCGTAGTAAACAAGGAATCCTTATAGTTTCGCCAGGTCTATCTGTCTTTTTGTCCGCGGCTATACTTAGAGACTATGAGTACTAGAAAGTTGTTATTGGTATATGTGGACATTAGTTTTTTAGAAGTATTTATATCATGTTGACAAAGTGTAAAATAAAATCTTAAAAAAATTTTTTCTTCCTTTTCGTGTTAAGAGTCTATTTTTTTTCAACTAGCCCTTCTTGTGCTTTATCGTTGAATAGGTCTTTTAAAAATATTGTCAGACATTGAACATCATTTTACTCTGTTTCTAAAATATTACGACGTGAAAAAAGTTACAACAGTGTATAAGTAACAACATTTAAAGGAAAACTATCAGAGCTAAGTAGGATTTACAAATTAAAGAGTTATAGGCGATCAACTTATAAAACGCACTCAGATATTCCATACGAATTTAATAGAAAATTGGTTTTTCAGAAGTGTTTAATCCCGTTAAAAAAAAGTCGGCGTTCGCAACTGCGGAACTCTGCGCGTGATCCAACACGCACATGGATTTTTTTATTTATAAATAACCACAAATAAGTTGCTCTGACAATCCTTAGTATCGTAGTGCTTTGCCTTATATTACTAAATTTTTTTTCTATGACATAACTCACTCCAAAGAATAATGAATAAAGCTCATAACCAAACGGAATAATCAAACACAGTCATATTGATGTCGATAAAGAATCACACAATATACTATTTTAGATTGCTTGAGAATTTGCGAATATAATTTGTTTCTAAAAGTGCAAACTCTGAATATCTTGAAAATAATGTTGTAAACAGTCAAGAGCGTACTTACCGACGACATTCAAATGAATAAAGTGACTCATGTGTGGAGTCGACGATATTTGACATTCGTAGATCCCAGAGTCCCTGTGCTGAGGGTACTTTATCTGCAACAAAATTCATATTTTATTATTGAAACCTGCCAAGTGAGTCTTGTGTCGTTTTTTGATAGGGTCCCGTAGCTGAAATTTACGTTCAAAGCGATAGAATTGCTTAAAATTTGTGCATTTACAAACATACGAGTAGTTTTGGAGTATTGTAAAAAAATATCGCTTTAGGAAACTTGTCCACTAACGAACCTTTGTTATTTTTAAACCGCCGACATAAGAGGGGTGTTATAAGTTCGACGCTAATGTTTGTCTGTGATATTGTAGCGCTCGAACGGATGGACCAATCTCGAAGCGATTTCTTTATGTAAAAGCAAGTTCCTTTGTAGTTATTTTAGCTACATATGTTAAATGAAAATCGGTTAGCCGTTAAAAAGTTATATTTAGGGGGTTAACGCTTACGCCATATTTTTATGAATATGTATAGTTCTATAATATTATACAGGCTGACTGGTAAATCACCTTGCATATTGAAAGGGGGGACTCAATAATCAATTCTTGTTCCAAATGTATAATTAAAATAGGTGCTCAAAAGTTGAATAAAATATCCAATTAAAACTAGAATTGTGGACAATCGCGCTACGCGCGATGAAAGCAGTTGACGGCGTAGGTAGGTACCGAGCGCGAGGCGAGCACGTGGTTTACAAACATTCCGAGACTTTGCGCACTAATTTAATTAATTTTTTCTTGGTTATTAATAAATAATTTGTTGGTTTTATATTTTTAGACATTACGAGTGATCATGATTTACAATGTCCTCAAATATGACACGTGACTTACCAGTCAGACTGTAAACGCATAGACACAATTATTCAAAACTATCAGGATTTCTTTTAGTCATTTAGCCACGGAACCCCAAATGCCCATCTCAACGTTTTGAACAAGACTCGAATTAATGCAATTTAATTTTCCAGTCTAGTGGACATGAACTTTTATTATTAAAATTCCGAAGTGTCAAAAAATTATTCACGTCATTATACATAGAACCCAATTCATTAAGGTTATGCTCTTTACAAACAGCGCTAATATCTAAGGCCTTTATAAAATAGACACGAGTAAAAGGTATTTTATTTTTTCGACTCCCATTGTTAGTGAGTCGCGCGAAATTTTTAACAATTCTTTTATGAAAATCTCGGAGGCTTAAAAATATTGCTTTCTACACGCTTGTTTGATTAGATTTTCCAGTAAAAACGTTTTTACGGCCTTAAGAAAGAAAAGATAAAGCAAACCAAATGATGAAACGTTAGAAAAACTTAAAGAAGGATTTTACATTGATTTTATGTTTGGAGTACGTATTTTTTTGTTATTTATACAGTACGAGTAACTTAATTATTTAGGTAAATTTACTTTTTCTATCTAACAAGCTCACACAAAAGTTCTCGCTGGTAATTGGCTGGGATAATCTATCGGTTAATCCTAAATCAATGTAATGCCCTTCAAACGGCAGCAAAATAGCAAGAGTGTTCGTTAAAGTTTGAAAGAGGTATACGTAAGGCTGGCTTCACAGCTATGCTAAATCTACAGGGTCACCCGTACGGGCTCCCGGAGCGGAGACACACGTGAGGCGCTTACATTCCGTACGAAACACGCTTCAGGCAGAGCCCGTACTAAGCCGCCTGCTCAATCGTACTGAACTCTCGTTTCACAGCACCGCGGGCGCTTCCCGTACGGGTCGCCGTATTACTGTCAAACCTTAGAGTTTGGCTACATCTGTTAGCACGGAACGGCACTTTCGCATCCTGGTATCCTTTTCTGTCACTCAGAACCGTAGTTAACTGCCTCCATGGTGTAATGGTTGGAGCGTTTGGCTCATACCCGGAGGTCGCGGGTTCGATTTCCAGCGGGGGCAACGACTTTGTGTTGTTGTCCTAGTTTGGGTAGGACATTGCAGGCTGATCACCTGATTGTCTGATAAATAATATGATCCGTGCTTCGGAGGGCACGTTAAGCCGTCGGTCCCGGTCACTGTGTTTGACATTGGTCGTTACCTTAAACCATGTCAGAGGCCTTTAAGGCGGTTTAAAAACTCTGACACTAGTGTTAGTCACTAATACACACGATAAGAAGAAGAAGACTCAGAACCGTTATTTGCTAGAGTGAAAGAGATTGACGGAACTCTATAGCACGGCCAAGGGCCTGACACGCTTTGATAGAGTCTTATTGCGACTTCTAAAAGAAGAAAAAGAAAAAAGTGCAGTGTTTTGTCCTTACCACCGACCGAACATTTGTTCGTGGACGGGTTATATGCACACTTCAAATTGCTTATACTTTAAGAGTGCCTTTAGCCCGACCATGAAAAAAATATACGTAGTATCATTAATATGTCTTTCTCTTACCCCCTGTCGCTTGGTGGCAAACCTACACTACTTGTATATTTAGTCTTTGAGCACGGCCGGTGCTTCCTCGCTCTCTCTTGCTCTAGCTAATGACGGTTTTATGCGACAGAAAAGGATAATAGCATAAAAAAGTGATGTTCCGCACTGACAGATGTAGCCCAACCCTTACGGGTCTAGTACATCTGTGAAACCAGCCTAATGGTGTAGAACAGTGTCAAATTTCAACCAACCTGGAGTGTCCAGTCTTCAGAATGTGGCAGGTGTATCGCTCTGAACCGCTGGTCGCTTGTGTACGTATACCGGCCGACGGTGAGCAGGTGAATGTCCCTGTGTCTCACCCATGACACTTGCATGTTTAACTGGAACAAAGAACATAAAATAATATCATAATCATCATCTTTTCAGCCGCATAACGTCCACTGCTGGACATATGCCTTAACCAAAGATTTCCAAAATGACCGATCAAGAGCGGCCTGCATCCAGCGCTTTCCAGCGACCCTGGTCATGTCATCTGATCACCTTATAGGTGGGTGTCCTACGCTTTGCTTGCCAGTACGCGGTCGCCATTAGAGGACCTTTTTGCCCCATCGGCCATTAGTTCGTTGCGCTATATCGTCGCGTATATATTATGATATAATAAAATAAAATAATATAATAATATATACGGATATATCACACTGACTGAGCTAGCCCCAAAGTTCAAACTTGTATATATTATAGGATATTAACTCAAAGATACAATATTTTAAAATAGATACATAAATAAATAAACATCCAAGTAATAAAATAGTAAAATTGTTATGATTTAAAACTAATTGGCTATGTAAAATCGGATTAGCCTTGTTATTCAACAAGGGTATTAGTATAAAGGTATTTAGGGCTTGCTATTCAATATTCCAAGTATTTGCTAGGGCATATTACCTAAATAATTAAGCTCGACAGATAATAGTAATTTTTGTTTAGATATTGTTTTAAATTTAGTCTAGCATCTTTTGCATATTGCTTTTCGTTAATCAATTCTAAGGGCGCGTACAGACGACACGCGTATGCCATGCACAAGCCTAGCCCACGCCTAGCACGCTTTAAAATTGGTTGTATATAATTTGAGTCCTTATCACACAAAAATACAACTCAAAGTGCATTAACCGAAGTCCAGTCGGGGCGAGCGCAGGGCGGGCACGAGGCGGACACAAGGCAAACGCGAGACGTAGGCGAGCGTGCGCGTATCGCCCAAAAGCGCCCTTATTATAATTTAAGTCCTCCGGCAGTGTCGGTGTGTAACTAATAGGTAAAGAAAAAAGTATTTGTAGTATAGAATAAACTGTGACTGGATTAAAAACTATCACGCTATGATTATCAGTGGCTGCTATGTCGCCCACACTGGATGTTATTTGCGGCCAAAAGTTACTCCTAAAGTAAAGATCCTCCCACGCAAGTACCCAACGTTCATGGAACGGAAATGTTTTGACAAGTTTAATCAACTTTTGACAGGTTTAATACAATTAAGAACTTTATTATGACAAAAAAATGTTCGTTGGAATAAATTATAATGGTATATAATTTTAATTTGAAGATTAGATAATAGCTAGAACTTACCATAAAAGGAATATATATATATATATTTAATATTCAAATCTAGTGCTATAGCAATAGCTTTCTGAATAAAGAGATCTCGTCATATAAAGACTCTTTAATTGAACCCTCCTTAACGAAATAGTAATAGTTGAGTGAGTCTAGTAAATGACCTCGCACTTACATATACTTAAAAACTTACATATGCTTAGGTATATTAAAAACAATTAATTGTGGCTGTTTTTTAATATTTATAAATAATTATTTTTTATAGTAATTTGAATTCAGTAGCTGTCATACACAAAAAGCATAATAACAAAGTGACTAATATTAATAGATATTATGAATATCCTGTGATGATATATTTTTAATATCACTCTGATCTCGTTCTGGATACACGGGTTGAATATTGTAGTTGATAGTATAAAGGTTTTTCTCAGGTTGCTACCCATTCTCTGTCATATGAGTCACCGTAAGTCACTTTTTACGTTCACGACATCAATGGAAGAAGAAATAGGAGTTACTCATTGTTATGAACAATTAAAGTACTTGGAATACCGTATTTAATACTTTGTCTTTATCTAAATGCGTTCACGGTTTCATCCTGAACTATACTATCCCTATTCTGCTTATGTATGTCAATGGTCAAAATTTATAAGTACTTAACATATAATTTAGTTAGGTAGGTAGTTACATTTAGTGAATTTAAAGCCGAGGCACTAAAAACCATGGGAGAGGCCTATGTCCAGCAGTGAACGTTATGCGGCTGAAATGATGATGATGTTGCCGAAAATCATGCAAAATCGCGAAGAAACGGAACGGTATAAACAGTTCAAATTTAATACTTTCCTCGGCCAAATCGTCTACAGCAGATTGTGAAATCACTATCAAGTCAAGGTACGAACGCCAAGACAAACTCGGAATAGTCTGCAAACACTAAACTCATTTCCTGAGCTAACTTTCAAAAGTCATTTTTCGTCGGAGCTGCCGGAATCGGAGTTGGCACTATTTTAGATTTCTATTTATTGAGACTTCTGCCGGGAAAGGAAATGTTTTGACAAGTTTATTTTGCTTTTGATAGCTTTTATAAAGAGTTCAACTGTTTTTCTGTGAAAAGATTTACTCATTTATTATAAGTATTTTGAAATATTGTTGGTTATATTTTAAAATATTGTTTATAATAAGTTCTTACATAGATGTTCAAAACTAAACACCGACTTTAACACCAATTTTGTTAAATTTCTATGGGACTACCTCGACAAGACCCTTTCAAGCAAAAAAACAGATTTTCTTAATTGTTTCAGGCGTCTTTGAGTAATCGGAAAAGAAAGTTACTTAAATAAAAAAACATATGTATATCAAAAACAAACAAAAAACGTGTTTTATTTCTTTGTTTTGAGTCGGTTAAAAATCAAAGGTACAATTTAAGTCGCGCCTAGTAAGGATCGAAGTTACTTAAGGATCGAAGTTAGACTTAAATTTACTTCAGAACGCTTGGACTCCTTCTCACAAACTGGAAATACTTGGTTTCATAACAGAAATATACGAGCAAAGTCAAGACCATACGCTGTGTTGTTAAAATATTGAGAGCACAAAAGTTGAGCTTTTTGCACTACAAAAATATAGATTTATCAACATTGGTTGCTTGACAATAAACTTATTCGTTTAGATCAGCAAAAACTTTCGGATTTAGAAAACAAATGATCTAATAAAATTAATGAAATGATATAAATATGTCAATTATTAATATTTTTTAATTAATATTAATTTAATTCATAATTTTAAGTTTATTAATTCAAAGTGTTAAAAAAAATACGAGCAGATAGCTAAGAATACACAAAACAGTAAGAATACTGTACTAACTGACGAATATTAGCTCTAGAAACATGTTTTGTTTTTCGTGCGTGTAAGTGACTTAAGCCTAGTGTCAGACAAAGTAAGCTGTCTAAAGGCATATCTGACATGGCTTTACGACTGTTATACAATGATAACAGCTGGGACAGCCAGCTTAATGCACCTTCTTAAATGCGGTTAAGCTCGAGAGTTTTTCTCTTTCTGTTGGTCATATTTAAGTGTGGACCACTGCCAGCATTACTTCACTGGCGAATAAACTATCAATGCGTACTTTCATCGGGCCACAAATCGTGCTATAGAAAATTTTAAAAAAATGAAGCTACGCTTCTGTACATTTTGTATTTTGTGCTGAAACGTCCTTATTTCAGCAACGTCCAATTTACATACGGGTGTGCCGCAACCACGCTTAAAATGAAACGTAACAATAGCACAATGCAACTTTAAAGTCTCTATTGTGCGCGCAACTTTATAAATAAAAGTCTCATTAGGCGACGCCACATTTCCAACATAAATAAGGCTAACGAGATATCTCTGTTTCTTTCATTTGCTGGTATTGTGAGCGAGATGGATTTATTTTAAATGTTCTGGACGGTAATTAGTGTAACAGATCGTGGCGGATGCAAGAGTTGACTAATGAGAAGGAGATGCGTAAAACATTGGGGGAAGTTATTTATTGACCGACTTTAGAAAAGGTTATCAATTCCACTGTTTTTTTTTTGTAAGTATTTTACGCGTTACATAATATTTCGACAAATGGATGTAGTAACCACTGAACATTCATAATTGAACATTATTGAGCTTTGGGAAACTGTAAGTGCACGGGGTAATTTTTATTAATAATGAAGAATAAAGAATTAACGGTAGGACCGATTCGACCTCCCATAAAAATCTGGTGCACACCTGTGTAAATTAAATATTTATAATTTTTAGTGTAGCATTTATAGTCAGTTGTTTGTTTGTAAAACATAATTTACCTATATATTTTATATTATCAGTTACTTGGCTCGCGACTCAATGTGCCTCTACCTTACCTAGTTACTGTTTCACTAGAAGTCATTCAATACAATCACAATTTTACGATTCAAATTAACATGTTAATGTTAGGGCATCTTCAGACGACACTCGCACGCTAAGCGCACACATCGCCCATGCCTAGCATACTTTGAAATTTGTTGCATACAACTTGAGTCCTATCTAGCTAGGCGTAGGTTAGGCATCCGCTTGGCTTGCGCGTGTCGTGCCCTTATTATAATTTAAGTCCTCCGGCGGTGTCGGTCTGTAAATACTCGGCAAAGAAAAAGTAAGAATATTTTTAGTAGTATAGAATAAACTGTGACTGGATTAAAAACTGCCATTTTGTGATTACCATGGGCTGCTATGTCGCCCTCACTGCATATTATTTGTGGCCAAAAGTCACAATCAATCTCAGTAGGCCTGAATGGAGCTAACTAATCATTTTGTGTCTTGCGGCTCTAAGTAGGCAGAGCCGCAGAACTCAAAGACATCTTCTAGTGTTATAATGGACAAGAAGGTGGAAAAAAATAATAATTTAAAGTCATAGGTTGCTAGCCGCATCATCTATTAACATCACGAGGGTAGTTACATTCAGAGGTAAATTCTATTTTGTCTTTTCTTCCAGATCAAAATGAAATAAACCAATTTTTTACAGGCAAATACTTCAAAAATAAAATGTTAATCAAAACGACGACCCAGACGGCTGCGAAAGACAACCTTATTTCATCAACAGAAACGTTGCAAATTTAATTCCGCTATTAAATTTATTGCTCGAAATTCAATCAAAACTTCGCCTGGCCTTGGGAATTGTGACGATTTATGAAGGTGCCATTCTGCTACCACTAAGTGGGAATCAAAGCTTTGGGCTAAACTTTAAGCGGGCTTTGATAATTTGTGTTTAGCATTAATCACTTGTTTTGAAAAGCTTATCGAACAAGGTGTCAGACTCAAAAGATCTGTTGTACTATTTATGAATTTATTTAACATTTAAAATCATATTAGGTATTAAATATACGGATACAGATGTATTTATCCTTGATGGGGTAGACAAAGCCCAGGGCTGTAAGACTCAAAGTTCATCTAAACCAAATCTGCCCAAAAATATGTAAGTTATAAACTTTAAAAATCTGATGGAAGGGGAAAATGTGAAGTAACAGAAAAGGATGCACGTACAGCGCTCTTGACGTCACTGATATAAGGACTCGCTTGTATGAAAGAGACAGTGAAATGTACCCAACACGCTCCAGCTCATACTTCAAATGCTAATTCCTGCTTCATTATTTAACCAATTTTCTTGCTGTCTTCAAAAAAGATTTTTTTAGCTTTATTTTCTGTTTTAAAATAGCCTATTAAGGCCATACCTAAATTTTCCGGGGACCAGTGCTGCTCCCCATTTAAAATAAATCATTTGAAAGGCAATGGAGATATCATTTAAAATTGTGTCTTGATCAAGCCCTAGCCCTTCAAACTATTTTATGAACTACTTACTGTTTACAGTTGAAAGTGAGAGACTTAGACAAGAGTATTTCACATACTTAACAAACTAAAGAGTTGTTCGAGTTTACAGCTGATTGTTAAATTTACATAACGCCGTAAAACTACAAAGGTAGCCGCGGAATCCTGCAATGAGCATAGTATCAAGCATGCATTATGTAAATGTGGAATGTTCTTAGTTAGCGTTGTTATGGCTTCATATCACTTTTCCACTTGCAACCGACGTCAGTTGTTACTGTTATACATTGTTTAATTAACATTATGCTTGCCGTGTGGTTTCCGGCAGAGTAGAATAGGGCCACTCCAAGACTTCCCGTGGATGTCGTATAAGGCGACTTAGGGAATACAAGCTAAACAAAGCTTATAAACATCAATGAGACCTCTCCAAACCCGTCTGGCAAGCGTGGAGAGTGTAGGCCAAGACCTCTGGCAGCTCTGGCCAAGTTTGGCTCGGGTAGTACAGAGAGGGTCATGCTCCTGCAGTGGAGACAAAAAGACCTGATGATGAATGATGAATGCTTTTGCTAAACTGAAAATTAAAAATATTGTCGTCTAGTTTTAAAAAATGTTTTGGGCCTAATTGGCCACTGTACCAATGTAGTCCAGTTCCATTAATTATGCTAAAAAAGTGGTGAAACCAAATCTTGAAATATTTTTTTTAGTATAACTCCCATACAAGATGGCAATAGCAGTGACGTCAAGAGCTCTATTATATACGTGCATCCTCTGTTGCTTGATATTATTCTCTCTCTTTTTTAGGTTAAACTATTTTATTTTATTTTATTTGAAAAACCATACAGTTCTAATATCTACCTAATAACTCTTAACTATCTAGAAACACAATTAACAGGTTTTCGCATAATAATAACAAAACTTGCTTACTATATCATACCTAATATTTAAACAATAATAAAAGTAGTAACACACAATACTGTCTGGGTAAGTTTTAAGGAACCTGATCGAACCACTTTTTAATTAAAAAGTTCTTTTGTTACTAGTACAGGTATGTCTGCCATTGTCTGCCTCAGACGTAACAAAACAATAGTGAGATGGTTAGTGATATAATTATTATTAGAATAGGTATAAACATACATTTCGTAACAGTTAAAAAAATTATCACACGATATTATTCTCTATGGAAATACTATCTTTTTGTATTTCAAGACGACCAAATATTCAGACAAAATATGCTTAATATTTGCATGAAGACGTCTCGCTGCGGAGCATTTTAAGTATAGCAGAGTTATCTTCAACATTTATCATAAACTGCTCAAGACGGAGGTACGCAGCTATTCCAAACAGCTACTCTACTTCAACTTTACTACCTCCGTAGTAAAGTTGTAGTAAAGTTTAGATCATCTATGCGCTTTGATAAAGAAATGCATAGATGCAGGACGTGCTCATAGCGTCTTGTTAGTTATCGACTGAACCAAATAAGCAATACTTTTAAGGGTTTTCACCCGTGACTTTTTTATTCATCGTATTTTTTACACTTTTTTTATTCCTTTTTCTATCATTTTTTGGAAGTCGGTTATTCGAAAAAGGAGGAGGTTGTTGTTTAGTTATGTTTAGCGATTATATAGAGGCGCTTAGACTGATTGGACATAACACGATAGTGTATAGTTCTATTTAATCGATTGGAGCTATTTTTAAGCTTATTCTTAGTTTCCTATTAGCTTTTAGAATTTCAGTTAATGTAATATAGTCAACAGTTTCAACAGGTGTAATTTTATGTAGCGTCGTAAGTCATTTGAACCAACTTCAAAAAATGAGGATGCGGCACAGCCCGCAGACCATTTTGATCGCGGCAGACAGGTATTGTGGACTGTCGCAGGCATCTGTCGCTCGTGTGCGAGAGCCCTAAGTCGCCTTTCACGACATCCACAGACATCTTCTAAAACTTTACGGCACTTTAGTTTAGGCTACTACTATCACTGTAGACACATATTGAGAAATAATACTTACAGTTTTATTTCCTAAATTCTTTACTCTGCAGTTCAAATAAGCAGTTTTTCCTAGCAGCGCTGTCACATTCTTCGACGCCATGAGGTCGAAGTAGGGTCCAGATCTGGGGGTGGGTCGTGGTGGGTCAACAGTAGCGACCCCCTGCCGGATGGCATTGTCTGCCGACCCGGCGGGGGCGACCGTCGCCGACTCATTGGTGGGCGTGCCTTTCCCGAGCTCTCGTTGTGCTGAAGACACTGTTAAAGAAAAAAATAATAATTTAAATTGTGTTTCTTGAAACATACATACATACATACTATCACGTCTATATCCCTAATGGGGCAGACAGAGCATTTTGGGTCTTGCGGTTCTATGCAGAGCCCAGGGCCGCAAGACCCAAAAGCCACTTTTAGCGTCATGGTGGGCGAGAAGATCGAAAAGCAATCAATACAGTGATGGGTTGCTAGCCGCATCGCCTGTTAACATGATTTGCATTTTTGCCCATTCCCTCGATCGGCTTTTACGATCTGCGTGGGAAGAGAAGCAGCTGGTACATTCTAAGTTTTTTTTTATTTCTCCCAGACCAGCATGGGTTTCTTGAAAAACAATGATAAAATTTTGAGTAGGGAATGGGTGAGAATATAAGGACATTACTACACGGCGATTCACGAGCGATTTTAAAAGATATGCGATTGCGTAGCAAGATCGCTCGCAGTGTGCTCGCCAAGAGGCTATATGCGGGTAGCCATATATATTTTTGCTTTTTCATTCTTCACCTTCATGCTTATCATCACGCTAAATATAAGGCCTTTGGATCTTATGGCTCTTGGTTAGTTTTTGTCAGAGAGGATACTTTATTAGACTTTTACCTTGATTAAACTTTAACTTTATTAAATTAGATATGTGCTAGTTTTGTGTCACTTTTTGATTCATTTCACCACAATTATCAATAGGTATGATCAAAGAGGGCGGTAAATGTTGAAATCTGCTAACTGAGACCCCACTAGGTAATATAAGTCTACCGTAAAATAGTCATCACTAAATATATTAAGAAAATATAAATATTTCAACAAATTTTATGAAAAAATAACTGTGATATCCGTTTAATAAAATTAGTAGTAACTCCTTTAACTTATTGTTTAATACTGACCTATAAATAAGGTTTTCTAATCGTTTTCAAAAGAAACATTACGGGAAAAACATTTAAAGTAATACAGTTAACATTTCAACAAGCTCGACTTCACTCTGTAGTCTGTTCTACGAAATTCGTAGCACCCCGTAGCGCCTCGTAGCACCTCGTAGCAATCAAGGTACGATTTGCTTTGAGATATAACGTAACTATATTTGCGTGTTAGAGATTCGTATAATTAAATACGATAACAGAATTTGCAGTAAGTATATAATTCTCGATTTGAAATAATTTTAACTGAATTCTAAGACTTTTCAGCAAATATGAACATTATTATTGTCGTCATAACACTCAAAACACATTCACATAAAAAAAATATTTTTAAAGTTGTAAGAAAACAATATAAACAAAAATCAAACTCCATCAGGTTATTTGAAATTTGGACACAAATTTGGGCCACTTTTACAAAATTAAAATTTTAGATCGAATTGAAGTTTCAAAATTACAAAGTAATAAAATAGCCGCAAGCGCCCATCTAAATTTAACAGGCTTACAGATTATCACTAAGGCCATTATTCCGGTGTATCCACGTGGAAACTCAGTCAATCGTGGCTTTTTAGACGACCTCCGTGGGTATTGCTAACCACGCTAGTCCGCCACTCGGAGTTTCTGATTTTCAAAATGTCCTAGGTCAAGAAAATAGCAAAAATTTCGTTATTCATTAATTTTTTTTTTTTGTATTCGAAATATAAAATTAAATTTAAATATTTTATCTTTTCGTACTATAATATTATATTTTTTTCAAAATTCTAATTTGCAACCTATACTGTTGTACCTTTGCACAGGAATCGATGAAGGGCGATTTATATGACTGATATTTGTATGTATTTACGAAATAGTTTTGACAGTTTTATATGACATATTGTATTTTTTTTTGTTTTTTTTAAATATAGGGACAAATTACACTGATTGAGCTAGCCCCAAAGTAAGTTCGAGACTTGTGTTATGGGATACTAACTCAACGATACTATATTTTATAACAAATACATATATAGATAAACATTCAAGACCCAGGACAACTTGAAAAAGGCATTTTCTAACTTGCCCTGAACAGGAATCGAACCCGGGACCTCTGGGTGGCCGACTAGCATGTTGACCACTACGCCACGGAGGTCGTCAAAATTTTATTTGTGACATTTCCATTTGCAACCAAGGGTACACGTCAAATATCTATACAATATGTAAAGAAAACCCTGTCCTATCCGTTGAGGTCATATTGGGTAGCTTGTGTAGGTTCTATTTATCGGTGTTTGCCATCCCCGATATCACGAAAAAATTGCGGCCAAGTGCGAGACGGACTCGCTTATTTAGGGTTCCGTAGCAGCAAGTAACATAATATAGAATATCGTGTAGTTCGTTGTAACTTTTACCGACCGATTTTTTCTAGATTTAGTTTAACCGAAAATTGGTTTGAACGAGATCTAGTAAGAAATATTAAAACAAAAACTACTTACTAGATCTCGTTTAAACCCATTTCTGGTGGTAGTTTCCATGGTAATGAACATCATATATATATTTTTAGGTTTATCCTTTTTTCATTTTAGAAGTTACGGGGGGAGGCACCCATTTTTCCACTTTGGAAGTGTCTCTAGCGCAAACTATTCTGTTTAGAGATAAAATTATATTAGAAACCTCGATATCATTTTTGAAGACCTACACAAAGATATAGATTTTAAAAACAATTGAGTTTTAGTCCTAAGTATGGGAAGCCCCCAAAATTTATTGGTTTTTTTTCTATTTTTGTGTAAAGATCTTAATGCCGTTCACAGTATACATCTACTTACCAAGTTTCAAGTATAGTTCTCATAGTTTTGATAATAAGTGGCTGTGACATACGGACAGACAGACAGACAGATAGACAGACAGACATGACGAATCCATAAGGGTTCCGTTATTGCCATTTGGCTACGGAACCCTAAAAATGTGCGGTTCCACAACAAAATATGAAATACCTACCGTTCTAAAATGTATAAAGTTGCAGATGTTTTGCGATTTCAGGGATGGGAGAAACGGATATATAGATTTTATACAAGCTACCCAACATTACTATAACGGAGCGTACAGGGATTTCTTTATTTATTGTATATTATGTATTTATCATTTTACAATACAAGTTTATAAACTTAATTCGGGGCTAGCTCAATATTTATAACTTAACCTTATATAATTTTATTTTATTTTTTACACAACTTAGAAACAAAAAAGGGGGAAGCTCCAGCTGATGTACAATAACCATTATACAATTGTTGTCTATTTATCTTTTCTGTGAATTTTAAGTATTTACCGTCACTAGTAAACAAGCCACTTTTTTTAGAAATCCTCATCATCTAAGCATATGCCCAGTTTCATCGTCAGGCGAAGTTATGGTTTTTTTTATTTAATACTAGCTGTACCCGGGCATCGCTCCCCGTGGGAATTCCGGGATAAAGTGTACCATATGTCCTTCTCCTTGTCTTAAACTATATCCATACCAAATTTTATCCAAATCGGTTCAGTAGTTTAAGCGTGAAGAGGTAACAAACAAATAAACAAACTCACTTTCGCATATTTATAATACTAGCTGTACCCATGCTGGTCTGGGAGAAAAGAAAAAACTTAGAATGTACCAGCTGCTTCTCCTCCCGCGCAGATCGTAAAAGCCGGGAATGGGCGAAAATGCGAATCATGTTTACAGGCGATGCGGCTAGCAACCCATCACTGTATTGATTGCTTTTCCATCTTCTCGCCCAGCATTACGCTAAAAGTGGCTTTTAGATCTTGCGGCCCTGGGCTTTGCATAGAGCCGCAAGACCCAAAATGCTCTGTCTGCCCCATTAGGGATAAAGACGTGATAGTATGTATGTATGTATGTAGCTGTACCCGCGGGCTTCGCACCCCGTGGAAATTCCGGGATAAAGAGTACCCTATTTCCTTCCCCAAGTCTCAAACTATATCCACACCAATTTTCATCTAAATCGGTTTAGTAGTTTAAGCGTGAAGAGGTAACAAACAAACAAATATACAAACTCACTTTCACATTTATAATATTAGTAGGATTAGATTGTATACCAGTCTGAAAGCGTATACTCAAAAAATTGTAAAAAGCAACAAGCGCTCTAATTTTACCATACCCCAGATTATAGCTTACTCTATTATCCCTGTTTTTCCTTGTGGAAACTAAACCAATGACGCGAGCGAGCGCGGTGACGTCACAATACCTCATAATAAAATTGTAAATGTCAACGTAGTAAAAATAACGCACAAAGTTCATAAGATAGGAAAATATATTATTTTGGTAATATTGATTTTTGCTGTTACATTAAAAAAAGATTTATGTCTTCTTTTTCTTCTTTCTTTTCCCCAACCCCTCTAGGTAGGATCGCCACAGCATGTAAGTTGGTTTCATTTTACTTTATTCCTCGCTCATCTCAACGAGTTAGTCTCGAATGGACATACATGCAAATAGTCTATGTAGAAAGTATATTGTGAACCCGTGAATCTTTAAAAAAGTAAGTTAAAAAACGACGGGTTGCACTCTGGGAGTGCCGGCAGAAGTGAAAACTTGAATATTAACGTTGTGCATTTTTGATATTTTGGAATGGTTAGGGAATAATTTGGCACGAATTGCTTTAATTATCAGTATAAAATATTTCAAATCTTTTCTGAACCACAGTCTGTCACAAATGTCACAAGCATGACCAAATTCATTTTCAACAAAATCATTTTCAAATACACAGCAGTATGGCCACTACACAGACGGTCGAGCCATCAGCTGTCACCATCCATGGATGCGCGTAGCACGCTGTAACATAAACACACACGAACATTCGCGCAAGCGCCCTGCGCCGCCTAAACGAAACAGCAGGCGCAGGCATACATTTTCGCCGCGCCGTAGAAAGAGAGGGGGATACTCCCTCTCCTACGCCGCGCCAGCTGTCTACTCTCCATCCGTCTTACGAATTTTCGATCAGGTCACGTGTCCTGACGCGAGTTTAACATTTTTTACCCATTCCAAAAAAAGTGCACAACGCCGCTAAAGAAGTTTTCACTTCAAAAAAAACCATTAATCAGTTTGATTTTTTGTTACATGATTCAAAATTATTTCTTATGTAAGTAGCCAACACTGATCGCAGATTTTTAAATTGCCTTATGGCATTTGACATAGCTTGACGACTGCCATTCATGATGAAACCGGTACTTACCTACAGAGGAGCTCAAAATATTTTTGTGCACTTGTCACCCATCCAAATGCAGGCCACGCTCGGGGATGTTTAACTTGAAAAAGCGCTAGTAATGCGTACTACCATCGAGCACCGAGCTACCGAGCTTCTATACAGTATGTTAAAAAAAACCCGTCCGATCCGTTAAGAGCCCGCTGTAATCTTTTTGCACGCTGGCAGCGGGCGCACGCACACAACGACATGCCGCTCACACACACAGAGCTACGTAGGCGACGTAAAGCGCGGTGTAGTGCGCTCAGCGATCGTTGATGTTTTTTGGTTAAATATACTGGTGGTACATTATGTTTTGGTGCAATAAAGATTTTCTAACTTACTAACTGGTATAAACTAACAGATATTATTCAAATTTTGGTAAAAGTTTTATTACAAATGCAATCCTAATTTAAATGTTAGTAATAATATATGAATATTAAATCCTTGAGTGCTTTGGATTACGGGTAATTAAAAAATATTATGACAAAATAATATGATAAATCGTGAAGGTGATAATAATGGAGACTTCTATTCTTTAACTTATACCTTTAAACGAGCAACTCTTGTAGGTATATTTATTTATTTATATATTTATAAATTTCGATGATCTCGAAAACGGCTCTAACGATTTTGCTGAAAATTGGTATATGGGGGTTTTCGGCGGTAAATAATCGATCTAGATTAGTCTTATATTTGGGAAAACGCGTGTTGTCGAGTTTTCATGCGTTTTTCTTTTCACGCAGAATATAGTCGCTAATTTCTCCGCACCGGCCGCCATCCGTTTGGCTCAGCGGTTAAGGATGCGGACCGCTAGAAAGAGTGTTACGGGTTCGAATCCCACTCGGTGACTGTTAATGAGTAGTTTTGTTTTTTTATGTTCAAGTTTATAAATAATTTTTTACTTTGTATTGTTAAAAACAATACAAAGTAAAAACGACAAGTTTCAAATGTAGCTAATGTTTGATATGTAACCGAGTAAAGCTCGGTCACCCAGGTACTTTAGCAAAGTTGAGTATTATTTAATTTGTATAGAAACTTAAATAAGGCAAGTTTTAGCAAATTAGGTAGTGCAAAGTATTACTTATCATTGATTGTAAGCCATATTACTCCGTATTACTCTCTACATGGTGATTTTTCAATGGTTTTAGTGCCGAAAGCCACTTCATAAGGATCGTTATTAATACCTAAATAGCTAGTTAAAATAAAAATTCAGAAACAAAAAATCGTGAGATCAATTAGTAGTACCACCACCTGGCCGGCCCGACAGAGTTCATCGAGCTCACGCGGCAGTTTTGGTCAGGCGTAACTACTATTAAGTATTACTTTTATTTAAAACTCTTAGATCTGTTGTAGCTAATAAGTATCACGATTTGTAAACAGTATTGGCAGTTGTCATAAGTGTTGCTAAATTAATAAAACCTAAGTGGAAGTCGATTGATACAGTTGGTACGTTCGTACGGTCGGGTATCTGTGGCAAGTTGTAACGAACAGACGGATATTTTAAAAATTGGCAGCACTAATTGACCGGTTGGTGAGAATTCATTCTGAATAAATAATGAAGGTAGAAATTAAATGTCTTTGGTGAAATTTTTTTTACAAGATTCTGGGGCATTGACGGTGGAGATAAACACTTGTCATGGAATCTATGCGAATCTTTTATTTAACACTACGTGGTCTCGATCAGAAGTCATTTTCGCAACATTTTTGTCTTGTCATACACAAATATGTATAGAAGATTTTTTTTACACGATGACATTTTTTTCCAAAACCAATGAAAAGTCAGCGTGTATATCGAATGAAAAGGAGTTTAGGGAGGTAGCACACGGTGAATTCTTTGGTAGCTATGCAGTCGCTGGTCATAAACCGATGGAGAATGTTGCGATGCAGTAGCGCGTTCATGAAACACACGACTGCATCGCTAGAGTAGAAGTTGCCTTCCTTATTATCGAATAAAATAAATAAAACTGTAGAATTAAGAAAATTGGTATAATTTGTCTGAGTATACATTTAAAAAGTACACATACAAATCTGCTTGACAGGAAACGCTACATTTGCTTCTGATTTTCGATTAAAATTATTGCAGAAAAGCCTCATGTTAGCACGCAAATCTGACTACCGTTTTAAACCTTGCGTGCTCAAAACAAATAATATCTAACATATAAACGGATTTCGATGAAATTTAGCACAATGATGAGAAATAGTGTCGCAAAGCTACTAGAAGTAGAGAATTCCAGAAGAATTAGCAAGTTCTAAAATAATGTGGAATGTTCTAGAAATTTATAGAATAATCCAGAATGATGAAGAATTAAAAAGAAGGTTGTGGAATGTTTGAGAATAATCCCGAGTTCACATCGGTCAACCAACACTAACATTCTAAGTCGAGGTGACGGAGGGTCAAGCTCATGAATTTTCTAGAAATATCTATTCTCGTACCTTGGCAGGCGTATATAAAAGTGGTGAGATAACTTCAAAGAGATTTAACAAATATTATCGGCGCGTAACCTATACAACTTCAGCGACGAATTTTGGACTATGACTGCATGAAGACTTGGACAATGGACGTTTCGAAGACCATATTAGTGTGTCAATCTTTGGTTGCATAGTGAATAAATTCCCTAAGAAGAGTGTTGGCATTTTTTTCCAAATCTCAAACCCCACTTTCGTAACAATAGCTAGGATACTTATTGAAGGTACAAGCACGTATTAATTATAATATAAGGCTAATAGCTGCAGGAGTTTCATTGAACGACATTTAGGCGGATCGATGATTTCCAGTAGTAATAATTTATGATAAAAATTTATCAACCGGTCTTACATATTATTTTCCCAAATCTCATCGTCTCGCCTGATAATTTCAGTTTTAATTAACAAATCAGGTCCAGTCTAGACACCAAACTGACAAACGTCTTGTCTAGTGACTTACTTAAGCTTACTTTTTGACTTTTGCAGAATTAGTGGCACCATAGTATTTATTTTTCCGTTTCACATTATCAACGTTCTATTTTTAGCTCGTTTGCTCATTCTATTTTTTTTTCGTCCGCATCCTCCAACATAATCGGAGACTGTATTCTCCAAATTAAAGTTTTTACTAACAAATTTTTGGAATAAAAATGAATTTAACTATTTTTTATTGATTTTTCAAAATTTGTTTTATCTTAAATTTGGGGTGTGGAGGACGGCATCCGGTGCCAGCACTCAGCTGCCGTGCTACACTCCCCAAATGAGTACGGCAAATTAAATATAAAAAATCTTTCAATAATTATGTTTGGTTACTTAGACGATATTAGTGAAATCGCATTTTCATGTAAACTGAATTTCTTAAAATGGCCGCTACATCGCGTCCCTTTCCACCGCGGAGCAGACAGTGCCTGCGCATATGGCCTAGGGCCACACCAGCGCTGAACACCACCGCCCAGCGATGGAATGGGAGCAACATCTTCATTTTAGAAATACGGGGCAATTAGGGAGAACTTGATAAATTTTCTATTTCTTTTCAAGTTTGAAAAATTTATCCGATAGCCCATTATATTTACGACAGTACGTTCAACGACACAAATAAATTACTATAAGTAATCAAGTTTCCCAATGATCAAATCCTATCAGTCACTCTATGGTTTGCGCACGTCATCGCACAGTGACTACGAGGTCGGCGTTGGCGCAAAGAAATACGTCCTCTCGCTGTAAGCGCTGCGCGCGGACTGCCGTCGGAGGGTAAACCGCATCCTATTTAAATAAATTTTTAAGCGATATGATTTTATTTTTTTACATTATTTAAAAAAATATAATTATGATGTGTTTGGCATATTTAAAAAGGGCATGAAATGGCGTTTGTAACGTTATTTTTATTTTTCTAAAATAGGAGCTCAAAACACAAATACAAGCGACTTTATTTACATCGATTTCGGCGAAAATTACGCGACTTGTTGATTTTTTTCCTTGTGAATTTAAATAAAACAATGAAAAAAGCTTCACTCATGTCAGAAAATACTTATTCAGCTATATTTGTGTATTTTTTTTACCGGGTGTTAATGATTAAATCATTTGAAAATCTCGAAAGCCCCGCCACGCGTCTTGCGAAATTTGGCAAAACGCACGTTGGATTCCAGTGAATTATACTAAAACAAGCAAGTTCATAGGCAAAATGGTTCACTCATGCTAAATAATATGTTATTATCTTTCATAATATATAAAAAAAATTAATGATAATCCTGTAGTTTTCTCAAAAACACGACGCAAAGTTGAGTGAAATTTGTCAAATTTAATAGACGGCCTCTTAAGGTAATATTGGGTAGCATGTGTAAGTTATATTAATCGGTTTCTCCCATATATGAAATTTAAAAAAAAAACTGCAGCTCCATACTAAAATATATACCTACCGTTTAAAAATATATGAAGCTGCAGATTTTTTGCTATTTTAGGGATGGGAGAAACCGATATATAGATCCTATACAAGCTACCCAACATCACCTTAACGGTTTGGACAAGGTTTTTTTTAAAGTGTACAAATAAGTTCAACAAACTCACACAAACACATACATCGGTTACCAAGAACTACATGTACAGCGAAACGACCACTTTCTTTGAAGTGACTTGGTGGCTGCCAACTAGGACAAAAGGGCATAGGTACCTACTTTTTACTTTGTAGGTCGGTAGGATCAAACATTTTTCCTTTTCCTCTAGTTTCCGCAAAAAATAGATGAAAGTGGAAATACTGTTAAATTTTCACACAGCTTTTTTGTGGAGTAGGTAAGGAAAGGAATATTCTATTTTATCAGATAAGCTACATGTTTAGTCTTATTTTGAACACTAACTGGATGGAGATAAAACAATTATTATTTTTACTATGACTGACTGAAGAACAGTACCTCCACTTAAAAATACGTGTATGTCAAGTTTTCGTTAAGTTCTTAAGTAGATGGATGAATTGCAATGCCATTCGAAATAATTATTTGAAAAAAAAAGTTGATATTATCATCATTATCAGGTCTTTTTGTCTCTTTGCAGGAGAACGACCCTCTGTGTGCTACCAGAGCTATACTTGGCCAGAGCAGCTAGAGGACTTTGGCCTAAACTCTCCACGCTGGTCAGACGGGTTGAAGAGGTTTCAGTGTGAGATACAATTTGAAATACTGTCTTAGATTAAGCCCTAGATATCCTTCCAAACTATTTTATAAACTTTTACTGTTTAAAGTAAGAACGTAAAGCGCTTCGTGTATTTGCCGGAAAATGTCAAATATCTCCTTAATCTGTGTAATTTTTTTAATTTTATGTGTGGTGAACATGGTATCAAATGTCCTGTAGATATGCCAGATGCTTTTAAAAAGGCACTAGAGGACTACTCATGGCAGCCTGGAACAATAAGTTTTCAATATCGACTGCTCACCCGGTCGCATTGTTGTTTAAAATGTATATTATTATACAGTATACCTGTATGTATACATAGATATCTTTTTTGCCATGCTTTGTCCCGTTATTTGGTGTCGGCCCTTCTCGTACTGCGGCGTTCGGTCCGTTGTCTGGATATCCAGTTGTGCAAAATAGGGATACCATACCAAGCGTATCCCTATTTTTGCCTCTCTTCTTGCTGTAAATGGCTAAAGCCTTTTTGTATGCCCTCTGTGGCCTAGTGGTAACCTAGGCCACTCTGAAGGTCCCGGGTTCCATCCCCGGTCAGATAAAGATGTATCCCATAACACAAGTCTCTAACTTACTTTGGGACTAGCTCAACCTGTGTGATCTTTCCGAATTTATTATTATTCATTTATTTAGAGACCGCTAGATCCCATGTGCGATCTGTCCGAATTTATTTATTCACATTATTTTAAAGGTATTTTAAACAATATGAATTATAATTTCAAAAAAAGTGTCCCAATTATTAAGATTATTAAGATCAATATTTGAAAATTGAACTTAACTCCATATAACAATATTGAGACCACAAACTGCTAACAATATGCTAAAAAATATTAGCTAAGTGCTGAGCCAACATTCAATAGAGTTCCGAAGTCGAGTGTCTAACAAAAAAACTTTCGCCCTTATCATTTCTACTGAGCCTACTCCCACTTAGCTCTCTAAACAAGAAATAACTACACAACACAAACAGTGTAACTCGATACAGCAATATAGAAGTACTCCGCTACAAAATATAGAGAAATAGAAGGATAATTACGAACGATTCACTCTTACAATGAACTATAGCTATCAAAAAGTCTAATCACGATAATATTTTTTAATAAATACGCAGTTACGTTAATTTTTTTTTATCATACTAAATAAAGCTGTATAAAGTTTGGTTGTGACTTGCAGAATATGCTGAATGCGTTTTTCTTGTTATTTAATAAAAGCTATTTTGATTCCTATTTCCATCATAATGCTAGGCTAGTTGCTAGCCTTACGGCCCTGGGCTCTGTCTACCCTATCAAGGATAAAGTCGTGTAATGTATCTATTAATAAAAATCATTATTGTCTCTTTGTAACTGTCACAAAGAGGATAGATTTTACAACTATGGTCTCTAAAAATAATAATGATATAGGGCATTGAGTAATAAAAAGAAAAAAAATATGTTTTGATATAAAAATATAGCTTAAATGCGTCAGTAAACATGATTGACCAAATTTTTTCGTAATTTTCCTTAAATTTCAGTGTAACACAACTTATTTACGTCTCATACTTATGCCACAGATGTGACACTTACGATAGATATTTCACAAGAACCTGGAGCCAGTAAGAGGAGAGAATAATGTATGGAGCATAAGAAGCAATGCTAAAATAGAAGCCTGGTAGGCGAGCCATTATGGACGAAGTTAAAGCGCACCGTCTTCGCTGGATCGGACTCTCAGACACGTCGAAAGAAAGGAAGAGGATCGGGGGGTGAAGAAAGCATACCAGGGCTGGCTGATCGTTCAAAGTCTGTTGGGCCATGGATGGCGGACCTGCGCGAACTTAAGGTTGGTAACTTGTGCTGGAAGCCAAGACACAGCTTGGGTCGCTGAGCCAGGATAGCAGTAGTAGTAGTATTGCCACATCTGTGACCTCTTTAGTTCGCCAAAGTACCCTACGAAGGCCGTTCCCCACTCGTTTTAGTGCCCACCCAAATATAATATTTGTTGTTCCCCTTCCAATGCTTTCTAAGTGCTTTCGCTGGCACGGCTTACTACGAACGTTTTGTTTAATCTTTTTTTTATGTCTCCGTAGTACAATACGACAGATTTATTGTTTTGTATCTAAATTCATATAAATACAATTTTAAAGATGATTTAGAGATTTAATTATCATCATCACATCAGTCAGAGAAAGATACACTTTTATTTTATCACATTTCTCGTTGCTTTCATATATATCGTCTAAATCAATCTTATACGTAAGTAAACCATTTAATAATATTTTAATAACCTTATTTTAGCAGTGACGACTTCTGTGGCCTAGTGCTCATGCTGTAATACCCAAGGTCTCGAGTTCGATCCCCGGTCGGGTCAAAATGGAATATAATCTTTTTCAGATTGACCTTGATCTTGGATGTTTATCTATACATCTATACATCTATATCTATACATATAATAATCTATATACATATAATAAAACAGTAAAAAAAGTGTGTCTGTACATTAAATATATTTCCAAAAAAAATATTGGGGGCGATGGAGACGTAGTAATAGAGTAAGAATTTAAAAAAAAATGTCTGTCTGTTTGTCTGTTTGTCTGTTTGTACACGCTAATCTCCGGAAATACTGGACGGATTCGAATGAAACTTTTTTAGTTATATAGCTATTAAGCCTGGGCAACATATAGGGTATAAATGATTTTGGAAAATGGAACGCCTGATGCAGAACCATAATGGTCCAGCTTAACTATAAGAGATATAAAAATGCCGCCTTAGTAAAAGTGGTTCAGCCTAATGAGCATTTTCCAGACACGTAAAGTCCACGCGAACGAAGTCGCGGGCTTCGGCTAGTTTATTTATATATACCTACTTTGTTACAAAAATATAGTATCGTTGAGTTAGTGTTTCATAACACAAGTCTCATACAATTTATATTTATATAAGATTTAGCAGTGTAAAGTACCAATTTCGTAAGAAAAATGAGCCACTTAAATGTCGTTTCCATTCTTTACAAAATGACACAATCTGAATGAAAGTAGCCGATTATCAGCTACGCGTCACTCTGATTCGCACCCCCTCCCTCTGATACAATATCTACTATCCTTTTTTATCCCAAGACGATTGAATCCGAAGGAAAGAGAAAGGAAATAGGACGTGAGATAAGTCTTGACGGAGGAGTCTTAACTACATTTTTATGTAATCTCTAAAGAAAAATGCTTAGAGGGGCTTTTTGAGGGATTGCGGGGTCAAAATTATGGAAGTCTTAGCTTATCTCCAGAATTTAAAGTGACATTTCCTTATTACCGACTTTAAAAAAGGAGGAGGTTATCCGGATTCGGAGGTACGTTCACCGATTATTAGAAGACGCCTACACGGATTTGGAAAAAAAATCTGTAATGAATGCTTATAATGCTTAATCTGTAGTGAAAACATATAAAGAGGTTAAGAACTTAGCGGAAGGAAGAGAGACATGGAAAGCACTCCACCGACAAGAGCCCAGCTCTTAAATATAAGAAGAAGAATGAATGCTTGTCAAGTAGAACCAACTTAACCTCTGAACTACACAACTGATATTGATAAAATTTCTAGGAGAACCTCGCAAGTACACTATTTCATAAAAAAGAAGACTCAAATCGGTCCAGAGGTCTTCGAATTCGGTGACCCTACCTAAAAAAATATCGCGACCAATATTTAGTATCTATCAAATGAAAGGACTTGAAAAGCTAATTTTACAAATACTTACAAACAAGAACATTATCTTAAAATAGATATTTCCTTTCATTTGATAGATACTACATATTGGCCGCGATTTTTTCAAAAAGAACTAATACCTGTCTGCGGTAAAATTAGGAGCAATAGTAATAACTATTGCTCCTAATTTTACCGTAGACAGGTATTAGTTCTTTTTGGAAATAAGTATATCCAAACATCGCACACTATCCCGTATAATAAAAAGTTGTTGCTTCTCCATCCTTCGCGCCTAATTACTTGGAAACAGGACGCATTGATCTTCATTGTTCTAATCCATTTTATGGGACACTTCCTCAGAGACAAATTGGGTCTCGGGAATAAGGATTGATTTTGTATCCCTTGGATGCAGTTTTTTGTTGAGTAAGATAGAATGTTATCGTAATGGTCAGTTTTTGTTTTTTTTTTTTGTTGAAATTTCCGTGGTTTCTCGCAATGTCTCCGTTCCCTTTCTCAACAATTTGCTTACAATGAGGCTTTAAATAGTATGTTAAATTACTCTATAAACAACTGTTGAAAGCATTACGTTAATTCGTTAGTAGTTTAAAAAGATGTTTTTGCCCAAAGTGGCCACTTTTGACAGAAACGCATTTTAAAGACGGACTTTCAATGATGCTTTCAATGGTTATTCATAAAAGAATTTTGCTGAACAGACTATTGCTTTAAAAAGTTATAAGAGGCACACACTAAAACATATTTTACTATTTCTTCGAACTTTAAAACATTATCTTCAGCAAAATCACTTTTACTTTACCTTTTTGCCAGGCAAAGAAAGAATAACATAGACAAACACAGGCGAAGTGGATATATTTTTAATTGGTTTCAATATTTCTAAGTTACCGTCTACTTAAGTTTATAAAAATTTAATACAAAATCAATAGAAAATTAGTTTTTAAAGGTTTTTAGTGCCATGAACTTAAAGTTGGCATTTGCCACAACGGATCCCTACACTGCCCGTGGTCCGACACAGACTTGGCTACTTATTTTTCTGTCGTCCACTCCTTGGAACACATTTCGTTATGCAATGCTTCGAGTATTGCTTACCTTTACTAATTCTCATTTCAGTACCTAGGTAGTCATTACAGTGCTTTAGTCCATATTCCTTATCCTAGCCTGTAATTACTGCCTGTACCCTACAGGCATGCAATACAAATAAAATAGAGTAGCAGATGCGACACTCTAAAACGCACATATGCTTACGTGTATGCTACCGCAAGATTGTGAAAACCACCGAAGTTTTAAACTGTGAAATAACAAATTAATTTATCATTATGTTATTTAGTGAACGGGTTACTCACGTATAGAGTCAGCTATAATTTAACAATGTCAAATCATCAAATTATAAATAAATAAATAAATATAGAACGTGTAAGGGACATACCCGTAATAATTCAAACTACGGGCTATACTTAACTAGATCACTATAGCGTACTAATATTAAAATAACAGTCAAGAAACGAAAACAAATTCGTCATTCCCATACAAATTGCCCGGGCGGTTGCACACTTTAGTACGGAAATGCCAAAAAATTTTTTTTTTTTCACTCTTAGTTTAATTCCGTTATACTATACCGATCTAGTATAGCCTCTGGTTCGATATAATATGGTTATGTCCCTTACACGTTGTATTTTTATTTATTTATAATTTGATGATGTAGAATTTTAGGAAAAATTGCGGGTAAAATGGAATCTTAAATAAATATTTTAAAGTGGAAGCTACAAAATAATGTTCTCAGTCATTTTCTGAGTTCAACTTTAATTTGGCCTGCACTACGTATCGAGTAGCGTGTCTCGGCTAATTTGCTTAGCACATAATTGACCTTCTGTTCGTGTTAGGTACTGTAATTTCAATCGGCAGGTCACCTACTTCGAAGTCACATTGAGTTTGACCGCCGCTGTACTTCTGTTACTAAAAATCCTAATTTAAAATTTATTTTATTGCTTTGGTACTTTGATTAAGACTTTTTCTTATTAATGGCAAAATAATCGACTAACTTTGTAAGTTTCTAATGTTAATTTCTTAGGTTCACAAATAAGTTGAAAACTTAATTATAGTAATCTTAAGATATCTTGATATCACATTGACTTTTGGTAAGAACATTTATATAAATTAAAAATGCGAAAATAAATAAACATTCAATTTGTTGTATAGATGCTATCTAACCATGTCATTCATCAATCATAGCTAAAAGGGTTTAATGGATTTAAATTAAATTTGACTTACTTATTTATTAACATTTTTATGCACGTGGAAAAGGTATACAAGGAATACATTAAATAAAAGTTGTAAAAAAACACTACTTAGCTTGTACATAATATTTATCCCAGAATAATATGTAGATCTGGTGAGACTGTCTAGAAAAGAATTCGTAACAGCTAAGCTTTTACTAGTCTGTCGGTAGCAGAAGAAATAAAGGTGTCTAGTAGCTAGACAAAGGCCACTTCCTTATTTTATTACACGTACCTTGTTCTTTATTTTTACTCTACTACTCGCAAATAAATCTATTTATCAATACGTCATTAATCTACCATTATCAATCGTCATTTATAGATATAGTAGCTGTACCAATGAGCTTCGCTCCCCGTGGTAATTTTGGGGTGAAAACTATACTATGTACTTCCCTGGGTATCAAACTATATCCATATCAAATTTAATCTAAATAGGTTCAGTGGTTGAAGCGTAAAGTGGTAACAAACAAACAAATATATAAACTCACTTTCGCATTTATAATATTAGTAGGATAGGAACCTTGGTATGTATCAATTTTATTTACATACCTAGGAATATTTTTTTACGACATTATATTAGGACATCTTATCTAGATACCTCTGTATTGCAATGAAAATGTCAATCGACACCCAAAACCTATTATAGTCCATACCTAAACAATCAAAACCTCCAATCTACATAACCGTAACTAAAACCTTCTCCAGCTCAGATTCTGTCCCAATACCGTACATTTTTGCTCCACTAATAACATACATGATAGTAAAATACAAGGCCGCAGGGCGTTGTTATTGTAGTATTGAATACCCCAAAATGGCGCCAAGGGATCGGAACAAAACATGAACGAGAAGGGTTGCAAAGAGAAATTTTATAGCGGGAACCTTCTAACATATTTTTACAATGCGAAAATACCTCAACTATATTAGGAAGGAGATGCTAGCGATAGTAAAATACACACTTTGTGTTGTTATTTAAGTCTCGCCTTATTATCGACGGCAAAAAAGGAAAAAGTTTTCAATTCGAATGTATATATAGGTATTTCTCATGTATGTTCCCGATTATTCGAGAACACCTGGGCCAATTTTGAAAGTTCTTTTTTTGTTAGAAAGAATACTTGTCAGATGTTCACATAGGAATTTTATCAGTTGTGTTTTGAATTGGCATGTGTTGTTAAAAAGGAAAAAATTAAAGTTTTAATGTATGTCAGAAATATCGGAGTGATCTGCTGTTGATTTCAACAACCAACATGGCACTAAGTATTGAAGAGATGGCTTGCGTGAAGATTCGGAAAGACTTGAAAATCATATTATTTATCATGTCTTTTATAGAACATAGTAAATATTGACATATTATAGTATAACTTTCTTGCAAACGAGTTAACAATCCTAAATTTACATGATAAGAAACACTATGTAGTTAAAAACGCGAAGTCGAGCCGCCTAGTCCCTCGCAGCCGTTCACGAGTTGACTTAAAAGTGTTGCCACAAAAGTACAAAAGCAAATAATACTGAAACAATACGTTCGCTTCGCTCAATTAGGCACCTCATAGCATTAAAGCGGTGTAATCCATAGCATCCGGATGAAATAAAGCGACCGACAGACGGGGCAATAAAACTGACCATTACCAGAGTAAACAATATTAGAGAAAGAGTCGTACGCATAAATCTCGATGGACGCCAAGCCAAAATGTGGCGAAAACATTGAATGCTTACTCGTAAATAAAACAAAGAGGTGACATATCGTTTTGATACTGTTTTAGTATGCTCTGTTTCAAATAGAACTTTACTGCAAAGTAAAATATGGTGATTTTGGCATCTGATTTAATTAGTACCAAATATTTCCAATACTAGAGTAAAAAGAATCAGAAAAGCGTTGGGTATAAATTTCTATGTATGCTTAACAAGATGTGGCTTAAACATAGACTTTCTTAAAACAACACATGCTCATTCATTCAAGCGTTCGCTTGAAAAACTTTATTTTTATATTAATGCTAACAATAGTTACCCAATATTAGCCAAGATATTTGAGTTTTTGAAAATCTTTCTTATTTAATAGGTCCTTAATGTAATAATATTTTGTAAATATGATAACTACTTTGCATTACAATTAATACTTTTTAATTTATTTCTGACACAGTTCTAACTTTTTTCGTTTTATATTTTAATAACACTACTGTCATATTTTTAGTTTTCTTAAAGGCACTGACCATAAATAACTAATGTCAAAACACTGACCATGCATTATCAGAGTAAACAATATTAGAGAAAGAGTACACATAAATCTTGACAAATGTCGAGACAAAATGTGGCGAAAACATTGCATCAATAAAACATAGAGATGATATTTCACATGTTATTTTCTCTTCCCACATGTTGTCTTTTATAAGGTTTAAAGTAAATAGACATAAAAAGAACTTCTTTGGCGTGAAATTGGCGTGTTTTTTTAACTCTGTTTCAAATTTTTTTTACTCTCGTTTCATAACTATAACCATGGTAAATTAAAATAAATATATTATATCGAATAAACAGTAAAATATAAACGCAAGCAAGATTAAAAAGTAATTTAATTGCATGTCTATCTTACCGACTCGACTCGACTAGTAATGAAAATTTACAAATAAGCTAGAATAATAACTGTATTAAAGCCTTCACTCAAATTTGTGGATTTCAAAATTACAGAAGTAAGCAGGTATCGAACTATATGACTAAGGACGATATAAGGTAGACAAAACTTATAGTCAGTAAAAATAAGTTATCTAGTAAAAGTGAAATAAAAATAAGAAAAATATAACAGTGTCGTGTAGGGAAATATGCGTTTTGACAAGCCAATCACGAACTACTCCAACCCAATATTAGATTGATTGCATTATTTACAGTATCACTTTGCACGAAGTGTCAACTCCGTGCATTTATTTCATTGTAATAAGGCAAGATATACGTAATACGCAAGTTAGATTACGTTGTTCGTGGATACTTCGAGCAGATAAGGCGAATTTGTTTTTGTAAACGGCTAGGGTGGTACTCTCGTGTTATGTTGGACTTGTTATGACGATGCTAGTTTATGAACGAACGTTTTAGGAAGCCATCTCTGTAAGTAAAGTATGTTACGTAAGAATACTCCATGAAGTTGAAAATAGCGCTTTGTAGGAGCAATAGCATGTTACTTTGTAGTAGCAATAGCATGTTACTTTGTAGTAGCAATAGCATGTTACTTTGTAGTATTCATGCTGACTAGTGTACGAGTAACTAGCGGACATTTCATTGGGTTTGGAAAAATCTTATACCTTTAAACGAGCAATTCTTGTATATTTATTTATATAAATATTTCTGTGATCTCGGAAACGGCTCTAACAATTTTGCTGAAATTTGGTATATGGGGGTTTTCGGGGATAAACAATTGATCTAGATTAGTTTTATGTTTGGGAATACGCGTGTTTTTGACATTACATGCGTTTGTCTTTCCACGCAGAATATGATATAACCGAGCAAAGTGGTTGCCCAGGTACTAAATGTCTATATGACATATTATAAATAAATTCCTTTATAATATCATATCAAAAATATACAAGTTCGAGACAATAAAGGACCGTTTTACGTAAAACCAATAAACGTTGGGGCGGTTGAAACCAAACACTATTTTAACCACCTAAATTACTCATAAACTTTAAATTTCGACTTTCGAGCTAAGAATGGCAGTCTATGATGCCATAATTTTATTTTATGATGTTAAAACTTTTCAGTTTTAACGCTTGTTTTTTGTTTTTAATTGGTTATATACGAGTACATACATACACGTCTTTATCCGTATTGTTTTTTTACGTATTTTTCGCCACTTAGACACACAAGAAACTAAAATTTAAACTAATTAATTAATTTAATTTACTTTCGTATAATATATGTAGTATAATGTTACTTTCTTCCGGTAAAGGGAGCCTTCCGTCCCAAACAGAGTACATGCCTAGGGACTGTGGCAGAATGTTGATGCTCGGAAGTTGTAAATAACTGACTATCCCCTAAGGTACAATATTAAGTGGTGCTTCAATTTAATTTATTGTAGTGGATTCCAAAGTTAGTGTAAATGGAAATGATATAGATGCCTGGCGGAAGAAAGGTTAAGATGATTATGTGTATTAGGTGTGTCTTTTTAAGTAACTTCCAAAGAGAAGAAGGTAATCAATCCGTATCGATTTTTTTTTTAATTTTTACCTAATAATGGAAGACGCTTGAACCGACTTGGAAAATTCTTTTTTGTTTGGAGCATACTTGTCAAACGGTCTCATAGAAATTTATAAAAAATAGTATGTGTAGTTTGAAAATTTTTGGGAGAAGCCAATGTCCAGCAGTGGACGTTATGCGGCTGAAATGATGATGATGATGATGATATGAGTAGTTTGGGGGTAAAGTCGGTTTTTAGTTTTGAAAAATTAACAATAGTAGTCATTCTAATCTGCAACCAAGAGTTATTCGTAAAGTAGAAACAAAAAATCTTTATAACCATTTTTAGGTACCTAAAAATAAAACATATAGGCAAGGCAACTTAACTTAAATGAAGACAACATTTTAAATAATATCTCCGTTTCCTTTAAACAAACTTTTTTAAATAGGGGCAGAATATGACCCTAAAAAGTTTTAGTATCCCCTAAATACAAAAATGCTTGTATTACCTCGGTTCACGGACCCTAACGTAACGCTATATATCGGATACTCCTTCTGCCGGGAACCGCATGTGGGAGATTATCGTGTACTAGGTTGCTTACATACATACATACTATCACGTCTTTATCCCTAATGGGGCAGACAGAGCATTTTGGGTCTTGCGGCTCTATGCAGAGCCCAGGGCCGCAAGACTCAAAAGCCACTTTTAGCGTCATGGTGGGCGAGAAGATGGAAAAGCAATCAATACAGTGACGGGTTGCTAGCCGCATCGCCTGTTATAATGATTCGCATTTTTGCCCATTCCCTCGATCGGCTTTTACGATCTGCGCGGGAAGAGAAGCAGCTGGTACATTCTAAGTTTTTCGTTTCTCCCAGACCAGCATGGGAGACTAGGTTGCTTACAAAAAGTTTACATAGTATAGTATACAAGTTAGTAACAATTCTTTGTATAAAAATCTAAAAGAATATTTTTGTGCAACGTGTTACAAAAAAAGGGGTATAACCCGAAATAGTAACCAAACTAGTCAATTTGAACAACTTTTACTATGAGACCAAGAATCCAGCTCCATTAAATATCTACCTACTATACTTCTTCGTTGTAAATCGGAATTACCACTATTGACAACAAACACACGGAAAACATTATTTGAAATGGGAAAACACCATTGAACTCGCGACACTGTTACCGACCGTAACAGACACCGAGTTTTCACTTATGTTGGCACTCCTAGAGTGCCACTGTTTTCACCGTACCAACATCGGAGGAAAGCATGTTTATTGAATAAAATAAACCTTAGTAACCCAGACCATAGAACATGAACGAAAAACATTCTTACATCCACTGTTAAAACATTTATATACAGTCGTACTTCCTGTATAGCTAGTCAAACACTCATTTACAAACAACGTCCGCGACACGCCACCGCCGCTTAGCGATCAATACCACGCTTATGATTAATTAATCCAAATTTTCACATAATTAAACCTCAAGAACGTATCATAAATCTTGCGGTGAATGCGTTCACAAATTGAGGTTAAAAGTATCACAAAAGATGAGTCGCGCAATCAACGAAACGGGAATTAATGCTCTTACGTATCTAGGTCAGGAAGAATGGGATTCTTTTGTATCACTTGCAGCTGGTGAGGAGTTCTGTGGCTCAGCGGTCCGTGTGATTTGTTGCGAAGATTCCCCACCTTCGCAACTTTTGGAACGCAGTTCCTTGTCGCGCGTTGCAAAAGGGGGCTAGATGGAACAAATTAAGACCAAAAGTTGTCACGACACTTTTTGCTATAGTTGTAAGCCATGCGGCGTGCGCGTGTTTCTTTGTCTGTCTCTCTCTCCCTCTCATTAATCGAAAGGGACTTCGTTCCATCCGGGTGTCCCTTGACACCTCTCAAATTTTTTTTATTTTAATTTGTAAAACTTTTATTTGCACATAAACATAAAAATAACCTTGATACACACACAAACAAATATCTTAAATAAAACTAAACATTACTATTAATAAAACTACAGCTAAACTAAATATAAATACTTAATTAAAAATATAATTAAATAATATTTTGGTATCCGTCCAACTTCTAGGCACCTATTTTTATCCTTCCTTTGATCCCTATTCAGAACTACATTTGATATGGACTGTCTGTCTAAGACAGATCTATATAAGAGGCTTTGGGTGACCTGCGATGCAAATTCTTGAAAAATGATTATTTTATTTTTGGCTGAGAAAACTTTTGTGTACTTATCTTTCTTTCTCTCGTCCTCGCAAATGTGTTAATGTATCTATTTTAAAAAATCCAGCTGTCTAAAAGCATGGTAAAAACCATTAAGTTAAGAAGGAAGCATATAAATTAAGTGTATAAAGATATAAATAAACCTTCGAGACTGACTCTTAGGGAGTCAGTCTCAAGTTTTGAGGCAAATATTTAGGTGATGTTTTTAAATAGTGACATGAAATTTCGCATGCCGAAATGAAGTATTGATCCAGACCCTACCCAATCTAATAACCGCGCTGATCTAGTAGGCTTTCACTTGTTTTCAGGAGGATTATTTCCCCAATATACCCTTCGCATATAATCGCAGTCCTTCCCACAAATAGGGCAGGTGACATTAAGGCCGTTGTCACATTTACTTATTAAGTTAAAGTTAAAAATTATAACCAGCCAAATGCGTGTGGGGCCAGGCACAGTGTAGTCGTAGTTGCGAATGACGATATGGAGTTTACGGGACTAAAAACGTCAAAAAAAATTTACTCCCACTTTACATATTATATGAGTACTACCAAAAAACAAAATTATTTTATTTTACCACTATGTCGGCAGAGTTAATAAACATATTTATGCCAAAAAAGCTTTTTAGTACTTATAGTCTCTGAGTAAAACCACGAACAGGCAGACATGGCGAAACTTAGGTTTCCTTGCTTACTTAAGCAAGCCCTACAACACATGATTTTTGTATAAAAACGGAATTACTCTTTTTTCGTCTGTCTGTGGCCACGAAGGTTGTATCTCCTATTTAAAACGCTAGACCCAGGACCCAAAAAGGTTCTTGCTAAGTCTCGATAATATGCATGTTGACAGGGAGAGAACCACCTATTGTAGCTTCTCGCTAATTTTTCTTTTTGGTCGGTTTCAGCAGTTATCTTTATCTGTATACCAATTAACACTATGATATCTTCGTTTTCTAATAATATCTCTCTTCTGCCGAAACCTATTTAAGAGTACCTTTCATTGGTACATGTTATAATTATATGTAGGAATGGGTTTTGATGGGAGTGCCAGATAACATCAACTTCTCCAAAGGGCCTCAACGTATTGAATCTGTATTCCCACGCAAGCCTCCCAAAGGACCGGGGAAAAAGACCCGTGACTCCAAAAGGAGATATAAATAAAATCAATAAATGGACAAATCAAACTGAGCTGACTCTAAACTAAATTTAAATTCTATATAATAATATAGAATATAATAACATAATATGGATTATGTCCGAAATAAAGATTTTATTATTATTATCTCTTTATTTCTTTATAAACATATATTAGGTTTTTTTATAACATATCTATAAAAAGTAAAATATATAAAATACTTATTATTATTATGTATCTCCTTTGAGAATCACGGGTCTTTTCACCCCGGTCCTTTGAGAGGCTTGCGTGGGGATACAGATCCAACACGTAGAGGCCCTTTGGAGAAGTTGTTTTCATGTGGCGCTCCCGCCAAAACCTATTCCTGGATATACCTATGAAAGGTGTACCCTTGAATAGGTTTTGGCAGAAGATAAAACTATTGCATGAAAAAGGGAAAGGTTTAAGGATTATGGAATGAATTTGGGATGGATTGATGCTGGGATATTGCAATAGAAACGTCACCTGCCATAATCATGATTACTGACTATTGTAGGCAGGTGGTGGCTTGCCGCCCACTAGATGGGCCCCTCAAACGCGCCGACAATAGTTGCCGGCAAAGGAGCAACACCGGTGCGGGCGACTCAGGGGTGTCGAGAGGTGTGCTGCGCTTTCTCCGAAGTTACTCGCGTCGTTATTATTATTATTATTATAATGCGTAAGATGGATGCTTACTCAATTTTTTTTAATGAATTTCAGGTACTTTTAGGTAAAATGTGAATAAGGCCTAAAACGTGATACATATTGAAGTCGACCATGCGGCCATCGCCTCCCGTAATTGGAACACGGCCGAAGCTCGGATATATTTCCCCAAATATCCCCTAATATGCAGGTAGCTCCGCTAGATATCAAATCAAATATTATTCAATAAAAGCTATATTTGGAGGAGTGAACGAAGTTTCCTTGTCAACTTAGATTATTTTGCATTTTGTTTGATAACAATATCTGTGATCGGTGAAGCTTGTATATGAGTAAAATTGAGATAAATCGAACAAGTTATAAATACAGTATTTTAAAAAAACCCGGTCCGTTAAGGTAATTTAAGATAGCTTGTGTAGGTTCGATTTATCAGTTTTTTCCCTCCCTGATATTGCAAATAAATCTGTAGCTTCATACATTTTGTAAAAATCGGCATTTAATTTTGTATGAAGCCGCAGAGATTTTTTGCGATTTCAGGGATGGGAAAAACCATAGAAGTAGAATTTTTTACTGCGTAAAAAGACCACACTAGCCGAGTGCGACAGATAATATGATAAGTGTCATCTTCATAAGAGCAAAAGAGATAGCATTAATTTGACAATGAGACAAGTTGTCATACAAAACATGTCACCCATTGTCACCCTGGCTCGAACATCGTTACACGAAAATTTGATTTTCCAAATTGTAAACTGTGTTAATTTATAAGTTATCTTATACTGGAATGATTGTATCGTACTGCTTTAACCATAATTTGTGTAGTAGGTACAAAAACAAAATATAAAAAGTTACACAGAAATATTTCGTTTCTGGTCACATTTTATAATACTCTATATCCATCTTATACCTTCTAAATCTATGGGAAAAACCGATAAATAGAACTTAAATAAGCTACCCAACGTTAATTTAAAGGGTCGGACAGTGTTTTTAGGGTTCCGTAGCCAAATGGCAAAAACGGAACCCTTATAGATTCGTCATGTCTGTCTGTCTGTCCGTCCGTATGTCACAGCCACTTTTTTCCGAAACTATAAGACCTATACTGTTGAAACTTGGTAAGTAGATGTATTATGTGAACCGCATTAAGGTTTTGACACAAAAATAGAAAAAAAACAATAAATTTTGGGGATTCCCCATACTTAGAACTGAAACTCAAAAAAATATTTTTCATCAAACCCATACGTGTGGGGATAGGATATATATAGGACATATGGATAGGTCTTCAGAAATGATATTGAGGTTTCTAATATAATTTTATTCTAAACCGAATACTTCCAAAGTGGAAAAAAGTGTGTGTATCCCCCCCCCCCCCCGTAACTTCTAAAATAAGAGAATGATAAAACTAAAAAAAATATATGATGTTGAGTACCATGAAAACTACCAGCGAAAATTGTGGTTTCGTATCATTACCTTTAAAAATCACGTTTGTTGTATGGGAGCCCCATTTAAATAATTTATTTTATTCTGTTTTAAACCATCATCATCTGTAAAAATGACAACTTTCTAGCTATCACGGTTCATGAGATACAGCCTGGTGACAGACAGATGAACACCGGAGTCTTAATAATAGTAGGGTCCTATTTTTTTCCCTTTTGGTACGGAACCCTTAAAATAAGAGATTAGAAGTACCCGTAACCGTCTACTCTTCCCTAATCATTCTCTTTATGCGGAATAAAGAAAGTGTGTAGATGAAGCGAGAGAGGTTATTCAGAATCGTAGTAAGTGGAGTTCCATAGTTTTGCTTACTGTGGAAAACAGGCTTGATAATATGTCAGTGTGTATATACCTTTATAATTAAATATGTATGTATTAAATAAGTTATTGTGTCATTAAAACCCACAAAAATCAAGTTTAAACCGTTTACTTTGTATAGGAACTGGCTTCATCGTGAATTATGTAAGCTTTCCTCGGTTCAAGGAAGTTGCTGTAAGTATATCCCTCGAGATGTCTATAATTAGAATCAGGTATAAGCTGGTCTAAGAGTTTGTTGAAGATATTTAATTTTCTGGTTGTAAATACTTTTACGAGCTTTTATTTTATTTAGCATTGTTAAATTATGATTTGGAAGACGATGGGAGAGACCTTTGCCCAACAATGGGACAAAAGAGGTTAATAAAAAAAAAAAAAAAAAAATTATGATTCATGAAGGATAGAAATTGACATTTATATAAAATGTATTTTGGCTTAATCCTCTGGCTGCTCTGGCTCTGGTAGAACAGAGGGTCGAGCTCCTATAGTGGACCCTAAAAAAGACCTGATTATGATAATTATTAAAAAAATATTTTTCTTTCACTTCTTTTAAGAAAGAAACATTTTGCTTGAAACAATAACCAGCTAAGTGCGTTCCATTATCTATAAAAAATCACATTTGTTGTATGGGAGGAGCCTAACTTCAATATTTATTTTATTCTGTTTTTAGTATTAAATTCTATAGAAATACATGTTACTATGTTTATGAGATACAGCCTGGTGATAGACAGAGAAACGAAAAGCGAAGTCTTAGTAATAGGGTCCCGGTTTTACCCTTTGGGTACGGAACCCTAAAAATTACGTTTCGATAAGAAACTACATGAATACATTTAGTTAAACAAAAAATATGATGCAAATATTTTAAGTTCAGTCGATAAACGGAGCTAGTCTGGTAAGAAACAATTTTGTTCCCACTTTTCGTTTCGTAGTATCGATGACCATCTAAAAACCGCGATATGTTCGAAATAGCACGTCGTGACATCAAAGTTTCTTGGAGTCAAATTTAATTTTTATTATCAGTTTTTCTGCATTTATATATCACATTTAAAATAGATATGATAAATTATATTACTTATTTACTTTTTTTAAAATAGCGTAATATTTTAACTGTTCATACAGAATTTCCGAACTCAATTTATGTTCTCTTCCGTAGAGAATACTGTCACCAATCTTGTTACCATAATAAAAACATACTATATGTTTGGATAAGCTGAAATCTAACTTTTCCAAGTTAATTTAACTTTCCTTGTTTCGTTTCCGTATGAACATATTTCGGAGTTATGAATAATAATTGTATGGTAATACGCAATGGTTTCACCATTACACTTGAAAATAAAATCTACATATATTAGGCAATATGTCTATACTTTTCACGAGGAAAAATGATTTACCTTTAACATTTTCTTTTTATTAAACGAATTGTAAAAAATGTGTCGGCAATTTGCATATCCAAATAATGATGTGTAAATACACGCATAGTATATATATATAAATATAATTGACCGAGCGAGCGAAGCGAGAGAGGTCTCCGTTTTAGCTTGGCCAAAAACGCTTTCGTATGTCTGTGTGTTCTCCTCTAGAGGTCGCATTTCTCAACCGACTCCCGTGAAATTTTGGGAGCAGGTTCGATAAACATATAAAAATCGATAGTCGAGCCATTTTTCGGAAATTTTTGAAAATGGCATAATTGGCACAAAGGGCCTAAGCGCCTTTGGATTATATGGCTCTGACGAACATTTTGTGTTTGTGGTGACAACAAAATATCAAAAGACATAGAATTGTAAGTATCAAAGGAATTTTATTTTCTATTATGACATTTATGACATACAATAGACGGATTTTTTCTCCAACATTGACAAAGGTTAAATAGTGCAATTTGTCTTTATAGAAATCTGATTGACTTGAGCGTCTAGATTTCGAATCCCACCAGAAGGTGTTCTCTTTTTAGTGCGATTAGATGCGGTATTTTGAAGTTTATTTTAAAAGACTTATTTGTATTCTTGGGAATTATGTAACTAAACGAAACATTCGTTTAGATGCTTACAGAAAAAAGGCTGAAAACCTTAGTGTAACCAATACTATCGAGATTTTAATATTTTATGAAAAACATGGTGTAAAAAATTCCTTCGCTCTGGCGAGGTCTACAACTCACAGAACCACTAGTTATAATAATCTACCTAGTTTCTGATATAATATTATTCTCTCGGCTTGGGAAACACCGATGCAGGCCGATAGATGGCGACACAGTTGCACAGTTTGAATGACAATCGAGAGGCACGTTGTTTGGCAAATTAGAAATGTACAGGATACAACAATATATGCATATCGTTGTCTCAATGATCTGACAGCCAAGACCGTGCAAAGTGAAGAAGAAAAATCCGGGGCAGGCGGAGGTTTCACAGCAATACAGCTGAGGAAGAGACGAACGAAATTTGGGTATCCAACTAAATATACTTTTTTTAATTGCTTTAGTTGGTTGGTTAATTCTTTGTTTAGTTGTTTGGATATTGTATGTAACAAAATGTATATCGACAGGACACATACCATTTTTTTGGATGGAACACATAAATTTACACTTTACCACTAGGTAATTAATACGCGATAGTTTTAAAGTATTAATATTTAGTATGAGGCATCATCACTGGAATTCTTATCCTATTGAGATCCGCCAACATCAGACACAATAGTAAAATAATGAAAGCCGCAATTTGTATAACTAGCCTTTGTCCGCGTAGAAGTCTAGTCTAGAATAGGTTTTAAATTCTCACTTTCCCTCCAATTTTAAAGTTTTCAAGCTATTGCATAGCTTCTGTCGCGGGCCCTGAGCGCGGGGACCGAATCCAGAAATTCCGTAACGAAAAAACCTCACGCTTCCCACTCCGCCTACCATGTAGGTTGCCGCTTCGTCTCCGTCGTCCGTTTGCGACGTTGCCGTCCTTCCTTGTAAAAATTCACCGACAGAACGGAACCACCTTAATGCAATAGCTTTACCGCGGCAGTCCCCGAGTGCCGCACGTCTTTTTTTTTGTATGTTTAATTAGTCGGAATTCGCAATCCAATACTCAAAAATACGTACTACAGTACATAATAAAATAGCAGTTTCCAATTGCACCTCTGTCCATAATTTTAACGAGCAAATTCAGTCCGCATTAGTGACGTCATAAGCGGATTGCATCGATTTATTGCCCGGCAATTATTGCTGCTAGGCCTGTTTTCATTGTCACTGTTCAACAGATTTGTATCATTGTATGCGAACTATTTGTGAATAAAATTTATACATATACTATCACGTTTTTATCCCTAACAGGTTAGACAGGGCTAATGGCCGCAAGAAGGGTCACTTTTAGGCTGGATTCAGTGCATGACCGACAGTGAGCGTAGATTTTGGCGCTGCTTTTAGAATCCCTCTAATATACTTATATTACCTTTTGGGTACGGAACCCAAAAGAAGAAAATAAAAATAGTGATGCTTGAAGATGACTGCTAAACGCATAACCTATTAACATAATACAGCTTTTTGCTCATATCTTTTAGATTTTACGATACGCGAAAAGAGAAGCAGCTGGTATATTCTACGTATTTTTCTCTTTTTTCCAAACAACATGTGGTTTTATACTGTAGCTAACTAATATTGCACGCCTCATAAACAGAGCGTTGAGGTAGTACTCTACTCTCAACATGTCAAGGTCGAGCATTTTTCTGGACTTAAATAGTCTCTCTCATAGTCACATTCCACTAATACAAAAGTACAGAGATATGAAGAACAACCCTTATATAAATAAACACATGTTATACTTGTCAAGTATAACACATACAAAAATAACGTACAAAACTTTGTTCGGATGTCCGTATTTTTTTTTCTACCTAGTATGTGCCTCTATAATGTTCATAAAGCACTATTACAATATATAGGTACGGAAATATAAAGAACTACCTTTTATAAACAGATTTAATACTTGTTTTTGGTCTATTGTATTTCAAACAAACTTCTTGTTTACAGAGCACTGTCTGTGTTTTCTGCGATAAGGGGATGAAAGTATCCGTCGGCCGGACATGGATTTAAGACCTATTCTCTGTTGAATCGATTGAGCTGTACTGCACGCGTAGAGTTCAGTTGAAAAATAAGACCTTATTACGATAGCCTAAAGTATATAAAACTTCAAACAAAATGCTCGCGAGGTTTTGAGTCCACGCGAACATACTCGCGTTTTACAGTTTATGCTAATATTTAAAGTTAGTTTTTTAGTATCATAAGAAATCATTTGCGCTGCTCTCTGTCTGAACTGACCCTAACCACAGAATAAGTAGTACGTTAGTACTCACGTACAGAAGCCTTACTCATCAAAGGAATTCTAAGAAACATCTACTTAATGTCGTAAGTGACATGGTTTAATTTAGCTCGCGTCAGAACTCTGCACTTTTTCGTTTAGATACCTAGAAGTGCATTGCAAGCCAATTTCATTCTTTTTACTCTAGACATACGATTCATGTCATTGTATTTACCACTCTGAAGTGGTTGCCGCGCGCATAGTAATAATGTAGGTATATTTTCGATACCTAATCGGGGAGTGAATCTGGCTTGCCCTAGCATGTACAGCTAAAAATTCATTTGTTGTTCGTGAGTGTGGCCGAAACAAACAGATTTTTCAAGCCGCCAAATAGATTTGAAATTGTTAACTACTTGACGACTGTCATACAATCATGACGCGACAGTGGCTTAACTTGCCTTCCGAAGCACGTTACGCTGTTAATTTAGTAATTGTGGTAGACGTTATTTGTCTGTATCTTATAAATTCGAAGAGAATTTAAATGCTACCGTTGTTTTCAATAAATTATATGACAAAATATGTTAAATTGTAATCAAACAATTTAATTCTAACAATCTCGTACTCTAATGACATTGTTAGAAAATAATGAAGCTATAATTACGATATTATACCCTGATGTCTCATATAGTTAATGACATGGGCAATTTATACTTCTATTTTTACAAAGTTTTGAAGGGAAATAATAATTAATTTCTCATATAGGATAGGATGTAATAGCAGGGACTATTTACTAGTGGTGAGCTCAATACATACATACATACTATCACGTCTTTATCCCTAATGGGGCAGACAGAGCATTGGTGAGCTCAATATATATATTTATTGATATTTTTGATTGAAAATTGATATTTTAATTCTGTTAAGCACTAGAATTTAGAAAGCTTTTTGAATTATTTTATGACATGCCTTTAAAAGAATTGAAACATAAATGAGTCTTAATTTGATTTTATTCTGTTAAATATTAAACTTATATTCGATAATAAAATAAAATCATTTAGTTTAAATATAACCAACGAAAATGAATTATTCAGTAGAACTTTACTAATAATTTATTGATGAGAAAACTTCTCAACTAAAATGGTCGAATAAGTCATGCTTATAATTCTCAGGATTAAAACTGACGAAATAAGTTGCAAGCCACAGTGAAAACTTCTTCTAAATGAAATTGCTGTAATTATACCAAACAATAATGGCAGGGAAGTTTTCAAATTACACAGTATTTCATAATTATTGCTTGTATTTCAAAATTATTAACTTTACAAGCGGGAAACAAATATAGTTTACAATTTATAGCGATCAAACGAGGTACGTAAGGAAAGCGGTGGAAGTTATAATACTTTCAGTGTTATAAATAAGAACTTGGGTTTATTACAATACTCGTAAGTCGTAAAGAATGGTTGAGGCTGACCAATAAATATAATTAAGGCAATTCCGAAATATGGCCCAATGGGCACACGCAACTCTGCGATTATGCTTTGCTAAGCCGTACGTGTGATATGGAAGAACTTTATGGACAAAATAATTTAGTTTTCTTCTACAAATACAATAGTTTTTTTTTGTAGTAAAATAAAGTACTATGTGTAAAAAACACCTACTGTACATGTATGGAAGCAAACATAAAAAAAAAGAATTCAAATAACCACGTCGGCGTGTTTGATATACATACTCATGCTAAATTACTGTATTCTAGTACTAAAAGTCTCTGAGTAAAACCACGGACGAACAGACAGACAGATATGGCGAAACTATGAGGGTTCGAATCATTGTTTACTAATGAACCCTTAAAAGTAATAAATTATCAAAAACAACACTACAACCCGTTAACCAGCAAACTGGCAACCAAATTGTCCATAAGTAATATCGATGAATAATAAAGATCAAAGATCAAGCTAAACAAAGCTTATAAACATCAATGAAACCTCCCCAACCCGTCTGGCCAGCGTGCAGAGTGTAGACCAAGACCTTTGGTAGCTCTGGCCGAGTATGGCTCTGGTAGTACAGTGAGGGTCGTGCTCCTGCAGTGGAGACAAAAAGACCTGATGATGATGATGAATGTCGATAAATAAAGTCAGTAAACATATAAAGAAAACCTTTTGCAATATTGAAATTACGTCATAACGTTGATAACAAATACCTGACTGAACGCTACGCCTGAAAGTTTGATAAAGGCTTGAAAACACTCCCTTTGTAATATCTTTTATAACAACCTTTCGCTAACAATGTCAATAAGCTAAATAAAGTTGCATGAAGCAAGGCTCATTATCGAGAAAATTGGGTGCAGAGCAAACTAGTACCTTCGCTAGTGCGACCTACTTCGTCCACTAATAACTAGGCGTCGATATTCCTAGTATACATTTATTTACTACTAGCTGTACCCACGGGCTTCGCTCCCCGTGAGAATTTCGGGATAAAGAGTACCTTATGTCCTTCCTCGAGTCCCAAACTATATCAATACCAAATTTCATCCAAATCGGTTCAGTAGTTTAAGCGTGAAGAGGTAACAAACAAACAAATATACAAACTCACTTTCGCATTTATAATATAAGTAGGATAGTAGAAGATAGTAGAATAAAATAGGGAGTAGGATAGTAGGACAAACTGCGCTCCGCGGTGTTACCGGCATTAAAGAATCCTCATCATTATCAGCTATTTTTGTCTCTACTGCAGAAGCACAACAGTCTCTATACTACCAGAGCCATATTTGGCCAGAGCAGCCAGAGGACTTGGCCTACACTCTCCGTGCTGGCCAGACGGGTTGGAGACGTCTCATTGATGTTTGTACGCTTTGTTAAGCTTGTATATCCTAAGTCACTTTCTACGACATCCATGAAAGGACTTAGAGTGGTCCTATTTTATACTGACGGAAACCACACAGCACCCGGTAAAAGTATAAGCTTTTTATATTTATCCAGCGTACCAAATTTTATCATAGCTGGTCCAGCCGGTTGCTCGTGAAGTAACAAACATACACAGTTATTAGATTTCAATAAACAAAGCCTATTATGTCGAATTTAATCTCTGACCTCTGAGCCGAGTTTAATCTATTATTGGAAACCGCGTAAATATCCGTCCAGAAGTTTCAAAGATCAGCGATTAGATTACATAGAGGAACACAAAATCCACGTGCACGCCTCATAAATGCAGCGTTTGAGATAGTGTATTACTCTCGACATTTCATGGTCAAGTATTGTTTCTCTTTTTTTGTGTGCAGTTACTTTTCTTTTTCCCCACATTCATTTTTCCACCAATTTATTAAATGTGCAGACATGCTATTTTTACTGTTTTTAAATGGTAAAATTTGCATTACAAAGTAGAAAAGGCTTTTTTTATTATCTACACATTTTTTTATAAAATTTTAAACATACAGACACGAGATTTTCTCTGTTTTATTATATGTATGATATAATTTACGTTTCAAAGTCGAAAAAACATACACACACACTCACAAACTTTTGCCTATAAAATATTAGTGTAACTAGCTGGTGCCTGCGACTTCTTTCGCGTAAAATTAAATTTTACGACAACTTTATTTCCTGTTATCAGATTTCAATAAACAAAGCCTATTACGTTGAATTTAATCTCTGACCTCTGAGCCGAGTTTAATCTATTACTGGAAACCGCGTAAATATCCGTCCAGAAGTTTCGAAGATTAGCGATTAGATTACATAGAGGAACACAAAATCCACGTGCACGCCTCATAAACGCAGCGTTTGAGGAAGTGTATTACTCTCTACATGGTCAAGCATTTTTTTCTCTTTTGTGTTCAGTTACTTTTTTATCGCCCACAATTTTTTTTCATACAGATACAGATACATTTTCACGTCTATATCCCTGACGGGGTAGACAGAGCCCAAGGCCATCAGGCCCAAAGGCCACGCTTAGCGTGGTGGTGGGCGTTAAGATGGAAAAGGAATCAAAATAGTGATGGGTTGCTAGCCACATCGCCTATTACCAAGATTCACATCTCGCCCATTCCCTCGATCAGCTCTTACGATCTGCGCGGGTAGAGAAGCAGCTGGTACATTCTAAGTTTTTTCTTTTCTCCCAGACCAGCATGGAAGGTTTTTTTAATAAATTTATTAAACTTAGCACCGGCCATGCTATAGCGTTCCGTTGCTCTCTTTCGCTTTGGTAAACGACAGGTGTAGTCCAATTCGAAGGCGATTTGCACACTGGCAGCCAATGAGGACTACCAGACCAGTCAAGTGACCGCAACGAATTACCTAAAAAAATAAATTGCGGTCAAGTGCGCGACGTTCATGTGGCTTCTTTAATTAATCTGATTATTGCGGTTTAGTCGTGGTCGTAATCGTGGCCATCTATTGCATGAGGTGCCTAATTGCTCATCATCTATAGAACAACTGCCTCCGTGGTGTAGAGGTTAGAGCGTTTGGCTCATACCCGGAGGTCGCGGGTTCGATTCCCGGCGGGGCAACGACTTTGTATTGTTGTCATGGTTTTGTTAAGGACATTGTAGGCTGATCACCTGATTGTCTGATAAGTAAGATGATCCGTGCTTCAGAGGGCACGTTTAGCCGTCGGTCCCACTGTCTTTAATATTGGTCGTTATCTAAAACAATGTCAGAGGCCTTTAAGGCAGTTTCAAAACTTTGACACTAGTGTTAGTACAGAACATAACTTCACCTATGGGACAGTAAAATTGTTAGGTCGGCTGAACACCTATGTGTGAGAAAACCTTTTTTTAACGAGTCAGCCTATTAAGATTCCATTGTAAAACTATATGTATCAACCGGTAAAATTGTACTATATTACAGTCTGAGACTTTCACTCGCTCAAAAAACAATAAAACGCTTTAACTTCTGGGTTCAGAGTTCCTTAGCTACCGAAAAGCAACCTCATTTAAACGCCACGCACTCTCTAACAGACAGCCCTTCCATTTGCATCCCCAAGTAATTACTGAAGTTGCAGCAGTACCGAACCCACGCAAAATGAGAACAGTACAGAAATACTCCTTCTTCTCGTGTTGAAAGCTCAAAATAAAATTAGACTTTTTTCCTCGCAAAGGTTGTCACAGCGTTGTTTTAGTCCTCATCATGCTTAGCGCAGCTGGTACGATGGGCAGGAGAAGAGGTGTGTCATAGTCTGGGCGTTATGACCACATTGACACTGTGTTGCGGTTGGGTCAATATACCGACACCGGGCTAAATTATGCTTAACAGAAATACTGCACATATGTCATCATAATCTGAGTATGTTGTTGGTTCCATCTTAAGGAGCTGTTCTGCTTCGGATATCGGTGTCTGCTTTCTTTGAAGACATTGAATGTCAAATGTGCATGTTGCAAATTGTATAGAAAATCCCGTTTTCGAACAAAAGATTCTTCTTGCAGAGTGCGGTGAGGATTCACGGGCGTTACACGTAACACACGCGAATCATTTCAGGAGGGGGGGGGGGGGGGGGGGTTACTCCTTTTGGTAATTTAATGGGTCTTATGAAAACGATTTTAACCCTAGTTATGTCTAGCCATCGCCCAACGTTGATAAAGCAGTCTTTGCACGAGATATTGGTGATTAGTTCTTTTTTTTTTTTTTCAATCAATCTATATTAATTTTACTCGTATTAGTTAGTTAATGGAATAAAAAAGTCTTCCCCAAAAAAGGAAAAATAAGCGGCCAAGTGCGAGTCGGACTCGCCCATGAAGGGTTCCTTAGTAGCAAATAACATAATATAAAAGTCTTGTAGTATGTTTTTTTTAATTTTTATATTTGAGTTGACTGAATGAAAGGTAAATTGCCGTTTACGATTTATGACGTATTAAAAAAAACTACTTATTAGATCTCGTTCAAACCAATTTTTGCTGGTAGTTTTCATGGTAATGAACAACATATATTTTATTTAGTTTTATCATTCTTTTATTTTAGAAGTTACGGGGGGGGGCACACTTTTTTCCACTTTGGAAGTGTCTCTTGCGCAAAGTATTCGGTTTAGAAAAAAATGCTAATAGAGACCTCAATATCATTTTTGAAGACCTATCTATAGATACCCCACACGTATGGGTTTGATGAAAAATAAATTTTTGAGTTTCAGTTCTAAGTATGGGGAACCCCCAAAATTTACTGTTTTTTTTTTTTGTGTCAAAACCTTAATGCGGTTTACATAATACATCTACCTACCAAGTTTCAACAGTATAGGTGTTATAGTTTCGGAAAAAAGTGGCTGTGACATACGGACGGACAGACAGACAGACAGACAGACATGACGAATCTATAAGGGTTCCGTTTTTGCCATTTGGCTACGGAACCCTAAAAAGCATAATTACGCTTAGCAGGTTGATTGGTGATTACTGTAGATAATATAAAGTTGTTAACAGAAGATGCTGCTGTCTTTCTTTTTATAATCGACTTCCTAAAAGAAGGAGGTTCACCAATTAATCAAAGACGCCTGGAAAGTTCTTTTTTAAAGGGACTTGTCAGGTGGTCCCATATAAATTTTATCAAAATTGGTTGTGTAGTTTGGGGTGAAGTCGGTTTTTAGTTTTGAAAAATTATATCTAATACCTATTGCCGATAGACTAAAAAACAGGATTAGTGAGTGGACTGATCGGTTCACAAAAAAGACGATTCGATGCAAACTTTTTTATTTCACACTATACAGATGACTATACTTACTACGAAGAGTTGTACCTTTCTCAGACACCTCTTACGACCTCGATTAAAGTGCTAATGGGTAGGGAAAAATGGATTCTCTGCTTTTACCGCGCCAAGCATCTGACATAATTTCACTTTCGCACTCTTCGTATTTTGTGGTACCTGTATAATCCAGTGGAGTCACGCAGGCTTGGCCCGCCCCCTCCCGCGGTGAGTCGATTAACCAAATTGTAGTTCACAGCAATGCGGCAGTTAGCTGGTAGCACGCACCAGAGAGAACCGAAGTGTACTTTGGACTTCGCAATCTTTTTACAAGTTTTTATTTAGTACGCACCAGAGAGAACCAAAGTGTACTTTTGACTTCGCAATCCTTTTACAAGCTTTTAGTTAGCACGCAACCAGAGCGAACCGAATGGTACTTTTGACTTCGCAATCTTTTTACAAATGTACTTTTGACTTCGCAATCTTTTAACAAGCTTTTATTTAGCACGCACCAGAGAGAACCGAATGGTACTTTTGACTTCGCAATCCTTTTACAAGCTTTTAGTTAGCACGCACCAGAGCGAACCGAATGCTACTTTTGACTTCGCATTCTTTTTACAAGTGTACTTTTGACTTCGCAATCTTTTTACAAGCTTTTAGTTAGCACGCACCAGAGCGAACCGAATGGTACTTTTGACTTCGCAATCTTTTTACAAGTGTACTTTTGACTTCGCAATCTTTTTACAAGCTTTTATTTAAGTTGCAATGTATCTTGTATGTTTGATACGGTCAAGTCTTGCAACTCAATTTTCTACCAGGTGTCCTCAACAGATTGAGCTCAAATTTTGCATACTTGTGTCAGTTAGATGACAATACAATATTGTGGAGCTATTGAGCTGATCTGATGATAAAGCCGGGAGATATTCGACGGAACTCATCTATAAAACACTGAGTAGGACTTGTTTGATTTGTCTTGACGAGCACTTTATGGTAAATGATGCCTAAGGTCTGATCATGGAGACGGAAGGTGGTCGATGTAACTCTTTAATAAATCGACGCAACTGTCTCGAATGTGGGCTTAGTTCATTTATCTTAATAAGTATTTTGGGCTTACAAAAAATGTAATATTTTCAAAATAAACTTATTTTAAAGCGCCTTCAAAGCTTCTCAATTTAAATGTATACAAGTATCTTTTTATGTATATAATTTTTCTGTTTGTAACCAATTTAGATAACTTTTTTATTTGGGTATATAACTCTATACATGCCAGTTAGTCCCATTTGCACGGTGAACACCTGATGATAGCATTCTTGAGAAATAAAAGGAACTTCTCAAATATTTTATCCATAGAGTAATATAAGTAGTGGTTTTGATATTTTTTAATAAATCAGAAAGGCTGGTTTGGTGTGAAACTGACAAAGAAGATCATTTTAACCATTGAAGTCGCATTTTTTGTTCAAAATCATTTGCTTTGTAGTTATTCAATTTTATTTCAACTTTTATATCGTTCTTAATAGTTGAGGGTCATGATGGTCATGAGACATCACCCAAGAAGCTAGTACATCTTATATATTATTAAATATATGATTTTAGAGTTTCGCGGTCACATGATGGCAGAGGGGCCGTCGAAATATCTGGCAAAAAACGATATAAATCGCGGTAAATCACGTAATACTAATAACAGTATTATATAAATGTCTCGCCATGAGGGAAATTTGAATGCACCACCCATGGCACCTTAAATACACAACCAATTATGCTGTCGTGACCTCAAATCACCTTGACAAATCTGATCACATGTTACACAAATGTGTTTTTGGCGTTTCGCCAGCTATTTTGCGGTACCCTTATTATGAAATGTTGTATTTGTTTTGTTTGCTAGTTTTGCAGTTTCAAATGCGGTCTGACAGTCTGACTCCCAAAGGCAAAGATGTTGGTTCAGGTGTCATCATCGAATGGTAGTCGTAAAGCTATATGAGATGCCTTCAGCAGCTTGAAAAATCTGACACAACTGTTACGCACACACAAGCGTGGCCAACAGTGGTGTCAGATTGGCAGATGACAGATGTCAGACCGCATTTGAAACACAACACTGCGCTCCAGAACACCAATCGTGGACGTTGGACCAAAAGCTGCCAGCCTCAAGTTGTACTGAGATGGCCATATCTGCCACGTGCGTGACGATCTTTGGGCTAGAACCACAACAATGTGGATTCCGCTCAATGGTAAAAGAAAACCGGGTATATACTGCTGGGAAGACATTGATTGACGACCTCCTTGACGTAGTGGTCACGATGCTAGTCCGCCACCCAGAGGTACCGGGTTCGATCTTCGTTCAGGGCAATGGCCTTTTACAAATTGTCCTGGGTCTTGGATGGTTTTCTATGTATTTGTTATAAAATATAGAGTATCGTTAAGTTAGTATCCAATAACACAAGTCTCGAACTTACTTTGGGGTTACTCAATCATTGAAATAAATATAAATAAATATTTTTATACAGTTACAATATTCTATACACATGTAGTATTAAAACTGTATTAAAATCCGCTCTCTGGTTTCACAGTTTATCGAGAACAATCACATATACTTCTAGTTACACAACGTGGAAGGTACATACCCGTTATAATATTTAGTTTTCTTTTTTGACGCTTATTGTAAGAGACAGGACCTCTAGAGCCCTTGACTGTGGAGTTGGAAGGCATAAAGAAAAGCCTTTGCCTTGTAGTCAGACAGTATAGGGTAGAAATAGAAATAAATGTAATAGAAAATGTATCTTGATCCCTTAATTGTCGCATAGCCGCACACCTTGCTATACCAGTATACATCACATATACATCTACATCTAGTAATGTCATTATCTTACATACGTATCATGCCCAAAGCGATACGTTTGTCCATCTGACTGTAGTAATCATGTTGTGTGGTTGCTGACAAATCTATGACGTCGTTGATTAGTGAATGAAAGAGACATGGTACGATTACAGTGGGCATATTTATAAGTATGGCTTTGACAGATTACATATCGGCAGTAAATTTCGCTGTGAGTAACCATTTGATGTCAACAACTGTGCAACTAAACAAAGTGACGAATATTAAGAGATTATAAATATCCTATTATAACAAAGATATATTGGAATCAAATTGAATTAAGTACAGCGTTATTAGGAAAAATCTATGTAACCACATTGTATTGTAAGTTCGTATCATATTATAAAAAAATCACGTTGTAGTTATAGGAACCCAACTTAGATATTGAGTTTTCATTTTTGTTATAACGGAAACAGAAATACATCATTTGATAAAAATTCCAATTATCTAGCTATCACGGTTCAGAGATACAGCATGGTAATAGACAGACGGATGGATAGACAGAGGTACAGATAAACAGCGAAGTCTATTGTTAACCCATTGTGTAGGTACCGAACCGTAAAAACGATGTATATTCTTGCATTTGAAAATTAGAGGACACGGTTTCTAAGACGCAGCTATGGAACCATATATTGGGATAAAATATATAGTCATTTCGCTCAAAAGGTTTGCAAAGTGTCAATAATGGCGAATTTGTGGCGCACCGATAGTCTGCGTTTCGATTAATTAAACGATCGTTCATAATTAGATTACTAGAGGCCCATCCCTACTAATGGTATGTAATATAGATAGTAAACCTCTATTATAGATAGGAAAGCTCAGGAAAATGCTCGACAATTACAATATGCTATACATATGTATAAAATTCACTCTATAGTTTCACAGTTTATCGAATACAATCACATAAAACTTCTAGTTATACAACGTGTGTGAAGTGACACACCTATAATAAATCAAACTACGGGCTGTACTAGATCACTATAGCATATAAAAATTTAAATAATAGACAGAAAAAATCGACATTCCCATACAAATTGCCCAGGTGACAGCACACTTTAGTACGGAAATGCCAAATAGTTTTTTAGTTCTTCTACTGTTGTTTTATTCCATTGTGCTATAGTGATCTTATATATAGCCCGTGGTTCGATTTATTACAGGTATGTCCCTTCCACGTTGTAAACATGAATGATACAGATATGAAAATCGAGAAAATAATGCTGATTTAAAATATATTTTCTTGTTACTGTTATCTGAGCCGCCACGGTTCGCTTCCCGTTGGCCCAGTGATGCGCGATCCGATGATAAATAGATGGACCTTTGTCTATCTGGACGCATATTGGTTGCATTAATGCTGAAACCAGTTCGGATTTATCTCCCATATTCGTAATTCATGTTTCGGCTACCAATAATTTCCCAAAGGACATGTTGCTTTTCGAGAGAGCACAAAATGTGGACTTTTAAATACTCTTCTGGTTGTAAAGGTTATTATTTTAGCTTACTTCAAAGTCTAAAAATCTAACTTTTAAGTCATACTAACGGTTTTTGTACAGTACCATAAAGTATACATAAAGTATACATACAGTACCATTAGTATAACTGCGGTGCCACCTTTCGAAACAAGCCTATATATCTAACAGGAATAGAACCTGGAGTTGTAAGACCAATAGGCGAATTTTAACATATTGGTAACAGAGGGCGAAAACAGAGAATCAAAATTGTGATTGTGGCTAGTCGCATTCCTTTTTTGGTTAACAATTTGCGCAAGAAGAGAAGTACCTGGTATATTTAAAAAATTTTTGCTCCAGCCTAGCTGTTAATCAAAAACATCTCTCAATTTTTCCATTCCATATATCTAATGCTGGCACTTCACATCGCTGTTCGGTATTCGCGTTTTTATTAGGCTATGTTTGCTAATATTCGTGCTTCAGTCCGAATAACACAAACACACCATCTACACATCTTCAACAAAAGCGAACATGCCGAATATAGCTCTGTCACTGTCGCGGACTAAAAAAAATAAATGAGTGACGACGGTAAAAGAACATATTTGCAATCGTTTGATCAGAAAAACCGAGGAGCGGTGGATTCGGGTATTTGCGTATTCGTCTTGTTCGTGGAAATAGGCGAATATAGACGGACAAAGCTACTTCACATCGTCATGTTTGGGCAAATACGAATAGCGATGTGAAATGCCAGCATGAGAGAAGAAAAATTCAGAAAGCGCAACTCGCATTTATAGACCAGAATCCAAATAAGCCAGATAACCGATAACGCGGGCACGTGCGACTGCTCGGTGCGAGCGAGGGAGCCCTCTGCTTGAAAAATTAAAAACACGGGTTACGCCGTTCCGCTTCGAGGGATTTGTGCAAACGTTGTCACGGTGGTGGAAATACGCGTTTATTTTTAAGCAAAGATTTTCTGGCAATTATAGCTGTATATTTTGTCCTTGTTGTGTATTTAATTCTATTTAATAAGTTAAAATAATTATAATGACACATTTGGGAAAATACGATGAATACGCAAACATGAAGTGCCAGCATGAGAGAACAAAAATCCAGAAAGCGCAACTCGCATTTATAGACCAGAATCCAAATAAGCCAGATAACTCTGCTTGAAAAATTAAAAACACGAGTTACGTTGTTCCGTTTGGAGGGCTTTGTGCAAACCTTGCCACGGCGGTGGAAATACGTATTTATTTTTAAGCAAAGATTTTGTTGACAACTATAGGTTTATGTTTTAACCATTTTGTGTATTTAATTTTTATTTAATAAGTCATAATAATTATAAAATGACATATTTGAGCAAATACGATAACTACGCAAACACGAATAACGATGTAAAGTGCCAGCATGAGAGAAGAAAAATCCAGAAAGCGTAACTCGTATTTATAGACCAGAATCCAAATAAGCCAGATAACCGATAATGTGGGCACATGCGACTGCTCGCTGCGATGGAGCCCTTTGCTTGAAAAATTAAAAACACGGGTTACGCCGTTACGCTTCGAGGGATTTGTGCAAACGTTGTCACGGTGGTGAAAATACGCGTTTATTTTTAAGCAAAGATTTTCTGGCAATTATAGCTGTATATTTTGTCCTTGTTGTGTATTTAATTTTTATTTAAGAAGTCAAAATAATTATAATGACATATTTGGGAAAATACGATGAATACGCAAACATGAAGTGCCAGCATGAGAGAACAAAAATACAGAAAGCGTAACTCGTATTTATAGACCAGAATCCAAATAAGCCAGATAACCGATAACGCGGGCACGTGCGACTGCTCGGTGCGAGCGAGGGAGCCCTCTGCTTGAAAAATTAAAAACACGGGTTACGCCGTTCCGCTTCGAGGGATTTGTGCAAACGTTGTCACGGTGGTGGAAATACCCGTTTATTTTTAAGGAGATACATTAATTTTCCTGGGTCCAGTGGCTCCCCTATTTAAAATACATCACTTGAAAGTAAATGGAGATATTATTTAAGCTTATGTCTTGACCAAGCCCTAGATAGTCCTTTCAACTATTTTATAAACAATTGTTTTTAGTTTAAAGTAATAACATGAAGATTTTCTACGCACATTAGCCAAAAGTGGCCGATTTTCGCAAATGTGCATAGAAAAGCTTCACGTTCTCACTTTTAACTGTAAACAGTAGTTCATAAAATAGTTAGAAGGTTAAGCAAAGCTTTTTTTGCAAAGATTTTTTTGGCAATTAGAGCTTTATATTTTGATCTTGCTTTTTTTATTTAGTAAGTAAAATTAAATTAAATTTACGCTTTATTTTAATTTTACTGATCGTTTGATTAGTTGACAAATAAAAATATTGCTCAAAAAAGTTATATTGATTGAACTAAGATAAGATATGAGTGTCTTTTAAAGTTTTAGAATTAAATTTTCAAACCGTATATAATAATAAAGCAATAAAGTTTACGCGATATTTTTCTATCCAATAAAACAATTCCCTTTTGACACCAACGAAAATAAATATAGAATGTGTATTCACGTGCTTCTTTTTTAAATAAAAAAACACTTTAATTACACGTTATGTTATTTAATTATTCCCATATGAAAATATTTACTTTGTTCTCGAGAAATGGTAACAGTTTGTTATTGAATTCTTTCTTATTACATTTTTTCGTTAAAATAGGACATGTTCGGACAAAAACAGCTTTAAATTTGCCCAAAGAAATTAAGAGCGTAAAAAAGACTTATTTTTTGAGTCAAGAAATGTTTTATTACTCATTCAATATAGGTAACTTACGTACTGTACCTACGTACCATTTACAACCTCATTATCATCATCCGAGCGTATTCCCGGTCGCATCATCAGCGGTAACGCTTCAGAGCCCGGGGTCCGCTATCTAACCTAGGGGATTTGACAAGGTTACTGGTTCTTGCATAGAGCAACTGCCGTCTGAACACCGCAACCAAAGGGTAGTCCGGAACCAATCGTTAGATAGGTTTGAGCAAACGCTAGATAGCGCTCGGGACTCATAGTTTATAAGTGCCTTCCTAAACACAGAATCATCTTTTTTTCGGATAGTCAGGTGAATGAAGCCTGCAATATCCTAACCAGACTGGAAACAACTTTTCACAAAGTATGCTTCCCAGTGGGATTCGAACCCACGATCTCCGGATCACTAAGCGAACGCCTTGGCTACTAAACCACGGAAGCAGTCCAATATGTTCCACTGACATTTACAAGTTTTTCTGTAAAACAAATGTTGGGAAAACATCATGTTTATGTTTTGTACAGTTTAAGAAATTAGTCCCTCCTCAGTTGTGCTGCTTCGGAGCCCGGTATTTAAGTTTGTTTGTTTGTCTGTTTTTCGTGTGTGTTAGTGGTATTTTCAGGCTACCTAAAGGCATCGGACATAACTCGACGACTCCTATACAATGATGACAGCTTGGATCAACGGCTTATACGTGCCTTCCGGGGCACGGAGGAGTTCAAGAAATTTTTATGCCACTTGTGGTTACCCATCCAAGTGCGGACTTGTTAAGAGCGCCTTGTGTCGCTTTATTTGCAAAAGATCTAGTAATGCGCACTCCCACAGAGCCACCGAGCTCCTCTGCACTCAAGTAAATTTAAATAAATAAAGTATATCTAAGTATAGGGCTACAACAAACGTGATTTTTGTCTATATAATGGTAATGCCCTTCGTGTGCGAGTCCGAATGAAATATAGGAATGAATAGCAATAATCAACCCTATTTGGGCATTTGTGGGAAAAGTCAAGTAAATTTAAACCTTCGGCTTGCTACATTCTTATTCTAATCGACACAGCCGGGTATTAAAATCGAATATGTAGTTTGCTCGGGTAAACCGTTAGGCTGACGCATATAATCACTTAGCTTGGCAACTGCCAAATTATGCCGGTTGGCTTTTGCCAATGAAGATTTATTATATTCATATAAGTACCTTCAAAGTATATTAATTTTTATGTATATATATTATTTACTGGTGTGTTATGATTTAAATTATTTTGTGCTGCAACAAATTATCTATTTATCCTTATGCTTGACTGGGAGATAACACTTAGAGAGCGCAAATTAGACAATTAGAGGTAGACAATTTTTTATCGTAGAACAATAATGGTTAGGCCGTCCCAGGTCACGCCATTGACATGCGCGAGCTTCAAGTAAGCGACAACTGGCAAGAGGTGCTGGAGGCCAAGACCCACCTTGGGTCGCTGAGCCAGGATAGTAAGTAAGTAAGAACAATTAAGTTTTATAAATAAATAAAAATAAGATTTCGGTATGCATTACAAACCTAATTGTGCCCATCAGACCCAAAAGAATTACCTGATCGGCACAACTGTCAATGTCACAAGCCAAACGAAATGTATGCGTTTTATTTCGGGTCCAACAGTCGGGTCGGGGCAAACCGACAGTGACATATGTGTGTGACAAGCCTTATGACTAAGAGTAGGTACCCGAAATCTGTATCTGATAAAATGATGACGATGATGATGATGAACATCATGATGGTGGTGATGACGGTGATGACAGAAACTCTATAAGCTTTGCTACGGGATAAGCCCGAGCAAGAAAAAATAAATAAATAAATAAACTACAAGGAAAAAGGACAATAAAAAAAACAAAATAAATTAAAATAAACAACTATAATGTCCTTTCTAAAATATAACAATAAAAACACAAAACTAATATTCTAGGGACAGACGCGGGTCCAGCGAAAAAATAGGTAGTCTCGTACAGATGTTGCGTTTACAAAAAAAAAATTAAAACAGAACGGTGGTCAGTGGTTCTCGGGCGGAACTTATCTTGGTGAGGGACGAATATGCACTCGGGGCAAAACAAAATAGTGGCCGGTTTGACTCGAAGTCACGACGTGTAGACGCACCAGGGTAGTCTTTCACCTTTCACAATGATGCTCCTCACCAAAGGTGATGAAGTGAAGTTTTTCTTCAGGGGTAACGAAGTTTTCTCCAGGGGTAACGAAGTTTTTTATCCAAGGGTAACGTAGTTCCTTATATAACAGGGAACTCGTACACAATAAAAATTATTTTTAAAAAAGAATAAAAAAATAGCTGACGGACAACTCAGCCGTACAAATTATTGTAGACAAATTATTATGTTCGGAGCCGAAGCAGGCCTCCGTCACTCGATCAAGATCGCTCAAAATGTACCTACCGGCTAGCCGTGTTTTCTAACGCCCAAGTGGCAAAGGGGCGCCGCACTCCGGCCTGTGTAGTCGCGTGCATGAGACTTGCTTACTGCGTATTGTTTGTTTACAATATCTTCTTATATTTATATTATATTTACAATATAAACAAGCGTTATATTTAACAATGTCAGGACATTATTGTGCGGTATTCCAATGTCAAAATCAAAGAACCAATAAAGAATTGTCGTTTTTCACATTGCCAAAAGACGAGGAAAGTAAGTGGTTTTTTTTTTCGTTAAAAAGTAGGTAGTCGTATAGAATAGGATTTGGTACTGTCTCTTCCAATCAGATTATTTTGTAGGTATGAAGTTTGATTGTCCTACTGAACGTCGAAAGTTTAACATCGATGTACTCTATCCAGATAGTATATGTTGTTGTTTTTCGTGTGTGTAAGTGGCCAACACTGGTTTCAGATTTTTCAAGCTGCCTAAAGGCATCTGACATAGCTTAACGACTGCCATACAATATGACAGCCGGGACCAATGGCTTATACGTGCCTTCCGAAGCACAGAGGAGCTCAATTTTTATGCCACTTGTGGTCACCCATCCAAGTGCGGACCACGCCCGGTGCCGCTTTACATGCGAAAGTGCTAGTGCGGGCCACCGAGCTCCTCTAGTAAAGTACATAACAACGATTTACGCGAACTAGAAAGTATGCTATAAAGAATTACTCAATATCGTATGTTTCTCATTGCGATGTGCGGTACATCCACAGTTAATGAAGTTTCTATGAAAATCACACGCTCTTATTACGTCAAAACTTTTAAAGTCAAATCATCTATAGATCCTTTTTAATAAAATTTCTTTTCATTAATATGCGTCACGTTTGAGTCAACCCTAAGGTAATCTCACAACGGCCGACGTCATCGCCCGCTGTGCACTTAAAACGCTCCGTTGAGTCAAAGCAGTTAGGCTCATATTTCCTGGCGTCGCTTGACAGCTAGAAAGTTTAGTTAAATAAAGCGTAGGTATTTGGCGTTTTGTAGGGAAGTGATGTATCTGTTACGTAGTAACTTATTAGTAATCTGTGGCCGAAGCGAGCCACAATTGTAATCATCGATCACTCAGGTTTTTCGATCTACATCCAACAAGATGTAGGTAGATCGATAAAAATATCAACTCTGTGATACCTGAAACCCACTCAATAATTAACTTTTGTCTATTATCGAAGGTTCTAGAAAATGGGAGATAATATAAAAATAAAAATGTTTATAAGAGTTTATTAGTTTATTATGGATTCTTTATAAATAAAATGAATGATTTTAAATAATCAACATTATATTGAATTATTTTTTAAACTGGGAATGACCATGACGTTGACCACCTGTCAATGTCATCTTAAGTCATTCAGTTAGAATAAACTACCGTAAACAAACAATAAACAGAACCAACCTATTTGTATGAGTTTATTTCTGAAAATTATAATTACTTTTTATTTCAAATGTGATGGAATACATACTTTTGAAAAAGAATTTAGCAATATCTATAGAAAACAAAAAATGACCAATTGGTGAGTGATATTGTTAACATTACATTGTTACAGCTTACAAATGCAAAACTTGTCACTAAAACTAAACGTATTACAACGTTTCAAGTACACTACAAAACACGTCAATTTCCTTGAATTTTTTATTTATGATGCTGGAATAATTTAAAAAGCCGACCTTTGCCAGCAGTAGCGCCTAAATAGAGTTATATTTTATTCAGTCAGTTCGTATTTCTGTACTCGTATGGCCTCCTCGGGATACTCTTTGAAAGAATACAACGGTGTTGTTTATACAGGAGTGCAATTCTCATATTTAACATGAAAAAGAACTTTATTACAATCAAGTACAATTTTATTATATGTATATAGATATATAGATATAGATTTGTAATACCTTTATTTTCGCTTACATGCACTCATACATTACATTTAATATTTTAATTAGAATTTTATTTATCAAAAATTAAAATAACAAAAATAAAAAAATCAATCAAAAATGCCCCCACGGATTGTACCCGGCTCGAAGGTACCCATGATGCTAGCTGCATTTCCTCTCTGAATAGCAATGGATATCCGTTGAACCAGGTACCAGCCGGAGCGGTAGTCATAACCTCGATCTCTCAAACGACGTCCTATCTCACCAACAAAGTCCCTAGCTTCCGGACACCATGGGCCTGCAGTCTCTACGGCGACGGGCACAAAATCATAATGTGTACTTAACATTGAATATTTTGCTTTCTTTTGGCTAGCAGCAGCCTGCGCAGCCGCCCCGGGTGAACGCGTGGTGCTAGTGAGATAGGACGCCGCGTAAGTGCTGACGCATGTTGCGTCCCATAACAGACTCCGTCCTCTCTGCCACGGAATCAACGTTAGTCCATCGGGTCTTTTGCCATCCGTCCTTGATAGACCTGGAGGCTCTAATTGGCAAGGAATATTTGCTGAAATTAATGCCCGACGTATAATGTCATTAATTGCGTGATGGCGCGACAAACGACCAGCACAATTTGAAATGTATTATCAACAAAAGTCTGAATATTATCACTGAATGTTACTAAGAATAAAAAAATGCAAATTATGTTGTAGTTCAACTTAAATATCACTCTTGGCAACGATGCCGAAGCTGGCAGCTTTACTCGTTCTAAGAAAATGCTGATTATTTATTTTGTATCATATGATGAAAACAAAATATGCTCTTTGGCTACAGAATAGCTTGAATGACATAATCGCCAATTAAGTATATTTACAAAACCAGACCTTGTACATAACATTTATTATCATTATCATTATCATTATTAATTTGTTGTAATGCTATTTATCATTTATCTATGTTATTTTATATATAATGCACGTACTACATTTTTCTTCTCCCTGCCTATAACTTTACAGCTCACCTGATTTTTTCAAACAACTCTCAGTACCTTGGTTGCCTTGTAAGAGATTGCAGTTGTGATAAGGCCGCCTATTGACATCTATTATTTTGTATTACAATATTTTGGTGCAATAAAGATTTTAAGTAACTAACTCTCGAACTTACTAGTGATTCTACAGTTATATTTATTTACTAACAACCCAAAACCAATAACGCGACACTTAGATAAGCAAGAAAAAAAATTCAACCGGGTACATAATGGTAGAGAATGCTTTATGCAATAAGTCCACCTTTTGTCACAGGTATGGCTCTCCATACAAACGGAGCAGCATATATACCTAGTACTACTACAAACGAAACAATCCGTCCGTGCACACGTCAAATGTGTGAGTTAAACAATCAAGGTTGCCACTACAGACTTTGTTGCTTTGCTTACCTGTTTTCATCACTCGGAAATCTATAAAATTTTCGTTATTTATTGTTTTCCGTCGATAAACAATGATAATGTGCGCAGTTTCTCACCATTACAATTCAATAATCCTAAGTGACTCGCATAATGTCAACGTGCAACTACCAATAACCCTGTTTTACTGCCACTTACACCTCACAATAACGGGGGAAGGGTTGCGGGGACACCAGATTGCGGGGGACGGTGCGAGTTTCCGTTCTGTATGTAATACTATTATTAATTCTGTGCTTTTGTACCATTTATAATTGGTAAATAAGTTTTAAATAAATTAATTATAGAGAAGAGAGGATATTCAATTCAATTCAATTATTCAAAAAAACAATTACAATTATGTCTGAAATGATGTACCTGTGAATTAAAAAAAAATGAACACAAAATAAAAAAAAAATATGTCATAAAATATTTGGTTAGGTGTATACAATCGGCAAATGTCTAATGGGAAAAGGCAATCTATTTCGTCTATTACAAGTCCAAGGCCATAGGTACATATTACATATTAATTATCTAAGAATTTTTCAATTGTATAGCAACACTTTTCCAAGAGAAGAAAACCATATAATCAGGCAGGTTCTGAAAATACATGTCAAGTCAAAGGACATCGAAACAGAGGGAGACCAAAGAAACTTTGGAGTGTGTATTTTGTATCAGCCGCATAACGTCCACTGCTGGACATAGGCCTCTCCCAAATATTTCTAATTTTGATTAGAGAAACACCGAGCATAGCCCTTTCCATAGCGCGTTGCACGACCTTGAGCCTTCTCATGAGACCCACACATAGTAAGGGACCACATTTCAGAGGCATAAGAAACAAACAATTGAAAAAAGTGAAAAATGGTATGAAACTTTCGTGCACAAGTCAGAATACACCGTCCGTCACCCAGTCAATCCAGAAGGATATGAGTAGAAAGGGGGTGACGGACGGTTTGACTGGAGATAGAACAAAGTGAAAGAAACTCAAATGCTGTGTTGACCCCACATAAATACTAGGACAAGGATAAGGCAAAAGAAGAAGAATACATAAGAGTGTTGAAGCACATTTACTTAGCTTATTTTACAACTAACTTAGAATTTTGCCGTCCAAAGGTGACACGTCCCAAACGAATTAAACAATTACCTACTTTCTCATAATAATTTATCACGTACTGTTTAATTACCGTTTTCTAACTACACGTGTCGAATAACAAATGGAAAGTGGGAATAGTGGACCAAAATGACTCTTATTTCCCAGGAAATAGGGTTTCTAAAAGATATTTTTATCAATACAAATATTCCTTCCCTAGTTATGAACTTCTTTCGAGGCGCGCGTGACCTGGATAGCAATAATATTTAATTTATATATTTTTTACTGCACGAACGCCTTCGCAAGTAATGTTTGATTTATACAAACCGTTCGAACTGGCTTATCAGGGTGTAAGGGATTTTTGTACACGTTCAGTATCGGCATTATATTATATCAAATCACTTGCTTATGTATAACTTTTGAAGAAAAAAAAAATAGGGACTAGGGACTGTTTCGATTAACGTTAGCATTGCTATCCAGCGAACATACGCAGGTAGCGTTCTTGCTACAAGACGACATCGATCGACTATCAAGACGCATGGACAAGACGATTTTTTTTAAATTGTTTGTTGGAACTAAAAACTAAATATAAAAAATTAAATATAAACTTCATACTTTGTTTTATTTTACAGTTTAGTTTTTCAATTGTATTCCTTTATTTTTTCCAAACGAAAACAATGAAACAAAAATTAATTTTCTAGGAACCGACTGTGTTGAAATTTGTTTTCTTGTGGATTAGCTTGGTTTAGTGGTACTTATATCAGTTTTTATCATAATTTGTGGTTATATTTTACTGAAATCGATGAAAGTAGGTAAAGTAAGTAGTATTTCTTACATAGTAGATGTCGTTAGTAGACTACTTAGTTACTTAGTTATTTATTTTTTGTAGTCAGTTTAAAAATACTTAGTAATTTATTATTCTTAGATAGTCTAAAACACTTAGTTATTCGTTTTTCTTAGTTAGTCTAAAAAATACTTAGATTGTCATTTTTCTTAGTTGGTTCGTCGTAAAAATATTTAGTCATTTATTTTTCTTAGTTGGCTATGTTTCAAATAAAATCGCTCAAGTTTTGATTTCTTTGGGGAATGGTTGCGTAATTTCCAAGCAAGTCAGTAAAAGCCTTTGGACGATGATGTATTTTAACTCAAGTTTATGTCTTTCCATTTATTTTCTGCTGTGTTTATTTGGTTGGTTGCAATTGTATTTAAAATAGAAATATTTTTATGGAACACACACACACACAATGTTATATTATTCTATATTAGTAGCAATATTTTCACATTATGTTATTTGCAAAATAATTATTGATAATAAAAAAACTTATTTTGATTATGGGCAAACCTTCTTTTTTCAGGAGAGGCCTTTAGTGGACTAAAGGCCTCTCCCAATAAAGGAGTGGACTGTTGTAAGTTATGAACTTATAAGTAGGGTATGGTCACCGCCTATTGAAATTATCTCCAACCTTCAATGGAATTACGATTTGTGAAGTAGAAACTAAAAAGAAAGAAAAAAAAATCTGAATGTCATAAAACACTCAGAACGAAGAACTTCGTTTTCGCGGGGAATCTTTAAGGAACTTAGTTTTTTGTAAAGTTACAAAAAACTAAGTCCCTTAAAAATTCCCCGCTATTAAGTTCGTTACGTTTTTTCGCCTAGCCTTGTCAAGTTCAAAAAAGAACTTCATTCTAGACCCAAAAAAAAAGCAAAAAAAAAGGAAGCGACATTTTTCTACTGGTCAACGTAAAAAACACAACAGTAAAAATGTTTCAAGTACAAATACACAGAAACTTTGGTATCCATGTTCGCTACATCCGCAATGCAGATATTGTGAGACTCGTATCTCTGTGTTAGTTGCATTCCTCTCGGATTCCTTCCATGGGTAAATAGTTGTGACCACTGTTATTTAGATAGCGGGTTTTTTAAGTACAGGTTCACCGTAACGTTTCAAGGACTCGCTGCTACATGAATTAGTTAAGTATTTGTTGTAAGATGGAGCAATAATAACATTTCGCGATTAAAATATATTTAAGCCAGAATCGTGCAGAAGTCAGATTCAAGTTGAACTATTTAATAGTTCAACTTGAATCTGACTTGTGCACGAAAGTTTCATTCCATTTTTCACTTTTTTCAATTATTTGTTTCTTATGACTCTGAAATGTGGTCCCTTACTATGTGTGTGTCTCATAAGAAGGCTCAAGGTCGTGCAACGCGCTATGGAAAGGGCTATGCTCGGTGTTTCTCTAATTAAAATTAGAAATATTTGGGAGAGGCCTATGTCCAGCAGTGGAAGTTATGCGGCTGATATGATGATGATGATTTATGTATAATATATAAGTTACTTGGGTAAAGTTGTTCAGTACCATGGACTGAATTCACTCTTAAAATAGTTTCCGTATATTTTCTTAGACCCTGTATATTATTTTGTTGACCGCTGCCACAGTAAATCTCATAATACTAATAATTGTGACTTTAACTTTAAAATCAAATATATAATAGTTTCATTTAAAATATAACCTACCATATATACCTACGTACACACCGTAGCGTAGGGCTGGTTATTACGCACTCAAACTATTGCCTAAATATTGTCATAATGTAAAACGCTATCCAGACAGGCAGGATAAAATCGCTAATCTTATCATGTAAAAAACTTCTGCCAAAACCAAACACTGCGGTACAGAAGGCAAATGGGGAAACCACCGTACTATAATTCCTAAAATTGAGTCAAAATGGAAAGCACTCCACCGATAAGAGCCCAGCTCTTAAACATAAGAAGAAAACTCATGTAAATAGACGATGCCAACTCCGACTCACTCTTTTAGATTCCGTCTTCCCATTTCTCGCCCACCAACACGCTAAAAGTGGCTTTTGAGCCTTGGCTCTGGGCATTGTTGTCCCCAAAGAGCTTAAAGTGTATGTACGTACAGTAGTACATTGCAAGTTTAAAAAAAAAATCTGAATTGGTACCAACCCTGGTGATTAGAAAAGCTAGTTACCCCTAACCAACTTCATTTGTCCATTTGTGCAATAACTGAATGGCTGTCTAATCGGCCTTTAGAATCCACCGTCAAAATTCGCCCCAACTAGTTTTGTCTCGGTTAAATTTGTTAGCGGAACTTTTGAAAGGAACTCGATGGTATGCCCTCGCAAAATTTTGGGTTCGGCCCAGGATAATTGGGTTTGCGAACAATTTGCGAGTATGGTTAGTCTTTGGAGTGAGCAACACGTTTGTTGGTTTACGTTAGGTAACATTGAGGTGTTGCGTTTATCTATCATTAGTTTTAAGTAAACAAAATATTTAAAATATGTTCATCTTCTTTTTAGTGCTCCTTTGAATTTTAGTAGCTAAAATGCCATTGAAGCTGGAGGGCAAGATCTATAAATCAGTTATAAGACAGGTAATGTTAAACGGCTCTGAATGTTGGGCAACTTCTTCTTATCGTGTGTGTTAGTGTCTAACACTAGTGTCATAGTTTTTAAACAGCCTCAAAGGCTTCTAACATGGTTTTAGGTAACGACCAATGTCAAAGACAGTGACCGGGACTGACGGCTTAACTTGCCCTCCGAAGCACGGATCATCTTACTTAACAGACAATCAGGTGATCAGCCTACAATGTCCTATCCAAACTTAGACAACAACACAAAGTCGTTGCCCCCGCTGGGAATCGATCCCACAACCTCCAGCTATGAGCCGAACGCTCTAACCACTACACCACGGAGGCAGTGTTGGGCAACAAGAGTACAGGACGAGAAGAGGCTACATTCAGCCGATAAAGTACAAATCAATCGGTTGTCATGGTTTGGACATGTAATGAGAAGAGAGGATCAACACGCAACAAGAAGAATTTTGAATAAGTATACAGACAGATATGGCAAAACTATAAGGTATCCTTATTTACTACGGATCTCTATAAAAAGACGTAAATGATCATTTTGCTACTCATATTAAGTTTAAAACAATATAAACAGTACCACGGACTGATATTCTGTAAAAAGCTCCACACTGCACACACAAAAATTAAATAAAAACTTTAAATCCTGTAAATGTACCTAATAAAGATTAATCTGAACTACAACGATGACACATTAAACAAATTAATCCTAAAGTGAAACACGTGGAAAACGATTCCCATCATCAAAAAGATTATATTTCATTAACTGAATCACGATTAATCCGCGGATTAAGGGAATATTAATAGTGAATACGAATTTAACGATAGGGCAATTTTAATGCTATTCTGCCTACGAGCCGGTAATCTGGGTTAAGCATTATTTATTGAGAGATTGAGGCCAGCAAACAGGATCGAAAACTTTAAATTCGATTCATTAAAAGAGAATCACATTTTTGATCGTTACCGTAGTGCTTCTGAAATTGGTTAATGGGTAATAATAATTATAAATTTTGTTAACCCCAGGTAAAACGGGTGTGATATATAATTGAAGTAGCATTCTGTGCACCATTAGACATAGAAAGTCTATCTATAAATAAATAAATATATAGGTACAAATCACACAGCTTGAGCTAGCCTCAAAGTAAGTTCGAGACTTGTGTTATAGGATACTAACTCAACGATACTTTATTTTATAACAAATGCATATATAGATAAACATCCAAGACCCAGGACAATTTGAAAAAGGCCATTTTCCAACTTGCCCTGACCGGGGATCGAACCCGAGACCTCTGGGGGGCGGACTAGCATGGTGACCACTGCGCCACGGAGGACGTCAAAAATCTATATTTAGTTATATAAAACATGCGGTTTTTAACATTTGATTTAAAAATTAACGTAAGACACAGACATTATCAAAATGAGTTACTTACGTATAGAGAACTTCCGTATGAAGTCGAAACATGTCGGCAGTAGCTGTCTCTATACGTGAGTAGAGGATCCCGTCTTTAACTCATTTTATTAATTGATTAATGGAAATTTTGTGGTTTTCGTGACGCTCATCAAACAGAAGTTAATATCACATTGACGCAAACAAATGGATATAGAGGCGCTAACACCTCTTAGTTATAACATAAAATAACAAAGCTGAAAATATTTTAAAACCTTCTCTTTGAAAACCTATTTCCAGTATTTACGATGCCTACATAAGAAATACCGAATTAAAACGGATTTGACACTAAAATTCCAATTAAAAAGAGTGTTTGGTAATTTGCCAGTTGTTATTTCAGAGAATATTAAATATAAACAAGTACAAATATATTATAAACATGCTTTGCATGCTCTTAAAAACGAATCAAACTAACTCAAACTCAATAGGGTTACATTCTTTACAGAGTTCTCCATGGCCACCTCATCAGAACAGCTCTATGATATCATAATATTGCATTGTCACGCGATATACGTTTGCATGCATAATTTTAATTTAATCGGAAATCGGGAAGTGCATCAAATTTAACTTGCAAGATTTGTTTACCTACAATCAGACAGACAATGGGTCAGGTGAAATAAAAAACATCATGAGACCTTTCCAACTCAGGCCAGCGTGGAGAGTGAAGACTAAATTTTCTGGCTGCTCTGACTGGTCAGATATGGCTCTAGTAGTACAGAGAGGGTCGTAATCCGGCAGTAGAGGCTAAAAAAACCTGATGATTGTTGATGACGCTTGATCCAAGCGGAATATCATTTTGCCTACTACTACTACAAACGAAACAATACATTCAAGCACACGTCAATGTGTGAGTTTAAGTGCCATCGCGCAACCGAGAACGGGGGAGAGGTGCGGGAACGCCATATTGCGGGACCGTTCAGAAGTGCTATTTTTGAAACGCGGAGTCACCTAAACGAATGGTTTTTCCATACAACTAATCGTTCGTTTAGTGACTTCAAAAATAGCACCTCTGTACATAGTACTAATAATTCGGTAACTGAACTTTACTTCTAATAGAAATGCTTTTACAAACACGTGGGCAGATGAAAATGTTATACTAAATTAAAATATGACGCAAACCATTCACAAGTCGACACAAAGGTTATAAAGCCGGAACCGTTATAATTGTTTGTAGAATAATAGCAGTTGTTTAGAGAAAGGCGAAACCCTTTTGGTACTCCGTCCTTACTATTTATAGCAGTTTTTGATGTCAAAGCTGAAAGGCTCGGGGCACTGTTTGTTTGAGCATTATTTATACATTTTACTCTTTTGTGAATTCGAATTTTAATATTTAATGACCTAAAAGAAATAGGTGAGGGATTTACCAGAATTGCCTTGGCAAATGGGAAGCACTGAACTCGTAATGTAAATGATTTAGTTACCGTGTTATAGGCTGAAACAGTCAGTAAGTCTTTTAGGGGAATCTGTATTAAGTTTTATAATAAATTGCCAGTACGGTTCTTGATATGCCAAATAGAAAATTTAAAGGTTGTGTAAGAAAAGTACTTTGGACAAATTACCACAAAATACTTCTTTAAATGGCATATAAAATACTGCTATGTGCAAATAAAAACTGGATTGATTCTGCTGTAAGCGACACTTTATCTTGATCTCTTCTGTGACTTAGAAGGCATTGTAAATTGTAAAGGTTTCTGGTTTTTATCACTAGACGACTTTAAGCTATCTCACATCCTTGAGTAAGATCAGAGGTCAGAAGGTCATAAACATGTTTACAAAAGCTAGAAAATATCTTTTTATAATATATGGGTTACAAATTACGTCATATTGCGGAAAAAAAAACAAAACTAAATTTAACTTTGAACCTACACAGATAAAAAAATAACCGGTGCTGCCATCCCACTAACTTAGTCGTTGACCTTTACCAAATCCAAACCTACAAAGAACAAGTCAAACCACTTCAGACTGGCACAAACAAAGCCCACAAATCAATACACGTAACAAAGGAAAAAAATATTCCATATTCAAACGAAAGGGTATGAAGTATGAAAACTACTTACCGTACTCGGGGCAAATGATGCATAAACCCACCGCGAGGAAAAAGCCGGCGACCTCGCCCGGGAAGCCCTTGCCGCCCATTTTTTCCCTTTTCATTTAACCCACTGCTTTTACCGACATATTTACTATTACTTTGTGCAATTTTCACCAACGACTCTTTGGCACAATCGTCCTTTGTCTAGATATGGCCCGCGTCATTGTCGGGTTGTCACCTCGGTGGCTCGATGGGTCACATCTGGAAAGAAGGAATGCGTGTTAGAATTCTGTTAGATGTTTATGGGTATTCGACTGGAACTAAAAAGGACAATTACTGGAAATGGACTAGGAAGAATGTTAAAAGTATTTTGGTTTAGAAAATAGTAGCCTCTGAGAACCTTGCTGGTACCTTTAACTTTCCTACTACTTTAACTAATTCATATGTAATTTAAAGGAACGAACAAAAGGCTACTTGAACAATCCGGCGTTTGTGTGTATGTAGTATGTTATATACCTACATACAGGCTGAATGGTAAATCAAATAACATACTTAAGGGCATAATAAACCATCATCACAAAAAGAAAGAGATCAATTATTACTTTTGGCATAATTTTTTAATTTTTTGCTCTAGATTTTTCTTTATATAAAACAATAAAATGAACTTCAGCAATTGTCTATTTCATAATATTTTTAGTGAGTTACGTCCCTATTATTAACCGACTTTCAAAAAAAGAGGTTATCAATTCGTCGCAATCAATTTTTATCTAATGTTCACCGATTATTCGAAGACGCCTAGACCGATTTGAAAAATTCTTTTCTGTTTGAAAGAAATTGAAATTTTATTAAAACAAAATCAGTTTTTAGTATTAAAAATTATTTATTCTACTTAGTAGTTTCTTTTATTCAAATTCGTTACCTTAAAATATAATAATTTATCTTGTAGATACTTAGTTTACTTAGTACGTATTACTCAAAAAAACATATTTACTGAAAAATTTAGTTGAATATGAAACAAAATTGAGCATTTTGGATGTTAATGTAAACAGACGTACCACATTCATACATACATAGATTGAAATTACCCTTTTGGTTTTACCGTAGTCGGGTAAAAATATTTTTTTTCCTATCCAATAGTTACCAAATTTAAATTGAATAATAAAATTTATAAGCATTAGGAGAAACAATGAAAATAACATAATTTAGACATCACCAAAGTTGGGACAAAGTTCAAGATTGTCTCCTTCATACAGAATTATGAATGAGCACATTTCATAAAGAAATATTTACACAAAACGAGTTCAGTCTAATTGAGTTATACCCCTTCTTGACTTGGAATGTACGACTTCGTTAGCTGTTACCGTCAATACTCTTTATACTTGAAGTTATTTAAGTAAAAGTCAATACTGGAATGTAGAACACTCCGGGTAGTGAGTGAAAATATGCAAAATTTTTAATAAAAACAAGCTATATTCGTTTTATTGATAAAAACTAACGTGAGACAAAGAAATTATAATAAACGGCCAAGTGCGAGTCGGACTCGCCCATGAAGGGTTCCGTGGTAGTTTTTTTTTTAATTTTTATATTTGAGTTGATTGAATGAAAGGTAAATTGCAGTTTATGACATATTAAAAAAAAAACTTCTTACTAGATCTTGTTCAAACCAATTTTCGCTGGTAGTTTTCATGGCAATGAACATCATATATTTTTTTTAGTTTTATCATTCTCTTATTTTAGAAGTTACGGGGGGGGGGACACACTTTTTTCCACTTTGGAAGTGTCTCTCGCGCAAAGTATTCGGTTTAGAATAAAATGATATTAGAAACCTCAATATCATTTCTGAAGACCTATCCATAGATACCCCACACGTATGGGTTTGATGAAAAATATTTTTTTGAGTTTCAGTTCTAAGTATGGGGAACCCCCAAAATTTATTGTTTTTTTTCTATTTTTGTGTCAAAACCTTAATGCGGTTCACATAATACATCTACTTACCAAGTTTCAACAGTATAGGTCTTATAGTTTCGGAAAAAAGTGGCTGTGACATACGGACGGACAGACAGACAGACAGACAGACATGACGAATCTATAAGGGTTCCGTTTTTGCCATTTGGCTACGGAACCCTAAAAATGAGTTAACGGGTTACTCATGTATAGAGTCAGCTACTGACGACATGTTTCGACCTCATCCGAAGGTCTGCATCAGAGCATATTATGTGTCTAAGGGCTCGTACGCCACACTGACACAGTGTGTCGCTAGCGGTAGACCTTATTAAAATTTGTGCACCCGCGTCTTTTTACCCGACTGCGAAGACAAAGTGTTATGTTTTCGAGTGTGTTTAAGAGCAATAATTTTTCATTAATTTATTAAACTGATCTGTCAATGAGAAATAAAATAAGGTTGATTAGAACAAAAAGAACGTTTGCTTGCATACCTGGAATAACTAAAATTCACGCCTCGAGTCCAAGCTTTTAAGAACAGCTCAAGTTCATTTTAAGACTCGAGCTCTTTAAAAAGCTCGTGTCGTTTCTCAGAGATCTCGCGCTTGCCCAGCCTCGGAACTCCAATCTTACTGAGCTCATAAAGTATTTCAAAACCGCCTTGAGTTTAAAATTAGAACTCGAGGACTCGAGTCTTGTACATCACTACACCTCCCGCAGTGCGTGGCAGGAGTGGTGGCACAGGGGTGTTACTCCCAAAGCGGTACGAAAGACGGACGTTACAGCGTATCCGCGTATTCAGTGTTAAGCAACCTTGAGCACTAACGTATGATGATAAAGACTAATTTAGTTCAACATATAAATAGGACGTCACTTTCGTACGAGAAACGTATTATTTATTTTAAAATTTTATTGCACCTAAAATAAGACACATTAAACACATTATTTCGTGCGTACCCCCCAGGTTAATCTTTAGTGCGTACAAAAACTTTATATTATACAATTAGACTTTATTATATTAATATAAGTGCTTCGGAGGGCATGTTAAGCCGTCGGTCCCGGTCACTGTCTTTGACATTGGTCGTTACCAAAAACAATGTCAGAGGCCTTTAAGGCGGTTTAAAAACTCTGACACTAGTGTTAGTCACTAACACACACGTTAAGAAGAAGAAGACTATATAAGATTACAAGCCTATCTGCCCAGCTATATGGTAAAATCTTCCCTAAATTTGGAGAGGTCTTAGTCCAGCGGTAAACTTATACAGGCTGCAAAAAAATGTATTTGATGAAAGGAGTATAAACCTTGAAGCTAATACTAATTTATTATTTGAGAAAGTACGAATACTGTGCGTAGTACGTCCAAGCTGAGTTATTATGTCATAGAAGATTGTGAAAGACTTATTCTTAAGACTCTGGCAGTACTAAATCACTGTGGAACTTTTATTAGTTTACTCGAATTTCATTAATTCAGCGGAAAAATCTGTGAAGGCATTTTTCTTCGTCATGTTTTTATAGTATCATCTTTTATCTCTTTTTTGAGGTTATATTAATCTGAATCATTTATTTTTACGTTTAGGAACATTATTGCGCAAAATACATTGAAATGTTTTGTTTTTTTTATTTTTTAGTTTTAATGACTGTATTTTTCTGTACTTATCTACACTTCTACACTAATATTATAAAGAGGAAAGATTTGTTTGTTTGTTTGTTTGTTTGTTTGTTTGATTGTATTGAATAGGCTCCGAAACTACTGGATCGATTTTAAAAATTCTTTCACTGTTGGATAGGTATGTTATCATTGAGTGACATAGGCTATGTATGTACCACGGGCGAAGCCGGGATGGACTGCTAGTTGGAAATAATTAGGTTTTTTATTATCATTTTTATTCATTTTATCATACTTTGAAATGTAAAATAAAAAGTTGCTTTGGCTTACTATCATAAAATTTTGACCAGATTATAGTAGTAATTTTGATGTCTGTGAAAGTTTAAAAGACGAAAACCAAAAAAAGTGAAATGTCACAGCCAATATTGCGAAGTAATCCATACTGACTACGTACATACCACCACTGTATACTAGGGAGCTGAAAAACCCATTAGTTCACGTTGATCCACCGCCGTCAAGTATCAGTACCTAATGGATAAATTATTTGAATGTCGCACGGTTTCTTTTAACAAATATTGAATTGACACTTTAGATCAAGTTTTTTATGTTCAATGTTTAGTTAATTATGACAATAATAAAGCAACTACCTAGTTCAAATCACGTACGATTATACGATACTGTCCTAAAATCATTAATTTAGCTAACTAAACGATAAAATCAAACTTAATGCTTCGTTTAATTGTAAAAAACGGTACAATTAAACGAAGCATCAAACTCGCCAACAAAAGCAAATATTTTTTCTAAACCGATCCCATAATTATTCGCTGAATACATTAACTGGAAGTGACCTGAAAAGCGACATGTATTGTACGAGGCGTCGCCGGCAGAAATTGTATTGTGTCCCATTGCTTTATACTCGCCACGAGAGCTGCTTCTGTTTGCTGTTTGTTCTTTGTTGTCATGTATTTAGCCGAGTTTGTTACTTACCCGGTTTCTTTACATATTATAGGATTTAAATGGACATGCTTAGGAAATATTAAAAGGTGTTTCATTAACATTAAGACAAATTGGAAAAAAGATTGCAAAGCAGAGAAATGATACGATTTTGCTGTCTCTTTGAATTTGAGTTGTACCGTTTTTTACAATCAAACTAAGCATCAAAATCGCCAACAAAAGCAAATATTTTTTCTAAGCCGATCCCATAATTATTCGCTGAATACATTAACTGGAAGTGACCTGAAAAGCGACATGTATTGTACGAGGCGTCGCCGGCAGAAATTGTATTGTGTCCCATTGCTTTATACTCGCCACGAGAGCTGCTTCTGTTTGCTGTTTGTTCTTTGTTGTCATGTATTTAGCCGAGTTTGTTACTTACCCGGTTTCTTTACACATTACAGGGTTTAAATGGACAATTCATATATATATTTTCCGACAAAGGTGGTTTAAAGTTATTGCATTTTAAAATAAAGAAAGTTACAAAGATCTACAAGCTTTTATATGGACACGTATTGTCATGTAATGGACACGTTCAGGAAATATTATAAGCTTTACTGTTCAGTGCGTAAGTTCTTTACACTTTCATATAGACGTTAGCTAAAATGGAATGTGATAAAAATCTACTATATATAGCAAGCCTTTCTGCAAGCCTTTCTTAATAAGAAAAAAAGAGATTTTAATACATTTATAATTTTATCATACTATAGGTTTATTTATGACAAAAATCGTAGAACCTGTTTATAGCATGAATTAATCATCATAATCCTAGATTTATTTTCCCACTGCTTAACGTAAGTATCTCTTCTTCTCTGCTTCTATCAAAGGTGCAACCTGCCTAGTTTATAAAAAAATAACCGACTTCCAAAAAGGAGGAGGTTGTCATTCGTCGCGATCTTTTATTTTTTTTATGTATGTTCAAGAATTGGATTTGTTTAAAAGGGTATTCTTGTCAGGTGGTCAAATTTTGAAGTTGTTTCTAGTTTAAAAATATGTATATAATGCATTTAACATTAGTTACAATACAAAATATCACTAACAAAAACGAACTCAACACTGTTTGGGCATCTTTGTTAAGGCCATACCCAAATTTTCCGGGGTCCAGTGGCGCCGCCATTTAAAATAAATAATTTAAAAGGAAACGGAGATATCATTTAAAATTGTGTCTTAGTCAAGTTCTAGATACCCATTCAAAGTATTTTTTAAACTACTTTTTGTAGTTTAAAGTGAGAACGTGAAGCTTTTTTACGCACATTTGCGAAAAACGGCCACTTTTAGCTAATGTGCGTAGAAAAGCTTCACGTTCGCACTTTAAATTATAAACAGTAGTTCATAAAATAGTTTAAAGGGTTATCTAGGGCTTGACCAAGACACAATTTTAAATGATATCTCCGTTTCCTTTTAAATGATTTATTTCAAATGGCGGCGCCACTGGACCCCGGAGAATTTGGGTATGGCCTTAAGTAAAAACAGGGTATAATATTGTGATATAGTGCTATAACTTCGTCATAATAATATAAAAACCGGCATCCAATAAAGAAACATTTTACCAACTCAACAAACTGTAAAATAAATGATCAATTCGCTCAAAGGACTTCTCAATTTAACTAATCCTAATGAAGTAAAATAAATAATGCCGCCGAAATAAAAAGGAAGGTTGTGATTACTCAAAGAGACAGCAAAATCCTATCATTTCTCTGCTTTGCAATCTTTTTTCCAATTTGTCTTAATGTTAATGCAGAGGAAACAAGATTTATTTTACTTCAGAGCCTGACTCTAGTCCCTTGGAACCAGAAAAAATGTCAGGGGAAGTCTACATGTGTTTCTTGTCAAACCCCGAATAGTAATTCCGATTGAGATAAAGTGAGTTACGGCTCTATCGATTTTGTGTTCTATATTTAAATGAGCAAGAACGAAATTTTATGAACATATACTGTGACAATCCGTGCGTCTGTATTTAACATTCGTGTTTTTGTTTTTTGGGTTTTGCACTACGACGATAATATTTAATAGTTTTGATCGCAACTTTAAAGTATCTGGTAATTGAATAGATAAGACAAACTAGTCGTCTCTATCTTTAGGTCTTTTTATCAGGAGGACGACCCTTTGTGTACTACCATTGACCGCTCTGGCCATACTTGGCCAGAGTGACCAGAGGACTTGCCCTACACACTCATCGCTGGTCAGACGGGTTGGAAAGGACTCATTGATGTTTTTAAGCTTTGTTTATATTGTATTTGCTAAGTCATCTTTTATGACATCTACGGGAAGACTTGAAGTGGTCCTTCTACTCTGCCAGATACCACACGGCGTTTAAATTGATTAACTAAATAAAATAAAATAACCGAACATTAATAAAGCTTATAATACACAAACATATAAAAAGATTTTTGAAGTGAAAACTTCTTTAGCGGCGTTGTGCACTTTTTTTGGAATGGGTAAAAAATCTAAAACTCGCGTCAGGACACGTGACCCTGATCAAAAATTCGTAAGACGGCGCAGGGCGCTTGCGCGAATGTTCGTGTGTGTTTATGTTACACCGTGCTAATAAAATGTCATGTTTGTGTTACGATAGCCTAATAAATAAATATTGTATTCTACCACATAAATGAGAGTACTTTTATACTGATAATTAAAGCAATTCGTGCAAAATTATTCCCTAACCATTCCAAAATATCAAAAATGCACAACGTTAATATTCAAGTTTTCACTTCTGCCGGCACTCCCAGAGTGCAACCCGTCGTTTTTTTTTTTGCTTTCAACGGCTGTTTGGAGATCATGAAAGACCGTCGGCTTCAATTCATATCAAAATATTATTGTTATTAAACTCACAAGGCCCTTACATGACCAATATCCGTCAATGGCGTGCCCTATTCTTCACTTCGACGTATAAACAGATCATAAAAGAAGTTTTGTATTGAACATAAACATTTTATGACCAGAGGAGATCGCTTTTCTACGAACGCGAAGTGAAACCTGATTACTACAATTTACTAACGGATATTGCTAGGTAATCTGAGTTAGTCCCGAATGGTCTTAAACGCGAATAGTCTGTGTAGCAACTCGTCTAATCTAAAGATTAGAAACGTAATGTACTAACGGTTTAATAAAGAGACTATTTACTTTTTAGCTAAATATGAAGCATGTATTTTGTTGTGCATAGTGGTAATTTGCGACTAAAAAGCACTAAAAGAAGATGTTAACGGTTTGACATCAGTTGTTGAAAATTCATCAACATCTCATCTTTAGGTCTTTTGGGTATCCACTGCAGGAGCACGACCCTCTCTGTGCTACTAGAGCCATACTTAGCCAGAGCAGCTAAAGGATTCGGCCCACACCCTCTACGCTAACCAGACAGGTAGGAAAGGTCTCATTGATGTTTATAAGCTTTTTTTAGCTTGTATTTACTAAGTCGCCTTCTACGACATCCACGAGAGGACTTGGATTGGTCCTATTCTACTCTGCCGGAAATCACACGGCCAATTTTTGTAAATTAATTACTGACTTTTATCACAAATAATACCTCTCTCTCTCTTTTTATTTCGACTCCTCCCTCTCACTCTCTCTTTAAGAGCTTTAAGAGCCTGGAATCCGTATTTTGGCTAGTTTCTCCACTTTGCACGGTTTTTATTTATTTTTACCTAAGTGAGCATAAACGCATGTATTGTTAAATATAAAATTATACGATTTGTAATAGTTTGAAAATGTTGGTGCATTCCATTAAGGGTTTAAAAGAGACAAAAGACAATCTTATAACACATCTTAATGGACATTAACACAATTCAATGTGTTTAAAATGTTACTTCTTATGTTCTCAGTAGTCTTATACAAAGTCGTATAGCAGCTACATAATTAAACTAAAAGATATTGCCCCATAAATTCCCCGGTACGAGGAACGTAAAGTTTGTGAAGCCGACTCAGTGTTATAATGCAAATGAAGTCCGTAACTCGCTCTTTTAAATCTTGTCTTCCACAACGCCAATCCTGGGCGAGTTGACCGTGACAATAGTGCCTTAACTCTTTTAAAGTTTAAAACATGTAACAATGTCGAAACTTCAGATAAAAGTTAAAGCACTTTTGAAGTTAAATTGAATTAGGATTCAAGTAAAATAAATTTAAATTTATTCAAAAAAGATATTGAACTCCAAACCCTTAACTTCAATTAAATGACTGTATTTATTAATTTGATACGGATTTATTCAGAAAATAATTCTTAGAAAGCTTTGCAAAAATGAGTAAAGTAGTTTTCTGTGTGTATTTGTGGCCAACTAGTGTCAGACTTTCCAAGCTGCTTAAAGGCAAAGCTGATACCAGATTAACTTGCCTTTCAAAGTTCGGAGGAGGTCAATATATATTGAGCTCCTTATTATGCCACTTGTGGAGACCCATCCAAACGAGGACCACGCCAAGCAGTACTTAACTTGCAAAAGCGATAATATTAATGCAATTTTTTTCTAGGCCACCGATTCCCAAAGTGAAATAAGTAGTAGTAGCATTTTACGAATATATAAGTAGCTTATAGGTAGAGGTAGAGAGTCGTAGCATCGCGTAACCCCTCGTAGCACTATGTAGATTAGCTACGGTATGCTACGAATGAATCGAATTCAAAATCAAAGTCAAAATCAAAGTCAAATATATTATCTTTATTGGTTTTCGGCATAGTAGTCATCTAGATAGCTTCTACACACAAGTCCCTATGCTCTTAGTTTACTTTGTATTGTATTTGATTCCTAGTTGAACCGGTAGATGGCGCTAGCTATAAACTGGCACTTCATTGATGTAAAGTGTAAAAATATAGATCGAGAATTCCGACGGGCGATATTCGGCTGCGTTATCTTTGACTCCTAGCCAGCACCCTCAAAGTTTTCCGTGAATACATAAGCAGCGCATAATATTATACCTACGACGAAAGTAACTTCGTTCTAACCGAGTGTTCTATGACATTAACGCATTTATTTATATATGTTTTTTTATATTAGGTACCAAATGAATATTTCTTTTTAACGACGTATACTATTTATGTCTGTTAACTTTATCTATTCCAAACGAAATGAAACTAAATATTTCAACGTATTTGAAAGTCTTTTGACTGCTATCCAAAAGCCCATATCATGCTACTTCAACTCTCCTCCAATTACGGAGCTTTGCCTAATTGGGAGTTCGAACTCTAAAAGAATAAAGGTGAAAAAATCTGAAAGTAGTCAGTTTCGAAAAATTTCGTTATTTTTTGGATGCTATCCAAATATAAAATCTTCCCTACCAAATCGTTGACTAACAGCTAAAAATCCGCTAGCTAACCAAGGAGTTTGACGAGGTTACTGGTTTTACACAGAGCGACTGTCGTCTGGCCTGGCCTAGGGACACACAGATACACCAAATATAGACACAAACCGTCTTATTATAAAACGCAGACTAAGTTCGTTACTAGGTTTATACCATTATCCAACCAAAACAAGTTGACATCTAGTAATTGCCATTGTCTCATATGAAAATGTTAATTTGATTTAGTCGGATAATGTTTTAAACCTAGTAACAAAGTTAGGCTACGTTTTATAATAAGACGGAAAAAGACGTCAAACTTATAATATGAGGAGTGTTTTTTTGTCGGAGGTTAAAAAAATGGCATTAGTTACAAAGAAATATTCAAAGCACAAACAAAATTCAAAGAAACCATAATTCACGCCAACACAATGTCTGCGCCGGCAAAGTAAAAACCAATAAAAATCTAGTTTACTCCACGAAAGTTGTAAAGCCGAACGAAATTGGCGCAATTATTTATTTATGGCTCACAGAGTTTGTTTTAAAACACGTTACTCCTACAGTCACGAAGGCTTATTGAACGTATACTAACATTGCAACTCATTATAACTTTGGCTATACGCAAACAGGCTCGAATGTGCTCCGAAACAGGGCTGCCCAAAGTTGACAGAACAGGTGTGCATCACTTTTATAATGTTTCAAAAAAAACATCAAAATGTGAAAGTGGCCACACTACTGGTAACAGATTTTTCAAGCTACCTAAAGGCATGTGACATAGCATAACGACTTCCATACAATGAAGATGGCCAGGACCAACGCTTTATACGTGCCTTCCAAAACACAGAGGAGCTAGATAAATTTTATGTCACTATTGTTCACCCATCCAAGTGCAGGCCACGCTCGTAGTCGCTTTACTTACAAAAGCGCTGGTAATGCGCATTTTTGCCGACCCACTGCTGCAGCTTAGCTAGCCTGTATAGGCTCAAAAATGTGCTCTGAAACAGGGCTGCCGAAAGTTGACAAAAAAGGTGTGCTTTATAATTAATAAATTATGTGTGGATTTATCAAAAACAGTGAAGGATTGATCATTAATAATTGATCGAAATGGGTAAGTCAACGTAAGGTGCTATTTGACCTAGATTACTTTATGTGCTTCTATTCCATTCGTTGTTTGACCACCAAATGACAAGAACAACGCGCCATTCAAACAACGGCCAGTGGATAAGTGTTGATCTGTAACTAATGGATGGATTCAGGTGTTACTTTGCGTACGTCAAAGTTACGTGCTATTTGACATAGATTACTTTGTGTGATTCTATTCCATTGGTCGTTTGGTCGTTTGACCACCAACAGATATTAGCAACACGCTTATCAAACAATGTATATTGCTGCTATGTTAGTGAATAATAAACTTATTTTAAGCGGCTGGATAACGAGTCAAATCAGACACTTTTTTCAAATAAGCAATAAATATTTTATATTGGAATTGTATGAAATGACTAACCATGACGTCTTACTTATTTGGAGTTAAATAACGCACTTAATATCAGTTTTTCTGCGTGAATTAATCTAAAACTTGTTGAAAATAGATATGGTTATGTAAAGTGACACTATCTTGCGACGTTTTATTTTAATAACTGTAACGAAAAATTTATTTTTAACCCGTCCACATCTCTATTGCCATTACTACAAACTATTAACGTTTCTTAGCGAAAGTTGTAATTTCAGAAGGTAAACCCAAAAAATCCAGTTAATAAAAACCCCTCGAGGGTTAAAAATCAAATTTTACAAGTTAACAACCCTGCTCCAAACTTCTTCAAAGAATGAGTCACCGCCTTCATCGCTTCGGAAAATTAAGTAAGGGGATTCTTATTGAGCCATCTACAATACATTTTATGTGGGCTGTGTACAGGAAGCTCTATAAGTACCTATTAAAGAGATGTCGACTTAATAACGTAATCTTATACCTTCAAACGAGCATTCTTGTATATTTATTTATATATTTAAAAATTTCTGTGATTTCGAAAACGGCTCTAACGATTTCGCTGAAAATTGGTATATGGGGGTTCTTGGGGGTAAACAATCGATTTAGATTAGTCTTATGTTTGGGAAAACGCGTGTTTTCGAGTTTTTATTCGTTTTTCTTTCCACGCAGAATATGGTCGCTAATTTCTTCGGCCGCCATTAACTTAGCTCAGCGGTTAAGGATGCTGACCGCTAGAAAGAGTATTACGGGTTCGAATCCCACTCGGTGACTTACTTTTGTTTTTTTTATGCTCAAGTTTATATATTATTTTTTCATTTCGTACTGTTTTTAGACAAGTTTAAAAAAAATGTATTTAATGTTTGAGATGTAACCGACCGAGCAAAGCTCGGTCACCCAGGTACTAGATATATATCTCGATATTATTAAATGCTTGATATATTGATTTTGCATTTGGTGTCTAATAAAATCATACCAATCTCATGCCATTCCCAACTTCCCTACTTTGTTTGTGTAACGTGGTAGACATTTATTTTGTCCATCGAATTGTGAAACAAAATTTACTACTCTGGACTTTTTTTTTGTATTTTTACATAATAAGTGTTTCAGCTTCTATTTTATAAACAGTTTTAAAATTGCCAAAGTTCTATTAAGTAGAAAGCGAAACTATGAACACTTCGTAGTAACTTTGAAACTGGCTGATGAAAGATACTCGTAAAAACCTTTCAACGTTTACGAAAGCTTTCAGTAGACATAACGGCCGTGAAACTGTGAACATTATCTACCTTTTAGATCGTATTTGAAGGATAGCTGATAGACTGCTAAGTAATGGATCACTCAAAGAAAAACGTAAGTTAGCGTATAGGTAACCCAGAGGTTTTGGGTTAGATCCCCGGTCAGGGCAAGTTGGAAAAAGGGCCTTTTTCAAATTGTCTTGGGTCTTGGATGTTTATCTATATATGTATTTATTATAAAATATGGTATCGTTGAGTTAGCATCCCATAATACAAGTCTCGAACTTACTTTGGGGCTAGCTCAATCAGTGTAATTTGTCCCTATATAGGTATTTATTTAGGTTAATATGTTTTACAATTATACAGTGTAGTACCATTATTATAAAATACAAAAGTTTTTTTTTTTTTATAATCTTGAATTAGTTATTTTCTTTTGCAGCGAAACAAAACAAAACAAAAAACAAAACAACATTATATGAGATAATGTTGTTTTAGCAATGTAAAGAGTGTTGAATACAACACAAAATTTCGTTCATAATTAATTTTGGTAAAGTATCTCAGAAGATTATTTTAAAGCCGATTATTATAAATACTTATTCATCATCCCAGCCCTTCTTTTACTCACAGTTGAGGCCTCTTTTCGTCAAAAATATTCAAATTAATATTCGTAAAAAATCTGCCTGCATAAATAAGTCATATAGTGAGTAATTGAATATATGTTACTAATAAAGAGTGCACATTTATTGCAATTGTCCGAAAAGAACAATGCTTTTGAAATTAGTGCAGATTTTATAATAGAAAGATTATGTAGTATTTTTTTTACATATTTAAGAAATTTTTCGAGCGTTTCAGTTGACTTAGTACCTTGAAAGACTTTTTATAATACTCCACATCTTATTATGAAGTTAATACTCTTAATTATAAATTTATGATAGACATATCCACATAATGAATTCCAGAAACAACTAAAACTAAATCTGAAACTGGCAATGTAATAACTAGCAATTAGAATTTGCTAAACGAGACACATAAAACACAAGTTAAGACAAAGCCGAGACTGCAGCACAAAAACATTTAACTTGTAGAAAGTTCGAGAGAGAACTTCTTAGCGAAGTTGATACATTGTTGCCTCGGTATATTGTTGAGTTGTGGGAACTAATTAAAACGTTACATTATCGGCCCTCAGGACTTGCTAGTTAGATACTTTCTTAAACGTCCATGGCGTAGAGTTTGATACAATCACAATTTATGCGGCATGACTTTGACACTAGGTATTGGCTCGCTAGTAGTGTTGCAAGCAATAGTATAAAATATCGATAGTCTATCGATACTATCGTGACCTTGGAAAATAGTAAGAATATCGATAGGACTATCGATTGTAGATGTACTATTTGTATTAAGAACTATCCATAGTATTACCTAATATCGATATATATAATATATCGATATTAGGTAATACTATGGATAGTAGTATCTATAGTAAATTTTGTAGTCGATAGTATTTAAATTCAATAGTATCGATACTATCGATAGTTTTACCTTTCATCAATAATATTTCAAACTATTGACAATCGATACTATCAATAGAATCGATAGTCCTATCGATATTTTAACTGTTTTTCAAGGTCAACTATCGATAGTTAGCACAATGTTATCGTCACTCGATTGGCATTCAAACTGCACACATAACGCAGGCCACTTCCAATCGGTTGGTTTGGAAAACCTTGGAGGGTCCTGTGAATGATGTGATGATGATGTAGACGACATCTATGGGACGGCGTCGTGTGTTGCCCGAGATGACAAAATAACATACATACATTATCTATTTATCTGTACACTACAGCACTTATCTATATTTCGATGTTACTTTATATAACAAGAAACCAGAAATCATATTTGTAGCCAGAACAGCTGCCATCCGAACACTATAAAATCGTGCATAGAAATATCTGCAGCAGTAGAGAGCACAATACAATGTTACGTAACAATTTGAACATACATAGAGCGGGAAATAAGACGTGACGTGCTACGGATGGACGTGACAAACCAATACTTATCTCAAAATCAGGGCGCAAACTTACATAGAATATAAAATCAGACGGAGTCGCCGAATTCAGATTTTCTGTTGGTATGCACTGCGGCCTCTTTGGAATATTTGATTACGAGAAAAACTAGTCATGCGAAATCGAAGATGGCCGATATACAGGAAGTTTCTCAGATTACAGCCACGTACTGCAAGCACAGTGTAGGACTCACCTACTAGGTTAGACGACCTGAGCAAGTTTGCAGGAAAACGCCGGATGTGGGCCGCTTCCTATTGGTCATTTTGGAAATCCTTGTGCTATGTCCAGCAGTGGACTTCCTGTGGCTGATATTATGATGATTTCTAACTGTACACACGGTACTTTATTGAACGTACATGGATTAAATAGTCGTTCGATCTTACACTTTAATCTTCTACAATACATTCCTATTATTTGCATCCTCAGCGCTGCTATAAAGCCTAGTATTCTTTATGCGAGCACATTGTCTCGTATTTTACATTTACGACATAGATATACATCATAATCAAAAATATCCGTAAATTTTCTAAAAGGTGCGAGTAAAGTTTGAGTGGAGATTTTGAAAATGATGAATAAAAGGTATACAGACATTAAGAAGTTTTAGTTTCTATAATTACATTTTGAGATTAACTTCTTTCAAGAGAATACATAATTTGAATTGAAGTAAATGTTAGTTTTCCTGATCTGATAAATTTTAATGCTTGTTATTTTTTTACAGTTCAGTGAATTTTTTAGTTCTAGCTGAGCGCCATCTAGAACTTTATTCAGTATAAAATTGTAATGACAAAGTGACAAGAAAATTCTATGTTTTTATCATAAGATATTTTACTGGAACTACGAATCTAGAAGGCTAGATCTAAGTCTAGACAATAAATACTCTTTTTAGTATAATGCCGTGCTGCCATAGTTTTCTCGAAAAATTACAGCATCTGGTGAATAAAAGAAGAAAATTTTCGCGCTATTAAATGTTTGGATAAAAAAATCTAACAACGCTTGTGGCACAGTATTAGTTGTATATTTTCCATGAGCACCTGATACATCTATAATGCATAGAAGTAAAGGTTTAATAACCTCTCCAATGTTTGTTACCACCTATGAAATACGAGATTCCCGAAAGAGAAAACAATGTAGGTAGCAACAGGCTTACATAAAGATGTGGAATTCCATACAATGCTAAGAAAATTGACCAAAAGATATCACATAATAACGTCAAGGTGATATGACACACCGCGCCAGAGATATGGTTGGTCGGACCATAAAATAAAAATAATCTGAAAGGATATATCATAGACGAACTAAATAAGTGACAGTGTAATTCATAACAAATCGCTTCTAATCCAGTCTTTAACCCCTTGTTTGTACGTGTGTATGTTTGTTCGACGATAACTCTATTAGTTATAATAGGAGCTTCATCAAAGAAGCCAAATAAATGTTCAAGTTTAATATAAGTCAAATCTGTCAAGGCTTTGCCGAGATATGGGGTTCGCGAGTTTAACGAGTAAACGAGTTTCGGGGCGAACTAGTAGTTATTCTGTACAGTTTAATAACCTTCTGCACATTTTCTAATTTGTAATCATGTCTGACATCGCATTACGGGGTCCGGACACTATTTGGAATCTACAAGTAATGGTGACACAAATAGATTTATAGAGAATGCCTTTTATACGCATTCTCGTAGGGAATCGTCGGGTTTGCGTTTTGTCGTCTTTTTACGACGGAAGCTTTATGGGCGACCGTGGAATTTTGCCGTGAAAATATTAGGTTAGGTCTTTTGTTGTGTGATTATTATACGAGTTAGTCCGGATGTCACATTTTTGGAACGAGAAAAGAGCATTTAATGAAAATTGAAAATGTGTATAGTATTATTCGTTTATTGTAAGCACGTGATAATTTTTATATTCTTAACCGTTTTTAACCGCCAATACCAGATATAATAGTAACACAATGAACGTGGACATTTAATAATGTCGTGCGGGTCTTGACCGGTCAAATAACTGCTCTTCTTAAATCTTTATTGATTATACCAATTCAAATAATCGATTTCGCACAAATGAATCAAGGTTTTACCAAATCAAATCAAATCAAATCATTTATTGCTTCCTTAATGTATCATACAGGTCTTCATTTAATAAAGTAAGTCGCAATTAAGGACCCTGGCGGGCGCTGCAATGGGAGAAGGGCCACATTTTTGTCAAATTTATGTACAATTTATATTATTAATTTATAGTATATTATTAGGCATTAATATTCATGCAAATTATATTTCAAACGACGCATTACAAGTTTGTTTTTTAATAATAAGTAAAATATGTCAAAATTTATAAAAATGTCAGGAGTTTTTTTTAATTTGATATATTGGCTTTACGGTGTAATTTTGTCTTCCAAATATTCTTTGATTGTGTAATAGCATTTATCAGTCAATAGCTCTTTGAGTTGGTGCAGAAACATTTTATTATTTTCTATATTTTTGATGGCGGTTGGGAGTTTTTCGTACAGCTTAATAGACATAACTAGAGGGCTAGATGAGTGGAGCTCGAGACGGGAAGTGGGTAGTTGTAGCCTATTTTGGTGTCTAAGTGTATATTTAGTAACTAAGTCTTTTCGTTTTTTGAAAAATTCAGGATATTTTCGGACAAATTTGCATGCTTGAAGAGTGTAGATGCATGGTAGAGTTAAAATTTTGAGTTTTTTAAAATAAGGTTTGCAGCTATCTCTTTTTTTTATATTTACTATTATACGCAATAATCTTTTTTGTATGGTGAGTACTCTATCGCAATCAGTTCCATTGCCCCACAAAAGTGTACCATTTAAAAAGAAGAATGTTAAGATGGTAAAACAATTAAATGAACAAGAATGATAAACTCAATCATCATTTTGATCAAATGCTTCATTTTACCATAAATATGAAGTTACTTATTATGATAAAAGATTCAATGTTTATGTTCCCGTTAATATTGGCGCAATAACTTGAAGATTACTCGAGAAGGGAGGGGAGCCAAATGGGGGCGATTACTCACGGCGACTGTAATATTTTTCACTACAATTTCACGAAATTTTAAGAGTAAAAACATCGTTATACTGATGCCGATTAAGCCGAGTATATAACTTGTTAATTAAAGAGATGGCATCAAAGAAAAAAGAGATTACTACTGAATAAATAAAAGTAACATGATTATAATTTATTTTTACTATAAAAAAAATAAAAAATTTAATGCATATAATTGTCATTCCGTGCGTCCTTTTTCATACGATGAAACTGACAAGCTTTGCGTGGCTTTTATGTAGCATTTTTATAATTTATCACCTTTTAATAGGAATATGGACTAAAATATATATTTATAAACTTATATATAAATTATTATAATTGGCCAAGTGCGTGTCGGGCCACGCGCAGTGTAAGGTTCCGTAGTTGTGAATGCCAACTTTGAGTTCAAGCCACTAAAAATATCTATTGAAGTATGAAATTTTCCTTTTCGAGTAAATTTTATAAGTTGATCGCCTATAACTTTTTAATTTGTTAACCCTACTTAGCTCTGATAGTTTTACTTTCAACTACATTCTTATTGCTGTGATTTTTTCATGTGTCAATATATAACCGTTTAGCAGATATATGGGGGGACACGTGACTTTAACAAAAAAATTCACTTTAAACCTAAATATTTCAGACACGGATCCCTAAATCGATAAATAGTGTTCCCAAACTCATAATATTTTTAAAAGACCTATTCAAAGATACCCCACTCAATGTGTTTGTAGAAAAAAAAAATATTGACTTACTCTTCACTTGTACGGCAGCTACCCTAAAAAAAACTGATCTCTATGCACCACCCCTGACCTCTTTGCTGCCACTTTGTTATTAAAACTTTTTTGCTGTAGATTTATTGACATGTAGAGGTTATTATAAAAAATAAATAATTTTTAAATATCAAACTATTATTGAGCTACAACTCACTTCAGTTGTTAACTCGTGATTTTTTACGAAAATGGATCCTGTTGAGCAGAGGGCGGTAATAAAATAACTGCAAAAGAAGGGTATGACTCCAACTCAAATCCATCAAGATATTGTGGCAACTGCGGGAGAGTGTGCAGTATCCTATGACAAAGTCAAACGTTGGTGTCGAGAGTTTAAGTGCGGAAGATCAACTTGTGAAAACCAGCATGGCGGCGGACCTCCTGTAACGGTCACTACAGACCAAATTATTAAAAAAAATCATGATATGGTGTTACAAGACCGGCGAATACGCATCAGGCAAATTGTTGAAGAGACTGGCTTGTCATATCATGTACTTACTAAAGACACAGATACTTACTAAAGAATTGGGTATGAAAAAGATCAGTGCAAGATGGGTGCCTCGAATGTTGACCATTGATCAGAAAAGACATCGAGTATTGATTTGCGAGCGTCTGTTGGATATGTACCAGGCAAATAAAGATAATTTTCTCCATAGATACGTAACCATGGACGAGTCTTGGGTACATCACTATGATCCCGAAACAAAAGTTTAAAGTAAACAGTGGAAACACAGTGGTTCTCCGCCACCACGTAAATTTAAAGTGGCACCGTCTGCAGGAAAAGTTATGCTGTCTGTGTTCTGGGATGCTCAAGGTATAATCCTGACTGATTATTTGGAAAAGGGAGAGACAATTACAGGGGCTTATTATGCAAACTTAATTTCAAAATTGCAAGACGCTATCAAAAAGAAACGCCGGGGTAAGTTAACAAGAGGCGTTCTCTTTCACCAAGACAATGCTCCCAGCCATACGTCCAGTATTGCTAAAGCTGCCATACGCCAGGCAGGCTTTGAATTGGTGGAACACCCACCGTATTCGCCAGACTTGGCCCCCAGCGACTACAGGCTATTCCCAAAATTAAAGGAATTTTTACGTGGAAAAAATTTTTTGGACAATCATGAGGTTATTTCTTCTGTGGAGGAGTGGTTTTCGGAGGTTGGATAAACATTTTTCCAGGAGGCTATTGAGATGTTGGAGCACAGATGGAATAAGTGTATCAGCGTTGAGGGACTCTATGTTGAAAAATTAAAAATAAATCTTGAATGTAGTTTCATTGTAAGAGGGTTAGGGGTGGAGCATAGGGATCACCCTCGTATTTCCATATTTTATTTTACGACTTTTTTGCCATGATTGATATACATTTCCATGCTAAATTACAGCTTTCTAGTACTTTTAGTTTCTGAGTAGGACCGTGGACGGACAGACAGACAGACATGGCGAAACTATAAGGTTTCCTTGTTTACTACGGAACCCTAAAAAGCATGGTTTAAGTATTTTCTTTCTTCTTAGCTTCTTATAAGCAAATGATGATGAAGATACAGCGCATTCCAATTTCGCGTGACGTCACGATTAGCTACACTTTTTAAACAAAGGTGACGTGAATCACCCCCACTTCGAAACTTCGAAGCGTTGTATCTTTGTGAATTTGTAGGTACTATTTTGCTAAACGAAAAAATATGGGTCCTTTATTTTTAGTTAATCTAGTTGGCGGACTAAAAAAAATATAGTTTTTAACCAGTACATACATACCTATTCTACGAGTCTCAAAAATTTTATAGGTGTAAAAGTAATCATGTAATGTTTTTGTTCGAATTTGATGTCTTTTTTCGGGTTTAAGACTGTAATGGATTTTATAATAAAGATCATGTAATTATTTTACGGAATATAAGTAAATATTATTTGGAAACTTGTTACTGGATTTATATAAACAAAGGTTTAACGTATCAAATTCTCTGATGTGATCATCATTATACTGTTGATTACTAGGTAACGAGTACTCTATTCGTGATTATCTCGGAATTTATTAATATTTCTCGGAAGTGAAGATAATGAGTACAAGTAAAATTAATAAATAAAAAAAACATTTACCTAAATATAATTGAAGTAAGTTTCAACTTGACTGTCGAAAAACGAACGAAAGACTAACTTAGTTGGCATTTTATAAAAACTTCGCTGAATAAACACATGCTGTTTAATCCTCATTTGTAACCATGTTAATAATAAGGCCCATTTATCTAAAAACCGGGGCACATAAATTATTTTTAAAAGCACATTCAATATTCATGCCCTTCTCAGTCATTTTATAATTAATGTTAAAACATTCTCCGAAAAGCAATTTGAATATGTTGAGAGATTATCTCACGTGACTGCTTCTAGTAAGGTTACTGGCACAAAATAAAAATACTTTTAAAATACCGAAAAATAAATCAGAATGTTATCAAATATAGTATGTCGCCCAGAGGTGACCCCTTGATAATACTTAAAAAAAAAACAACAATTAAGTATAAAATTCATCATCATCATCAGGTCTTTTTGTCTCCAGTGCAGGAGCACGACCCTCTATGTACTACCCGAGCCAAACTTGGCCAGAGCTGTGATGAAATCCACTGGTGCTTCCCTCCTTACCCCGCTCTCCACCCCGCGCGCCCATATAAATACGGAGGCGTGAGGAGCCTCGTCCTCTTTCGACCACGACTGGGCGCCGGGCTGCTTCAAAGCTGAGTACTTTTGGAAATCTCTTCTGGAACAACGAATCTCGTGGCTGTGAACCTACGACCCTTATCTGTGACTAATTTCTCATTGTATAATTGTTAAAAATTAAATTAAAGAGTTTGGTCTTTTTAAATATTGTTTCTTTCAAAATAATCACTACGTCACAGTGGCGCCCAACGTGGGGCCAAAAACATTTTGAAATGTCTAAACTAGATATGTATTTAGCATCTCTTAAGTTATCCAAAATCTCGGCAATATAGGGTAAACTATAAGCATCTTTTTTTGTTATAGAATTTAATTTCCGACTATCCAGACAAAAACGCAGTTCGCCATTTTTTTTAGGGGTCAAGATCACTGGATTAGACCAAGGGCTCTCGGAAGGTTCAATCACGTCCTCTTTAAGCATTTGGTCGACATGTTTTACCAAAATGCGCTGTTTCTCTGGTGACATGCGATAGTAACGCTGCCGAATCGGTGGGTGATCACCTGTATCTATCGAATGAGTAATGAGAGAGGTACGTCCGAGACCGCGTTTCTGATAAGAAATATCGATAAATTGAGAAATAATGTTTTTGGCGGTAGTTCTTTGATCGTCAGTTAAATTATCAAATGAAATTAATTTACTAACGGTGTCCTTCTGTACTACTGAGGTTCCAGATTCGTGATTATTTTGAAAGAAACAATATTTAAAAAGACCAAACTCTTTAATTTAATTTTTAACAATTATACAATGAGAAATTAGTCACAGATAAGGGTCGTAGGTTCACAGCCACGAGATTCGTTGTTCCAGAAGAGATTTCCAAAAGTACTCAGCTTTGAAGCAGCCCGGCGCCCAGTCGTGGTCGAAAGAGGACGAGGCTCCTCACGCCTCCGTATTTATATGGGCGCGCGGGGTGGAGAGCGGGGTAAGGAGGGAAGCACCAGTGGACTTCATCACACAATTGTCAAAAATACTAGAAAAATTAAAATATGCGAACCTCACTATAAATCTCGACAAATGTAACTTTTTCAGTACTAAATTAAAATACCTGGGTTATGTAGTGGATTCGGAAGGCCTTCATGCCGATCCCGAAAAGGTAGAATCGATAAAAAACTACCCCACTCCTACTAACAAAAAGGAGGTCCGTCGCTTTTTAGGCGCTGCGTCGTGGTATAGAAGGTTTATACCTAACTTCAGTGCGCTGGCATCTCCCTTGAATAAACTAACCTCTAACGGTAAAAACTCTCCTGCGTTCAATTGGTCGCGAGAGGCTGACGATGCTTACAATAAATTAAAGGATTGTTTGTCTTCTTCGCTGGTACTATCTTGTCCAGATTACACACAACCATTTGAAATTCACGCGGATAGTAGTGACTTTGGTATCGGAGCTGTTCTTTGTCAGGTCTTGGAGGGGAAAGAAAGAGTTATAGCCTTCTACAGCAAATCCCTTACGGACCAAGAAAGAAATTATAGTGCTACAGAGCGCGAGGCGCTTGCTGTTCTGTCAGCTATTGAACACTGGCGTTGCTATGTAGAAAATGGCAAGAAATTTATTGTGTACACTGATCACGCTGCTCTCAAGTGGTTTATCAAACTCAACAATCCTACGGGTCGACTGGCTAGATGGGGAGTCCGTCTTTCTTCCTATAATTTCGAAATAAAGCATCGTCGAGGAACCGATAACGTTGTGCCAGACTTCCTTTCTCGTTCTCCTAATGTCATGCCTATGCAATGCAACACAATAGATGGGAATGTCATTTCTACTAATGATTCATGGTATCTTAATATCTATAAAGGTTGTTCACAGTCTCCTGCCTCTTTTATCGACTATCAGGTCCTTAATAATAAATTATATCGTTTAAAAAAAAGTCTTAACCCTCTTACTAGAGAGTTTCAATGGAAAGAGGTTGTTCCATCCGAAGAGAGATCGGAGTTAATAAGGCAAAACCATTCGTTGCCCACTGCCGGTCACATGGGCATCTCTAAAACATACAAGCGCTTGGCCCTTAACTACTATTGGCCAGGTATGTATGCGGACGTGGTTAAGGCCGTCAATTCTTGCGATGATTGTATCGCTCATAAACATCAAACTCACTCCACTTTCGGTCATATGGGCGGACCAAAGTCATGTCTTAGGCCGTTTCAAACGATAAGTATCGATCTAATCGGACCTCTTCCGCCTACAAGAAAACAAAATAACTATATTTTCGTTGTCTGTTGTTGTTTCTCCAAGTATTGTTTGCTTTTCCCTATAAAGCGTGCCACAGCAGAAATAATAACAAAAATACTCGAAGATAATGTTTTCTTGGTTCACGGCATTCCTTCTACGGTCATAGTAGATAACGGTAAACAATTCGTTAGTGCCCAATTTAAACACTTATCATCTAAATATAAAGTTCCGAACACACACTATACCCCATTTTATACGCCTCACGTTAATACGGTTGAACGTTATAACAAAACTATAACTACAGCTATCTCCGCATTCATTGAGAACGATCACAGAGTGTGGGATACGCTAGTACCTAAAATCCAATTCGCTATCAATTGTGCGGTAAGCGAAGTCACAAACTACACGCCCTCTTTTCTTGTTTTCGGTCGCGAATTGATAACCTGCGGTTCACACTATCTAGATTCTGATCCGAACTTAATTCATGAACCACGTGACTGTTATGCGGAGTCCCTTGGTCACTTGTCTTCTATCTTCGACAAAGTACATGCATCCTTGTTATCGGCCCACGAGCGTAACTGCCAGTCTTATAATCTTCGCCGCAAGCCGGCCGAATTCAACGTTGGCGATATTGTTTGGAAGCGAACATTTTATTTAAGTGATAAAGACAAATATTTTTCAAAAAAATTGGCCCCTAAATTTATAAAATGCAAAATAGTATCAAAAAAATCTCCTTTGGTGTATAAACTTTCAGACATGTCTGGTAAGCCACTGGGCGAATGGCATATTAAAGATATAAAACAAATAAATTATAAAGAATAATTATCAAAATATAATCGAAATTTAAACAAATTAAATACTATCTTCTATAACCAATGTATATCATTTTTTTTCTTGTGCCCTATGGTTTAGTGGTGGAAAAGTCTCTCGCTTGAATCAAGTATACAGGTTCGAATTGTCTTTATAACATCTTAACTGAATTCTATTTACAGGCGACACTTGCAAGCTACGACCGGTTCTTGACCTTGACTTACCGGTTGTGCATACCACAGCTGTTCACGCACACTTGTTAATAGATAACTATAATGATCGCTTTACATTGTTATTTGATATCGCATCGCATCTAACGTTTCGCGCTATATTTTAATTATTATTTCTGGTGCTAAAAATAAAATAAAATAAAATATAAAATTGCTCTGTGAGGTGACTCGGCTCGGCTCGTATAAAGTATTTCTAAATTTTCAGGTAACCTAACTGCATTTACTAGAATGTTACTCAGTCCTTTTTCTATAAATTTCAGCTGTCCTGCTCCTCCTGGGTCTCCAGAGTCCGCAGCCCCGTCGTATCCTGCCAGCTTCAGCCAGCGAGCAGACGAAGCCGAATTTTCCGGCAGGAAAATTCTGTCCCAACGAGGGGGGTGTGTGATGAAGTCCACTGGTGCTTCCCTCCTTACCCCGCTCTCCACCCCGCGCGCCCATATAAATACGGAGGCGTGAGGAGCCTCGTCCTCTTTCGACCACGACTGGGCGCCGGGCTGCTTCAAAGCTGAGTACTTTTGGAAATCTCTTCTGGAACAACGAATCTCGTGGCTGTGAACCTACGACCCTTATCTGTGACTAATTTCTCATTGTATAATTGTTAAAAATTAAATTAAAGAGTTTGGTCTTTTTAAATATTGTTTCTTTCAAAATAATCACTACGTCACAGAGCTGCTAGAGGTCTTGGCCTACACTCTCCACGTTGGCCAGACGGGTTGGAGAGGTCTCATTGATGTTTATAAGCTTTGTTTAGCTTGTATTCCCTAAGTCGCCTTCTACGACATCCACGGGAGGTCTTGGAGTGCCTCTATTCTACTCTGCCGGAAACCACACGGCAAATTATTCATTAATAATTATTTTATATGATCCAATGCAAAAACTTATTTGACCTTGTATTTCATTACTAAAAACAAAAGTCAATACATGCATTTTAAAAAACCGTTTAAATATTCATCAACCAATACAAATAGTGCTTTTATTCGAATTCTCAGTATATATTTGTGCGGTTAGATCTAGTTTTGAAATACAAGTACGAATGATTTTTAGCTTTGCGTCCATTATCTTCACTCTGTTAAAAAGTAAGATAATTCGTATATAGAAAGGATAATTTTGTTTCAAACGTAAAATCGTAAAAGAGCTCAAGATTACTAATTCCTACCTAAGTGTTCTTGACTTAGTCATTAATAATAACTTTACAATGCTTTGCCTTTGTATGGTTGTAAAATATAAATGCAATGGCAGCTTGATACAGACAATTTGTAAAATGGACATAATGATAAAAGGATTTTCAGCAAAAGTAACGATAAGAATTTGCGAATAATATTTGGCTATCAGGCAATATTAACAAAAAAACGCCATGTAAGTTATACTTTCGTGCTTTCGATATTTTGTGATTTTTTTATTTTATGGCGTAAAACAGAATAGACTTTACTTAGCCAAGAGTTGGCCGACAGGTGATGTAGGTCGTTTTTTTCAAAGATTAATAGCCGTTCAGGCAAACATGAGTGGGGAAAGGTAGCGCGAAAATCGATTTGAGATTTAGTCTATGCATTTCGTTTTGATACCCGTATAAGGTAGTAGTAAAAGACGACCTCCGTAGCGTAGTGGTCACCATAGTAATCCGCCACCCAGAGGTCCCGGGTTCGATTCCCGGTCCGGGCAAGTTGGAAAATGGCCTTTTTCAAAATGTCCTGGGTCTTGGATGTTTATCTATAAATGTATTTGTTATAAAATATAGTATCGTTGAGTTAGTATCCTAACACAAGTCTCGAACTTACTTTGGGGCTAGCTCAATCAGTGTAATTTGTCCCTATATATTTATTTAAATAATACTTGAATAAACTAAGCATATTGCATTGTTAATGTAGTTATGCTGGGTCCACGGTCAGTGCAATCCGATTGAAAGGTCAGCAAATAAATGAAAACAAGGTTCGTTTATTGTTAACTCCCGTGTACAAAAATTTGTTAAGTATGCAACGCGATAGGTTTAAAGGAGATTTTTTATACCGTACAAACTGTTAGTTCACCATATCACTTTTAACCGACTGCCAAAAAGGAGGAGATTATAAATTCTTCCAACTGTTTTTATGTATGTTCACCGATTATTCGAAGCCGCCTGGACCGATTTGTTAAATTTCATTTTTGTTTATAAGACTATACTTTCAAGGTAATCCGATTTCAATAAAATTTCTATTGGACCCCATAAAAATCTTATCAAAATCGGTTGTCTAGTTAGGTGAAGTCGGTTTTTAGTTTTGAAAAATTATTATATGAGAAAGTCGAAATGTATTGTATAAGTACACGGGAATGGTTTACACTTTATATTCTTCAAAATAAACCATTCCCATTCCCATAATCCTTATTAATAACTCGTACCAAAACCTCGCTCCACTAAGTTACTGGCAACAATAATAAATAATTAAAATTGATGTTGAAACACGTTAGACGCAGAGAAATCGTTATAATAAAGCCTTTATACACTGCAAAGGGAAATAACAGCAATTTAACACCCCAAAGGGATTGTAAATCTAAGTAATTTATATTAATAGCTGGAAATTCAGCTTAGTTTTGCAACACGGCGGTGTTGGGGACCGATTCGCTAACTAGGAGACACTAAATCATAATGCTTCTGTTTCGTATGCTCACTGCTTTATAATGAGCGTACTTTTGTAATGAGCGGTAAATATTTGTTAATAACTCTTGGAATAGAGCAATAAAAAGCGAACTGGCAATTAGGTGCCAAAGTAGGAACGCCTTATAAATCACATTAATATTATAAAGATGAAAGTTTGTAAGTGTGTGTGTTTGTTACTTCTTTACGCGCAAACGCCTGGGCCAATTTTTATAAAATGTGTTATGCAGGAAGCTGACACCCTGGATTAAAACATAGGCTACTTTAGGCGCGGGTAATTCCGCGAGGCACAGCTAGTTTAAATAGTAATTGTAAAAAAATGTGCCAGTGTGTCGCGAGCTGGTGCGGTGTACGGGCCTCTCGTCATATTCGCCCTGATGAAGACCTCCGGATGAGGTCAAAACATGTCGGCAGTAGCTGACTCTATAAGTAAGTAACCCGTTTACTGAATTTTAAAAAAAAACGTGCCTATTACAAGGTCTACAAGTTTAACATCACATGTCAAGGATGTCTGGAAACAATGACGATTTCGCCCTAAAATCAGACTTCAATTGCTAATAAAAGTAAAGTCGTTTACATTTCTTTGAGCTATCAAATTATAACAAACGTTATAATAATTTTCTATTCCAAACTCGCACTGCTTTTGGCATCATTAAGTGACAAGACTATTGACATGTTTATTATCTTTATAGAAGAAAAAATCGGAAACCTTACCGCGGGTTACGAAGCAGCACCTAAAGATGTAAGCGAATAAGAAAAAACTCTTATCTTACTTTTTCATTCCACAGAAAATTCGTAGGATCTTACAAAATTGTAGAAAGTTAAGAAGCTACTTGACATGCCTTGAGGCAGCTGAATTAATCTGACATCAGTGTAAATAATAACACACTCGATATGAAGAAGACTCCTCTAATTTAAAAAAAATGAGAAGCCAAACCAGTGATGCGCAGTTTCTCATTTACGCCAACTCAACTAATTAAACGAGCAGCGTTTACTCACGCTCCAGATAAAACCCTCCATTAAGAAGGTCAACGACCTGATGAAGTGAAATTGGGCCACTTGACCATAATGCCACAAGTCACAAATAAATCTAATACTAATGTAAGTAATAACAAACTCGATAAGATGAAAACTCTATAATTTGAAATTAAAAAAGACATCCGAAGCAAAAACAGTGATGCACAGCTTCTCATTTACGCCAGCTCAAGTTAACTCAACTAATTAAACGGGCAGCATTTACTCACGCTCCAGAAAAACCCTCCAATAAAAAGTTCACCGACCTGATGACCTAACATTGGGCCACGAGCCAACTGTAGGCAGATTTAGATTCATCTCGTATGGACCCCTGAAATATGGAGCCACCCGGTGCCATCCCATATTTATTTAGGAAACGTTTAGGACAATAAGATTGTGAGGTTTAGTTGGCGTTTCATATCTGTGTTGCTCAGTGTTTTTGTAAATCTGACTTGCAAATTCAAGTTATAGAGTTTGCGTAACGACTACATTGATCTTTTGATGAATGTTCAAAGTATGCCTTTGTTTTGTGCGTTTTGATCTATTTTGCGAATCGCTTTTGCTTCGCAAATATATTATGTTAAACATATACCGTCTGTAGAAGAACAAATTTTTATTACTTGATTTTAAGTCCTAAACAAGTTGGCATCTAGTTATAACTATCTCATCTGTTAATGTCTGTAATTTGACCGAATAGTGGTTTAACACAGTATAGATCATCTTATTTTAAAATGCTCACCCTCTCCTTACTTACTCTGACCCACTAGCATATATCCCATTCATAGCGCGCTCCTCTTCTTACAATGACAGTATCTGGATTAATCGGACGATTAGGTAGGCGTAGTGCAATCCACACTTTTACATTAGTTTTATTTGGTCTGAGTCTTTCACAGTCAAATTTCTTCACGTCACAAAATTTGCACACACAATACATAAAGATGTCACAATAAGTCTTTCACACATTGAAATAATTATAATTCACTAGCTGACAACAAGTCAAATTAGTCATTTTTTTCTAAACGTCTTACGATGGGAATTGTATGAAATAACCAACCGTGAAATACTTTTTAGGAGTCAAATAATATCATTTCTGCATTTATAAGTCTAAAATCTTGTTAAAAATAGATTTGATCAATGTAAACTAACAATATTTGGTGACGTTATATGTTACCGAATAATTTACTTTTGACTTAGTCATCTATCTAAGGAATTTTTAGACTTAACTAATGCTAATAGATTTCTAAACAGTCTTTTTACAAAACGCAGCCTAAATTAAATGTTTTATATCCATCTGTATCATTCTTGCACACGTCGAGTTCAACTTGGCATGAGTCGATACGAAGCTAAACTAATTTCAGTAAAACAGATTAGCTGTTTCCGAAAAACTCTCTATAAAATAGTGAAATCTGCGCAAAAATCACACTGTTTGACAGTAGTCTTTTGAAAAACTGACCGATACTATATTAATTCAGACTAGGCAAGCCTAGAGTGCATCTAGAGGATATGCAGCGAATTGTAGGTTACACCTTGTGCTAATATAAGATGAAAAGTACCCGTAACCTTAGGGCATATGTATGAAAAGATTGATCAGCATTGAGCATAGATGAAGCAAAAGAGGTTCGTCAGGATCGTAGCAAGTGGAGGTCCATAGTTTCTGCCTACCCTTGTGGGAAACAGGCGTGATATTATTTATGTATATATACCTTTATTGATTTTATCTAAACAAAACCGACTTGTCTGGTGAAGACCCGCATGGAATTAAATAATGCGGCTTCCATTGTTTTACTTTTGTGTCTGGAATGAGCGGATCTCAAAAAGGCTTTGTTAATTGCACCTATTTCGCTTAAAGATAAAAAGCTTATATCTTCGAATCACTGAGCAAGCTTTTAAAAGATTTACGCTAGTAGGTATTCAAATAACCTTCACTCCTTAAATCAGTTAGGTATATATTATAAGTCTACTGATTTAAGAAGCATAATGGTATGAAAGAAAGGGGGGACGCCTTTGCCCAGCAGTGGGAAATGAATGGCTAATAAAAAAATGCTATGCAATCTTTAAATTGGTAGCATACTTACTAAATGACTGATTTAGGAAGACAGATTTTTATAAATAAGAATTAAGGAGCATTTTAAATTCAAATTGATAAATTGGCTGTAACTTGCGAATCTAATAATGTGTTGTTGGTACATTTAGTACCAGAAAACCACACTTGCAATACAATTTTCATGTCCGTAAGAATAAACGGTCACTAGGCGTATTGTCACTTTTCATTGATCGTATCCATTTTTTTTTCTATAAATACAATCATTCGACTTTAGATTTATAATTGCAGAAAAACTGATATTTAGAGCGTGACGCCACGGTTTTGTATTTCATATAAATTCTGTAGTCAGCCACGTAAGCCTGCCTGATGGACAGAGACACACAAACTATAGCGCATTCATCCAGGTAACTACGCCAGGATGAAAAGTGACCCATTTCTGTCACCGTACCGTCCGCAAAAGACCCGCGCCACTTTTGCCACGTTATTCTAACTTCATGACATACGAATGCATACTATTCTCCGTGAAGTTTCGCTGCAAAATGTAGGCTACTTTATGCGGTTGCACGTTGGTTAGTTTGAGAAAAGGTGAACTCTTTTAAATGTAATAAGTACTTACCTTTTTAGGATTGTTGACTGCTTTTTACTCAAAACTTAATCATGCATTTCGTAGTTTTTACTCACGTCAATTTAAATTATATAAGAACTTGTCAAATATAAAGACACTTAGACAGCTGTGCTTTTATTCCCTTTGCACGGAATGTTATATTATGTATGAAGTTATTCTTGACGTACAAGTGGAGTGCAATCATATACAATATACATGGTGCATGCTGTACAGTCAGAAAATGAAATTGCTACAGTTTCGTACTAGCGATAAATCTTTATCTACAGTCACGGTTTTATAAAATATATACAAAGTGTGAATTCATATTTAAATATGTTGATTTGGCCTAAGACAAGGGGCATTGTATGATGAAGTTTGGAGTAGGGTGAGTAGGGAGATGCCTCTTTGTAATGACAGAGGAACAATTAATGAAATCAATAAATAGAACTGCGTGGTATTGATGTCTGTTGATTCAATTCCCGTGAATGTGACTAAACATTGCAGGCATGCTTTGGCTGAACTTCGGCATAGTGTACCGAGACACTAATTCTTTACGATAATTTTAATTTTGGCAACTCTTGCGCAGGCCAGCAGTTTGACGACCTTTGTGGTCTAGTAGTCATCATGCCAGTCATGCCAACCTATCCATATAATCAAAATTGTTTCTCTTCTTTGTCACTAGATGGCGCTTTAAAGTAATAATTAAAACATTTAAAACCTTTTATTGTCATTATTTAAATAAAGAAGTATTTTTATTAATTAAATATGACTTATTTGAAATGCAATAAAATATTTTCAAAGCATATTCAACTCTTTCTTTGTCACTTTTTTGCTAGTCGTGTGTGCTACTTACGGGCCCTCCAATGGTTTACATTGCGTTAGGTATAATTATGTTATCTTTGCCACAATGTCACACCAAAGGTCCCGGGTTCGATCCCCAATCAGTTCAAGATAGAAAAAAATCTTTTTTAGATTGACGTCTTGGATGTTTATCTATATACCTATATGTATGAGTTACAAAATATAGTATCGTTGAGTTAGTAGCCCATTGCACAAGTCGCGAACTAACTTTCGGGCTAGCTCAATGTGTGTGATTTGTCCGTATTTATTATTTAACAATAAAAAACAAAGTAATACATAACATCCGTATATAACTCACCTAAAGCAACCTGGTAGCTCTATCCCTATATAGCAAAGTAACCCTACTGATATTAATAAATAAAAACTCTGAGTTTAATTTATTTCTGCTGTAAGAGAGTTTGCACATACTCTAACCGCAGGCAACTGTACTAGTTGATAGATGGCGCAATAATTTTTTAAAACTAAAAGCCGACTTCACCCCCTAGCTAGACAACTGATTCTGATAATATTTTTATAGGACCACCTGACAAGACCCTTTCAAACAAGAAAATAATTTTTAAAATCATTTAATAGGCGTCTTGTAATAAGAATTTTCCAAATCAATTTAGGCTTCTTAGAATAATCGGTGAACACACATAAAAAAAAGACGTGTGGCACTCGGGGACTGCCGCGGTAAAGCTATTGCAAACAAGGAAGGACGGCAACGTCGCAAACGGACGACGGAGACGAAGCGGCAACCTACATGGTAGGCGGAGTGGGGAGAGCGTGAGGTTTTTTCGTTACGGAATTTCTGGATTCGCTCCCCGCGCTCAAGGCCCGCGATAGAAGCTATGCAATAGCTTAAAAAGACCGTAACGAATTGATAACCTCGTCTTTTTTGGAAGTTATTTAAAAAATGCCTATCGCCAGACATTTTAACGGCCGTACAAGCGCTGATTCAAAGCATTTTCCGTTCTTTAGTCAAATTTTATTTAGTTAACCTGTTGTCTGTGCAAAACACCAGACACAATAGTAAAACAATGCATGTCGACCGGATTCCTGTCTGCTCACAGATGACAGGATAAAGGTAAAGTAATTTTCGTTTTGTAGGGAAGTGATGAATTTGTTACGTAGTAACTTGATAGTAATCTGTGGCTGGTAAGTGTACAATCGCTCTAAGATGGCTTGTAAGACACTAAGGTGAGACGCACCTAGCAGAAGTAGTTTTTTTTATTATTCTTATAATAAATGGTTTTGTGTTTCAACTTATGTCGCCTAAGTAGATTTCGTCACGACAGTTTTAAAAGCTTACATAACCCTAGGAATTAATTTATGGTATTTAATTCCCCAGCACAATGCTTGGTCTAGATAGTAGTAACGCAATCGGGCTATTATTGCTTTAATTCCCACGCGTAGTTAAAATATTAAACATCTAGAAAAGTCGACTTAATGTTTTATTCTCACACTACATGTAAGTACCATTCTAAAAAAAAAACGAAAGTATATATTTAATAAAACCCATAAAACTACGACAAAAATGACAATTCATTGTAGAAAAAACAATTTTATTCAAGTTTTTTAAAATAAAATGTGCTTTTTCTCGAATATGAAATATTTTGTTATAATTTCTAACACAAAAACGAAATACCTAACTAAATAATTAAGTTTGTATACTTTAACTATAATACTTAAGATAGTACTTTTTTAAATTAAAAGTTTTGAACTACTCGACCATTCTGAATTTGGTAAAAATATGCATAAAGAACTCAATTATCCAAGAGATATTCTTATTATAAGATGTTTCCCAAAGTGTACCATTTCTTAAGAACAAATGAACAACAGCAGTATTACAAACAGTATAAAAATACAATTATATTGCTATTCAAATTCTAAAAAACAAAGCACACCACCAAATAGAAAGAGATAAAAGAAATCCCAAACATGTTATGAAATATTTAGACAAAAAAGTAATATTTTTCTGGTTGGCCGTACATTCGCCCACTGTGTCAACTCATCTTACGGCAAATATGTACACGGGTGTATAAGGACCGGCCTAGTTGAACAGCTTGTAGGGCTCCCACCCTTTCTCAGCAAATCCACTTTAGAAACATCTTTGAAAACTCTATTCAAATATGTTTCTTTAACTATTCAGCTTTGATCTCAACATCGATAAGTGGGTCTCTCGTTTCACTGAATTTGGTTCAAGTCCTAAGGAAAATTGTTGCGGATCATTGTTGATTCCAAAATTTCTGAGCAAGATTGTCTATCTATACAGTGTTGTAAGGAAATACTGAAAATACCTAGGGTAGAAATTTAGAATTACGAAACAAAATGATTAGCACATACTTATTAAATTGTGAAATGAACTACATCGAATTTGTATGAAATGAGTATAAAATATACTTCATATGTACATACATACATACATAGATATTTCACGCCAGTTTCCCATGGGGGTAGGCAGAGACTATGGATTTTCACTTACTACGATCCTTGCAAACCTCTTTATAAATATACTTCGTATTTTGATAATTTATTTTCAGATCATATCATTCATAGACTAAACACTTTATTAATGTCATTTTGTAAGTATTTAATACTCGTGTAAAAATTATACTTAAATAATCTTGAGGCTTCATATAAATGATCTAAGCTAAGGCATAAATTATTTTTTTTATTATATTTAGCATAATCACAACATTATTATTTTTAGGTAGGTAGGTAACTTAACTTGAGGCTAACTTATATTTTATTGAGCTTTGTTATAGGTTTATAATATGTGTGAACCACTGGGTAGGTACAATGAGTCTTTAATTTCGTACTTGAAACCAGTAGCGATCACGGTTGTAATATATATATAGGACTTTAATGACACTTATACAATTTTTTGGTTAAAACTAACGTGAGATGCAGTCATTATTAATATCAAAACACGGGTAACTCACGTATAGAGTCAGCTACTGCCGACATGTTTCGACCTCATCCGGAGGTCTTCATCAGGGCGAATGTGCCGAGAGGCCCGTACACCGCACCGGCTCGCGACACATTGATGTTAGTCGGATGAGGTCGAAACATGTCGGCAGTAGCTGACTCTATACGTGAGTTACCCGTGTTTTGATATTAATAACACTTATACAAATTTATTTAGTTGTATAAAAAAGTACTGCATTAAAAATAAATATTTTATGATGCATCACATTTCGGTAGTAGTTGGTGGGGTTTTAGTTCTTTTACCTTATTTTTTATTTTCCATTTTTTATCATGATGAACAGCTGCTACTGGAGCCGGCCTTGTGTCATTATCGGTATCTAAGTATACTTAGTGCTTTCTGCAATGCGTTCTATCGATAAAATACCAATTCGCCCACAAGAGCATACTGCGAACCGCCTTATCTGCAGATAAATGTATCTGTAACACTTTTATTTTAAAAATTCTTTCGGCGAACCGAGCTGTCGGTGAGAAAAGGTAGCGGCGTAAAATTTTCTCTGTATACCGATGAACGGTGAACAGTGATTTTTATGTACAATTAGATCGGTCAAGGGTAATTCTGTAAATCATTCGGAGCTCATCAGAAATGGTAACTGAGATCAAAGCTAAATAATTATAGAAACATTTAAATATAAAAATGTTTCTATAATTATTTAGCTTTGATCTCAGTATCAATAAACGGGTTTTTAGTTTCATTAAATTCAGTACAAATCATTTTCTGGGTAAAATAAACTTTTACAAAGCGTTTCAGAACTTTCGACTGTTGTGAGATTGGAATGAATTACTACTATTTTGCATCGTAATAGCGAAGTTTTCTAATATTGCCGACCTCAAAACAATGTTAATTTTAAAGTTAAAGTAACCGAACTTTGTTCATTTAGTTCATGCTAACCCGTTATTATTCTTTTAAGAAGATATTCAAAGTTCAGTTTGTTAGGTCCGCTTTTCCTTAAAATATGCATGCAACCAAATATTTCACGTATTTTGCGGAAACGTTTTAGTAGCAACTAGGTTAAATTTACTTCTTTATCGCTGCTGTGAATATTTTTACTTTGTGTTGCTGTAGAATTTGGGTTTTATTGCTTAGTTAGAAAATAAAAAGCCGTGCATATTAATATTAAATTATTTCGTATAATTGTTTATGATAAAAGTTAAAGCATTTTGTTATTGGCATAGAGATAGGATTTTCATAAAATATTAATGATAAGTAGTTAATATTGATTGTACTAATTCCAAAATGTATAGTAACGATAATGATTCTAGACACAAGTAGGATCAATACAAAAATAATCAACCTAAATATTTAATCTAGTTGGAGCATTGAATAATACTAACTTTAATTCTGAAACATAAAATCATCCAAATTCTTTATCATCTATAATAAATAAGTATATGTGTATGTAATGTAGTTATATATGTCTAATCTTTTAAGGTATATAGTACGTACTTACTTCTACCTTTTAATTGAGTAAATGTCCTCTTAATCTATCGTAGGTTGACTGGAAGAGATCCCTACATGGGATAAGTCCGCCTTTGTATATTTGCTCTTTCGAATTCGCTCTTTTTTGTATTTTATTTTGTTTTTTGGTACAATAAAGTTATTACAAACAAACAAATTCCAAACTTCAAATAGTTTAAATATGTATTATAACCGTCGTAAATTAACTAGTTATCAAAGTAAACTATTTACTAGCCCATTAGTTTGATATGGAGATCATATAAAATATCCCAAGTGTAAGTTATGTCATAAACATGAAACTTTGTCCATGTCGCTGATTTGATGGAATCCCGTAGCAAGATCAAGTATGGTTCGTTAACTTTCATTCCGAGTAACTAAGTTACATAAGTAAGAGGGCTGGGACAGAATCTGTTCACTTAAGAGCGTCACTTTGAAAAGAGTATTAACAAATATTTGTTTAACATGAAAAACGGGCAAATTTTGCTGGAAGACGAATTTCAATTTTTATTCATATCATCAACACGAATCAAATATTTGTATTAGTTTTATAAACTTTTACATAGTGTCACACATAGTGACACTATGTAAATTAAACCATATTAAAATATCTAGTAATATTCTTACTACCACAATTTTTTAAATTGTATAATATAATGTCAAAGGTCACGGGCATTTTCAAACCAAAATTAGAAAAAAAATATCTAAAATCACAATCATTACAGTCCAAAGTGATATCTAACAATCCCAACGCTATCATAAAGTCATATAACTTGTTATTACGAGATGGGAATTGTCCATTTTTCGTCCAAAGCCTCAATTACCGAAAGTTCCCATTACTTACCGGTGATTACTAATCAGAGTTAATGGAAGTCCCGTATGTGCCGCTTTTTCTGTCATGTCATGTGTTCATTTTACAAGATCATTTTCATGGTTTCAAGCAATGTTTTTAATTAATGGATCTAAAATGTAATCAAAATAATTATATAGAGTAATTCATAGTGTATAATGTTATTAGTAATTTTGAATATTATGTTTGCGTCGACATTCTCATGCACATGTTTATTTTAATTGAAAAGTTTCTGTAGTCATTTTAAAGAAAATTATTGTTTGTTTGACTTTGAAGTGTCAAAAAAATTGTTAATAAAGACAAGATTCCAGGTCAGTGCTAACTATAGCCACATTAGTATTTACAAAGCAGTTCTCGTTTCTTTTTACAACGCTGTGAGAACCTTTTAGGTATTTTCACTCTTAGTGCGCAATCAAAATCAAGGTAGGAACTATTTACTCGCCAATAGGTGTTCAACAATTTTAGATGTGAATATTTACATAATTCACCTTATATTTTAAACATTTAAAAAGCTAAATTTCATTACATCTCACAGCTTGGCACCATCACTCAGCTTGCTATCAACGCTATAAGCTATCAAATTTTCCTCCGAACGCTTTAAGGGTTCCTCCACGGAGAGGCAATTTCCTTAAGCTGAATTTCATGAGCAATATACCTACTTCACATATCACTTTGTTTCTGCTAACGGTCGAACATTTTTAGCACATTTTCCGTCACTGGAAATATACCGATTCTATTTCAGGGCTTTGGGTTCTACTTTTAATAAGAAAAATAATAAATAATTGCATTAATGTTGAAGTAAAATAAAACTTTGCAATGTTTTTTCGTGTTTCTATAAAATTTTGAAAATGAAATACTAATCTAAATATTAAATACCATTCAAGTTTTGATAATGCAAAATTATTTTAATGCATTCATAAACCAAGCAATCTTTAGTCTAAAACCTATTCAAAATCAGATCATAAGTTTCTTCTTGTTCGTTCTTATGAACAAACTACGAAGTATTTAAACTTTTTTTCCATCTTATAATCAGAAAAATTCTTTTCTGATAACAGGTTTTAATGAAACAAAGCCTTTATGTTGCTCTGAGCTGAGCTTAATCTATTTTTGAAAACCGCGCAAATAACTGTCCAGTAGTTTCGAAGATTAGCGAGAACGAACATACATACCATTTTTTTCTCTCTTTTTTGTGATCAGTTACTTTTTATTTAATCTCCCACACTCATTTTTTCATAAATTTATGGAATGAATTATATGAAATACATAAATATATGAAATTTACGGGCACGCGATTAAATTACTGCTTTTATTATATGTACTGATTTTATTATTCATGTCATATCGTGGTACTCCAGTGACATAACGAATTGCCTTGAACCGAAAAACTACCTCTTAAATAAAAGTGTCATCAGATAAAAAATATATATAAATAATTGTATAATTTATTTCTGTTATAGAGGTCGCAAAACAAAATAATAGAAATATTTAAATATAAAATCTTTCATATATATTTTTACTAGAAAATGGTATTACATGTATGTACCTACTTAGAATGTATAAATGTGTAACGAAATATTTAAATTAATAGCTTAATGTTAGACTTTATCTCTTAATAAATTGATGATTGAGCTAAAAACATTTAAATGGAAGACATATGTACTGAATTAGTAGAAAAGATAGAGGTCTCAAGTGATTCAAGCGAACTAAATCTAAAAGCTCTTAGATCCAGGCCAATTCAGTATAAGCAGCGTAACTTAAAAGGAGTTCCAGGTAAGAAAGAAGTGATCGGTATTAAAATATTGATAACTCAAACGTCTTTGAGCTAGATGATCAGCAGCAAATTATTAATTTGAACCCACATCAAATGCAAGCCAATGGACCGAAAAATGCCATCTCAGATTAAGCCCAGTTAAACATTCCCGATTACACAGCATTTTAGGGTGATATTACACCTCCGGTAATAGAACTCCCGATATAGACCCCTTCGTAGGCGATAGAGGTCAGGTTATACTGGATTTAGGTCAATATTAAGCTCTTTACCCATCAAACCACAAAAATTTGGAATTTTCTCATCGCTTTTATGTTTGAAGTTATTTTAAGATAATGCATTTAGTAAAAGTATATAGATACTTTTACTTTAATGTTTAAAAGTCTGTAGGTAACTAAAATGAAATTGTGACTAAGTTGTTTAAGTTGTCACTAAAGTTTATGCTTGATGCAAAAGATAAGATAAGTACTTTCAGAAACAAATTAAATAAATTTTGAAGCATATTTTAAATAAATTTTGAAGCATATTTAAAGTTTGCACATCACACCAATATTATAAAGGCAAACATTTGAGAGTGTGTGTGTATGTTTGTTACTCCTTAATGAGCAAACGGCTGAACAAATTAGAAAAAAAACAACACTGCAGGGCGGGTAACACTGCAGGGCGCCTCTAGTTTTTGTATAAAAGACTTAGTAACATCGAAAGTTTATTATAAAATAAGTAACGAAATACTTCTCTAAAGAAAGGTACTTACAAAAAGATGTTTCTTGTGGCGGCATTCAACATTTTCCTTTATTTACGCATTACATTAAATACGTAACCCTACTATCTGGAACAACAGCGGAATCTAAAGACGGGATGAAGTAATTCCGCGAACCCTCCCAAATAGAATCAATACGATATATTTATCTTGTACTCGGTTACGAGTTTACGACGTAAGCATCCTTCCAGAAAAGCAATCACTAACGCTTGGTTCAAATTGTTCGAGTTAGATGCAACAGTGATTACTAGCATTATTATTTTAAAACTTTTATTTGCAATGTAGTGTAGAATACCGCAATTTGTGTAGCAGAGTAAAATACAATTTATTGCTATCCCTTTTCCCCCATGGGTATCGTAATGGCTCTTCCAGATGAGCGACAGTGTCAGCGACGGTCGCTGACGGTCACGAGCATTCTGTCACTCGTCTGTAAAAGCGCTAAGAGGCAACAAACGAAGGGTAACATCGTTCACCAGTCCTAGGCGGATTTGTTTCACCTGTGTTACTCGTAAATAAGCAGGCCCAGTGCCCAGCTTCGTGTCGTAGATGTAACTTTCGGGTCTTGATTCTGCATACCTCTAAAGCAATAACATATCTGAATAAAACTGATATATTTTAAAATACAAACATTGGAATCTACGTGTTTTTGCCCTGTCGGGGTACAGTATCACGTCAGAATACTGTCTAAATATTACACATGTATCCAGCCAGGCCTCTACTTTTATCTTAAACTAAAAATAATATTAAAGTGAAAATGTATATTTAGACAGATATTAATTAAGTTTCTCTGAATATACATTTTCATGTTAATATTATATTTAGTTTAAGCGAAAATTCAGAATATAAGTAGAGCCCCGGATACATATGTAATATTATGTAAGAGGGTGACTTATTACGTAAAATAAGATAAATACCATTTTCGTAATAATTGGTTTATTGCAATGGTCACAATTGATGATCGAGGCGAGAAACGACTGGCGAGACGCGGAGTGTTTTTCAAGTCAGAAGTTTGCTCGTTTAAATGCATTACGTCACTACAATCCTAATAGAAAGAGAAAAGAAAAAACTTAAAATGTACCAGCTGCTTCTCTACCCGCGCAGATCGAGAGAATAGGCGAAAATTGCATATCATGTCAGTATAGGCGTTGCGGCTAGCAACTCATCACTACTTTGATGCCTTTATCCATCTTGTGGCACATATCAAGCTAAACGTGGCTTTTGAGTTTTGCAGCCCTAGGCTCTATCTGCGCTTAGATCCGCAAGACCCAAAATGCTCTGTCTGCTCTATTAGGGATAAAGACGTGATAATATGTATGTATGTGTACATGAAGCTAAGTGCTTGTTGAATGAGTTGCTAACGTAACTCACTCAATGTGAATGATGTTAAGCGACTGTGCAGTGAACCACGAAGGCGTTGCGTGCTACCCCAATTGTCTTGTGTCTAATCATGTTGAAATATGGTTTCAGGAAACGTGAGTTTTGTAATGTACAAATAATTGTGTAATCATTCAAACTGATTGATATTTTTGGGGTTGGTTAGTTTGTTTGTTGAACAGTGGTCGTAATTCAGTACTTTGTTTTATTGTTAACCCTTTAACCGCGAACGTCGGATTTATCCGACTAACATTGTCGGGCCCATTCCGCGAACGTCGGATATTTCCGCCAAAAAATAACTTATGTATCCATATTCGTTTTTGGTTGTAGGTATTTATTTTAGATTTACTATGCCTAGCGCTGAGGGGCACGACAAATTATATAAAGTCTCGCGGTGAAAGGGTTCAACTCTAAATTCAATTCAGATGGAGCAGTTTGTGCTTGTTTTATTGTTAAATTCTAAATTCAATTCAGATGGAGCAGTTGGTGCTTGTTTTATTGTTAAATTCTAAACTCAATTCAGATGGAGCAGTTCGTGCTTGTTTTATTGTTAAATTCTAAACCCAATTCAGATGGAGCAGTTCGTGCTTGTTTTATTTTTAAATTCTAAACTCAATTCAGATGGAGCAGTTGGTGCTTGTTTTATTGTTAAATTCTAAACCCAATTCAGATGGAGCAGTTCGTGCTTGTTTTATTGTTAAATTCTAAACTCAATTCAGATGGAGCAGTTCGTGCTTGTTTTATTTTTAAATTCTAAACTCAATTCAGATGGAGCAGTTGGTGCTTGTTTTATTGTTAAATTCTAAACTTAATTCAGATGGAGCAGTTCGTGCTTGTTTTATTGTTAAACTCTAAATTCAATTCAGATGGAGCAGTTTGTGCTTGTTTTATTAGTAAATTCTAAATTCAATTCAGATGGAGCAGTTCGTGCTTGTTTTATTAGTAAATTCTAAATTCAATTCAGATGGAGCAGTTTGTGCTTGTTTTATTGGTAAATTCTAAATTCAATTTAGATGGAGCAGTTTGTGCTTGTTTTATTGTTAAATTCTAAATTCAAATCTGATGGAGCAGTTCGTGCTTGTTTATATTAATTTTATAGTATTATGATGATGGACGACTGTTGTTAAAAAGTTTACAAACATTTTTATAATATATCCTAAATCAGACATTATAGTGAGCATACTACTTATATAGAGTGCAGCTTTGTAGGGTCCCGTACCCATAGGATTAAAAGGGGACCCAATTACTAAGACTCCACTGTCCGTCAATCTGTGTGTTTATCTGTTTGTCTGTCTGTCATCAGGCGGTATCTCATGAACCGTGAAAGCTAAACAGTTGAAATTTTCACAGATGACGTATTTCTCTTTTTGTTAAAACAACAAATGCTAAAAACAGAATAAAATAAATATTTAAGTAATGCATCCATACAAAAACGTGTTTTTTCTGTAGAAATTAGCAATATCGCTTAACTTGCGGAAGAGCTCCACCGTGCTCCATTCTGTTATATCGGAATGGTATAGAGTAAAGCTTATCTGCTTAGAGCTTCAAGTTCCAAAATGCGTTGGATTGCCATTAGGGATAAAGACATGATTGTATGTATGTATGTATAAAGTAAGCTAGAATGAGACGCTGACTCGACATCAATGGCACGCAACGGAAACGCTGCGTCATTGCGAGTTACGTTAACACAATGTAGACTGGCCTTAAAGTATGTCTGGAGGCTGAGAAAATAATTAGGTGAGGAATTTTGTTGTTATGATAAAAGTTGAACAATACTGATGTCTACATAGTTTGGAGCATAGATTTAGAAGGTATAAGATGGATATAGAGTATTGTAAAATGTGACCAGAAACGAAATATTTCTGTGTAACTTTTTATGGGTTGTATTTGTAACTGCTACATTAACTATCGGTAAAGCAGTACGATACCACTTTTCAGTGTAAGATCACTTTTCAGTGTAAGATCACTTTTCAGTGTAAGATAACTTACAAATTGACACAGTTTACAATTTGGAAAATCCAATTTTCGTGTAACGATGTTCGAGCCAGGGTGACAATGGGTGACATGTGAAAACTTGTCTCATTATCAAATTGATCGCTATCTTTTTTACTCTTATGAAGATGACACTTATCATATTATCTGTCACACTCGGCTAGTGTGGTCTTTTTACGCAGTAAAAAAATTCTAGTTCTATGGTTTGGAGCGTATGCTATTTTAATTATTAAGAATTTTTGTCTTTGCAGGTACTTTTTAACCACCTATCAAAAAATGAAGAGGTAATCAATTCGTCGCGATTTTTTAGGTATGTTCACCGATTATTCAAACATGCCTGAACCGATTTGGAAAATTAATTTTTGTTTGGAATACTTCCGAGGTTGTCCCAAAGAAATTTTATCAAAATAGGTTGTGTAATTTCGGGAGTGAAGTTGATTTTTAGTTTTGAAAAATTATTCACATCTCTTATTATGTAAAACGATTAGGTATATCACATATATCATCATTCTAGCTCTTTTTCCGCCAACTGCTGAACATAGTTCTCTCTCTTCTTAGACGCCACACATTTTGATACTATGCTGCTCTCATCCATACAGAAGGAATTTTTGTCCACCAGCCAAATTATTTGAGCAAGTTCAGTCCAAAATACTGGAAAAAATATTAAAATCAATAAAAAGTTTTCCTCCTCCTATGTAAAAGCTGAGCGCAAATTTTTATGGGCAGCTGAATAATTTTTAATTTTTCGTAAAGTACTGTAATGGAAAGTTTTTCAGTATCATGGACAGGGTTTGCTTTAAAAATTTGGCTGTTGGTTAAAAAGTCACGCTGTATAATATATAATTATAGTTATTTGTAAAATATATGGAAAATTGCTATACTTTCACATTTCGGAATACCCGCAACTGAGAAAAAACGCTGAAGGAAATAGAAACTCATTCAGACAGTATTAATTGTCCATTTGCCTGAAGTTCTGTATCGTTTTCCCCTTAAGGGACAAATACTACGCATCATGCACGTAAGTAGGTACTTATATGTAACGTAGATTTTATTACCACAGAGAGGCATTTGGAACTAGACCCTCCCCTCAAATAATGACGTTACAGGCAAATATTTGTGCCGCCGCGCTCTACTTATTGGGCCCTCTGGCGTATTTGACGATTCAACGTGCTATGACTATGAAAGCAGTCATAAATTATATTATTTATATCTTTTTTTGTGCATGAACATATTTAAAGCGAGTCTTTTTTATTGAGAATAGAAGAATTTATTTTAATTACATTTTGGTGGGACACTACACCATGATATGGAAAAAAATTGAGTGTCAGGAAACTCGGCTAGAGCGAAGTTACAAAATTGAAGGCCTTCAAAAAATTCTCAAGTATTCCAGCCCCAAAACAGTTACAGCAAAATCTTTTTTGGCCAAGTCCGTACCGTGCGAAAAGGAACTTCGTTTCAAACAATCTAAGTTTAGCTTTAAATTATAAGTAAATAACGAGGAAAAATACACATGAGTCCCTGAGTGAACGAACATTTCAACGTTTGATTCCGAAATGACTGTGTACTAAAAAATCTACTACTCCCTTTTATTCTATTTTTCCTAATTTTTTTTAGTAAACTTCAAATCAGTGCAGTGCCTAAATTATAGGCCATAGACGCTTCAGTTTTAATATTAGCAACTATAAATAACCAAAGTTAATACAGCGGGAGTTAATATCGGAGCAACATAAAGATAAAGATCAAAATGGATTGGTGGGGACCGAGGATGGGAGGGGAGTATACATAGCAAACTTGATTAAAATTTATACGAAAAGGGAAAGAAATATAGGCGATATTTTTTGTGCAAATATTTTCGTATCGAAATAGATATATCGTCTCAATATTTTTTCGTTTTGGAATATTTTCGAGTTAACATTATGTATGTACGAGATAATAGAGTAATTGACGAACATTATATCAGTTTTAATGTCTATACAATTGATGCACATATTTCTAACACGTCTAAAGTGTAAACTAGTAGACTGAGCTTATTATACTAGACTGTAAATTTCTAGATTGTGGCTTGTTAATTGCGGCCTTTATCTCTGGTAACATTAAAAATGTTTTTTTTTTTTACTTTCCTTTTTAAACTTAACTTACAATAATGATTTTTTTTCTATTTTTCACAATTGGAAAACAAATGAAGCATTCAATTCTATACAAAAACAGAAACCTTCTCCAAATGAACATTCTGTTGAACGGTTGCTGAAATAAAAGTTAATGAAATAGTTCAGTCATTTTATTCAAAGTTTAAAATATATTTTACCAAATTGATACAAGAGCTCTGTGGAAGTTAATTAATTTGAAGCGTACGGAACTTCGGGAACAATGTACCGTTTTTCCAATCGGATTATCAAAGTAATGTAAAGGCTATTGTTTGAGTCTAGCTAAGATTAATTAAGTGATTTCACAGATATTAAACGTGCACTTAATGAGAAATAGGGTAATATGCATATGTACTTACCTACAGGTTGATTATAAGGTCTAATAAAATGTACTGAAACTATTTTAAGGGTGATTCAGTCCGTGATAGTGAACAACTTTCCCCAAGGAACATATTTCGACATATGAAAAGTAATTTTTGGCCTCCCATACAAGTTGACCGATCAGCTGATTTGAGTTTGTATGAGAAGTCATCCTCATCATCATCAGGTCTTTTTAGACTGCAATGCAGGAGCACGACACGACCCTCTCTGTACTGCCATAGCAATACTAGGCAAAAGCAGCCAGAGGATTTGGCCTACACTCTCCACGATGGCCAGACGGATTGGAGAGGCCTCATTGATATTTATAGGCTTTGTAATTTCTAAGTCGCCTTCTACGACATCCACGGGAAGACTTGGAGTGGTCCTATTCTATTCGCCTCTAGTCTAGCCAGCGTGGAGAGTGTAGGCCAAATCCTCTCGCTGCTCTGGCCAAATATAGATCTAGTAGCAGAGAGAGGGTCGTGCTCCTGCATTGGAGACTAAAAAGACCTAAAGATGAAGATGAAAATGAAGAAGATGAAGTTGAATAGTCTAGTATTTGTAGAAAATACTACTATATTAACATTACTTCTGATTAAACTCACCACTAATCAGGCTCATTTGAAATCACTATAGTGTCAGAGAGATGTTAGGAAAATGTATTTCCTCAAATCGTGTCTCCTCGATGAAATATTAATTACCAAGGCAACGTTATAGCGTAAATGTGAGGATTCTGAAAACTTAACGACTATGTTCAATAGCAGCTGAGAAACCTAGTTAATAATCAAGATGACGGGTAACATTGTTAGGTTATTGCTAAATTTTCGAGCTCCATTTCTGGTAGAAAATTTGAGCCTCAAAACATATTATAAAGATATTTTAGAAATGTGTATGGGAAAACAATGCAATCTAGAGCCCTGCTTTTTAAATATCTAAAATAATAAAGCTAATCTAAGGCTGATTTAGGACGGCATATTTTTTTATCTTAATCATCGTCAGGTATTTATAGTCCACTGCGGGAGCACAACCCTCTCTGTACTGTCAGAGCCATACTTGGCCAGAGCAGCCAGAGGGTTTATCCTATACTCTCCACGCTGGCCAGACAGGTTTGAGAGATCTCTTTGATGTTAAGCTTTGTTTATCTTGTATTTCCTAAGTCTCTTTCTACGACATCCACTGGAGGACTTTGATATTTTTTATGATTGTTTACATGTGTCTTTGTAGTGAATGTTCAATACACGTATCATGAATAAATTCTTTATCATCACCACGATAAAAATTCCCTTTAAAACAAGTTATATCAGAAAATACAGGTGTCAGTCATGGATCACGTCCAACCAGCCCAATTCATTACTTCAAACAAATCGTTTCCAGGAAATGGAACGAAGTGTAAAAATTACACAATTTTTGGCAATTTTACACCGCAATAATTTTTATACATCATTAATCAATTAAACGTGGAGACTTGTTCTTGGCACTGATGTGAATTTTATTGATATTCTTTAAACAAGTTTACGAGTATTGCTTATTTCTTATTTTAAACAAATAAATCTAATTAATTTCACTCAATATGTTTTGATATGATGTAAGTACCAATAATTCAAGTTATTGCTTTTATCATTGTCGATGATTTAAGTAGGTGTAGATAAAAACTATGACGACTTAATGCGATTGTTATGTCAAATCCATAACAATCGCATTTATTCGTCGTATTTTGTGGATTGATCATTTCCCTAAGTGCCAAGTGCAATCACGAACAACTTTATACCTTAAGACACAAACACAGAGTCTATTATGCTATTTAGAGTGAATTCAGTAATTTATTCATAAGCATGTTATCTCAGATGGCGTGGCAGGCACTAATATGTTACAACATGTTGGTATAATATAATTTCGTCGTATAAATTGTGAAACGTAACTTGACTACATTGAACAATGTACATTTTGTAATCATGGTAATTGTAATTTCACGTTAAAGAATATCTTCATTAAACATCAAACGCCTCGGATCTTAAGTGTTTATCTATATAGATTTATATTTGTTATAGAACATAGTATGTCTCGTCTACGCGGGGCATTCTCGTGCCCCCCGATCGTTGAGTTAGTTCCATTTTATGTTTACCCTTACTTTAAGGCTAGGCGCAATCATTGTTTTACTTAACTCATGCATTAAATGTTATAATTTATCAACATTATATTTTATTATTAGTATATATTATTCAAAATAAGATTTCTATGATAAAGCTCTTCTGGCAAGTAGGCGACCAATAGTGAGAATGAGTTTCTTTCAGCGTTTCCTGAGCTGGTTTCGATAGCTTTTCTTTAAAAAATAAATTTAAATATACTCTACAATCCAGATTTCCAGCTGCTCTGTTGCCTACAGGTTGCATTTTACAACTGATTCTCGTGAATCTTTGTGAGCAGGTTCGATAAAAGTAAACAAGTATAATTATTTTGTCGATTTAGCTTTTCAAAAGTTTTAAAAACGGCGTAAAAATGCAATCGAAATCTTAAAAAAATCTTATTTTCCTCGTGCGTAGTTTTTAATTTATTATTAAGTGTACTCGCGAGCACAGCCATAGTATAATTCAATAACTACATGTCATACAAGACTTACGGTATATCTATAATATAATCTAACCCACATTTTTGGAAACCAACATATCTACGAGATTGTCCTTGAGACATCGGCCCAAATTCGTCCGGAGACAAATTCGATCATTGATAAAACGTTGGAAAAGTAAATCGAATCATATAAAATCCTATATTTTGCGAGAATTCAAGGGTAAAGCAATTTATGTAGGTAGGATGGCGGAGCAAATAAGTACTTTTCTTTGACGTTGGTTGAGATATTTTTAAAGTACCTATCTACTTCTTAGTAGCACAATTAAATTGGGAAGTTTGTTATAATTTTTTATGTATTATATTTTGAAATGAAGTTCCTTTTCGGATGGTGGACTTGGCGGATGCGGTGGCAAAGCAAAAAAAAGTGTAAAATATTTTCTTCACTTTTCTTGTCACGATTTTTTTCAAACCAAGTGTTCCACGACACTCTCGCATTTTGGCGTTTTGTTTTATTTGTCTTTCATCCCGCAAAGCCGTTACTGTAAACATCGGATGGTTATATTAAGTTACAATCCAAACTAGCCATTGCGGTAGCTACGTGTCACGTGATACGACCCCTGGGCGCCAGCGGTGCTGTTTCAGCGAAATAAAATGTTATTTACGGCTGCCTTTTTGTTACTATATGCCTGATATACTTACTGTTTTATGTCTCTCTCTCATCTGAGCGTTTTCCCAGTTGCATTCTCAGTTGCAATGCTGAAAAGCCCGGGGTCCGCTTTCCGACTTTTTCTTCTCCACTTCGCACGGTCTTGAGCATCCTTGGTTGTAAGACGATTAGCACGCATATCATCCTTGACGACGTCAAGCCAGCACTTCTTGGGTCTACCACGCTTGCCGGGCCCCGGCGGAGGCGGCATGGCTGCCTGATATACTTACTGTTTTATGTATATTTATGTAATGTGTAATAAATTATCCTCGGACAAACATACATACACACAAATCGTTAGTTAAAGTAGACTCGGAAAACATAGGTAACATAACCGTTCGATTGTATTGCATAAAAAAACGTTTTTTTTTTTTATTTTCATTTATTTAACAATCATCGTCATTATCTTCAGGTCTTTTTATCTCTACTGCAGGACCACGACCATAAGTGTTCAAAGCAGCCATAGGACTTAGCCTAAACTCTCCACGCTAGCCACATGGGTTGGAGAGGTCTCATTGATGTTTATAAGCTTTGTTCAGCTTGTATTTCCTAAGTCGCCTTCTACGACATCCACGGGAGGACTTAGAGTGGCCCTATTCTATTCTGCCGGAAACCACACTGAAAATGAATTACCTACTAATTTAACAATAATACATTCTAAATATATTGCTGTTTTACTACAAAAAAATAACAAAATATAAGGTAGAAATTTAAAAAAAATATTGTAATTAAAAATATCTTAATAATTCATTAAGAACATCAAGAAAAACAATTTTTACATCAAAAGACGTGCAAACAATTGAAATGAGCAATTTCGTGTTTCCAAAATTTATTTTAATTCGAGCCCCGTGTTTCTGAGAAAAAGACTTTTCTTGCTGACTGTTCTCTTGAGCTTCTCTTTAATTATAAAGTAGGCATACCTAATTCAGTGTGACTTGTTCGTTTAATCAGAGTTCATTTTCTCTGGAAGATTAAATGACTGCGTATTTTGCTTAAATAAATTTTAACATAATTAGACGAAATAAAGGGCTTTAATCAAGTCAAAAGTAGGTTTTGATGTTACAAGTATGTAGTACTTAAGTTCTATTTTTAATATCAAGAGTCAAGTTATGTACAGAGGTTATGCCAAGCTGTTTTGGATTTAAAAATTAATTTTTTATTGGTTTAAAAAGGTTTATAACTTTTTAAAGTCATTCAATTCATATTCTTTCCAGTTTATATAAATGACATTATATAAAAATGACACAGTTTGAGTGCAAATATTTCAGTGTTTCAGATGAAAATGGAGCTCGTAGATCTTAAATTTGAAAAAAAAAGAGACGAATAATTGTGGTTGCTAATTTTATTTTTTTCTCTCGTGTCACACAGGGATCAGCTGCCGTTCCAACAGTATCCAGTCCCGTACGTCACGGAACAGTTTCAATACCAGTTACGTTTTCCAATTTGCTTCTTTATTAGAATTCCGTGCGCGTTGGAAACCGATGGCATAAAATATCGGGAGTGCAGAGATGTAACAAATGTAAAAGCCCATGTAGTAAAATAGTCTATGTAGAAAACGCTAAATGTCTAAATCGCATAATAAGAAGTGTTCTAAAGTTTAATCATGTCCAAAAATGAGGTGATCTAAACCACAACATTTTGAAGTTGCCCATGTCCAGCACTGGACTTCATGCAGCTAAAATAGTCATGATGATAAGCTATAAATAATTGGAATAGAAATGGTAATAAAACAAAATAATCCAAACATGATAAAGTCAAAGTTAAAGTCAATTTTTTTTATTCAATGTAGGATAAATTGATCTCTTATAATGAAGAAATTTTTAAAAAAAATATTATTTTAGTGCTAAAGCTAAAAACTACTAGCGTTTCGGAAAGACCATGATCGTACTGGAGACACTATCCGTCAGTGTATTGTGTTGTGATATTATCATTACACTCATTATTACATATCTTTTTAGTTTCAATTTTCTTATGCTAAATATCAACCTATCTGGCTTCGCAGCACAAAATAATATGTCAGAGCAGGTAGAGCCTTTGCTGTTAATAAAATAACACTTGTATTTTCGCGCAAAAGCATACTTGTATTTATGACTCCCCTGGGTGAAATTTCACGCATCGTGTCAGTAAATATAAAAAGTTATTGCATACCTGTCCCCAGCATAGTATAATAGATGAACCGTTAACAAGGTTTAGATAGCAGGATGGGCAAGAACTATCTCGCTCATTATTACGAGTATTTAATGTAAGTAATGATAGGAGCAGATGATGATAGCACATAAAAAACGAGACGTCGAAAATACCGAGTGAGATTCAGCACGGATATGGATTGCAAGCACATGATATGCTCAAGTCGCCCGACCATCTTGTAGATGTCAAATGCTGCACTTGCCGTTACGTTGTAGCCATTTGAAAGCCTTTCTATCGGCCCTTGTTTTGTGCTATGTACCTCATCCACATAAAAGTCTAAATTCTTTCTTACATTCTCTAAATTAAAATCAAATATTAAATCTAATAATTTAATGATCTGGAAGACGTTTTCTATTTGTAAGGTTTTTCTTTTTTATTATTATTATTTGTTTAGTATAATTTAGATTTTAATTAAGTTTTTAATTTAGTTTTATATTTAGTTGTCAATTGATTGAAATTGTAATAAATAATTTGTATAAAAAATAAATAAAAAATATATATAAATTAAAAAATAATTTAAATAGTTAATCATTTTTCTGAAACAATACTTTTTACCAACTTTAAATGCAAAAATTTCAAATTAACATTATTTAAGAACTACCTTGGAACGTACGTTTCGTACGCCGAAAGAAACTCAGTTCATTACGGAGCGCCACATCTAAACTTGCTCAACGTATGTCAAAAGGCAGTTTGTCTGCGGTCACCGCAATCCACATTTGTTTTACTCGTATTTTCTTTTAATTCAGAACACACAATAAATCTTGTGCGGTTCAATGTTCGGCGCTTTGTTTTGAATACATGGGGTTTCTTGTACGCTGATTTTGCGCTGTTTTATGGCGGAAAACATGTGTTACGGCATATAAATTATATTGCAGCAGTGAAATGGAATTTCTGTTTTAATTTAATAAGCAATTTTAAGTGTTATAGAAAGATACTGACATAACTTAAGCTGATTCATAGACCTAGATTTTTTTACTAGTCTTACGGTAAACAAATAACAAAGGTGCTGTCAGGCTTCAAAAAATGAGTCATTATTTCTCATACAATTAAAATGAATGGGGTGCGGAAGCTCGTCAAATTTTTAAGGAAATTTCCGCATGCCTGATCTATGTCTCCGGGGACCCAAGGGCGGGCGCGCATTTAGGACAGCGTTTAAGTATTGCTATCCAACGCGGAAATGCCGCCAGCCTCTTGGGTACTTTGCCCTGTGAGTTTTAGTTAGTTTTAATTTTAGGTTGTATTTATTTAGTCAATATTATATTGTTATATTCTAAGGGTGTATTCAGTATATGAAATAAAATAAAGTAGACTGTAAAAAAAAAATTAAAATGAGAGATTATGACGCCATTTTTGAAGCGTACCGTACCTATGTCTCTTTTTCTAATGGATTGTCGAAGGCGTTCGATAAATGAGTGTTAGGTTTGGGTGCCACATCCTTCAATCATGCTTCAGCATGGCCGTTCCTGAAAAGTTCCGTCACTCTCTCTCGCTCTAGCAAATGACGGTTCTAAGCGACGGAAAAAGATAGAAAAGTGCTGTTACGTGCCTAACAGATGTAGCCCAGCCTTTAATCAAATGAGCAATTAATTCCTACTTGTCAAATTCTACAATGATTTTATATTATTTCCTTAAATATTGTATTTATTCTATATAAAACGTTGTTCGCGTTGTATCGTGATGTGATGAATTACAAAGTTTATCACGAAAATTACACAATATCTATATTATGCAAACATAGTATACTATCATATAATTTATTTATTTATTTAAGTTTATTGCACACAATCTCTTGATTGATTGCAATGAGTCAAACTTAATGCTAATGCATTATCTACCAGTTTACCTTTGAGATATGTTGAGAAATTGAATAGGAGTGCAAGTGTAGCAAGCTAACTTAATAGGATATAAATAATAGAATAATGTAGGATATATTACCAAATATCATTTCACAATTATTTTATAGTGGCAGGTAGTGCATAGTGTAAATGATTATTATAATTACATCAATATAACGTTTTCTTCTTACATAAATGTGCAAAACATCGTCCATACTAGTTTTCTTCTTACTCTAAAAAATCGTCCAACAGTCGTCCTTAATAGGAACTCTTAAAAATAACTATAAAGCGACGTTCACTACCTATTTAAGTAATTACTCGTGGAATGTAACAGTTTCTTCATTATCAATGCTCTTAATGTAAATGCAATAAGGGTTGGTCATTTTACTAGTAAATGAAAAGTACTTTTCCTGGACTCTATATTTTATAGCAAGTTTACTTAACCTGCTGTCAGTGTAAAACACCAGACACAATAGTAAACCAGATGACCAATGAATGCCAAAACTTATTAAATTTGTAATTTAAGTATTACTCTTACTTATAATTGCTATTTTGTAAAGAGGAAATAAAAGATTTTTTAATATTATTAATAAAAGAAAAACAAAGTAGACGAATGCATTTTCGTATTTCCTCTTTCACAACCAGAGTGAACGAAAATGTGTTAAAATAAACGTAATTACATCTGCCATGAACATATCGAGAGATTTGTATGTAGCAAACAGAGAATAATTACAACCCCTCAGGCTTTTTGGGTTCGTAATTTACAAAAGAGAATTTACAACGCAGGATCGCACGCAGAAAATGGAATATTAGATATTCATTATTCGTTGTTCTGCTTTGTAACGTCATGTTCAGTTATTTGCGTAGATTTCCTATGTTACTAAAGATCAGTATGGTAGAAATAGTGATTTTACGAGATTTTCGGCGTAGAAATTTGATTAATTAATATACGGACAAATCACACACAGATTGAGCTAGCCCGAGACTTGTGTTATGGACTACTACCTCAACGATACTATATTTTTTAACAAATACGTTATAGATAACCATCTAAGACCCAGGTCAATCTGAACATGATCATTTTACATCTTAACCTGGTCGGAAATCGAACCTAGGACCTCCGGTGTGACAGCGTGGTATGATATCCACTAGGCCAGAGATGTCGAGGCAGGATCATTCAATAAAATTTTATGGATATCTTAAGTAGTAAGTACTTTGGCAACTAAAGGACCCGAGTTGACTTCGGGAGATGCAGCAGGCCATTGTCAAACTTCACGCAAGTGAAATCATAGCTAAATCATTTTCTTTCTGGATTCTACAATTTAACTATTTTTAACATCCCTGACATCAGTAGCGTGCATTTCATACAGAAACAGACTTTGCCTACTCTCATCATCATCATCATCTTCCTCGCCTTATCCCTATTTGGGATAAGGCGAGGAAGGATACCTGTGCCACCCTAATTTAATATCGGATACAAGCGAAAAATGTATTTTGCTTGATATGCAACCGTTTTCGTAATAGATGTAAGATTTGTGCATAACTTGTCAAAAATATTTGTGCACGTCACTGCCTGAACAAGCATAATTATCTTTGGAGTCCTTGACCGATTTAGCGCTCTTACAGCCCGTTTACGACAGTCGGCAAGTCGGCAACCGTCGCCGACAGGCGTCGCGGATATACTGTCGCTTGTTTGTAACAGTCCTGATCATAATCAAATCACACTCAATTATTTCCTGCTTTTAATGAAATGTGATTAAAACTTGTTTTTGTCAAAAAATACATACATTCAAATACAGATTCTGGAAAGTGGAAAACTTCGTTCGCAAAAACATTAGGCAAGTTAATAAAATAAAATTCACAGGTAGCGTCGATGAAGAAAGGATTTTGCTTAGCATAAGGCGGAATAAGGGTTTGGATAATAATGTAATAAAAAGACAACATTGAATTTTACCGAAACGTTTTATAAGTTATATATAAACGTTTTATTATTATTATAAATAAGTAATTCAAAACACGATCTAACTATTCCTTGTTTTTCAGCTAAAGGCCCGGGATAGTTTAATTTCCGTTTTCTAAACCCCGAAGACGAAACAGAGACCTATAAGGCCTAGGGCTGAAATCTTGCTCCAGATTTGGCGACATCTTAAAAGTCACTTACTGTTTAGATATAAATAAACCTTGGCCGTCTTAATATAAGACACAGACTAACTTAAAGACTAGGTTTAGACCATTATTCATGTAGATATCTCATTATAAGTGAAATGTAAATTTCTTATGAGAATAAAGTTCTTTAAACCTATTCACCCAAATGAAACTGACAGTGACAAAAGACGAGATGACATATTCCGGGAAGTCATTGTTTTGGGTGGATAATGGGTTAAACTAAGTACCAAATTTAGTCCGCGTTTTTTAATAACAAGACGATAATTTTGTTACAAGGAGTTCGAAGGCTTAGTGGTGTATGTATAAACAAGCTCATAAATACGTTGAGTAACCTCTGATTGTGGTTTACTCATAAACAGGTAACCATTTTTTACATGAGGCTCTCTTATCTAATCTCTTATTGACATCATCCGAAGGGCTTTCACCATTCACGTACCTTGTACCCTCGAACTTCAGGGTGTAGTACGTGATGATGGCAAGAGGCCTGATGGAATGTCGCTGATCCCCTGGGAACGCGGCAGGGCGTTAGTGTGGGTACCACATGCGTTGACACACTGACACCCCCAATCTCAGGGGATCAGTCTCAAGAGCAGGCATGGCATTTTATTTTTTTAGGTTAGCTCCCATACAAGTAAAGTGGGAGTCAATTTCATTTTCTTGACTACCTATTGTTAGATGGGTGTTTTAAAAATATTGTGAACAGAGCTTGTGAACACCATTTTTCGATTTATTCACCCCCGTTTCTGAAATATTTGATTTTAAAGTTTGCAAATGATTGTTAGGGTTAAGTGTCTCCCTCCCCTCTATCTGCTAAATGGTTATAATATGGACACGTGAAGAAATTCACAGCTGTAGTATGTATAACGAAGTTTGAAGGAAAACTATCGGAGCTAAGTAGGATTTACAAATTAAAAAGATAAAGGTGATCAATTGGAAAAGGAAAAATTTATACAAATTCAATAGAAAATTAGCTTTTAGACGTTTTAAGTAGCATGAACTCAAAGTTGCATTCGCAACTACGGAACCCTACACTACGCGGCCCTAAACGCACTTGGGCAATGATTGTTATATTTTTTTAATATCATGGCTAAACTATCGATATTTTACATATAATTCTTTAGCTCAATTAAAGGAGTTCGGTTCATATAGTCTAGATTGTTGATTGTCATAGTTGTAACTACGTCTCATATGCTCATAGTCGAGGTAGGCAAAACGTCTGGATAGGTAAATGACGTCGACGCAAAATTTTATATTTGTATACAATTTCGTATCCCTTTTTCCCTTTTTTAACAATCAAAAACAAACATAATCTATATTCCGCGTCATTCCAGGTTCATCCGCCTCCCGCTTCGTCGTCAGTCGCAATATGTAGTAGCGTGCAGGGTGCCAAGCGGACCGCACTTTATACCCAAAAAGGGAATCAATATTATATAATAGAGGCTTTTTATTTATTTATCCGTAACACTTTCCGCAGTTTAAATTTTACATTGAACTTACCCCAAAAAAATTGATCAAAAGTCTCCATGTAATTGAAATTCCTTTGCCTAATCCGGGACTCGACAAGGCAGTGTAAGCTGGCCTATTAAACAATTGGCACAACCCCGCGCCAGAATTCGGGACAAACACAATGGCATGTTATATTTAAGTATCGTAATGATGGTGGAGTCACGTCTGATTACATAAACAAGTTATATTGGAGGAGATGTAGAATGTAGGTGATAATGTTATTTTTAGAGCCTTTTAAAAGCTTTCTTGGTTAACATGACACATTCCGCCTTATTATAAAATGCAGCCCAACTTTGTTACTAGGTTTAAACTATTATCCGACCAAATCAAGTTGACAGTTTCATATGAAACAATGGCAGTTACTAGATGTCAACTTGATTTGGTTGGATAATGGTTTGAACCTAGTAACAAACTTAGTCTGCATTTTATAATAAGACGGATTAAGTTTGGGAAAAGGTCTTCTTAGTTTCCAAAACAAGTACGAGTATATGATTTATAGGGATACATGAAGGTTTTAGAGACCAGTGCTACCGCCATTCGAGAACCTTTTTTCCATTTGCCATGGGCTCGTCGCGGTATGTCGTAGTGCCAAGAACGCTGGCCGCATTTCCCCATTGCCACTTCAACAAGCTCATCCACTTGGTTATTAGTGATTTTTGTTCTCTCACGGATTTCGTCATTTCTGATCCGATTACGTAGAAGAACACTGAGCATAGCCCTCTGCATAGCGCTTTGAGTGAACTTGAGCCATCCATGTTTGCCTGGTGACGCAGCTAGTCGCTCCGTCGAACGACGAGAATTGTTAAAGTACCCGAATGTAAAATAATAATGTTTTTTATGTTTGTACGTATCCTATTTAAACAATGTTAACAAGCAAAACATTTTGTAACCAAAATTTTGTTAGTGTTTGTGCTGAGTGTGTAGTGTATTTTAACAATGTTAATTAATGTCATGTATGCTCACAGAAGATCATTTTGCAATCAAAATTTTGTAAGTACATTATTGTATAAGAATTGTTATTCTCAGTAAGTGAAATGTAGTATTTCTTTATGAGAATAAATAAAGATCTTAAACCATAATGAGCCTTTTTAAGTTGATAGCAATAGTAGTCGTGCTTAAACATTAAAGTCTACAACTTTAATCTTAAGTCACTGGGGTATTTTGAACGAGAAGACACTGCGTAGCTTTTCAAACGCTGTCCACAAATTGCACTAGGTGAATCATTGAATAGCAAGGAAATCTTTTGCGCTAAAATTGCTTATTTCACGTGATGCGCGCGAAAATTTCACGATAAATGAACAAGTCGTTACCGCAGACGTTATGGAAATATTATTTGCATTTCTGTATTAATGTCACTTTTTCTGTTTTATTCACATTCATGGTTTATGTTAATATCTGCTCGCAAATGCGACTCCATTTGTTTCGCACGTTTATGGAATATGATTTGTAAAATAATGAAGTTACGGAAAAATGAGTTGGTTCTTTTTTGTGACATCCATTAATTACTTACAATGTGTCGAAAAGAAGACGTGTGACCTCGTTGAATACATATAAGTGTTTTAATTTCAGAATAGTGCGTAATAATTCATTTTGCAACATATTATCTGGTGTTATAAAAAACAAAAACAAAATAAGAAGTAAATACATTACCTACTACGTGAACTTTATACATGCCCATTTCAAACAGTCCATTCTAAATAACCAACATTTGTATAACAAGTTTATTTACAACACAACACAATAAAAAACACTTTTTTGCACCAAAAGACATTTAGAATTTGGGAACACTTATTAAATAGCAACATGTAATGGGGCGGCCTTATCGCATAAACAATCTCTTACAGGCAACCAAAAAGGACCCCGACTGTCAAGAATGTCATCTAGAGACGATCAGCGTAACTACAATATTACAATTGATATCCGTAGCGCTATCTATTATTTGCAAAGTAAAACTCTGACTCTCAAGCGATAACCCCCAGTAACCTAAATAGCTGAACAAATACTCATCAAACATTGCTAGGAACCACCAGGCACGGAAACTGATTTCACTTAAAAAAACCACATCGAAATCGACCTATCCGTTCTAGCGCTACGATGACACAGTCAGATAGACAAATAGACAGGTACTAAAAATCGTCGCGTCAACTTATAACATCATCATCATCAGGTTTTTTGTCTCCACTGCAGGAGCACAACCCCTTTCTATACTACCAGAGGCATACTTGGCCAGAGCAGTTAGAGGACTTGGCCTAAACTCTCCTCGCTGGCCAGAAGGGTCGACCAAACTTATCCTTCTTTTACTAGTGGCAGTATATCAACTTAAATGTTTTACAAACCGGCGCCATTCGCCAATTTACTCATTTCGCTATCTGACGCTATTTGACAACTTGATTTTGTTCAGAAGCGCGTATGGCCTACTTCAGATATTCACCAAGAGCGCGTCTTGTATACTGTCATGATGTACAGTCAGCATCAGAGATACCTGACCCCTCCTCTATCTTTATCTTGAATTTTCTCTTAAACTGAAAATAATAATGAAAATGAAATTGTATATTCAAAAAGACTTAATTAAAATCTCTCCGAATACAAATTTTCATGTTAATATTATTTTCAGTTTATGAGAAAATTCAAGATGGGGGTGGAGGAGGGGTCAGGTATCTTTAATGCTGACTGTACATGTAACATGAAAAAGCGCAATGAGGGATTTTCTAGAAAGTAAAATAAATAACTGGCCAAGTGCGACTCAGACGCACACATTAACTTTAAAAAAAATACGTTTTTTGTATAGGATTCATTATATTAAATTAAAATAAATATTTAATGGCCTTTAATTTATAGCGGGTAAACCACAACCACAGCTTATTAAATCATGGTTAATTGTTAATGGTAAACCACAGAATTAAAAGGTATCTATGTAATTAAAATGTACCTGTTAATTACGAGTAAGTATCGCATGTTGTAAAACGCAAATAGTAAGTATTGGAAGAAGTTTAGTTTCATTTTTTTTTAAATTATTTTATAGGCAGAAATTGAATGCAGGTTTACTGGTACACCTCTTTTACAATGCCTGGCAAGTTCTTTTCACTAAATATTTTTCTTTTTGTTACTCATTATTCTTTAATCGCCTATTTACTGCCTCAGTGGTGTAGTGGTTAGAGCGTTCGGCTCGTAACCAGAGGTCGCGGGTTCGATTCCCAGCGACTTTGTGTTGTTGTTCTAGTTTGGTTAGGACATTGTAGGCTGATCACCTGACTGTCTGATAAGTAAGATGATCCGTGCTTCGGAGGGCACGTTAAGCCGTCGGTCCCGGTCACTGTCTTTGACATTGGTCGTTACCTAAAAACCATGTCAAAGGCCTTTAAAGCGGTTTAAAAACTGAAGAAGAATAGCCTATAAGAATCCACTGTTGAACTATAAATAGGCCTCTCAAAATAATATTATTAATCGTAGTTAGGTAAAGGATCTCTTTGTTTACGAGGACAGGTGAAAATTAAACTTTAATTTCTTAATAAAATAGAAGCTGAATTCAAGAGAATCTACGAATAGGTTCACAAAGCAAAACAGAACTTTAATTGCTTAATTAACAGGCAAAGCTTCTTCTGTTTATAACAACCTCCATGGCGGAGTGGTCATAATGCTAGTCACCCAGAGGCTCCGGGTTCGATCCCCGGTTGGAAAATGGCCTTTTTCGAATAGTCCTGGGTCTTGGATCTTTATCAATATTATATATTTGTCATCAAATGTAGTATCGTTGATTTAGTATCCCATAACACAGTCTGGAACTCACTTTGGGGCTAGCTCAATCTGTATAATTTGTCCCTATATATTTATTATATTCTTATCTTAGCTGCTTCTAAACTCGTGTTGCGATTTGATAATGCAGACTGGGAATATAGCTGTAGCCGCCTGTTGTCAACTCTTCTTTGCTTTGTTAGACCACAGGGCAGCAGCTCTTAAAACATAATTTTAACCTACTTTTTGAAGTGAAAACTTCTTTAGCGGCGTTGTGCACTTTTTTTGGAATGGGTAAAAAATGTTAAGCTCGCGTCAGGACACGTGACCTGATCGAAAACTCGTAAGACGGATGGAGAGTAGACAGCTGGCGCGGCGTAGGAGAGGGAGTATCCCCCTCTCTTTCTACGGCGCGGCGAAAATGTATGCCTGCGCCTGCTGTTTCGTATATCAAAAATGCACAACGTTAATATTCAAGTTTTCACTTCTGCTGGCACTCCCAGAGTGCAACCCGTCGTTTTTTTAGCAAACTTACGGCTTTTTGGTATTCTGTGTTACACTTTTTGAATGGTAACGCACTCAATTTCTACTTCCTTTTTCAGACAAATTAAATTGATAAATGGAATATTAATCAACAATAACATCCATTAAAGCCAGGCATGTACGTTGTAGGTAATTAAATAGGAATCCATTTGATCACACACTCGCAAACACGTCCTCTAAGCGCTCTGAATACGTGTCCTTATTTATTAACGAGCTGCTTAGTTGAGCTTTTAGTTTAGTTGGCGGCACTCTTCGTCATCAACGTAGTCATACCGTGACGTCATAAGAATATACTCGTAGTTTGCATATTCGTATATGTGTCAGAGATATACGTGGTTCACGAAAGTAGAGACGTAAACTACAATTCCATGACGTGGTTATATGAGGACCGTATACGTAATTTTTTTTATATCTACGGCAAGGACCATAGACCTAGTTTTTTTCTATAAGGACGATAAATAGTGACTGCCACGTTATTAGTAGACCTCCTTAATGAGTGTCCTAAGAGCTAAAAAATCCGGGAATACCATGTAACCATTCTTGAAAGCATAATCATTTTTAACCGACTTTATCAATTTGTTGCGATCTAATATATTTTTTAAAATAGTAAGTCATGTTGTTACTTGATCTATTTTCCAATAGATACGATTGCCGTCAAATTAAAAAGCAAATTAAATTACAAAGTTCTACGTACAACAAACCGTCGAAATAATAACTAATGTCCAATGCACTTTCAAGATCTCGCACCAACTCCGGTAAACGCTCTTCGCTTTATCGGCTTACTCAGTCAGTTAATGTTCCCTTTAATGGCATAGATATAACAATAACGTCTGGTTTCACTTTCAAAAGAAAAATTCGTGAACTTTTGATCTCTTGATCTAATTCTTCAAGACGTCACAACAACTCATGTCATCGCTCTCTGCTTTATAGGCTTATTCAGTCATTTTATGTGCACTTTAATAGCACAGATATAAATTAATGTCTGGTTTTACTTTCGAAAGAAAAACTAAAATTGTATGCAACATTCTCAAATGTAAGTTCGAATTTTTTTGAGCAATCTGTGTTAAGTGCTATTGAAAACACAATTATTTCACCTCTGATTGCTCAGGCCTAGTATGGCTATAGTAGTACAGAGAGGTTCGTGCTGCTGCAGTATAGACTAAAAATTCCTAATGATGATTTTAATTAATAATTAATTATTAATTAATAATAGTATATAAGTGTTTTTGTTTGTTGACCCCAAAAAAAGGAAAAAAATCACACTTCAACTTAATGTGCACGTTACTTCATGGAAGTCGTAAGAGTCGAAAGACCTATGCAAAGAACAAACATCTCGTGCTCCAAGTGCATTCACAAGGGTTAACGTCAGTCGACTTTCCGATAAAAGCTTTCAACTGTTTTGGCTATGTCTATTCTACAACGAAAAGCATCCATTGACATGCAGATTATATTTAGAAAAGAATAAAAAATTGGGAACGCGCATCTCGGGCTCCGAATCAGCACGACTGAGGATGCAACTTACAGTTCGCTGTGCCTATGTAACATATAATGACAGGATACGATTTGAGTTAGATTTCGACTTACCGTTAGATACTCAGTGAGTTAGAAGACCAAGAAGTTTTTGTCAACCGTCAACTGCGCCAGATCTTGACATTCGCTGGCCCGAAACTATATCAAATGACCGTTTACGACAGCTATGTCACGAAACCCGATCGTTCAACAGATAAAACGCCGCAAATGGTATTGGATTGGCCTCACTCTTCGAAGAGGGCCTGAGCACATATCTAAAAGGCCATGGAGTGGAATCTCAAGGAAAGTGTAAAATCGACCGCCTAAAACAGACCTGGCGACGTACCGTACCCGATAAAATTAAGAAAATCGGCAAGCCTGGAGTAAAGTTAAGCACAGAGCTGAAGACAGATCGAGATGGAGAGTCTTTGTGGACGCCCTCTGCCCCAGATAAGGGACATATTAGGATCATAAGTCAAGAAAGACATTTAACATGGCTTAACGACTGCCACTTTGCGATAACGCAGAGTTTCACGTCCCCTCTAAAGTACGGAGCACTTTAACGATGTAAAGTGTACTGTGAAACACGAAGGCTTTTCAGCGCGATTATGAACATGATACCTTAATTAATGAAGCAAGCTGTAGCACCTTATCATATGAAATTCAGTTTATCTTAGGCGAAATAGTGTGCAAGATTTCACGTTGGTAAATTCACAATCTTTTTTTTTTTAATTTATGAGGTACTTAAGTGATTTTTTTAAATATATTGACTTTGTAGTGTCCCACTTTTGGGCAAAGGCCTCCCCTTTTTTGCTTTCACGATTCACGATTGTGGATTCTTTTATTAAATTGGTAAGTTTTATAATACGCTTTTATGCCACCAACTTCTTTAATACTCTGTGCTTTGCCTCGTGTATTTGCAACTGGTATGAAATAGCATCGTATGACACCTTGATACCATCTGTAAAAAAAAAAGTTAATTTTCCAGCTCTAATAAATAGTTAGAAAGCACATTGTGTATACTTACAAGCTTAAATATAAAGATAAATCAGATAAGCTTATTTTAAAAGAGAGATAGAAAACAGCGAATTTATTTCTTTATCTTATATTTAGTAAAATAAAAGAGTTAATATCAAATGGTCGCAAACCCAAATAGTTTATGTAGAAACACGTCTAGAACGTTTATTGTCTAAATCGCAAGAGTTAGCATATTGGACAAAAAAAACCTTCCCTTTGAAATGCCGCTGACAAAACATTACGCAACAGTGTCTGCTTACGTCGTACTGTTTTGTCACCAAAATACTGAAACCGTTTGTCACGTTCTAGTACTTAAATAGAATTGATGACGTACTAACACAATTTTTTAGATTTATTTAGATTTATTTATTATGGAACAACAATAAGTTAAGTATGTAAAAGATATACGAGTTATGTTACATATATGAAGTAGTAATGATTAAGTAACCCACTACGTTATTCATTGTTTAAATTTTTGCTTATTAATTATAAAGTAGCCAATAAATATTTTATTTTATTGCAATAGTTGCAGGATTTTAACTACAGATATTAAAACAAGTTTTTGATTTATTTAAATAAAATATAGGAAATCAAGCTAAACAAAGCGTATAAACATCAAATCCAATGCTGGTCTAGGAGAAATAAAAAAAAACTTAGAATGTACCAGCTGCTTCTCTTCCCGCGCAGATCGTAAAAGCCGATCGAAGGAATGGGCAAAAATGCGAATCATGTTAGCAGGCGATGCGGCTAGCAACCCATCACTGTATTGATTGCTTTACCATCTTCTCGCCCACCATAACGCTAAAAGTGGCTTTGGGTCTTGCGGCCCTGGGCTCTGCAAAGAACCGCAAGACCCAAAATGCTCTGTCTGCCCCATTAAGGATAAAGACGTGATAGTATGTATGTATGTATGTATTAAATAAAATAAAATTCATATTTTTTCCTAATAAAAATTATACAATGGAATGCTGATACATATTGATAGAACACTAATATTGATTAATGATATTATAATTCCGTATTGATTTAGAAAATGTTACTCGGTCGTATTAAAATAAACAAATATTTTGTGAAAGGATTTTTTTTGGTTTATAGTTCGGAATTAATGTAATTTTTTGGATTTTAAATTATTGAAAAAGCTTGTAGTATTAAAAAACGACTTTAACACCAAACTACACAATCGATATTAATTTATAAAATTTAAAATGTTTTATGCGTCTTCGAGTAATCGAGGAACATATATAAAAAATCGATAACCTCCTCCTTTGTTTAATGTCGGTTAGTAACAAATATTTGATGGAACGCCTCAGATAACTGACTCTGGAGAAAAGACTTGAGAAAGAGATCTATCAAGATGTCAACATTTTTATAGATCCTTCTCTAGCTAACAAGAAGTTTTTCTTGACGTTGATTTTATCTGTCAAGAATATATGTACCTATATATAGCATAAATAATAATAAATAAATAGTAGTACGTATAAACAGCCTATTAAGGTCACACAAAATCATTTAATTTCTGGTAACTGCCTCCGTGGTGTAGTGGTTAGAGCGTTCGGCTCATGCCCGGAGGTCTCGGGTTCGATTCCCGGCGGGGGCAACGACTTTGTGTTGTTGCCCTAGTTTGGTTAGGACATTGTAGGCTGATCACCTGATTGTCCGATAAGTAAAATAATCCGTGCTTCAAAGGGCACGTTAAGCCGTCGGTCCCAGTCACTGTCTTTGAAATTGGTCGTTACCTAAAACCATGTCAGAGGCCTTTAACGTGGTCTAAAAACTCTGACACTAGTGTTAGTCACTAACACACACGAGAAGAAGAAGAAGATTTAATTTCTGGTAACATTTTTATTACATACATATCACGTCTTTATCCCTAATGGGGCAGGCATAGCATTTGTATCTTGCGGCTCTAAACATAATAGGAGAGACCAAAGAGCAGGACTTCAATGGCTGGGCTACGTGGAGAGGATAGAGAAGGATCGTGCCGTCAAAAGAACGTACACGGAAAGACCACCGCTGGAGAGACGAAGCCAGCAAAGACGTTGAAGCCCTTCAAGGCGATATGCAGACGGCGCAAGCTAGGAAACAATGGCGTCTTCTGGTGTCGGAAGCCAAGACTCATTTCGGGTCGCTGAGCTAACGCAGTAAGTAAGTAAGACTTTAAACAGACAGAGCCCAGGAGTGCTATTTTTCATTGAGTGACTCACCAAAACACAAAACGCATAGTTTTCCAACTCAACGCTTGCGTAAAATACAAATTGATCGTATTTTTGAAACCGTCGTGTCAGCGAAAAACAATAATAATATTGTTTTACGCAGACAACATCGGTAATTTGTCTATGCTTTTCTAAAAATTCGAACATGAATAAAAATAAAAATAACGGATTTCCCATGACATGAATAAAAATAAAAAGAACGGATTTCCCATGATTGGTTTCGATGACATTTGTACGCTTCCATGCTGGTCTGGTAGTAAAGAAAAAACTTAGAATGTACCAGCTGCTTTCTTCCCGGGCAGATTGTAAGAGCCAATCGAGGGAAAGGGCAAAAAATCTAATCATGTTAATAGGCCAACTGCCTCCGTGGTGTAGTAGTTAGAGCGTTCGGCTCATACCCGGAGGTCGCGGGTTCGATTCCCGGCGGGGGCAACGACTTTGTGTTGTTGTCCTAGTTTGGTTAGGGCATTGTAGGCTGATCACCTGATTGTCCGATAAGTAAGATGATCCGTGCTTCGAAGGGCACGTTAAGCCGTCGGTCCCGGTCACTGTCTTTGACATTGGTCGTTACCTAAAACCATATCAGAGGCCTTTAAGGCGGTTTAAACTCTGACACTAGTGTTAGTCACTAACACACACGACAAAGAAAGAATAGGCAATGCGGCTAGCAACTCATCACTATTTTAATTCCTTCATCCACCTTCTTCCCCATATCAAGCTGGCCTTTAAGTCTTGCAACCCTGGGCTCTATCTGCTTAGAGTCGCAAGACTCAAAATGCTCTCTCTGCCCCTTAGGGATAAAGATGTGATAGTATGTAATAATGTATAAATAATAATGTCAAAATTACGAGTCGTCAAGACCACACATTGCTAAACCATCGCATACGACTGATTCAAAAATGCGCCCGTTTGGAAACGCTCGCGCAAACCATTCGTAGTGTGACTAGTGATTTCAAAAATACGTCCCCAGAGCCGCAAGGTTTAAAAGCCGTTTTTCATTACGTTTTGCGTATTTTGTACCTTTACATCTATGGTGCAACTACATGTTTATCGGAAACTCGCCCTTACACGAAGGGGAATTCAGTAATTACCTAGCAGAGCCGTGGTTTGGCAATTGCGTGGGAGCCTATTTACTGTTATTACGTCGCCAACCCATATTTATTGGTTTGCTGCGGCAATAACTTCGCATGGTATTAAGCTGATAGGTATACACAATGCATTACCTTGCCGGTTGTTACTGAGCTTTTTTGAACGGACTTCTAAAAGGACGAGGTATGATTTCTTAACATTTGCTGCCTTAGATCTCTTAGAGACGACCTCCGTGGCGTAGTGGTCACCATGCTAGTCCGCCACTCAGAGGTCCCGGGCCATCTTCCAACTTGCCCTGACCGGGGATCGATCCCCGGTCAGGGCAAGTTGGAAGATGGCCTTTTTCAAAATGTCCTGGGTCTTGGATGTTTATCTATATATGTATGTGTTATAAAATATAGTATCGTTGAGTTACTATCCCATAACACAAGTCTCGAACTTACTTTGGGGCTAGCTCAATTAGTGTAATTTGCCCCTATATATTTATTTATTATCTCCGTCTATTTAAAACAATGTTAAACTTTTTTAAAGAATATTATTTTGATTGATCTAATAGATCAAAAAAAAAACAAAATTGGTCTAAAAGTTTGAATTTAAAACTAAATCAACTGGAAAATACTTCTAAGTCTATCATTGTTACTAGATTAGTTTTTTATTTATAAAAAATATAAATAGTTTTTATAAATCTAAATTATGACGTTTATAATACTTAGGTATGTTTAAGGACCTTTTGCATAGTTGTCTTTTTTATGTGTAATCACATTAACCTAATACATAAGCGAGATTAATCTAACTCAAGGTGGATATTGAACCGAGGAAAAGATATAGCTGAACCACCTTTGCTACTTGCGTTTTAGTTTTTAGATACCAAGCTTTTGTTCTAATTAGCAGAACCATGTACATAGTTTTAATTAAACACATCTTAACTAATAGTAGCCCTGAGTTCAGCAGTCACTCGATTTTAGTAACGTGTAGCAAAAATTTTTGCTACTAGCAACTATTCGTTTTTTCAGTGCAGGCGAGATTGAATCCATGAATCTAAGTGACATAATAAAAAGTAAAAAAACTAAAACCCAACTACGACAAAAAACGACGCTGAAAAAGTATAAAACAAGATTTTCAGAATACTGAACTGAACAAAGTTGCTAATGTAGTTGCAAGTAAATGGACACAGTAGACTCTACCAAGATGCCTTCGTTGTAAATTGACAATAATGTCATACAATACTATTCTGAAGGATGCAATATTCACTATGTAGAGATAAATTTTCATGTTTGGAAAACCGCAGTCACACGTTGTCAAAGTGCTACGGTAGGTAGCTATATGTAACGTGTGACTACGCCTTTCCAAACATGAAAATTTATCTCTACATAGTGAATATTGCATCCTTCAGAATAGTATTGTATGACATTATTGTCAATTTACAACGAAGGCATCTTGGTAGAGTCTACTGTGTCCATTTACTTGCAACTACATTAGCAACTTTGTTCAGTTCAGTATTCTGAAAATCTTGTTTTATACTTTTTCAGCGTCGTTTTTTGTCGTAGTTGGGTTTTAGTTTTTTTACTTTTTATTATTTGTACTATTTTGGTGTTAAAGTGTATTTGTGGCGCATAATATTAACAAAAGTTAAATTGATGAACTAAAAACTAGGTAGTTGACATACGACATCTCTTTTTGACTTAAGTATCGGCGTATAGTAATATGTAGAGACTACTAAATTTGGTGACAAGCTTTATAGCTCATAACCAACAGAATATCAAGGCCCTTCTAATGGTACTGCAGTGGTCTTATTCTGATAAGTAGTAAAGAAGCTATGAACGAGAAGATGTGAATTATATGCAATCAGCCCATGAATACAGGTAAAGTCACAAGCAAATGCTAGTAATATATATATATATTCAAAATGTACAAGTAAAGCGCTTTCAAATGATACCAAACACGGCATATTTATCTTAACTTTATTTTTTTACTCTGTATGTTTTGACCGCTAGAGGGCGCCACATTAGATTTTGTGAAACCCCATATTACCTATAACCAGCGGACAATTAAGACGCTTCTAATGATATGTCATCTGTCGAATTCTAATAAGTAGTTTAGAAGTTACGAGGGAACAGATGAACATACATACATACATACATACATACATACATAGCCTGTCAAAATCATAACCCTCCTTTTGCTTTGCCGTAGTCGGGTAAAAATACAACGCTATTGACCATGAGCACCACTAAAACTTTATTTTTAACTGATTTCCAAGAAAGAAGGAGGTTATCAATTCGTCGTGATCTTTTTTTATGCATGTTCACCGATTATTTAAAGACGGGAAAATTCTTCTTTTATTTGAAAGGGTTGACTTCCAAAGTAGTTCCATAGAAATTTTATATAAATCGATTGTTACAAAAATTATTTAAACAAATAGTGTCCCAAATTAATGAGAATATACAGCATTTTTTCGTCGGTTAAGTCGTTCATTGACTAAACCGATTTATCTACACTCCGAACTGAATGAACGATAATTTTGGGTGGTTGCCCAAAAGGGTACATATAAAATTGCAATAAAGTTAAAAGGCATAAAAAAAAATTGTTGGCACTTGTTTTTAGAAACAAATTTATATTAATAAGTTGTTTGTAACGTAGATATATTTTTTAGCCCCATATTACAACATAGCCTTCCGCACAAGATCTCAGGGAGATGAGGGGTGCCTGTAAAACAGCGTTACCTCGAGCCTCGGTTCGAGGTAACACAAGCTGAGGTACTCCTTTGCCCTAAATTAGGATAAGTGAGTAGTATACGAGTAGAAAGGTAGAATAAGGTTTTTAATTAAGTTTGCTCTGTATGTCCTTTTTTTTGGCAATAAATGATTTTTTATTTATTTATTATTTATTTTTATTTATTTATCATTTCAATAATACTGCACTGTGTAGGTTTATTAATGTGTCCTAATTTTGGCGACCATAAACAACGTTTCATACAGTTTTCAAATCAATTTTCTTTATTTTAATGTTATCTCTTAGACTCTTATATTCTTTAACCTTAAGGCTTGGCTCTACGTTTTTATTTTTCAAAATCTGTCAAAATTGATTCAAAAGTTGTCCGTTCTTTTCCGCTAGGTTTGTAGTAATGTCTAAACGCAATGTAGATAGAGTTAAAAATATATAGAGGTTACAGTATGAAAGGCATGACATAATGAAATAAATCTAATATGTTTACATTTTTGTAACATATTATGTTTTTGTAAAGAATTGAATAAGGTCATGTCCGTACAAGGACTTAATGCTACTGCTTTCTTTACCGGTTAGCCTTTAGAAAAATAGAAATAGTTTATTTAAATTTTAAAATAAAGACAGTAACTTTTTATTGTTTTTGAAGCTAAGGGCCGCTTTATAAGGGTCGTAAAACTAATTAGTAAAACTAATTAGCTAGTCGAAATAAAAATTCAAAAACAAAGTAAAGTCGTCAGATCAATTAGTAGTATCACCAGGCACCGCCTCCGTCCGGCCGGCCGGAGTTCATCAAGGTCATGCGGTAGTTTTGATCGAGCGTAACTACGTGGTTTCGATTTTTTTATCCTATGTCATACACAAATTTGAATTAAGTATATGGATAGAAGAATTTATTTACAATAGATTTTTTTCCAAAACCAATGAAAAGTCAGTATGTATGTACTAAATTACTAAGGGGTAAATAAGTAACTATATAAAAAGAGCTGCATTATTCAATTATTTTTATTAAAGTAAGTAATGTTTTTAAAATTGCAAAATAGTTGTACATTATGATATAAGTTTTGTGTGTGATGATTTTCCAGCCCGAGCCGAAAGCGAGGGCGTAATAGAGCTGAAAGTGTTTTAACCAATATACGCACGTATATCGCACGACGTTTTTCAATACACTTATATCTAAACTGATTTTTATTTTAAGGCTGCTAACAGCGCTAGCGACCTTGAAAATACAGAAAAAATAATTTATCTTTCTGTAAATGAGATTATCAGAAATCCTCGCACAACTTATAAACTAGTATCCTTAAGTTACATTAGAACCCCGAAAGTCATTGAAATACTATCAGCTTTAGAAACCTTTACAAAAAGTGTCAAAAGTGGCCGTTTTTAGTAATTTTTAATATGGAAACTACAGCGGATTGTATTTCAATGACTTTCGAGGACTAGCGCTGGTAGCAGCCTTGAATAAACTCAACCATACAACTGTGATGTACACTGTACACGGCTGCTTTTCCGCCGTTATACTTATAAAAATCAGCGCGGCACGCGGACTTACAAGCTGGTGCCACCAAGCAGTGGGTTAGTTAGGAATTAAAAAAAAAATGGAGGTTGCATAATATAACTTCACTATTTGCGTTTATAACGCAAGCGTGTTTTATGAACTACTTTATATAGGTATCTAAAACCGATGAAATTAGAGCCACTTTACGAGCAAGTGTGTTGAAAAAATAATTAATTTAGTATACAGCATGGAAGGGATATACCCGTAATAAATCGAACCACAGGCTATACTAGATCACTATATTATAATTATAAAATAACAGTAAAAAACAACGTATTTGACATTCTCATACAAATTTTCCAGGCGGCTGCACACTTTTGTATGGAAATGCCAATTTTTTTAGTTTTTGGTTGTTACTTTTATTTGATTATAGTTAGTGGTCTAGTGTAGCCCGTGGTTCGATTTATTACGGGTATATCCCTTCCACGTTGTATATTGGCACTATTGTGGGCACTACATTTATTTTAAACTGACGTCGAATTTGCGGAGCGTCTATGAAGTGTAAATGCTAGGAGAACAATCATAAGTATTAATTTGTCTACAGTACAGTTGTGCTACTGTAAACGATGGGCAAAATTTTAAACAAGTGTCAAGAAAGGGTGATTCAGTCCTTTATGTTTACACAATTTTTGAAAGTTAAACTAGATATTTTTAGGGTTCCGTACCCAAATGGTAAAATCGTCCGGCCAAGCCCAGTCTACGCCACCAAAAACGTCTAAAAACTTATTTTATTTTCATTTTATGATTTTTTTAAATTCGTAACCCTAATTAGGTTTCATAGTTTTATTTTAACTTTTATTAATAAAAAGCTCAAAATATTTTGAAAGACCTATTTATCGATACCCTACACGATGGGTTAGTCGAAAAAAAAACTTGTATGGGAGCTACAATATTATATTTTCCCTATATTACTTCACTGTTTTTTTTGGCATGATTATACCCATGCCAAATTATAGCTTTTTTGGTACTTATAGTCTCTAAGTAAAACGTCGGATGACGAACTACGGAAAAAAATCAATTACCTTCGAGTAAAAAATATAAACCCATTTAATACATTTAAGGTTAAACTTGCACGTTACGTTATGGAACATTATTAGCTTAAAAGAAATTAATTAAGTAGTAATTTTAGTTACGTACGTAGGTACGTATTGTGGCTGAGATAAAAAATTGTAAACAGTGAGTGTATTACTTGAGTGTAGTGCAGTGTGTATGCGAACGAGGCAAATGTAAAAAAAATTACTTTTTTGTGTTCTCATGTAAGTGAATTTTGTCTTTTTTTGAGAATATATCTTTAAACCGACGACACACAAACAGACAGGCATGATGAAACTATAAGGGATTCCTTGTTTAAAACGGAACCCTAAAACTGTCGATAGTTTTACTTGTCATCGATATTATTGTAAACTATCAGTAATCAATATTATCAATAGTCCTATCGAATTGTTATGGTTTTTTAAGGCCACAAATAAAGTATATAGACTATCTTTATTTTATTCTTATTCATCGATATTTTATATCAATTTTAACTAATGTACTAGCTGTTTAGGCGTTGCGCAAGCTGCAAGCAGCCCGCGGTTGAGGTAGGCTAAGATATGTTTCCAATTCAGAAAATGGATATAAGCTCCAGTTACTTAAGGCCATACCCAAATTTTCCGGGGTCCAGTGGCGCCGCCATTTAAAATAAATCATTTAAAAGGAAACGGAGATATCATTTAAAATTGTGTCTTGGTCAAGTTCTAGATACCCATTCAAAGTATTTTTTAAACTACTTTTTATATTATAAACAGTAGTTCATAAAATAGTTTTGAGGGTTATCTAGGGCTTGACCAAGACACAATTTTGAATGATATCTCCGTTTCCTTTTAAATGATTTATTTCAATTGACGGCGCTACTGGACCCCGGAGAATTTGGGTATGGCCTTAAGAAAACAAGAAAAATCCGAATCCAGTTTCGAGTTCCGCGGGGTGCTTTACCCCCTCATGCAAAAATCAGACTCCTACAAAGTCCCAGTGAGACATTACTAACGAAAAAACGAAAAAAGTTTAATTTTATTAAGCCCAGACGCCATCCTGGATTCCAAAAAAATGCTTTCGGCGGCCATCTTGGATTGCAAAAAAAAAAGAACGACGAAGCACGTGGTGGGAGTGGCTCGGCCTACGGCCTCGTAGATAACCTCTGCCTTAGGCCACAAGCTTCACTTGGTTGCTTGTTTAGAGGGATAAGCAGAAAGCCCCCCCCCCCCCCCTCTCTGCTCCCCCACCAAGCAAGTGAGCTTCACTCCTTACGGCTATCTGCACGGCGCAGGTCAAACAACCATATCAATCAGTCAGCCAGTCAGTCAGTGGTACAGCATGTACGTGTATATTTCTCGAAATCTAAAAGTAAATAAATCCAAAGAGTATCTATAGATAAGTTTCTTTGGCTATTATAAAATTTATTTATTGCCACAAAACGGGTAATTAAATAAAACTAAAATATTATAAATAGATATTGTATGTGCGGTACTTGTATGAAAAAAAATCTATGCAGACCATGTCTGTCAGGTAATCAATCTATGCCACGCTATACTTTGACACTTCCTTTGACATTATGACAAGTGACACAGTGTAAGAAAGTTACTCGCACGTTTGTTTACAGACTGTTCGACCTATATATATTCGTGATATTATTTTACACTGTGACAATAATTTTACGAAATTTAATGTCATTTTTTTTGTGAAGAGCGACACGTCCTTGCTCCGTGAGGCCCATCGGCCATCTGACAATTTGATGTATAACTGTCAAAAATCTGTGCAACAAGAACAGTTTATTTAAATACACTCGCGAAAAAGCGAGACGGCAATTACAATAATTGTCAGGAAGGTAAAAGGGCTTATATGACTGAAATCTAAAGCCACGCAAAACTGATCAATTATAGAAAAATAGCTCTAAAATTAAAACTAAAGCAACAAAAAAAAATTTGGACCACAATTTTGAAGATTACATAATTACTGATCTGCATAAAAAGTTTCAAAGCTGAAGTCCCTCTCGTTTGTGAGAAATTAGACCATATATGTTTTGGTAGAGGTGTTTTTGACGAGTAAGTTTGTGTTACAAAAATTAACTAATCATGTATCCACAACCACAATTATGCTAGAAAAGCGTTCTAGTATGCTATTAGCAAGTATCAGTTCTAAATTTCTGATATTCGCTGAGAAATAAGAAATAGATAATGCCCATTTTCACGGTGCGTCCCCTTAACGCGCAAAAAGAAACCTACAAAAAGATCAAATATGTGCCAAGAGATTTTTTCGAATGACCTCCTTTTGTATGACTTCAGAAAATAATGTAATCAATCTGTGTAATTTGTCCCTATATACATACATATTTACATAGAAAAACATAATCAAATTATTTTTAGCTGTACTGTTTCTTATTTAGGAATTGGTATATTTGTAACAACCGATCTACTTTTGAACAGGTAAAATAAGAATAGCGTGCTATTGAAAACATAATATACACGGTAGATGAATTTATCTACCGAGAATATACTCTTCTCAATTATTCTCTAATAAAAAAAGCGTCACAAAATATTGTCATTTCATATCTATTTCCAACATATTTTTTTTTAGATTTATAATTGTGAAACAAACTGGTAAGAGCACTATTTAACTCCCAGAAACTACGACGACATTAGTTTTTATTTTATACAAATCCCACAAAAAATGATTTATTTGATGTTTAGAAAAAGTAACTGATTTAAGTGGTTTATTGTTGTACGTACACACTATTACGCTTTTATCCCTAATAGGGCAGACATAGGTCTTGCTCCCATGCTGGTCTAGGAGAAATAAAAAAACTTAGAATGTACTAGCTGCTTCTCTTCCCACGCAGATCGTAAAAGCCGATCGAGGGAATGGGCAAAAAATGCAAATCATGTTAACAGGCGATGCGGTTAGCAACCCATCACTGTATTGATTGCTTTTCCATCTTCTCGCCCACATTGACGCTGAAGTGGCTTTTGGGTCTTGCGGCCCTGGACCCAAAATGCTCTGTCTGCCCCATTAGGAATAAAGACGTGATAGTATGTATGTATGTATGTATAGGTCTTGTCTTGCGGCTCTAAGTACAGAGCTCAGGGCTGCAAGTCTCATAAGCTACTTTTAGCAAGATGATGGGCGAGAAGGTGGAGAAAGAAATCTAAATACGAGTAATGGGCGAGGTAATGGGCGAAAATGATTCGCATTTTTGCCCATTACCTCAACTTGCTTCTACAATCTACGCGGAAAGAGAAGCAGCTGATACATTCTAAGTTCAAACAGTTACAGTTAGGTGCCGCCATAGTTTCTTCTTTGCTTTTCGATTCCATGATTTTCCAGCGTTTTATATTTCCTATCCCGAAGAGAACATGTCACAACCACTTTTGATCACTCTCCTTAGTTTTTACAGTATGATCATTATGTACAGTAGGCCATCGAGAAACCTGGGCTGGCCCTCTACCTATATCTCGATTTTTTTCTCAGTGTCTCAGCACACTATGCCGAAGTTCAGACGCTGAAGTTCAGCCAAAGCATGCCTGCAATGTTATATGCATATCTAGCAACACACTATGCCGAACTTTCGATGCGTTTTGGGTGAATCGGAACTTCGGACCGGCTGAAGTTCAGCTAGAACGCGTTCAATGTATGCAACACACTATGCTGCGTCTGTATAACTCAAAATTAGCTGAACATAAAAATGAACATTTAAAAAGACTAAAATCTAATATGTATGTTAGTATTATTTCGAGAGCGAAAATTCCAGATATAGTAGTAGCATCGAGGATCTTAATAAAGTTATGGACATATGGGTTGCCGTGACCATACACTGGCCAAAAACTATTTAAAATTAATTAGTACTATTATTTAAACCATTTTTTCGTCAGGTCGATGCATCTAGTCAGGTATTGAAACTGTATCTTTGATATGTCATATCAATGAAGCAATGATATTATTGTGATAAGATTTTCTCTAAGTCGGCAGTCCATGTCTCAAACTACATGGGTTGCAGATGTCCATAAGTAATGTTAATATTTTACTTATTACTGCTTATTTCCTTTTATTTTATCATTTTGCATAGACAATAACAATTTCTAAACGTTTATAAGAGGTGACCCGTGACCAAAGGGCTGGTTACTATCTGGCTCAAAGAATCAGCATTGCCATACAATGTGGCAATGCTGCCAGCCTTTTGGCCACGTTGTCGAGGGGTAATATTTTAGTTGGACTACATAATTTGTAATTTTTAATTTTAATTTAAGTTTTATTTTAATAAGTTTGTATGGTTTAAATTTAAATACGAAGGTATTATAGTAAATAGGCATATTAGATACACTTAATCACCAGTCACAATGTTTTAAAAATATCAATTATAACATGCATTCATTATTATGAAATGGGATTTTAAAATAAAGTTAAACTAGTAAGAAATCCTATACAAACGAAGGTACGAGTAGAGTTTGTTATATAATTGCTTTTTTAGTCTTTCTTCATATAATAGGAATTAATTCCTCCGTTTCTTTTAAGCCATATTTTTATTTAGTCTTTCTACATACAGTTATAAGAATATTTAGCTTTTAAACATCCCAATTATATAAAATAAAATCAGCCAAGTGGGAGTCGGGCTCGCGCGTGAATGTTTCCGAATTATTCTCAAAAATCACGTTTGTAGTATGGGAAACCTACTTAAATATTTAGTTTATTCTGGTTTTATACGGTATCGGTTTTACCCTTAGGGTACGAAGCCCTAAAAACTATAAATCTAAAATCACAATGTATAAAAAACCTATTCTCTACTTACTTGACTACCTCATGGATACTAGTAGCTACGCAGCTACAAAATAAGCCGTAGAACCTCGTAGAACAGCTACGAATTGTCGTAGACAAAGTATATGTATTTCTATGTTAAAGTAGTTTGTTTAAAAAAGTATTAAAAGTGGTTTAAAGAAAGCAAATTACGTCTTTTCACCTGTTTTAGAAAGAAGGACATTAAAAAATCAGTTTAGAACCTCAGCATTAACGGGATAATAAACACCAAAAATCCTAAATCACGGCGCAAAATATCAACTTTCCTAATTAACGATTTATTATGACAGCGGACAAACGTTAGGGCTTCCGCAGCTTGATTAATCATCGCCCAACACCACGCCGTCAAATTAGACCATAAGAGCTAATAACACCGACTTACCGGCAATATCCGATACACAACACTTTCACACTATCCATACAATCACTTGTCCACTTAGGTCGGTTTCACACGCATGTGCGTTGCTCACTCATTCACGTCACTGCACTATGGTTCCTTTAGTTCCTTTTCAGCAGGTCGTGGTCGAAACAGGCGAATGGAGCCTCGCCGCAGCCCCGACTGGCTGGGGCGACGCTAACGCGCCGGTCCGACCCCCACCCCTTGTACACTCAACCACAAATCGACTCCTACACTTTCAACTTTGAACTTTTCTTATATCCCGCGCACAAAGTCCACAATCGCGACGCGATGAAACGATTCCTTTTTCGTCCGTGGTACCTCGCGCCACGAGCAAATAGAAATAAAGTATGCGCTCTAAGGACAGACTGAAGAAAAAACGGATCTGCACGGATCTACATGCCTGCAGGGAGGCTTCAAATACTTGTTTTAGTCCTAAGCTATGAGAGGAATTTTGAAGAGGTCCTAATGAACTGCTTTGTTTTGCAGCTGTTAATTGAGGGCACGTGATATATTTTGTAATGGCACTCACCTCGATATCTTTTCTTTCTTTTGTAATAATTTATTTTAAATAAAAAATATATAAATAACGTTACAGGCTTTAAATACTTACGTTTGAGGCGAGTTATCGAAAGGAATAAAAGAACTTGATTTTTTCTTTTCTCTAGCAGTAATACATTGCAATATTATTGTATTTATTTCGCAAATTAAAGTCGAATATCAAAGAGGTTTTATAAATTCTAACTGTATTTTTTTAAAGTTTGAAAAGCATAACGATACATTAAACGATTAGTTTATTCCCAGACTTCTAATTATCCACTTGTGTTGACCTTACTCGAGGGATTTTTACTTGTAAATTCATTTGAACTAATGAGAATTAATTTTTGAGTATTTAATGTCTTACTATAAGAGTATTTTAGCTTTTATTGAATGAGCGAAAGTTCTTATCTGTAGATAATATCGAAAGATAATATGTACCTTATTACATTGAATGACTACTTTTTAGTGTCACGGACTAGACTTTATCTTGAATTTCTTCTTGAATTTAAATTGTTATTCAATTCAGTTGACACAACTCGAGATTGTTTGCGTAAAGATCATAAGTTAAATGTATCGACTTCTCTTTTTGTGTAGATAATAAACGCCAATTAAGGGAATAGACCAAAATCAATTGGAATCATTTCAATAAGCGATCGAATCAAGAGAAAATAGGCGTTGCGACTAGCAGCAGAGAAAAGGCAACAAAATTTTACAATGTTCCAAAAAAAAACTTTTTATTTTATTTTTTCTTAGTGGCCAGCCTTTTGATAACTCCAAAAAGGTGCACTTAACTTGTTTAGCAGACGTGATAGTATATGTTTCTACCAATCTACCATTATGTTACAATACAATACAAATACTCTTTATTGCACCATAAAAAAGGAAATACAAAAAAAAACAGAAAAAAATGAATAACACAGAATTATGATACAAAGGCGGACTTATCGTATAGCAACCTCTTCCAGTCAACCTTTGGGTAGAGTGAGGAGTGAAATAGGCGGTGCCGTATGTTAGATTTACTGTAAATAGTAATAGTAGGTATATAATATAATGTTATATTATTTAGTAATATCTTAGAATGTACATACCTATGTATATTGTATTGCTTTTTTGTGCCGTACAATTTTCTCTGTTTATCCCTATTGTTGACTGGGAGAAAATGCTTTTAGCATTAAGTCCACCATTTGTTAAAAGTATATGTACTTTGGAACAATAAAGTTTTATAAAAAAAAAAACAATACAAAATAGAACATGCCACAATATATATAAATACATGGCAATGCTGCCAGCCTTTTGGGCACTCTACCGCAGGGCAATGATCTGGAAGACGTTTTCTATTTGTAAGGTTTTTCTTTTTTATTATTATTATTTGTTTAGTTTAATTTAGAGTATAATTTAGATTTTAATTTAGTTTTTAATTTAGTTGTTAATTAAGAAGATTAAACTGTTATTTTAATTTTATTGAAGTAATAAAGATAAAAGATATAAATACATACAGATACTTACATCTTACATACGATCGATGACGTAGTAACCACATCTTCGACATCCTTTAACTTCATGGTCGACATACAGATTAAACAAAAGCAACAACTTTGTTCTTTACACTTTGTTGTTTAACTTTGTCGTTTACTTCTTTATTTTTTACTAGCTGTGCCCGCGGGCTCCGCTCCTCGTGGGAAATTCGGGATGAAAACTATTCTTCAGCCTTACCCGGGTCTTAAATCCATTTCAATTTTCATGTAAATCGGTCCAGCTGTTTTTGAGTTATAAATAGTGTAACTAACACGACTTTGTTTTATATCATACTAGCAGTCCATCCCGGCTTCGCCCGTGGTACATACATAGCCTAAGTCACTCAGGGATAACATACCTATCCAACAGTGAAAGAATTTTTAAAATCGATCCAGTAGTTTCGGAGCCTATTCAATACAATCAAACAAACAAACAAACAAACAAACAAACAAACAAATCTTTCCTCTTTATAATATTAGTGTAGATGTACTATTTTTATCTTGCAACCCAAATTTAGACTATCTGCATAACCAAAAGGTTGACTGGTAGACAACGCTTCTAGCGTTAAGTTCGCCTATTGTTCTGTACAATTTGTATTTGATGAACAATAAAGATTAAATAAATAAAAACAAATAACAACTAATTTTTCAAAACTGATCCTTATTTTTTTGAATAAATATGATTTATTATGATTACCTACCTGTTGATTATTTTTTCGATATCGGTCCAGATAATAATTATTTTTTATTATCTTTTAGTTATTTTATTTTACATGGATGTTGATCCAGGAGACTCGAAAATTACTTGAATGCCTAGTGATTATTTTGCTGCGCGAATTTTAAAAGTCGATTTCTGGCCAAGTATGGCTCTGGTAGTACAGGTCGTGCTCCTGCAGTGGAGACAAAATGACCTGATGATGATTATGATGACGATAATTTAGCATTTAGTACTTAAGTATCTTTATTTTAACACAAGCTTAGATAGAGACATAATTATAACCTTATTAAAGTTATAATTATGTCTCTAAGTAGTTCACAAATATTTGTTTTTCGAGTGTTTAAGTAGCCAACTTTGGTGTCTGATTTTTAAGGCTGCTTAATGGCATCTGATGAGAAACGGGACTAACGGCTTATACGTGTCTTTCGAAGCACGGAGGAGCTCAAAAAAAGCAAACAGTTTCAAAATGTATATCTTATCAAAACAAATATGAGAAACACAAAGGTACTCCCGTTCCCGCAATCAAAATCGAAGTACCTACATGTTTATTACGGCTTAACCTTAATTAACATTTCGTATATCCCATTACAATTTAAAATAACAAAGACAGTGAGTGTGTAAACGAGTTCTTAATTATTATAATATTACGTTTCAGTACGTTGATGTTCTCGTGTAGGGTCTCACCACACCTATATAACAGAGTAACTACCAATGAGCTAAACGAATAATAGAGCGGGAAGATGGAAAAATAGAGTAGAATAAGACCATTCCAAGTCTTTCCATGGATGTCGTAGAAGCCGATCGAGGGAATGGACGAGATTTGAATCATGGTAATAGGCGATGCGGCTAACAACCCATCATTTTTTTTAATCCTTCTGCTTTAAGTGATCTAGTATATCCCGTGGTTCAATTTATTACCGGTACCTTTCACGTCGTATAAATTTAAAGTATATTATTTAAAGTACTCCACTTTAAACTTTTAAGTTCATTTGTTCATAGAATATATTATTGAATAATTATTTATATCTTTTTCTCAATAATTAACATATATATTTGCTTGTTTAATAAAAATAAAATTACTTATTATGTTTCAACTCCTACAGCAACACTGGTTCAAAACCAATGACCAGACTTAGGCTGCTGTAAGTATGACGAGACCTTCAACTTTGATGAATAATTTGTTTAGTTGTTTTCGACTGTAGAAACACTAACAACCAAAAGGTTGTTATTGTTATAAATATCCTTTGTGGTAGGCAAGTTTCACAGTTGTTCAGTGAGACGGTTTACATAACGTGCTTACTTTGTAAACATGTACACTGCGCGCACTTATTTTACTTTTTCTTTTCTATTTTCAGTCTTTACTGTCCCACTGTAAAGCAAAGACCTCGTTACAGCACACAAACTCTCTCGTTCAATGGCCTTAAACCAAAACATAACAGAATAACACCCCAAAAGTACTACGAAAAGAAATTACAATTAAAAATACAAAGGTAATAACTTACGTTACTCCTTAATTGTTTTCTACCTATATGTTGATTCATATCACGTCAAACATTCTTCCACGTAACTTTACAACAAAAACAGTTTCTTTGAACACGAACAGAAACAACCCTACTCATTAAAGTTGCGTGTATCAAGCTGCCCCAAACCAGGACATTCACATACTTAATTACATTTAGTATATTGATTGGACGTTTACCAAAGTAATTTCACCCGGAGATTTTGTAATAAACCTCTAACCGCTTTGACATTGACCTCGAACGTTACCGAATAGGCAGGTCGATCCAAAATCGACGTAAACAATTTAGAACTTTAATCTTTTGAAAGTTAAGAACCACATTTCCTTGTCATCCTATCAGGCAGAAGTATAACTGAATTTACGCTAAGAAATGCTTTATCTCCGTGAATATGTTTAAAAATTCCGGGCCCACGCATTGATTTATCGTGTTCGTACCCTTGGGCTTAAATCTGAGATGTATTGAAAAACAGAATGTTGGATTGTCTTTGATTTCTTGAAATTTTATCTTTACAGATAGCCAATAGAGATTATTAATATAACAATAGATTTTTTTATTCCAGTTTTACAAAGTGTTTTCACTTTTTACAGCAATTGTAAGTCGAAGTCTTCCCATATATAGCACAGGAGGCGATTCAGGAAGATATCAGTCAAAAGATCTCTCCAACCCGTCTGGTCAGCATGGAGAGTGTCGGCCGAAGCTGCTCATAGTCACGCTGTGTGGTTCGGCAGAGTAGAATAGGACTTCTCCAAGTGTAGGCCAAATCCTCTGGCTTCTCTGACCATGTGTGGCTTTAGTAATACAGAAAGGGTCGTGCTCCTGCAGTAGAGACTAAAAAGACCTGATGATGTTGGTTAAGTCATCATCATCCCTACCCCTTTCCCCTAAGGGTTTTTAAAACCACCGATCGAAAGTGGCTTACATCTTGCGTTTTTTTGCAACGTTGCTCAGGTCGTATACTCAAGATCGATGTCCGCCATTCGAGAACCTTTCTGCCTCATCGGCTATTAGTGCTTCAGTTTTGTATTTATTAGTTGCCATTAATGCGGATGGACCCAAGGGCAAAAGCTTGTCCCATAAAGCCTTTTTTTCTTAAAAATTTAAGGATTCGTTCTGAACTGACTGATACGTATCTTCAGGGAAAATGCTGTTTGATCTGAGAGGAAAATAAGACGTGTTTAGAATTTTCTCGAAGCCATCCGCAATATTTTATATTCTGTTCGACCTTTTTAAGAATTGTATTGTAGCTAAGACATTGTTGTGGTGATATTTAAAGACAAATAATGTATAGGTTTTTAGGTGTGTTTACCTCGAAATAAGTCTCCTAATTTCGAGTGCTTTTGATAACCAATTCAAGGGCGTAAATGAGATTAGATAAGCGATACCATTGGTTTGGTTTCTTTAAAGCACAAGTTACGTAAGTAAAACTATGTTTAACGTTAGATATAATATTATGAAGCCTAAATTCTTTTAAATTTGTTACTTTAGCTTTACTCTGTGATTGTCTCTTACGAGGCCGGCAGATCCAAGAGTTGCGAAAACTCAAGGCTACGCTTTAAAAAGTCATTATTATACGCTATCAAATTAGTGTGCAGGTTTCCTGACGATGTCGTTCCTTCAAATAAGTGGTTGAAGTTGAAAATGGCCGTACATGAGTACAATCTCAAACGTCACGCTTTGTAAAATGTTACTAAAAGCAAGCCCAATGTGTCAACCATTTTTACATTTTGTTACAAGATATTCTACCCAAATTACAAAATCTAATGTGACATCAAAACCAATTTAGAAAAGTTTACTTCCCTTAACCGTTTTTGGCAAAAATTGCGGCCGCTCTCAAGACCGGGTCATATCAAATTCAATTTACTTCTCTCGATGAAAATGTATAAAAAACGGGCTTGACAAGGCTCTAGATAAAAATATACCCTTCTGGATTTAAGCCGACGTTTTCTCGACTAATGTGATTACGCGGGCATGGGTTGTCCTTCCGGCGTTTTATTTCGAAAAAGTGTTAATGAATCTCCAAGACAGAAAGCTGAATTGGCATACAGCTGTAGAATCACAATTTCGTTTTTTGTTTCCGTGCATGATTTTAACAATAGCTTTTTTGTCTAGACGATAAAAATATGAACGACTTTCCTTATGAGATTAATGCTGGGATCTCGAAATAATATTTAGTTAAAACACTTTAACATGAACATTTTGAAAATTTAACATTTTTATATAAGTTTTTATTGTAAAAGCACAAACTTGATGGAATTGCGTCGTTTTATTACTGAGTTCCATCGCCCACCTGTCTCTATAATCAGACACTACACATCGTCTAGCATAAAATGCTTGCCAAGACAAATCAAACGGGTGCGTATTGCTTGATATAATTCCATTTTATATATTTACATTTTAATAACGTTCATAAGATATAATGTTAATTTGACATAATCATTAAGGTATATATTTTTAATAGCTATAATATTTATTACATTTTCATTTTAAACTACATTTTATTTTAAAAGCATAAAATCATTTATATGACGTTTATGTACACTAAACATCACCTGTTATACAACTTGTGCGGTATACAGGACAAAAAGTATATCATTCTAAAAGTATATTTTTGAAAAGACATATCATTCAAAACATATAACTATCAAAATCATATTGTTTAGAATATATATGACTTAAAAACCATACCATCTAAAAAGTATAGACAGGCAGACGAAAATAATTGAAATTTTGGAAATCTCATAAACTTTAATTTTCTTATAAAAAAAACTCAAGGTATAGGATAGGTTTATAAAGGTGCAAAGTTTAAACAAAGAAGTAGGCAATGTCCATTAAGATATTTTATAACATAAAATAAACTGTGAATAAGATACCCAAAAGTGAGGGCAAACATAAAAATAAAATATCTAAATTTGTCAGTAAACGATTAGATTAGTAAAAAAATCTGACTAGAAAATAGTAAAAAAAGAAGTCATATCATAAAGGCTACAAAAACTAACCAATTTTTTTATTAACAAAAAAATCTTGCCAATAGCCAAGCTATGAAAACAAATTTTTCACCCAAGCCTCAAGGTATGAAAAATTTGGTTACACATACAAAATGCGCGCGCATTTTGTATGTGTAACCAAAATTTTCCGCCCAAGCCCCAAGGTATGAAAAATTTGGTTACACGTACAAAATGCGCGCGCATTTTGTACGTGTAACCAAATTTTCCGCCCAAGCCCCAAGGTATGAAAAATTTGGTTACACATACAATACACATGCGCGCGCATTTTGAATGTGTAACCAAATTTTTCGCCCCAGGCCCAAGGTATGAAAGAAATAAAAAAATAACTAACTTATTTTTTACGAACCGAAGCCCGCAACTTCGCTCGCGTGGACTTTATGTCTTTTGAAAATGCTCATCAGGCTGAACAACTTTTACTAAGGCACCATTTTTATAATAATAATAATAATAATAATACGTTTGGCCACAAGCCCGCGTAAACAGAAAATACCCCAAAACCATCTCTGGGAGAAAAATAAAAACAAAAATATAAATAATAATAATAAATTCCTTTATTTCAGGCAATAGCATTGTACTTACAAATTTCGTACAATGCCAGAGACCCATATTATAAATACCTTATAACTAACATACATCATATTTATAATTTATATCCTAATTTACATTGGCGACGTGTGACGCACGGTGTCGTCGGGCAGCCGACCTCGGAACCTCCGAAATACCACACCCTGCGGCCAGAAGTCCTCCTTCATGAAGGTTGGCAGATGATGCGTCGGCACTCTCACCACATATGAATTAAAATTCGCTTTGTGGCGAGACTGCAGCCGTTCAACCCTCAAGGTGAAGTTAGACTTTTTTCGGACGTAGTCCACGACCTCCTCTACCCTCGTAGACCAGTGCAGACGGGACACGTACAGCTGCGTCGATGGTACGGCAGGACGCAGCGGAGAGTCCGGTCCGGGCGGCGCGGTTCCGCAGTTGTTGCGGCTCACGGGCTTCCTCCTCTTCCTTTCCACCTTCACGAAGCCCTCTTCATCGCGCTGGTTCCTCTCTGGACCCGGTGGTGGCAACGGCTTGGTGGAAGCTGGCTTACGCCGTCTCCCTGTTGGCCTCTGTGCCAAAGGCCGCGTTGTGGTCGCGGCGGGTGTGGCGGCGGGCGCGGGCGCAGCGGCAGCCTCGGCATAGGCCCGCGGCCGCGGCGGTACACCCGGGCTCGACGTCACCGGGGCGGGTGCGGGGGAGCGGGCTATATCTTTTATAGTTTAGCTAGACCAGTATAGTTCTGCATCAGGTGTTCTTCCAAAATTATTTATACCCTGTATGTTGCCCAGGCTTACAGCTATATAACTAAAAAAGTTTAATTTGAATCCGTCCAGCATTTCCGGAGATTAGCGTGTAATAACAGACAAACAGACAGACTTTTTTTTTAATTCTTACTCCATTACTATATCTCCTTCGACCTAATATTTTTTTTTGAAATATTTCTAATGTACAGACACTTTTTTACTGTTTTATTATATGTATGATATAGATTTTATTTCACTTATTATTGTTTTGGCTATTTTCATTGTAAGAGTAACCATTCACAAATAACACTATTTCGTACTTTTAAACGTTTCGCACTTATTTTTTATTTATGGCTAACAAACGAAAATTTGAGGAAGGAAATTATCTATTAATGTTAATACGTAATCAGTAATTACATTATGTGATTGCGACATATTAATATATTATTTTCAACCCTCCTGCATTGGCTTGTCTTAATAAAATTATCCGCAACATACTGCCAGGCGCTATATCAAAAGTTTGTTATATCTAATGATGATTATATATAAAGAATCTTCTACTAATCGATTCATATACGCAATGATTATTATGCTTAATAATATATCTACAGAAAGTTTATTATACGTAACGTAAATAGATTTCGAGAATTTTATACGACTTTAAATGTATACGAAAGGTTTGTTAGGTTAAATAATTATTATTTAAACGATTTTATGGGTTAGAAAAGTATGATTTATGATTTTTATCCTTATTGATAATTATACCGACCAAAATTATACATTTCGTTGCTATTTATTCAAAATAATATATATATTGTTGTTCTGGCTTATATTACTTACCCAAATCAAACTAGTTCTACTCAAAACAGATTTGGTACTTTATAAAGTAGGTCTGTCGAATATCTCTCGTCTTCATCACCAAAACAACTCATTGACTCTATAATATTATATTGTCATCCGACTTACACAAGTATGCAAAATTTCAGCTCAGTAGGTTTGAGGATAACTGGTGGTTGAAAATTGAGTTGCAAGAAGTGATCTAAACAAACATTCATACATTCATACCAGGTACATTGTTAGTTAAATAAAAGCTGTAGGCGGATGGTGAAAATCTTGAGAAAGAATAATACCGTAGCATTTCGTAGCAATGCTACATTGTCTACGACGTAGCAGTCGTCAAAACAAAGACTTAATAAATGAATTGAAAAGATACAACAGCATTTCGAATAACATAACACTCCTTCTGGCGCAGTTTGGTAAATACTTAACAAATAAGTATGTTGTAATTGCCATTACCAAAGTAATAATAATAAAAAAATGTCATACAAGGGAAGATTTTATAGATTACGCAATTTATAACTACCGTTTACTGAAATTTTTGTTGTCATGTTAATATTTATCTATTTATTACGGGTATATCCCTAACACGTTGTTAACAGGATAATGTGTTATTTCTGCATGCAAACAAACAAAAAGATTGTAGAAGAAATTTTAAAAAAACCTTTTAATATCTAACAAATCAACAAATTGTGAACAAGTATATTTGCCCCTTCATAAGATTATGTCACTTTTAGTTCTTTTAAGGGTTTATTTTGACAAGAAAACACATTTCTTTTACACTGCTAAACGCTTAAATATATTATGAAGAAATCTAATTTAGTACTTTACTATTAAACAGCTATAAATTATATCTATCGAACATGCTAAGCAGTGGAAATTTAGAAATTGGGTTATAAGGCAACCTTTACGTTAGAGGTCGGACAACCAAGGTTAAACAGATTACGGCTGGCAGCTCCGTTATTCAATGATACTAACTCGATAATTTTGTCATAATTTGTAGCTACTTATAAGGAAAAGTGACGTTTTCATTGGATTAAAACAGAAAGATATTTTTGGTTAGATTAATGAAAATAAGGAGTTTTATTTGAGTTATTATTTTTAGATTTTTAATTTGTATTTCGGTTTTAGAAAGCTTTTCTTGTAATTATTTAGTTTTTTATAAGTATACAATATGTAACAAAAACCCTGTGCAATCCGTGAACGTAATGTTGGGTAGCTTATGTATGTTCCATTTACCGGTTTCTCCTATTCCTGATATCACAAAAAAAACTGCAGATCCATACATTTTGAAACGGTAGGTATTTAATTTTGTATGGATCTGAAGATTTTTTTTGTGATTTCAGGAATGGGAGAAACCGATAAATGGAACATACTTATGCTACCCAACATTACCTTCACGGATCCGACAGGAATTTTGTTATATATTGTATAATAAGTGCGAAATTAAAATGAGTCAATAGATAAGTATGTAGCAGCAGAAGATGCCTTAGGTGAGCCTTATTAAAAATGTGCCTCCTCGCGCTGATTCACGAGCTTTAACCACATGTGTTAAACTCTCTATCCCACACAATGGACGTATGTGTCCCGGGTGGACACATATTTTGTGTCCACCTGGGCTTATCGTCCACCTGAAACAAACTGTGATTGTAATAAATTGGTTTACCAGTCCACATCTATTACAATAATCACAATTAAAGGAGTCATGGCAGGTCAAGCCCACAGCACACTACACAAACGAGTTGTTTACAGTATGGCCGTCCAAACAAGACCGAATCATTCGCCAATAGGGCGTTGAAACGTATTTCTTTATTTGAAAATCTAACCGTTATGCATTGTAGTAAACAACTTTTTTTAACAGGTAAAACGATAGTAAAAGGCCTTTATCCTGCACTCTCCGGAATGTACATTAAAACCTGTGGGCAAAAAATTATTGTTACTCCTTTACAATATAATTCTAGATGCCCATTCTCTTAGTCGACTTTTGCAACATGTGCGAAAGGTAAAGTTTGTATACAAGGTTATTCTTATATTGAAAGAGCCATTTAAAAAACTTACATAGAATTAATTTGTAATTTTCCTATAAAACGTTTCACAGAAAAATTTATTATTCGAAATTATTTACCTAACATTTATTAGCGCTGTAAATGAATAGGAGCAATTATAAAATTCAATAACATTTTTATTTAGTCAAAGCACAAATTAAATTCCTTGAAAACATCGCCGGAATAGCTTGATTGATTTATTTCTATTTTTGACATCACTGCTCGCTTTGATGAATTGGAATGAAAGAACATAGAATTTCACTAGAATTATGTGAAATAAAAAATGTGAATTTGAAGTTAATATGGAAAATCTATTTCCAAAACTATGGTACCTATTTCTAAAAACTTTAAAAAGTGATTATCGTATTAACAAATTATTTGTGGTATGAACTTAGAACATACAACTGTTATGAATGAATAACACATAAGATAGATAGATAGATAAATTATTTATTTGTCACTACACAGACACACACTAAAACTACTAAGTAATAAATTAATAATATAATAAATTACATAAAGATAAATTACACTAATTCAGCAAGCCCTACAGTAAGTTTAAAACTTGCATTATGAGATACCAAATTAATGATACTATAATAAATACATTTAAACATCCCAAGACCCAGGACAATTTGAAAAAGCCATTTTCCAACTTGCTCTGCCTAGAGATCACAGAACCTCCAAATGCTGTACTAGCATAGTTACCAATACGCCACGTAACTCTTCGATCAGTTCGAAAAGTTCATAACATCCAGAAATATAAAATTTTAACGCAAGTAATAAACCAATAAAAACCACAAAGTGACAATTAGAATCAATCGAGCCGATCTCGATTTTCTGGATCGAATAGACTAGCCGTCTGCCATTTAAATCCATCGATTCTCGACTCAGGCCCGTTAATTTCATTTTATCTATTTTTCTTGGTCCGACACTTAACTAGTTCTCCCTTGGTGAAAAAAAATGTAATGGAATAGTTTCCGATTGCTTTGGAATCGAATTTTTACTCGATGCAGGAAATTGTTTTAGTTTTAGCAATAGTTGCACTCGGTTCGTCTATTATAGGAACAAAAAGCAAAAAGTCTCGTTGAAAGAGCAAGCTAGGCAAACAAAGTTTTCTAAGTCAACTTATATAATCCAGTATTTATATATATGTATGTTCATAAATTTAAATTTAAGAGGAAGCTCTTGTCGGTGGAATTTCTTTCTTTCCTATCTGTCCTCAGTCAGTCTTTTGACGTCTTGTTACAACACTACTACTACTTTCTCCCAAAGTTGTGTCTGGATTTTCCTTTTTCCCTTCCTTCTTATATTTTGTGTTCTATTATCGCCTTCATGAATTCGTCGTGCTGCATGTACCAAGCGTCCCAATCTATTGTTTTGCTTCTTCTGACAGCTTTAATTCATTGCCACCTTTCGCCTGCTCTGTCTAGTTTTTTCAGTATTTGTAATCCTGTCCTTCCAGCAATTTTTTTATCATTTTTGAGCACCACATCTCGAATGCTTCTAATCTCTTTGTTTATTAATGTCTATGTCTCTTAACTGTATAACGCAATATATGTATGTATGTTATTTATATTCAACGATAACTTGACTATACTTGACTTTTACTTCAGGTGTGTAAATAAAAATCGACATTTTATTCTTCCAAACCAGCATGGTTAAAATAAATAACCTCTCTGCAGCTTATTTTAAAAAATCGAAGGCGATTCGATTGCTACTCTCTAGTTAAATATTAATCGATTCCTATTATACGATTGCGATGTCTCCCACTCGACTATTAACTATATTTCGAAGCGTCCATCTTTCTTTCCAGTTCTATTTCCGAGCAGTTTCTATTGGGACCGAGTTAAGTACTGTGGTGAAAGTTAAAAGCTGCTTACTTTTGCATAAACATTAAAACTTCAGGGTGGGCCAAGACTTCAACAAGTTATTATTTTACTTTCGTAAAACCTGAACTTAACTTAAGTTTTCAGAAAACCCAGTTCAGCCAAAAGAGTTTTAATTGAGTAAATATCTTCTCAATCTATCGCAGGTTTACTGAAAGAGATTCCTACATGGGTATAATCCACCTTTTTATATTTGCTCTTTCGTATGTTGTGTTCGGTATACCAAAGTTATAACAAACAAACAAAGAGAGAGTAGATAAAGTAAGAGGATCGTAAGAGATCCCCAGTTTCTACATCTGTGGAAAATAGGCGTAATAATTTGTATTATGTATGTATGTGCTGCATAGGACCCAAATGTTTATTTTTCGATTTTGGACGTAACTGTGTCTTTTACTCTATTTGTACCAAATGAGAGGGTAGATACATTTTATAAAACCTTAAAAATCGTTTCATAATGAAAAAAACATCAGCTTTTATTTCAGAACTCATAAACATCAAAAAGTTACGGAGTATTTTTTGCAAACGTTAGAGCTGCTTCTGGTGTAGATCGTATTAACAAATCGAGGGAAGGGTGAAAAATCTGAGGATTCATGTCATTTAGAGATAGGCAAGTATCCCGTCATATATCTCCTTCACCTCTTCCTCAATCATGCCGAACGTGGTTTTTGGAATATAGTCCTGGCTTTGTCGGTGAGGTATGTGTTAGTATTATGGTTGTTATATCCGTATACACTTTTAATCAGATTAAAAAACAGCTAACTGCAAGTCGGACTCGTGCACGATGGGTTCTGCACCATTATTTATAAAAAATTATGTGTGCTGTTTGGCCCTACTTAAATATTTATTATGTTCTGTTTTTAGTACTTATAGAAATACATCATCTGTGAAAATTTCACCTATCTAGCTATTGCGATTCATGAGTTTCAGCCTGATGACAGGCAGACAGACGGATGGACGGAAAAATGGAGTCTTAGTAATAGATATTTACTCTTTGGGTACGGAAGCCTACAAATCATGCCGGTCTGGTAGAAGAAAAAACGTAGAATGTAAGCGCTGTTTCTCTTTCCACGCGGATCGTAAATTCTATCGAGGGAACGGGCGAGAATCCTATTAATGTCATAATCCCATCATTCATTTGGTACCCCTACCACCTTCAAATCCACCATCACGCTACGAGTGGCTTATTTGGGTATACGGCTCTAGGCTTTGTCTGCCTCATAGAGCACTAAGACGTGATCATCATCATGAGCTTTCAAAATCCCACTGCTGGGCATAAGCCTTCCTTTGTCTGCGCCATCCTGTTCTATCCGCGGCTGCTGCTATCCAGATCTAACCTTTGTATATGTCGTCTTAAGGCGTGATAGTGTATGTATAAAAATAATTACTACCTCTGTAGCCTAGTGGTCTCATGCCACGCTATCACATCGGAGGTCCCGGGTTCAATCCCCGGTCAGGTCAAAATGGAGCATGATCTTTTCCAGTTTGATCTAGGTCTTGGATATTTATTTATCTATATACGTATTTGTTATAAAATATAGCAACGTTGAGTTAGTATCCCATAACACAAGACTCGACATGCCAACTTTGGGGCTAGCTCAATCTGTGTGATTGGTCCGTTTATATTTATTTATTTAATGTAACTTTAATGTTGTTCAGATACGATTACAAGATAAGATTGTGTCAGTTTTTCACCTTATAAAAGTTTTCTATTCAAAATAACTACCATCAATGATAATTATGAAGTCACAAAACTGTATGAATGCTGGGAATAATGGAACAATTTCATTATTCATTTTGAAAGTTTACTGAGCCAGTAATTGCGTACCTAGCTAACAGTCATTTAATTTACTTTTGTGCGTAAATGTTCTTCATGAGTCGTTTAAAAAAGCATTCCGTTGATTTATTTCTGCTGATTACGCGAATTGCCTTCGAATGTACTGTTTAAGTGGCCCTATGACTAATTAGGTTTTTCTTAGAAAAGATTTTACTTTACATTTTCGCCGTTTTGCATCAGAAAACATAAAAACTCTGACTTTCAAGCGTTAAACCAAATAATTTTAAACTTCTGAACCAAATTTTCGTCAAGAACAGCTAAGAAACGCCGTAAGAAAACTTACTTTCTCGTATAAAAACCGCATCAAAATCGGTTCATCCGTTCAAGCACTAGGTATGCCACATACAGACCAACAGACACCAGTGTCAAACTTATAAGACGAGAGGTGTTTTTTGTCGAGAGATAAAAAAGAAAAGGTAAAAATAAGGTCACAAGTACGCGTAACCGGCGGACATGTATGAAAAGAGTGATGACTGTAGTAGATGAAGCGAGATAGATCTGTCAAGATCGTACCAAGTCAATCCCTGAGGAAAAAGGCTTGATGGTACAGTAAGTCAATGAGATACCTGGGCCGGCCCAACCTATCTACCTTTATCTTAAATTATCTCTTAGACTCAATACAATATAACATGAAGATGTATATTTAGAATGGTTTCTTTAAAATCTTCCTGGATATACATTTTTATGTTTATAATATTTTCAAGATATAGGCAGAGGCCGAGGTATCTCGTTGGCTGACTAAACGTGTGTATTGGATTCCGTACTCAAACGACACGAAACCTTATTACTGCTAGGTTGCTTAGATATTTTACATTCACGATCACAAGATTTATCTAGTAAAGTTTTGTATAGTAATTTAGTAGGTATATAAATTAAAACCAAACCGCTTAGAGAAAAGAAACAATATAAAAAAACGACGGGTTGCACTCTGGGAGTGTCGGCAGAAGTGAAAACTTGAATATTAACGTTGTGCATTTTTGATATACGAAACAGCAGGCGCAGGCATACATTTTCGCCGCGCCGTAGAAAGAGAGGGGGATACTCCCTCTCCTACGCCGCGCCAGCTGTCTACTCTCCATCCGTCTTACGAATTTTCGATCACATCACGTGTCCTGATGCGAGTTTAACATTTTTTACCCATTCCAAAAAAAGTGCACAACGCCGCTAAAGAAGTTTTCACTTCAATAAGGATTTCTTTAAAAGAGTTTTTGCTACAATGTCTCTTCAAATGTTAATAATAAGATATCAAATATTCAAATCCTTATGATGTTCAAGGTTAAACTGCAATTTTTTACTAATATGTATTATGATACTATATTATTTATTAATATTAGAAGTTGTAGTGTATTTTCGTTTTTAAAAATATTGTATTGATATTCTGTAACTTTTATTGTAAAGAAACCATTACTTCAACGCTATTTCGACAATAATTAGATATTTGATATTATTGATTTTTAACACCATTACAATATTCGGACTTCACCCTGACAAAATTCCTCAATACATAGTACACACGATTTTTTTTTTTTTTTTTCACATATTTAATTTGGACATTTGATATTGTTTTGCGGTAAAGAATCTATCCTGCGAGTCGTATTCACACTTATATATATATATATATAAATTTATACTTGGCATCAAAGTTATTTATGAATAATTATTTTCGTTTACCTTTTAAATGGTTTTCAGTATTTATTCATGTTTTCACATGAGTGAATAGTAATACAGTTTTGAATTATGCTGGCTATTCGCGGAATTCAACAATTTGTTTTATTTATTAAGTCAGTAGTAGGTAATGAACTAACAACATAGTTTTGTATTGTTTGTATATTTAGTTGTGTTATGTTTTAGTTTTATTGTTGGATAGAAAATATATTATAGCAGATATAGATTACTTGCAACTTAGACGAGTTGCTATTAAAACGAGTTCCGAGTAGCATTTTAGAAGAGTTTCTACTACTAATTGCATTAAGACCATTCGAGACTAACTCGATGATCATGCTTCGGTTGGCATAGTATTGCCACTGAGATATTTACGTGGAAGAATAGAGAGGAGGTCTGGTTTCCATAATAAGACAAAGTCTAGATAAAAACAAACAAATTATTTAAACTCATCTTTCTGGTTGTATTTTCATTACGTTTCGTAAAAAGCAAATATTTCTAAACTCAAAATTTGGTCATCTTTCATTTGATACTTCTTTGAAAACGAGACAAAAAAACAATTATTGTCGATTTATACTTAAATAATATTTGCATAATATTATAAATATTTATGGGCGAAAAATGTAGGTAATATACACCGGGACTATAATATCGTTTAAATCTTTTATCAGATACGGTGAATCATACGTAATATACTAACATTTTTATGCATACATAATTATGTAAACTCTGACTTTTAACTGTGACGACCAACTTGGCGTAGTGGTTAACACGCAATCTGTCCTCCGAAAGTTCTAGGTTCAATCCCCAGCCAAAGCAAGTTGGAAAATGACCTTTTTCAAATAGTCCTAGGTCTTGAGTGTTTATTTAGAATGTATTTATTCTAAAATATAATATCGTTAAGTTAGTATCCCATAATACAAGTTTCCACTAGCTCAATCAGTGTAATTTGACGTTATCTTTTCATATATTATTTATAAACTGCCATAGTCACATCACCCTTCCTTTAGGCTTGCAGCACCAAGTCAAGTAAAAAAAGAGAAATACATACATACGTAATATTACGTCTATTTCCCACAAGGGTAGGCAGAGACTATGGACCTCACTTGCGATCCTGACAAACCTCAAGAAATAGAAATAGTTTTTTTAACTGCCTCCGTGGTGTAGTGGTTAGTTGGTTAGGCGTTCGGCTCATACCCGGAGGTCGCGGGTTTGATTCCCGGTGGGGGCAAATGACTTTGTGTTGCTATCCTAGTTTGGTAAGGACATTGTAGGCTGATGACTTGATTGCCTGATAAGTAAGATAATCCGTGCTTCGGAGGGCACGTTAAGCCGTCGGTTCCGGTCACTGTCTTCGACATTGGTCGTTACTTAGAACCATGTCAGAGGCCTTTAAGGCGGTTTAAAAACTCTGACACTAGTGTTAGTCACTAACAAGAAGAAGAAGAGAAATAGGTAACAAAAACGCTTATACCCCGTACATTGCACCACACAGGACGAAATGTTGCGATCAAGAAGTTTAAAATCCCTTTGTGGAAACATCAATCTTGCTTTACATTCCGTTTAGGGTACACTCGCCTTTGTATTTATCTCATTCGAGACACTGACAAGCGGTTTGTTAGACCCAATGCAATTTGGGGAACAATGGCTAGTTAGGTATTCAGTTGTTATATTTATTAGTTGGAAACAATTTATTATGGTAATTTAGATGAAGGGTTTGCGAGTAAACTTGAGGCAACGTAACCACAGCAAGTACTGATAAATTTTAATAAACTTACTGATATTATAAATATGAAATATTTTATAGATGCTAGATCCGTTTGCACGTTAAAATTATAATAAAAGTACAACAGTTATGCGACAAACCGTTGCCCGGTAGACCTATGACATTTGATCTGTACTATTGCTCGATAAAAATTGACGCGTAGATAAATTATTGCCTGGATTAACTCATAAGATAATTTGACCAATTTTACTTATGAACTTAATTTCTTACGTGTAGCTTCCGGGCTACAAATAGTACAATATTTCATCTTATCCTTGGGATATCCTAAATAATATAATCTAGTCCTTCAGCCAGCATCTTTCTCGGTGTAACAAGAAAGAAGATTGCGTATTAGGTAAAATGTATGTTGAGTTGTTTATTAACACTCATTTGTCTCATTATTGCATTTGTCCAGTAAAATACTAGGTATGAAAAACAATTTATTTCTTAAAATTTCAAACTGACTGCTAAATAAAAAAAATAATTATACGGGACTATCTTACAAGTATACCTTTCAAATTAAAAATGAATTTTCCAAATCGTCCAAGGCATACACACACCTATAAAATTTCGTGAAGCTCCAATTGTTATTAATCAAAACACTCATCGTTGAAGGAACAAACAAGAAGAAAAGTGCTCAGATTCTACTACGCATGTTACATAGATATTTTCTCATTGAAACTTTCAAGGTACGTCCAAATTCGCTTCGCAAAGGCAGCTACAGCGTATCCCCTTTCCACTTATTTAATATTTCACGTAAAGCACTACGTATGTCAATATCACGCGAGAAGGGTCGATTCGGGACACCCGATGTGAGAAATTTTTCATGCGCTCCGCCTACGCGCTTATTTACCTAAGCCTTACCTTATTATAAAGGCAGTAAAGGCTGAATTTGAATAATCTTTAGTGTGCATATTTATGTTTTGTTGTAGTAAGTAGGGTTTTGATTAACTTACTGGAGAAAAGTGAAATTTTAAAGGAAGATGACTTAAATTGTCTAATGATGTAGTTTTTTTAAATGTGCATTGCGCAAAATATGCCTAATATTATATAGATCTGTATTCTAAAAAAGATTAATAATACTTCAAAATGAAAAACTGACTGTATCCTTAAACTACCCAACCAATTTTGATAGAATCCAAAACAAAAATGAATTTTCCAAATCGGTCAAGGGGTTTTCGAATAATCGTTGAACATACATTTTAAAAAAAGCGGCCTAGTGCGAGTTGGATTCGCCCATGAAGAGTTCTATGCAGCAAGTAACATAATATAAGTATTGTAGTACTTTTTTAATATTTTTCTATTTAAGTTGATTAAATGAAAGGTAATTTTCGGTATACGATTTATGACGTAATAAAAAAAAACTACTTACTAAATCTCGTTCAAACTAATTTTCGCTGGTAGTTTTACATGGTAATAAACATCATATATTTTTATGAGTTTTATCATTTGCTTATTTTAGAAGTTACAGGGAGGGGGACACACATTTTTCCACTTTGGAAGTGTATCTCACGCAAACTATTCAGTTTAAAAAAAATTATATTAGATACCTCAATATTATTTTGGAAGACGTTTCCATAGATACCCCACACGTATGGGTTTGATGAAAAATAAATTTTTGAGTTTCAGTTCTAAGTATGGCGAACCCCCAAAATTTATTGCTTTTTTTTTCTATTTTTGTGTCAAAACCTTAATGCGGTTTACAAAATACATCTACTTACCATGTTTCAACAGTATAGTTTTATAGTTTTGGAAAAAAGTGGCTGTGACATACGGACGGACAGACAGACAGACATGACGAATCCATAAGGGTTCCGTTTTTGCCATTTGGCTACGGAACCCTAAAAAAAGATCGCGACGAATAGATACCCTCCTCTATTTTGGAAGTCTGTTAAAAATAAGAATAGAAAAAGATTAATGGTATTAGATAATAACTTTCAGCTAAATATGATGAAAGAACTACGTCTCGGCTCGTGTTTTAGGCTTTACTGCGTAAAAGCTTTTAATTTTATGACTAATGGTTTTATGTCAAGCAGTTAACTATCGCGACGCATTAGCCAAAGTTATGACAACAGTTAGGTATTGTGGAACGTTTTAGTGGGATTGTCGTCACCCAATGTCATCCAGCGGATTAGCTCGTTGAAATGGCAGCGGGACACACTGCGCGACGAACCTATGGCCGATGGGGTAAAAAGGTAAAAAGAATGGCGACTACGTACTAGCAAGCGAAGCGTAGGACCAACAAGGTGGTCTGACGGCCAGACCAAGGTCGCTGGAAAGCGCTGGATGCAAGCCGCTCTAGATCGGTCATTTTGGAAATCTTTGGGAGAGGTCTATGTCCAGCAGTGGACGTTGTGCGGCTGAAATGATGATGAATGTCATCATCAATGAGGAGCTCGGTGACCCAGGGGAGTGCGCATTACTTTCGCTTTCAAAAGCGGCACAACTCGTGTGCATAAAAATTCTGGAGCTCCTTCGCAAGGCGTGTATAAGACGTTGGTCCCAGCTGTCATCATTGTATGTCTGTCGTTAAGCTATATCAGACGCCTTTACTACACTTTTAAATTATACTCATCTTACATATAACATAAGTACCTGAGCGACCGAGCTTTGCTCGGTTATATCTCAAACACTTACTACATTTTTTTAAACTTGTCTAAAAACAATAAAAATTATATTTAACTTGAACATATAAAAGAAAAAACAAAAAAAAGTCACCGAGCGGGACTCGAACCCGTAACACTTGTTTTTTGCCGTCCGCATCTTAACCCGCTGGACCAGGCGGACAGTCGCCGACAGGATGAAATTTGCGACCAAATTCTGCGTGGAAAGAAAAATGCATGAAAACTCGAAAACACGCGTTTTCTCAAACATAAGACTAATCTAGATCGATTGTTTACCCCCGAAACCCCCAAACCAAATTTCAGAAAAATGGTTAGAGCCGTTTCCAAGATCACCGCTAAGTACTTACACCGCTAAGTTCACTTGATTGCTTGAATGCCACATGTTGACATTTTTTAATTTTAAAAAAAATTGGTAATATTTGTAATTGTTATTTTTCCTTTTAAGTTTTTGACTCACGTGTACGCTTTGGAAAACTGTAAGTGCACGGGGTAATTTTTATTAATAATAATGAAAATAAAATAAAAATCACAGAAATAAATTTATATAAAAATACATGAATTGCTCGTTTAAAGGTAAAAGATATACAGTTTTACTTTTTTTTTATTTTCCAAATAACAGCAATTCTCAATAATTACATTAGGAGAAAAAAAAGGAAAAACAAATCAGTGCAAGTTTTTTAATACAATATTTAATGAAGTTTTGTGTTGTTCATTTCAATCAATTGCATTTTAGTGCAATCCAAAATGTAAATAATTATCACGATCAATATATATTACTATACATAGTTTGTTTGTGTTATATACTCAGCAATTATACAACAGTTGTATAAATAACTATTAAGACTCGAGTAGAAAATACTCAACATCAAAAGTACATTTTTGGCTAGGTACGATTTGTTGTAAATAAAACAAGGGCACCATCAAAGTTTAACAAACTGTGACATAGTTAGTGACAACCTCCGTAGAATTACATGTGATCCAAAACATCTGTGTCATTTCCTCAATATCCAACCACTGCGGCCTACGAGCGGTGAGTAAGACTGCGGTCACGTTACTCAAGAAATGATGGAATATACAACGACATTCCATCATTTCTAGGCGTATGCTGAAATGCCATTTCTGAAACGCGGAGTCAAATAAACGAATGGTTTTTCCATACAAAAAAATACAGAAAATGGCACCACTGGCCCTTTTGTGGCGGCGGAAAAATTTGATTTGTCAATTTCACGACTTCTATACCATCTCTCAGTGTGGTATTAATAGGCAAATATTTGAAGATATTGATATTTAGTTCAGCAGTAGAAACTGACACCTATAGATGGCATAAATTCACTTAATTTTGAGCCATCTTGTGTATCACATCAAAGCAACGGCTTTTACTTTTTCTGCTTATTTCTTTAACTTTATTACAAATGTAATAGGCGGGTTTAAAGCCGTTGGCTTCATATGTCAGTTAAACTAGTGATGCAGAGATAAGACTAAGAAGCTACTATTCCATCCAGTGTATTTTGTTAATTATTATTTTAGGTATTTGAACTCTATGACTGACCAATAAGTGGCAGGCAGCTAATCGCCGGTTTTTCTAGATGGAAAATAATAAGAAAACAATATATATCTGCCAACTAATTTACTGAGACATAAAGAATGTTATATTCACAACTCCTAACACATACTAGCTCGTAATTAAATACTTTGTTTTGTTCCAGTGTGCCCCCCCGCCCGTATCAGCTAAATAGTTGTATATAGATGTGGTATGGACATATGAAAAAATTACAGTACCTAATAAAATTTGAAAAACTATCAGAGCTAAGTAGGGTTTACAAATTAAAGAGATATAGTCAATTAACTAATAAAATGTACCCGAGAAAAGAAAATATCATAAAAATGTAATAACATTAGCTATTAATTAAGGCGTTTCCCTACATGTACGGCTCCCTACCCTACGGTTTTTATTTAAGTTTGTAACTATTAATGTGTTGTGTTTTATTAACTCTATACTTCTCAAAGTATGCTAAATTCTTATATTCCTTAAATAAACTTATCTGATATATTTTACTTAAACATTTTTTACATCTAAAGATGGTAGATAAAAAAATAATTTAACAAAACTAACTTTGGAAAAAGTAGTTCCACGTAATGATTAGCGATAGTATCTTAAAGAAATTAGCATTTAAAGTGCAAAGCCAGACTATCTGGCTAATAAGTGCATTGTCTAGACAACTTTAGCTATCTGATTTAATTATTTGCTTTCAACTTCTAACTACAATGATTTCATTACCAAAAACGTCAAATATTAAAGTCAGTTTAGACTATTTAGTTCAGTATTACTTATGTAGATACAAATTAAACAATAACGAACGTTTTCAATGATTTTTAGGGTTTCGTACCCAAATGGTAAAAACGGGACCCTATTACTAAGACGTCTGTCCGTCTGTCCGTCTGTCACCACGCTGTATCTCAAGAACCGCGATAGCTAGACAGTTGAAAATTTCACAAATTATGTATTTCTGTTTCTATATAACAACAAATACTAAAAATAAAATAAATATTTAAGGGGACTCCCATACAACAAATTTTTTGCCCTTTTTTGCTCGATATCCCTAATGGCAACAGTTAGGCACTTGAAATATTCACAAAATACTCAGTTGTATTTTTACTTTAATAATAAATAATAAAATAAATAATTAAGTGCTCCCATACAAAAAACTTGATTTTTATATAGATAATGGTACGGAACGCTTCGTGCCCCAGTCTGACTCGCACTTAGCGGGTTATTTAATATTTTGAAGGCGCTGGATCCATGCCGCTTCCGATCGGTCATTTTGAGAATCTTTTGGGGACGCCTATGTCCAGCAGTGGACGTCCTTTAACTGATATGATGATGATGAGGATGTTGATCGTTTTCAAGAAAATGTATTATTTCTTCTATATATTAACTTAAACATAATATATTAAAGGTTTGCATGATCTTATTATATACTTTTATCGAGCAATTCTAGTAAATGAATGCATGCAAAAATGCTTCAACGATTTTGATTTAATTTAGTATGTTATAAAAAGTTTTAATTTTTGAGAGCTTTTTTTTTCTTTGCATTTTCATCGATTGAATTGCGGCAATCTGTACTTTTCTTTTTTTAATTTTCCCTCTTTCACGTCCGATTTCACACTTTACGTGGCCTTTGGGCGCCATGGTGGCCGTAGACTGAGTTAGCATATAGATTTCCACCACGACTACAAGTCTCATAGGTGTGAAAGATAGCGAGAACGTAAAAAACACCTTTAACGATAAAAGTAACAAAATAGAAATTCATACTCTCCGTCCAATCATCAATACGCTTTGAAAGTCACAAGTATTATTACCAAAATAACAAAATGTATATAAGTTACATCAAAAACTAGAAAAGCACAAGAATACCAAAAACTTATCTCGGACCCAATAGCTGAAATTCTAGTTTCAAAAACGCTCTCGCGTTGCCAACCGCTCCGCTTATCAATGTACTACAAGCGTCATGAATGTTATGTAACAGATCGCAAACTACGGGGAAGGCGCAATAATACCACCGCCACGCTCAGCCGATACAAGTCGACGGAAATTAACAGCTTCTAGCTCCGAGCCAAGCGGAGAGGTAGCGGGGGCGGTAGCGGGGCGCAGTTCAAATCGATTTATCGCTTTGTTTGTTCATAGGTTTGGAGGTGCATGCTGTAAATTATTATTATTGAGCAAGTTACAGCTATAAATATAACTAGCTGTGCCCATGGGCGTCGCTTTCCGTGGGAATTTCGGAGTAAAAACGGGCTTATGTCCTTCCCTGGGTACCAAACTATATCCATATCAAATTTCATTTAAATAGGTTATCGACCTCCGTGGCGTAGTGGTCACCATGCTAGTCCGCCACCCAGAGGTCCCGGGTTCGATTCCCGGTCAGGGCAAGTTGGAAAATGGCCTTTTTCAAATTGTCCTGAGTCTTGGATGTTTATGTATTTGTTATAAAATAGAGTATCGTTGAGTTAGTATCCTATAACACAAGTTTCGAACTTACTTTGGGGCTAGCTCAATCAGTGTAATTGGTCCCTATATATTTATTTATTAGGTTCAGTGGTTAAAGCGTGAAGTAGTAACAAACAAACAAACAAATATACAAACTCAGTTTCGCATTTATAATATTAGTAGGATTTATGAGTATTTGTTTATTTCTCCCAACATACAGGTTTTGCGTGCTATCTAATTAAAAAATTATTTGGTCAATAAAGTTATTATTACATAATTTATTTAGTTTACTTATATTTTACAGTACAGAGAATTACCGGATAGTTAAAGTATTTAGAACGTATTTCGTCAAAATCATATTTTAGTTTAAATTTAAGTTAAAGTCTATCTACTTTTACAGATTAAAAACCCCATTTGTCTGTCCATCAATTTTTTATAAATAAAATTCTTTTAAACAAATTAAAAAAAAAGTTTAATCTTTGCAAATAAATGCTCTATAATAAATGTGTCTCTTTAGAAAATAATGACTATGTAATTATCCTTAAAAGCTTTTAAACTGATTCAAAATTTACGACTCCATTATAATTTAAGTTAGTCCAAAATTTTTAAATAGCGTATAAATTTACTTAAAATTTTAACTAATTTGTTATATAAACGGGGCTTAGCACTAACCTTTATTTTATTTCGTCTAACGTTTTGACATTTCAAAACATTTGAAGTTACATCCTCTGTGGTCACAGACAATCTGTCTGCGACCACGACGTAATAAAAATAAGATAATATTGTGTTTAAAGCGCGATAGTTTGAAAACCTACGTCAATTATTTAAAAAATGCTTACAGATGCATTGACATATAAATTACCAAAAAAACAAATTGTATGAAGAGATTGATGAGTTTAGATGAAGCAAAAGAGGTTTGTCAGGATCGTAGCAAGTGAAGGAAGTAAGTTTTCGAAAGCTGATGATGATGATGATGATAATGATGAATCCTGTTGAGATCTGCCCATATCAGAAACAATAGTAAAACAATGGAAACCGCATTATAAGATGCCATGCGGGTCTTCACCGGTTCAGCCTTAAAGAAAGAATCTTTAGTTAAGTCTTAGCCATTTAGTAATCTTAATTGAAGTGTGGTTTTCGGCAGAGTAGAATAGAGCCACTCCAAGTCCTCCCGTGGATGTCGTAACAGGCGACTTAGGAATACAAGTTAAACAAAGCTTATAAACATCAACGAGACCTCTCCAATCCGTCTTGTTAGCGAGGGAAGTGTACGCCAAGTAATCTAGCTGCTCTGGCCAAGTATGACTCTGGTAGTACAGAGATGGTCGTGCTCCTGCAGTGGACACAAAAAGACCCATGATGATGATGATGCATTTTAACTTTAAACAGTCTATAACTGTATTTTATCAAATAAATTATAAAGCAAAAACGCACAATATTTAAAATTAAAAAAGTTTCTTTCTTGTTATGTACTTAGAATAAAGATTTCCCTAATAAGCTTATAAAGCAAAGCCAGTACTACAGCTGAAAATAACAGCTAGGTACTTTTGCGAAGTTAATTTCAAATGACGTGCTACGGAACTTAATTACAGTTAATTACAATTACACGCTACTCGACCGGATTTAGTGGCGTCAAATACCGATGCACTTTCGTGATATTACAAGCAATAGAATATAACTAATTATTACAACCAGTAATTAAATGTACGCGACAAATGGTTGATGCATTGTTCTTGTCTGTTTTTACCCCGGACAAAAAAGAGTGGTGTTTTAAACTTGACGAATGAGACCAATAAGAGATAAGTTCTAAGCAGACAGAGGCCAGGGCCGCAAGACTCGTAGGTCACTTTTATCACCATGGTGGGCAAGAAGGTGGAAAAAGGAATCAATATACAGCCAGAATCAATATATAGGATTCGCATTTGCGCCCAGTCCCTCGATCGGCTTCTACGATCTGCCATAGAAGAGAAACAGCTGGCACATTCTAAGTTTTTCTTTTCTTCCAGACCAGCATGGAAGATAAATGTATAATTGAGACTTGTTGAAAGATAAAAATGACGGGAATGTGACTTGAGGAACTAGAAGAGATAATGAGACACATTTTGTATAGCTGCGACTCAACGGATGGCAAGGGTCTTGTTTGGATCAGCATATCCTTAGTTATGAGGTTTACAGGCACTACGCATCAGGTGATATTCTAAGGCTGATGAGGTTCTTCTACAGAAATCTCGATGCGGGTGAAGAAGGCAAGGATTAGTACGATATAATGCAAAGGTTATTATATTCTGGTAGTACAGAAAAGGTCGTGCTCCTGCAGTGGAGACAAAAAGACCTGATAATGGTGATGATGAATCCAAAGGTTGGACGTGCTTCCAAATGTAGACCCCAAAGCAAGAAAAGATATTAGCTGGGAAATAAACAAGCTGAGACTTAAGAAGCGTAAAACAAGCTTACCGGGAACTAGCGACCGTACAACTGAAATAAGCCGGTCCGATCTTTGCATAATGGTTTCAGTTGCAAATTCGCGATTATCAAATGTAAAATTTAAAGTGGACTTCAGGAAAACTGAAATGATTTTTACGAGCACTACAGTAATTACCCTATTACGTCTTTACCCTAATGGGGCAGACAAAGTCTATCCGCAAGACCCAAAGACTACTCTGAGGGTAATAGTGCGTGTGAAGGTGGACAAAGATAATCAATTAGTTTGTTTTCGTGTCTATAAATGGCTAACACTGGTGAAGTTTTCAGGCGGCCTAAAGGGATGATAGAAGAGGGAAAATGTTCGGTCATCTACTATGCCACGATGCGTTTTTTAAAACAATAATGGAAGGAAAAATAGAAGGAAAGAGAGGAGTAGGAAAACCCAGAAGGAAATTTATAGACCAAATAAAAGAAAAATTAAACGTGAAAACGTATAAAGAGGTTAAGAACTTAGCGGAAGGAAGAGAGACATGGAAAGCACTCCACCGACAAGAGCCCAGCTCTTAAATATAAGAAGAAGAAAAGGCATGTGGTGTAGCCTGGCGACTACCGTATATTGATGATAGCCGGGACCAACGGCTTAAATGTGTTTTCCGAAGCACGGAGCCATTGTGGTCACCCATCTAGGTGTTGACTACGCCCGGCGTCGCTTTAGTTGCTAAAAAAGCTAGTAACGCGCACTCCCGCCAGACCATCGAGCTGCTTTTCAAAAACAGTGACTAGTTGATAAGAGCACCAGCTACATTAAAATAGGTTCTTAAAAAGGTGGTTATACAATAAATATTGTAAAAATACCAAAGGAAGACTTCAAATAGGTATGCCTACAAAAGTTGTATGCATTTGTGTTGACATATGTGATTGATTTGACGACTGACAACAACGATGATAGCTTTGAGCAACGGCTGAGCATGCCTTACGAAGCACGGACAAGTTTGAAAAATGTTATACCACATGTGGTCACCCAGCCAAGTATGTACCTCGCCCGAGGTTCACGTACGTATTTCAAGCCTCCAAGGTTTTCGTCAAAGTGCATTACTTTACTACAAAAATCTTTATTTAATGTACAAATTGCGACGATAAAAAACCGCTTCTCACAAACAACGCACATTATTTATGTTTGTCAACAAATTCCGCAAAATAGTCAAAGAAACTGCTAGCATTCCCACAAAGCTGCCCGCTGCGTTTTCACGTCTACACATTTGTTACGGGCAAAATAATTTAGTGCCACAGTGTTGTCAACAAACTGAAACTGTACTTAACCAACTGACGTTTTCGTCTTAAGAAAGTTACGTATTTCACCGCTCTATGTGTAATAATATGGGTGTGGTACAGCGTACAAGGAGCGGCCCTGCCTCCAGTATTACATTTACATAATGTACTTAGTGAGAAGAGCCGCATACAAAGGCCCTGAAGAAAGTGATGAGACAAGATCGAGTCAAAGGAAACTGAATTCTTTTAAAAGGCAGTTGAAGCGATATTTCTTTGGTAGTGTTTTGATAGTATTAAATTATTACTGAGTATTTTACTCGGGGGTTGTTGGAGCGTTTTCTGTATTTCTAAACTTGCACCGTGTTGTAGGGATTGCACAAACACAGTTATTTTATGTTTAGAGAAACAAAGACGTAGCGAGGTGCAGGCAAGGTCCCAGAGAGACTGGCGGTATTTCCGCGCTCTATGGCTAGACTTAAAAATTTTGTTTTTAATTTCATTATTTTTTAAGACGTAACTTCATCTTACTTTTAATCGTGAAGGAACAAAATAATCTTATTTTGATATTACACTTTGAAAAGACGTTTTTATTAATACGTGATAGTGTATGTATGTTTGCTTCAAACACTTTCCAGTATGCGCTTTACATTTTAGTAACCATGGACTTTAATTTTACAACCCCCAGCTTTGATTAAAGAAAAGTATTTCTAAACGTCATAAAACACAATAAGAACCTAAATAAACGAAATAAGTAACAATAATAAAATTTAATAAGTCGCCGACCCGCCACCGAGCATTTTAATAAAAATATATTAATAACTAAAATCTCAAGACTTACTTTGAGATCTAGGAGCGTGTTATACAGTTTTTAATTTAGAAAGGCTTAGTAGAACGGTCCCGAGATTAAAACTTATGCATAGACGCTGGATGCTGTATACGTAAGTAGTTTCAGAATGTTGTTTTTCATTATACCCAAGCGTTGGCTAAAAGCTCAGGGAGTTCATAGTTCGAATCCTGCTCACCCCAATATGTATAAAAACCAAATTGTTTGTTTATAGCTGCAAAATTTAGGAATCAGAAAATATTATTTCTGAATTATTTACCAAACAACTTTATTTGCTATATGCAAATTAAAAAAGGCCCCAGAAATTCCATCTCGTGGTCAGTGGCGGAACTACTTAATATATTGATATCGTAGCTACATCTATTATTTGTCAGGTAAATTACAAAATCCCAAATTTTAAGCGTTATATCACCTAATAACTTACAAACGACTGAGCCGATTTTTAGACACGAAAAATCACCGAAAGGGGACTTGCTTTTACGTAAAAAAACCGCATTGAAATTGCTCGATCCGTTCGACCTACGATGCCACAGACAGAGAGACAGATAGGCATTCGCGTCAAACATATAATACCTTTCTTTTTGGTGTCGGAGGTTAATAAAGAACCTATTGGTGCAATTTAGTCCTATGGGAAAAATTGTTTGTAATTAACAAGCTGCACTGTCCCTTCAAATATTCACACGTTTACACCCTGTAGATACCCTTTATAAATCTAATTTAAGTATGATCGATCCCTTTACGTTTGCTCTGGTACTTTCTAAAGACCTTATTTTTATTTTTATCGCGTTTTTACGCTGTGGTACTTATGTTCAGGAATGTTCCTCGAGGGATTTGCTCGTGGATTCTGAATCAGTTTTATTCATCTTTCCAACGAGATTACGCTCAATGCAGTGCTTTAGATATAGAATTGCATACCTACACAATGTATTTACTTTTCTATGTTGAGTTATAGAAACCAAGTTATAGCTTTAAAGCCATTTCTATTTCGTTAAATAGACACTATAATAGATATATTTTTTTTTGAACGAGTAAGCAAAACAAACTAGGAATCTTTTCGGTTTTTAAGGTACCATAGATTAAATCTGATCGCGGAGAGTTGATAAATTTAGTGCTTCTTAACTTATTACAAATTGCGGTCTGCTAACTATTTAAAAACGCTACCTACTATTTACGTTATGAAAATCAGAAAACAACATACAATTAAAATGACTCAATTGAAGCGCATTCCAGAAAGGAATGGCATTATATGGCCGCTGCATCCTCTCGCCCGTTCGGGCCGCAGTTGACATCAACTGCGTTTTGCTGCTGCGTTTCTCGTACCACGCAAACAGATAAAACGGGAGACAAGCGTCGGCCACCGTACAGTTTGCGATAATTAAGCGACCAGTCGCTAGTCAGAGATGAATTATAATATTTGTCAACTCTCAGTGACTTTAAACGGTTTAAAATTTTCACAGATAATGTATCTCTGTTGCCGCTATAACAACAAATACTTCTTCTTATCGTGTGTGTTAGTGACTTACACTAGTGTCAGAGTTTTTAAACCGCCATATAGGCCTCTGACATCCTCTCTGGCTCCGAAGCACGGATCATCTTACTTATCAGACAATCAGGTGATCAGCCTGCAATGTCCTAACCAAACTAGGACAAACAACACAAAGTCGTTGCCCCCGCCGGGAACCGAACCCGCGACCTCCGGGTATGAGCCGAACGCTCTAACCACTACACCACGGAGGCAATTACAACAAATACTAAAAACAGAATAATGATTTTTATAGATAATAATAGTACGGAACCCTTCGTGCGCGAGTCCGACTGGCTTTTGGGCAATTATTTTCACTCTCAGTGTTACATTTATCAATAAATAAATCAAACTTATTACTAATCTGCGACTTAATTTTATTTAAATAACTTCAATAAAATTATTTGCAATCCCAAATGTCACAGAAAAAAATTACAAGTTCAAACATAAACGGATTGTTCAAGTAGCTATATTCGAAGAATTTCCCCTAATATTATCTTTTAGATACTTATTCCTATTTAAGAGATTTCTTCGAAAGACGTAGGTACTAACTTTTAAAAGAAGGAGAAGCAACACCTGTAGCGAAGACAAAAGTAAACGAGAAACTTAAAAAATGTCGTCAAAAGTTGTCGTAGTGTACAAAGGGCGGAAATTAAAAGTAAACCTTGGCTCCTTGGAGCCGGCAAATTAATAAAGGTGCTTCGAGATCTGTATTTACGTTGCTGCCTTTGATCTCTCATACCTATGATAGCCAAGTTTAATCCATCGGCAAATCGCTAAGTCGCTTTAAATTAAAACTGTGAGGCCTATATCGAAGGATTTAGGGGAAAGTTTTCGTGAAAGTAACAAGAAACTCTTTAGATCCTTTACATACGCCAGTTTTTTTGGCAGGAAAATTAAAAAACCCATTCAAGCGTTTATTCTCATAAACTTTTGAACAGTTGAACCAATTTTCATCAAACATAGCTAAGAACCACCGCAAAGGAACTTGCTTTCAGGTTAATAAACCACATCAAATTGGTCCATCTGTTCGAGATAGCCTCGAGGCCGCTTGAGGCTATGCATGCTCAAACAGACAGACATATAGACATTGGCGTCAAACTTATGTCACCTGTCTTTTTTGGCCATGGTTAAAAATACACAATTAGTACATACACAAAGTGTAGATCGCTTGATAGATTGGTTAATTAAGTTATTAAAATTACTTTAGTTATAGACCTGTAATGATTTTATTGAATCATTTCTTTTACTTAGTACACTATTAAAAATTGTGAGCTGGAGCTTGTTTTGTATTTGTATAATAAAGCGAATTTGTTTATTAAATAACTTTGATAACCTAATTATTATTAATATTATAAATGCGAAAGTTTGTATGGATATGTCTGTGAGGAGGAAGGTATTTCGATGAATCGGAGTTGGTTAGACAGCATTCAGGAAGCTACACAGTGTCTTCTCGTCCAAAATACCTCAAAGTCTACAACCAATGTGTGTTATAAGTGATGACTTATGGCTCTAAAACCTGATCCCTTACTATATCGATCTCATAAAAAGGCTTAAGGTGGTGTAACGCGCTATGGAAAGGGCTATGTTCGGTGTTCCTAAGTTTACAACATACCAACAAGGTGATCAAAAGACCAAGGTCGCTGAAAAGCGCTGGATGCAGGCCGCTCTAGATCGGTCATTTTGGAAATCTTTGGGAGATGCCTATGACCATTAGTGGAAGTTATGCGGCTGAAATGACGATATTGATGATGTCCGAATATGTGGACGTTTGTTCTGCTGTTACGCCAAAACGGCTAGACGGATTAGAAAGAAATTTGGCATTTTGTTTTGATTGAGGTTTTTACTGGGTTATCAATAATTTGGGGGCCATCAGCTAGTATAAAATACAATACAATACAATACAAATCAACTTGAGTGCACCATAATAAACACAAAATTTATAAAAACAACAAGAAACAATACGGCACAAAAGCGGACTGGATAAACTTTACAGCCAAAAAATACCAAAAGGTGGAGGAAAAATTAATTGAAACAAGGTGGACGCAGTAATTATACCATAGTTTGAAAAGACTGCAAATTATAAGCAATAATTTATCTTAGGCATAAAACGTTAAGTAACCCCGGTCCTGTTAGCTTTGTTTAGGTCCAGCGTCTTATAATTAATTTGAATGTTTGCACATTCTCGTTGCGAGAGAAGCTTGTAAAACTGTGTACATAGCGGCCGTCTTGTAAAGACAGCGACACACTACATTCATATAGCAAGGGGGTTACTCCACAAGCGGTAAGCAAGACGGACGTACTGTGTTTCCGCGTTTCAGTGTCAAGCAACATTGAGCGTTAAAGTATAGTAATAAAGTATAATTTTGTTTCACATAGAAATTGTATTTTACTTTCGTAAGACTAAATTATTATTTTATGGAGAAAACCCCAGCACACTTTTACATTTAATTAAATTAGACTTTATATGGTCAAAGTCCACTTGCGTCTCCGTTTCAGCTGAGACAAAAATTATTTCGTGTTTTCGAAGTCCGGATTTCCTGATGTTTAGATTTCCGACTTGTCTCGCCTACAGGTTCGCATTACATTTTGTGAGCAGCTTTGATTATTATATTATAAAGAAGTTCCTATTTGCAATTTTCTACCATTGAGTGGACGTTATGTGGCTAAAATGATGATAATGATATAGAATTTCGTCCTTGGGATAAAGTTTTTGAAATTTTTCAAAATGAAACTTTAAAAAAAACCCTAAGCAATTTTTTTTATTTAATATCATATATACTTGCTATATCTAATAAACCGCGTTGAAATCGTCTATCGAGGCTACTTATCCGCAGACAATCAAGGCAGTCAGACAGATAGACCGACGGACGTTAGCCTGAAACTTATAACACCCCTTTTTTTCGAAGGTTTAACAATAAGTTACATAAGGTTAATAAGATATGCCATTTCAAATAATACAGATATATAGTAATTGCAATAATTTTTTTACATTATTAAGTAATATTCAAAATAAAAAATAATTGTTGATTATTAAAATTATGATCCAGTGTGCGCTCGGCCTTAGAACTGCATTATCCTGGGCTGTTTTCGGGCCGTGTTTAAATAGGGCTCTGTTTGAATACTTACCTTCATAGCCATACGTTTTGAAAGTATGACCTTGTGTTTCTTTTCGCTTGTACTGATCTTGTTTGGATACGGTTTTCTTTTGCATTTGCAATACTTTTCTAGTTCGTAATGGGCATGTAAACTTGGTATAAAATTTATTATTTTATATATATATGTATATTCCATCTACCAGATTATCCAAAAATAAAGGACCCATAGTTTTTCATTATTTATTTTTACCAAAGTAGTCAAAATTCCCAAAAACACAGCGATTCGACGTTTCGGAGTAGGGGTGATTTGATTGAAAATATTTTTAAAATAATTGTAACTACGAGTGTGTTGAGAGAGGTCTGTGTTTAGCAGTGGGCGGAAGAGGGGCTGTAATGGTGATGATGATAAGTATATCTTTAAATTTAACAAGAACGAACCTCTCAAAATTGAACTAAAACAATGGGAATTTAACCAGGTACAACGCAAGCTATTCTTGAATACAATCGAGAAGTTCTGGCGTCATTTAAACTTGGCAAAATAGCTTTTTAGTTAATCGCAGTCATTTAGAGTAATGCAGCATTCTCTGAAGGATGCGATGTTTAGCGGACTTTTGAATTTCAAAGTTATAAATTGTTACTCGTACATGTTAGCTTATTATCTCAAAAACTAACAGACATAGCACTATAAAAATTTGCGGCTCTAAGCAGACAGGGCCCAGGGCTGCTAGACAAGGCCACTTTTAGCTTGATGGTGGGAGAGAAGGTGGAAAAAAGAATCAAAATAGCGATAGGTTGCTAGTCGCATCGCCTATTTATTAAAATGATTATCATTTTCGCCCAGTCCCTCGACCAGCTTCTACAATCTGCGCGGGAAGAGGAGCAGCTGGTACATTCAAATGCTTTCTCTTCTCCCAGACCAGCATTGAAGTGGCAAATATAAAGAGAATCAAACTTAACTACTACCCTTAAGTACAAATTACCATACAATAAATTTGGCAGGCTTTGTGTAATGAACTTGTACTGTTTTTAATATAATAAAATAATGAATAAACGTTATAAAAAAACTTGTTTTTTAATTTATTGATGACAAAAAAAAGAAAATCATACAAGAACTCTCATTAAAGTAGCTTTCGAAAATACACTTTAAAATTAAACATCCGTAAATTTCTGATGGCCCGGCCCACACCCTCTTCACCTTAACATTTATTTTTGTGCTGTTATGTTAGTACTTGACTAAATTCAGAAGTTTAATAAGATGCCGCCCACTAGTTCCTAATGCTGATATACGAGCGAGCAACAATTGCACTGTCACGCCTGTTGCGACCATAACTCACGTAGAATATTCTTCATAAACTGAGTAATTTTGCCAACTGGTTTGTTTATTTCTTCTTTAATGCTGGAGTGCCATTTTTGAAAGCTACAGTCACATGAATTGCGCGAGCGTTCAAACGGGCGCATTTTTGAATTGATCGTATGGAAAGGATTTGCACGAGTGGCCTTAACCACTCGTAAGATATCTGCTCTTTGTCATTCCATTAACGCGGCTGTTTTATTCATTTCGAATTTTCCAGAAAAGCTAAGACAATTTTTCAACGTTTTATGCGTAAAACAATAATATTTTCGCAAGACGGTTTTAAAAATACGACCTTCATGAGATAAATTTATCCTACATTGAATAAAAAAAATTGACTTTTGACTTTTTGACGACCAAATGGTCTAGCCCTATGAAAGATAGCACCCCGGTCTGGAATAAGAAAAAACCGTGTTCGGTGCAGATTGTAAAAGCCGGTCACGGCGATACGGCTGGCAACCTATCACTACACTAAACATGGCCTTCGGGTCTAACCTCAAGCCCTGTCTACCCTGTTAGGAATAAATGTCCCAAAGGTGAACTGGTAGACAATGCTTAGCATTAAGTTGTAACTTTTGTGCTACCTATATAAACTATTTTAAGATTTTAAGTGCAATAAATAAAATAGGTGACAGTGTATCTGTTGTGTTATTATTTAGTTTCAAACATAAAGGTTTCAATTCCTACTAAAAGCATGCCACATTTATAGAACGAATGACTGAAAAAAGCTTTTTATTTTAAAACACATCACGTAAATTTTATACAACAAACTTTTTTTATGTCCGCTACTCAATTACATGGTACAAAGCAATTTGTTATGTATGGACATAACAACGTAGCTTGTAATACATTTAATCATAGATAACAAACGTGTTGTGGAAATGTTTATTGTAAAAACAAAATCGCAACATGTTTGTATGCCATTTAAGTAAATATATACGTGCTTCGATGGTCACTTAAAATAGCCATTAGTCCCGGTTGTCATCATTGTATGGCGGCAGTCGTCAAGTTCAGATGCCTTGAGGCAGCTTGAAAAATCTGACACCACAGTATTGGCCACTTACAGACACAAAAAACAAACAATAGAGGTAAATTTACTTACATTATTTACATCTATGGATCTGAATAAAAGATATGATATCCTTGCTTACGTAAAGTAAGAGACGTACAGATTTACCGCAGAACTAAGGTCGGAGACGTAGGTAAACGGATCACGCAGTTAAAGTGGGAATGGGCAGAACAATTGGCTAGAAAAGAAAACAGCCAGTGGACCAAAGTAGTAACCGAGTGGTGGCCGAGACGGAAACAGACCAGTAGGGAAACCATCGGCCGTTGGTCAGACGTATTGTAAGGTTGACGGGTAAGCAGCTAATCAGTGGATGAGAGATAGGACCGTGAGAAGTGACGCTAAAAATGAGAGACTTATGCTTAGCAGTGGGTTCAACTGCCTCCGTGGTTAGAGAATTCGGCTCATACCCGGAGGTCGCGGGTTCGATTCCCGGCGGGGGCAACGATTTTGTGTTGTTGTCCTAGTTTGGTTAGGACATTGCAGGCTGATCACCAGATTGTCTGATAAGTAAGATGATCCGTGCTTCGGAGGGTACGTTAAGCCGTCGGTCCCGGTCACTGTCTATGACATTGGTCGTTACCTAAAAAACCATGTCAGAGGCCTTTAAGGCGGTTTAAAAACTCTGACACTAGTTTTAGTCACTAACACACACGATAAGAAGAAGCAGTGGGTTGATGATAGCTAAATATGATGATGATGAGGGATGGCGTGAGTAATAAAAAAATTGTTACAAGGATTCTCAAGACCGTGCGGAGAAGAACGAGCCGGAAAGCGGACTTCAAGCCACAGCATTATAGCTGAGGATGCAACTGGGAAAGGGAGAGAGAGAGAGGAGAGAGAGAGAGAGAAGGCAGCGTGAGATTTAGAAAGTTGGAGTCTGATACTCTTAGAATTTTTACTGAAAAAGTAACGAAATGAAAGTCTAAAAAAAAACCTCATAATAATTTTCAGTTTTAACTGCAATATACAATACATACATATTATTTTTCCCAGAAAATATTACCTAATACTCTTTATTTCATATATGAGAAACAAAACAACCATTTCGCAGAACAGCGTAAAAATGTTGAGGACATAAAAAGTGAAAGTCGTATAAGACTTCTTATTTGGCCAAAATTTCTTCCCCAGTTACTTTACTAGCAGAATAAGAAGGACCGAATTCTCTGATTAAACTCAGTACGGATTCAGCAATAAGAAGATTTATTGTGTGATGCGTTCTTGTGCAAATAGAGGTTGTAATCAAAAAATTTCATTAAACCCCTACGGCATAAAGTGTTGTGAGTTACAGAAGGGTAATAGTATTTTATGCAACGGATGTATAAGCAGCAGAGTAAAGTATGTCAGAAAATGTTGCACACAATACTTTTTCTACGACTATATTTACTGAATAAAAACAAAAATAAACAAAGACCAATTAAAAAATGTTTGACATATTTTAGAAGATACCAGGAGGGTTACTCGAAAAGACGTTACTGCATATCCGTGTTCCAGTGTCAAGAAACATTGATCATTAATATATGATAATAAAGTCTAATTTAGTTTGACATAGAAAAAGGACGTCACTAACTGACAACTATAGTATTATATTAACTCCCTAGGAGTGAAGTGTAGAGGGGATACTGCGCATGGGTATAGTATTAATTTTTGACTTCTGCGCAAGCAAGGTCAGTGCTATAGTTTGGTGCCGCTACCTGTACCTATGGTAAACTTTATTTATTTTTCATTGACGTTTTCCAAGTGACTATGTTAAAAAACCGATGGTCTATGGTATGGGGCAATAGGCTTCTCAAATAGCAATACTTATATATCAAAGCGTAGTAAAACCATCGACAAGGGTCAGATGAACTGACCTTAAGTAAAAAAAATGGAAATTTATAGCAAGTGCGCTATACAATCGCATTATGTTGTGTTAATGTATGAATACAAGTAATAAATAACTACAGGGCAGAAAATAATACACTCGTATAATAAAGTGACGCATCTATATCTGCCTTTAATTTGTGCCCAAGAGTTGATTGTCGAAATTGAGTGCTCGCGTATATTAGCAATAAAACAGAATACTTTAGTATTTACACATGGACGTGCTTTTATATAAGATTTTCGTTTGACAAAGCTTCAGGCTTCATGTCTTCCATTAAAAAAAATCCTTAGTTGGAAAAAGTTAGCGCATTAAAATGTAAAAAAAGGTTGTCTAAATTGTTAACTTATGTTTTATCAAAGATAAAAACATCTGCTGAATCTTAAGTATATCTTTAATTTATCACAGGTAGGTATATCTTGCATTTTTCACCATGTGATTCGTATGCAAAATTAGCCGTAAGGCCAGATCTTTTAAAAATATGAAATTATACAAGGCAACAAAAGTACTGATAAAATTTTCGAATCGTGTTTTTTAAAATTAATAATTTGAAATATACTCGTAGATCAACAAAACCCAAAAGCAGGGTTAGGACGATATGTGACAAAAAACAAAGCATATGCGGCCTGTCAGCCAGGTAGTTTTTAGTGCCAATATAAATCCCTAAACTTTTATAAACTTTAAGGACTAGGAATATCACAGATAAAAACCGCTGACTAGCCGCGGACACGGACATATTGAAGAACCACACGGGACTAAAGTACGTGGAAATTCCCTAAAAAATAAAACTGACGGGACATGTAGAGCAATAATAATATGACAAAGCCATCTGGCGACTAGATGACCTTATACTGTAAAAATGAGTTTCTCCTCAGCAGTAATCGTTACGGAGAGCTGGTAGCGTTTTCTTCGAAAAAAATCAATATAAACTACACGTAATGTAAACTATACTTAATGTCGTGTAAAAGTGACTATAAATGTCTAATTGCTGAATAAATATTTTAATTTTGAGCAACAGTTATAGGTCGCTGAAATTATTATATACATATTTGCGGTGACAATGTCTGCGCGCTGTGTTGGTTTAGTCCGCGGCAAATCTTCGGAGGATTTGTTTTTAACGATATATGATTTTTGTTAGATAGACAATAAAGTCTATCGTTTGCGCTGTCCTTAATATTCTTTAAAAAAACATAACATCTAGCCATAGAAATGAAACAAGCTTCCTACCACCAATCACAATAACCCAATTACATAGCAATACGCTCGCAAGCAGACTCCGTTCTGTTTCGAATTTACATAACACGCTCTCTGGATTTCCTTTTGAAAGGTGCCTTTTGTCGGTAGGAAAACAAAGGGAGCCGTACGAGTCGAAACAAAAAGGTCGATTGTACTAAGTTAGTAAAGAGATATAATGTGCGTGAAACATGAATGTACTGAAAATACAGGAATGCGCTCATATATCAGGTAAGAGAGATAACGAGTGACTGAATTAGGATTCCATCTTGTTTAATTAAGATGATATACGAATATTTACTAATGGCTTTGTGAGCTGTGGACCTCGCGAATCTGTCTTTGCACACCCCTTACCACTTGTAGTCTATAAAATAAAAAGTTGTTCTGACAAACAAGTTGCGTCTTCATAAGGGTAACATTTTTCGAAATTACTAATGATTTTTTTCTTTCCGACCCCATTTCCTGCATTTAGAAAAAAAAACGAAAAACTGAATCTACAACAAATTTTATCTAACCTGCTCACAATTTTTTACGAGAATTGGTTGAGAAATACGACCTGTAGGCAAGAACAGCCGAAAAACTGGACACCAGACATCGGACATCCATGAATTTCAGTTAAAGAAATCACTTTCAAGAATGTAATTTTTATCATGAATTCAAATGATAGCAGCACTTTCATACGTAAAAATGCTCTTAGGACGTAAAACAGGTTTAACAAAGAAAAGCTTGTACTTAATAAATCCAAAGCTTTACACACACATTGGAATTATCAAGTCGAAAGGTGTGTAAAATGAGATAAGGGTCTTAGATCTTAATAATTGCGAATTGTTCAGCTTTCTTGGAACACAGTTGTATGGAACTTATTTGTACCCTTTGTCACCTGTGAGCCTTTGTTTGTGAGGGCTTTCTTGGCTTTAGTCGTCTATTTAATTTGCATAGCAGAGATATTTACTCAGATTGTAACATCTCAACTGAGACACCAAACATTAAATTTGGATTTAGATATGTGAGTAACACGAGGGACTTGCCGTGTGGTTTCCGGTAGAGTAGAATAAGAACCACTCCAAGTCTTCCCGTGGATGTCGTAGAAGGCGTCTTAGTACAAGCTAAACAAAGCTTTATGAGACCTCTCCAACCTGTCTGGCCAGCGAGGAGAGTAGGCCAATTCCTCTGCCTGCTCTGGCCAAGTATGAGTAGTTCTTAATTGGATATTCTAGATCAGAGAAGATCTAGAATCATCCAATTAAGAACGTAGTTTTTTGAATTGTTCTTATAAAATCGTCACCTAATTATGCGCTGTAATCATTAGTAGTCAATTTATGACACATATCCTTAATTCTATAATACGGAATAATGAACTATAACATTATCCTGCTGTTTATACTAAGCAAAGCTGTATAAAACAGTATTTAGTAAGTTCAGTTAAAAATTATTCGCATTGTTCTAATTGACGTTAACAATTCTGCTCGCACTGATCGATAAGTACTTTGTATTCATTTTAAAACTGTATAGTAAAAATGCAACTAATTAAAAAATATTTAGGTTCATTGGAGACATTTTAAAGATGAAAAAAAGATAGTAAATAAAAAACATTATGTTCAATTACATATTCAATTTATTTATTATTTTCTACACACCATTTGTATAAACAAGATACATTTTTGAAAGCACAGCATTTTAAATGGTATATGCAACTTTGAATATCAGCAGATTGAGAGTACATTTCATATAATGTTTCTAAATTGGGGCAGTTCAAATCTTCTAAGTTCTGTACATTTTTGTTTTCTGTAATTTCTTTCATCCATGATACTTTTTCAACACCTTTCACAAAAATACGCTTGCCTTTTAAGTAATTGTGTAATAAAAAATTAAATTTATAGTAAGGCACAAATCCTTCATTCCACAGTATTCCTCTGTTTTTTTCGATCCAAGCTACATGTGAACGTTCTTTTCTTGTCAGTTTATAAAATGGATATGGAGGCTGTATCAAAAATACTAAAACATGATCTTTAGATCGAATTGCTATTTCTTTTGGTATAAATTTGTTGTCTTCGCTTTTGAAACCTTGCAAGTCAATAATTACATTCATGATAACTTCCGTACTATGTTAGTCAAAGGTTTATACTCGAAAAGCCGATCATTAATAATCAGGCAGAAAGCAGATGTCTTATCTGGGGATAGCTTCAGAGCACTCGATTTCTAGACGTACGTCAACTGGTCCAGTTTTTAAATTATCATTTTGTCTCGAACAGTTAATGACAAATAGCGGCGCTTTTTCTTTAAATGTTTTCAGATCAAGCAACGGGTCTATGCTGGAGCCGTAATAAGACTGACGAAAGTTTGCGTACATTTCGTATAATATACCAAATTTATCCTGATCAAATTTCAGATTAAGTGAATCATAAGGAAAGTATTGAGAGTTCAAAAATAATTTTACATTGGTAACTTTACAGTGATCAAATGTTGATGAGCTCCTAGATGAATTAAATTTTCTATCAGTTTGCAGTCCGAATATAACATATCTCGGTTTTTCTAATTGAGATGCTGTTTTAACAGACCACGAATGCTTTGTGGTTTTAGGCAATAACGGATATTCGTACAAATCCCAATTTCTAAATGCTAATTGTATAGGGCGATCTTTTTCTAAAGTTTTAAGTAATAACAATCTTTCACGATCGGAAACTTTAATGTGTGGTACACGCCATTGCACTTTATCTATATCTACATGAATATTATCATTTTTATCATTTATAATTACGCAATTCGAAATAGACGTACTTCTATTTAATATGAGCTCATGTCGACCGTTAATAATTATTTTGTTATAATCTTCAGCAAATCCAAGAATTTTATTTAACGGAAGAATAAAACTAAAATGCCCATTTGTTTCTATAGTACCATTCAAATTCCAACCCCACAATGCAGCCGCTTTACTTTCACCTTCATTCATAGAGATATAAGACTTTATAGAAGTTGTTATTCCAGCATTTTTTATGCGATCTATTTCGACCCCATTTAATTCGTATCTAATATCTTGAAATAAAAATGTTAGTGGATTATTTATAAAATTTACATCCTTTTTAGCCACTTTTCCTATTGAATCATCACCATTGGTCACTTTAATGAAGCCCTCAATATGAATTGAGCTAGCTGATGGAAGGACATAAACGTCTTGCTGGTGAATGGGTATTCTGATTTCATCATTATCTTTGAAACTATTATTATAAGGGTTATAGCTATGTATTTCATAGCTTTCAATTGAATTATCATAATGAGCTAAATCAGTGACTTGAAGCATTTCCAAGTTTAAATCCAAGAGCGCGAAGAAACTTTTTATTTTCTTTACTAATTTTTTTAAACGCTAAGCGTTGTTGTGGTCGTCTTACTCCTTTCGTTTTGGAAGATGAAATGTAGGTTTTCTTGCTGTGGGTAAGAGTTTTATTAAAAACAATCATTATGATATGACGCAATGTTACTTTAATTTTCAAATTTTAAAATTCAAATGTTAATGTTTTGTAATGTTACTACGAGATGTAGATACTAACTGATGAAAATAAACAGGAATATGCACATTTAAACAGTATGAGCTGTCCAAAATGACCTGAGGAATTTTAAACACAAATGTCCACAATTATATGAACTATTTCCTTGAAGATTATTATAGTTATACTGGATATTGCGTCCTACGTATTTAACAAATTCTTTCGGGGGTTTCAAATTTCCATAACTGTCAAAATACTCAATATAGTCATTAATTTTTCCATAGGCTACCCAGTGAGTTCCAGAGTTTTTGGAGCAATCTAGATTGATAACTCCACACTCGATATCTAATGGTTCTTTTGGTAATTCATCCCTCATAAATACTCCACGAAAATAAGGAATAGATTTCGAGTGACACATGATATCAATATTAGTTAAAGCTCTTCTAGGTAGCCGAGTACTCAGTTTTTTTGTTTTGTGACGTAGATTCCTAATCCATCTTTGTAAGGCTTGAGATGTACACCTTTTCCTACACATACTGGTTCCGTATTTCTGTCTGTGTTAACTTTTGACATTAGTTTTCTAGCGGCTTGAAATACTTTGATAGCCCGTCTTATTCCAGCAACGCCGCCAGCTAGAGTACCGGTCGCGGATAATCCTGCAAATATAGGTACTAGAGGAAGAAAGCCCCCAGTCTTTGGAACTGGTATAACTCTCGGTATTTTAATAGGCAAATCTGATGCAATTTCTTGAGCTGCCGCATATGCTAATTCCATCAGCATTTTCTTACAAGTTGGTTTCAAATTATTAATGTGTCGTTTCGTATGAGAAACGATATTTTTGAAAGTTTTCTTAATTCCAGCTCCTGTCTTTTTTGTAAATTTTTTTTCATCATTTGATTTTTTCCTGCACGTGCTATGTTTTCTAGTCATTGTGATATGAATCTCGTATAGTCTCACTCGTAGAAAGAACAAAACAGAAATGAATCAAAATAACTTAGCTCCTTTATTATATGCTATTGTTTGATAATACTTGTTATTTACATATATTTGATTTGTCTATCCAACTATTTTCACTCGCGGGAAGACCTAACCACTTGACATATACTTTATGTCCTTTTTTCTTTAAAACTTTTTCAATTAAGTACACATCTGGATGTTTAGTTTTTTGAATTTCTTGAGAATAAAATGCTCCTAAAATAGGTCTACCCTTCGTATCTTCTAATAAATACGTGGTGGGATAAGTGTTTTGTACTCTTATTATCTTAAATATTTCTGTCGACCAATTTGGTGTGAAACCCTTTTCAAAACAACTTTTATATTTACTGATTCTTACGAAATCTCCTACCTCAAATCTTTTACATTTTAGTTCATGGATATTAGCAAGGGATTGGCTATTATATCTTTGTATTATAAATTCTTTGTTACTGTGGTTAACCAAGGCCGGTATGTTTTTAATCGTTCTATGAAAAGAATTATTATACTCGTGTAAAACTCTGTTAAGTGTACCATCATTCCATTTATATTTCCCTTTTAAACTAAATTCTTTATACAATTTACTTTTTATTGTTCTTATAAGTCTTTCCACAATTGAGGCTTTTTTGGTAGAATATGTTGAATAGTGGTTAATATTAAATTTCGTTATTATAGATTTGAATTTGTCATTATAAAATTCTGTTCCTAAATCAGTTTGTAAATTTTTTGGTATTCTTCCTCTTTTTAATAACGTGTGGAATGCCTGAGATACAAGTTCTTTATTTTTTTGTTTAACAGGTATTGCCCATGCGTATTTTGAGAAACAGTCAATAACCACTAATATATATTTTAAACCTGCATTTAGTTTAGATATCGATTGCATGTCCATTAAGTCTGCTTGCCATAAATCATCTATATCTTTAAGGATAACATGTCTTCTAGGAAAATTCACTCTGGCATTTTTATGAATTTCATTTACAACATCTGCTTTACTCATAATGTTGGTTTATTAGATGTTATTTCCTTAATATATAAGTATATTCATAATATGAGAAGAAATCAACTTAAACACAACACAATAATATACAAGTATTACAAATTATTATGGTGTTCTAATAATTACGTATTAATAATATATGTTTTATCATTCATGCATGATTGTCTGTTGAGTACTGTCGGTTAATAATGCGTTACATTAGATTTTATTCTGTTATGATACCAGCTTCTTGTAGCTCTTCAATTATAGAAATTATTTCATTGTTATGATTACTGTTGCCAGCTACTTTTGATGCAACTAACAGTTTTAACCTTTCAATCAACTCATTAGGATCATCCCAGTAAATATAATCAGTATTTTTTTTATATTCTTTGAGATGTGTTAAGTTACCTCTGACATTTTTGTTTTTTATTTTTTTCAATTTACTTAAGCGACCACCAGTCTTAGGTGGTTGCTTCTTTTCAGGTTCTTTATTACAATACTGCTGTGCGTATAGAGGTTTAATAATATTACAATACTTTAATCCTTTGTCCCCTTTTAACTGTCCATGGGGATTAAAATCTCTTTTGTGAGCGTTTGTATAATCAAGTATATTTTTATACACATTTTTGTCTTCATTAGTCACTAACTCTAGTTTAGGTTTATTGTGTAGTAAGAGTTCTTTTAATCCAGGAGTTAATTCATATTTTTCATTGTTAATAGCGAGAACATAACATTTTTTATTTGAATCATTTCGTACTAACAATATACGGACTTCTGAATTCCCTATTTTAAGTTTTTTATTTTCACTATGGATTCCAAATGGCACATTGATGTCATCACATATTTCCATCATATCTTCTTTTTTTAGAGAGATAACTGAATCGTTATTTTTATTATTTTTTGAAGGAGTTTTATCATTGTCAGGATCATAGTAATCTGAACCATTATTAGATTCGTTTTCGGTAAAGTTTTTAAAATCATCATAATCAACAGAGGAATTTGAATCATCCAATTTAACATCACTATCATCCGATCCATGTCCGTGAGAAGGAAACTTGCGTTTCTTATCGTTTGTATCAGTATTTTTAGATATACTGATAGTATTAGGGTTTTCTTTTACGTTTACTTTTATAAGTGTATCTAGAGGATCTGTAATAGGTTTAAAAACTTTCTTAAATTTGAAATCTGCGGCATCATTTTCATTTTTAATCATTTTTATCTTATGTTTAATATTGCTAACTGATTGTATCAATTGTTTTTTTATATCTTCATTCATCGTTTTATTCATGTTCGTTACGCCACTGCTTTATACAAATACTTGACACTTAATGAGTTACTTTCAATTAAACTTAATAATTTATGTACTTTGTCGAATACATACACAGTCTAAGACACAAGGACTATTTGTGTATTATATAGGAATTATGTCAAAAGTGAACAAACTTGTCGAACCCCTGCCTATACCTTCCTTTGTTTAAGGCGTTGTCTTTGTTTATTAATAAAAAGTTATAATTGTTTTTTTTTCATATAGCGGAACAAAGACGTTTAAATGCTTGCCAATCCATATCTGTATTCACGTGCTCGTTGTATATATGTCTTAAATTGATATCGTCCTGTTTGAAAATAATAATGAGGTTAATATTATCTCTTAATAGTTGTTTAGGTATTTTAGAATAGGTTTGAGATAAATAAAAACTGTCTATTCGTCTATGTCTACCCATTGTAAAGTAATTTCTTATATTTATTTGATTTTCACAGGCAACATCATCAAAAATAATAATTGAATCCGATAAGGCGTCATTTGGGTGCAGAACTTCCTTGCTATCATTAAATATAAACAGTTCAGCTCCTGGTATTCTTTTCATAACTTGGTATAAAAAACGGTACTTTGATTGAAAAGCTGTTTTAGAGTACAAGTAAATGTGCTTAAACTTGAGACCATTTGCATGTATCAATAAATTAAGCATGAGGTTAGTTTTCCCGCAGTTTGATGGACCGCATATTATACAACGAATCGTATTAGGCAAAAGAGTACTATGTTTTATTATTTGTGCATTGTTTTCTAATTTTATATTGTTTATTTCCAGCGTTTGAGCTTGCTTGACAAACTTCATTGTTGAAATGTTAAGCATCAGAATGTTGTTTATCATTATATATTTACTTGTTGTAAGTTGGTGTTACAAGGGTTAATAAAACAATAAATTTGTTACAGTAAATAGTTTTATTGATATACAATCTAAAAACAATTTATGAATATGTATGACTTGACATATTTAAAACTTAATACTATCCGTCGACTTCATAGTTATACATAATATTATTTGGAATGATTACATTATTTAGGTACCTTAACTACTTGTTATAATTTTTATTAAAAATATATAATAGTTTTCAGAAAATTGTTTTAAAATGTCCCCACGGTAAAGTTTCTACATTCGATTTCAATATTTGTCTTTTGTCATCATTACTATTCAATACCACTTTATTGACTTCTTGTGAATAAAGAACATGTTTAATAGACTTAATCATATTCATTTTGCACTTAAATACGTTTTTTGAATGTAATGCTCTAATATAATCGCTAACTCGTAATCGATTAGTTATTGGTTTGGATACACCCTTTGCCTTTTTTATAGTAGTTTTCACACTTTTTAAACAATACAACTTAGCTCGTAAGCCAACAAATTCCGTAATCACTGAACCACCAAGTTCATCTTTAAATATTCCAGGTACTTTTGCATTAACTTTGTAAATTCCATAAGGATTGTCGTCCTCATAATTACTAGTATCGAAATTAGATATATTTAACAATAAATCTTTGTAAATATCGTCTGTTTTAATACAATAAAGAAGACTGTCAGTATCAGTATAACACAGTTTAACATCAGAATTGTATTTCCTTTTAATATAGTTATAATGAAATTGGTATAAATGTTGCTTAGCAAGTTCCAGTACTGTGAAACCAATATATATTGGTTTATCTAATATGAGTTTTTCTAGTTGTAACTGAATAGCTACCAAATTTTCTGAAAAAATAGCAATATTTTTTACATTTGGCTTCGTTAACAATTTTTCTGCACCGATATACTTATTTGTTTTATTTCCAGAATCTTTCCAGGTCGAAACTAACTTGATATTTACTTGCTTACGTTTATTTTCAATGGTCTTCCCAAATATTGCATTGTTTAATAGTTTAAAAAAATCTTTTTCAAATGTTGACGTAGCATTTTGTCGAAGACGAGTATTTAAATCAATATATTTTTGTAAAAACGATTCTTGTTTAAATTGTAAAATTCGATGAATTTTGTTCAGTATTAGACCATTTTTTAAACATTCTTTTAAGTGAACTAAATGAATAATGTAATTATATTTATTATATAAATTTGCAATTAATTTTTTTGCGTTTCCTCCAGGTGGAATAAATTTTTCTGGTGCAAAAGGTAAATCACAGTGATTGTCATGTAAATATTCTGGATAAACAATGTCTACTTCTAAAATATACCCGTATTCATCATCATCTGGTACTTTTAATACATTGAAAAATTTACAATCATTTTCTGTTAAAAATTTAAAATCTGAAACTGGCATTTTTTGTCTCATTGCATAGCCATAGAGATTATTACAATCAAGATACAATAAGTAAGTCGATGGTTTTGAATCATCAAAATCGGGGACGTATTTGTTATTTGCCTTTACATGTCGCAGAGAACATTGTGCTAATCCACCGCGGATACCCTTCTCAAGCATTTGATATATTTCTAAATCGCTTATTAACTCTAATTGAACACCAGTACATAGGAGCATCGCGTCCCAACTTAGGCTAGGTGCTGATACATAATAAGCTGGATCAAGACCATAATGGTGCAAGCTTGTATTTCTGAAATTCTCAAAGATATCACATAACAGTAACACGTCACATTTCAAATATAAGTCTGTATATTCTCCCAGTGAACGAATATTAAAAGTATTCCACACGGATTGCGCGTGTCTATACTCAGCGCTAGTAATGTGTTCCATTTTCAAAGTATTATAAAAATTGTCCTTACAAGGAAGTTCTTTTTCATCATACTTAAGCCAAGAATCAATATATTCGTATGGATAAATGCCTTTTTGTTTTAACAAATGTAAGTCCTTGTGATCGCTGAATTCTTTTCTTAATGTTTTAAAATCTTTGTCATCTAAATTTTTGATTAACTCATCCAGACTTGAATGCAAAAATTGATACGAATCTATAAATTTAATCTTAATACTTTGCGATTTGTCTGAAGGCTCTATTATTTTAGTGATCGATGTATATTTTTCTTTTGATTGTGGAATAATATTTATGGGACCCTTGTATTTTGTCAATTCTTCAATAAATAAATGAGCGTCGTAACCAGCTAAATTATGAAAAATCACGGGAATGTAGGGACACACTCTGTATTTTAAATTGCAAAGAGAGTGTGCTGCTCCACGAAACTCTGATGTAACGTGATCATGGTCACGCACTTTGTCTCCAAATAAAAATTGTTTACATATATGACATTTACTAGCATTTTCATACACATATTGTTGTTCTAAAGTCAAAGGTTTCATTTGATTATTTTGCGACAAAACGTAAGTTAAGTTCTGTATATCATCGATCAAACGTTTTATAAAGACCTCAGTGCATTTTTTACCTCTGTATGTGACATATTTATTTAAACTTGAATCATAAGAACAACATATATAATAGGCAAAACATGAAGGTATGTGCAATTTTTTATTTGTAGTATTTTTGTTATTAACTTCGCAATTCGTAAGCATACTCTCAAAATCAGCATATATAACGAAGGGAATCTTTTGCTGACGTTCATAATTTTTGAATTGTACTCTTGTATTATGTTTTGGTAATGTGGTCAGAACTTCAGAACAACTGTGCGATTGATGCTTAATTTCACTAGCAAAAAATTGTAAGCATGAATCACAAAAATACATTTTACCCCTATGCGAACTGACTTGCCGTCGCACGAGTCTCACAAGGTCTTTAATTAAGCAGTAATGTCCAGTACCATGACTTTCAATATATAATAAATTAATGTGATTTTCTCTTTTTGACTTAGTTGAATACAAAGGTCCAGTTACTATGCATTTATCTAAACCATATATATTAATGCTTATATTAGGATTATTTTTTTCAAACAACTTGATATCATTCATCGTTGGTGGAAACGTCATGCCTTCTAGATTCAATACATTTGAAAAATGCGGATATGAACTAACTCTACATACATTGTTTTTTGCCGGATAAAGTGATGCTATAATACTCCACAAAAAGCAATGGTTATCATTATTCTGAATATTAATACAACTTTTCGTATGTCTAATAATAGGCGGCAGCTCTATAAAAGTGCCTCCTCGCATCGGATTATATTTATTGATATTAATTTCTAAATGATTTAGTGCAAAATAACTCCAACCTGATTCGCGATGCTCAAATTCGATCATTTTTTTTTTCAATTTCATAACTGTATTCATGAAAAAATCGTCTATATTTGTACTTTGATAGACAATTTCGTATTTTGTGTTAAACGACTTAAGCTGCTGCTCGCTTGCATTCGGTAAAGTAAAGTAAGCAAATAGCTCAAAGTTAATTTTAATACAGTTATGTTTTAATAATGATATTTCAATAAGTTTCATAACATCACTTTGCATCTCGAATAGGAACGCCTCAGGAGTGAGGTACTCGACTTCCTTTCCGGGATTTATACGATATGTGACAATTCTGTTTTTAAAGGCAGAAGCAATTATTTCAACATTTTTAAATTCGGTTTTCAATAAACAATTAGATTTGTGCAAGTTTGTTCTCAAATGATATCGGTATTCACGTTTCGGTATTTCAATTTGGCATTTATCACATAGCATTGTCACATTATCGGTGTAACTAGGAGAGTGCGAAGTCGACGGAACTGTAAATAAAAAAAAGAGTACTTATAATTATAGTATTTATTAATAAAATAGTTATATATCTAGAGATATATAACTAGAGATTATAATAATGGGTATACAATTAAAAACACAGGCTAACATAATATATTGTCTTCATAATATATAGGAAGACATTTAGCCAGTAGGTAATTATTATAAAATTCTCATTTTAATAATAATTACTCATAAAAGTCGGAGGGCAACTTTTGTACTCCTTTCTCGTGGCAATTATAAAGTTTGTCAAGTGCTTCCATGCGTCGCTATCGTCATCAGTTTGATTTTTGATGGTGACAATAGCTTGGCGCCATCTGTTCACCGGAGTTACGTTCTGTATCTCCTGGGTCTTATATACCTTCATTTCAATAAAATATGACCCTGTTTTAGTAGGATGACATTGTCTTGACGTTCCGTTGGCAACTCGTCGAGAAATATATGACAATAATTTACCCGACGAAGTGGTGGCGGGCGGCGACTCATCTTCATCGCTGTCGCTGCCGAAGAGGTCGTGCGCAGTAGACTTATGTTGTTGCATCACAACTGGAGCTATCTTCATTTTTTTAGCTGCGCTTGATGATGAGGATGCAGGCTTCGCCGTGCGCTTTTTCTTTTTCTCGCTCATTTCGAGTTGCACCGAAGATGATTCCTCTTCGGACGGGAACAGCATATCAGCATTTACTGGCATCGACGACCTGAAAACATATTATTAAAGAAATTAGATCAATATATTCAACAAATACTTGCAATATATTTAGCAATAAATAGAGATTATTACAAACTGAAAAAAAAATCTGTTTAGTTTATATCTTTACACTAAAACGGTGGGCAGAGACAAATAAACTGTCTATTAAATTAAAATATATATTTATCTATTAAAAATATTGACTCTTTATTAAAATATTCCATCTATTCAAATATATCATCTATTCAAATATTGACTCTATTTAAATATATTATCTATTCATACATTGACTCTATTTAAGTATATCATCTATTCAAATATTGACTCTATTTAAATATATTATCTATTCATACATTGACTCTATTTAAATATATCGTCTATTCATATATTGAATCTATTTAAATATATCATCGATTCAAATATTGACTCTATTTCAATATATCATCTATTCAAATATTGACTTTATTGAAATATGTCATCTATTCAAATATTGACTCTATTTATATATCATCTATAAACTATATAGTCTCGGACTTACTTTGAGGACTAGTTCAATCAGTGTAATTTGTACATATAAGGTCTAACAAAATATACTGAAACTATTTCAAGGGTATATTCAGTCCGTGATATTGAACAACTTTCCCAGGAACATATGTCAAAATAGGAAAAATAATTTTTTGGCTTTCCATACAAACTCTGATCAGCTCATCGGTTAACTTGTATGGGAGGCCAAAAATTACTTTTTATATTTCGATATGTGTTCCTTGGAGAAAGTTGCTCAGTATCATGGACTGAATTCACCCAAAAGTTAGTTTCAGTATATTTTGTTAGACCTTATATTTATTCAAAATCTCTACTTTATTAAACATATTATCTTTCCAAATATCAAATTTTATTTTAAAAAATATCTATCAAATATGATTTGAAAAAATAGCAATATTGCGTGTGAAAATCACGAAAATCACGTAAGTGAAAATCGCATCAACATTTTTTTTTTTCGAAACGAAATAACCCATTGAAAATACTATATCTATTAAAAAAATTACAAATATTTAAATACGTTGTCTATTTCAATACTATGTCTATTTTATATCTTTACACTTGCACAGATATAACTATTCGATCTATTTAAAAAAAACTAATAACAAATATAATAAAACTTACATTGTGTTAACGATAATATTCCAATTTCCAAGGCCTCTGGATGCAAAAACTAGACCAATCGCTGAAACAAAAAAGAACTTGTTTAGTTGATATCTTTACACAAAACGGTGAGAGAGAGAGAGACAAATAAACCATTTACATTATTATCTATTCAAAATATTAATTGTATTTAAATATATCATCTATATTGACTCTATTTAAAAATATTCTTTTCAAAAATTGTCTATTGAAAATATATCAAATATTTAAATATGTTGTCAATTTGAATACTATGTATATATGTTTACACTAGGTTAATATTGATTATATTTAAATTTATCAGCTATATTGACTCTATTTAAAAATATTATCTTTTCAAATATTGTCTATTGAAAATATATCAAATATTTAAATATGTTGTCAATTTGAATACTCTAATTCAATTTGAGTATTTGAGTATATGAGAAATTTTAGTATTCAAATTGACATATGTTTACACTAGGTTCTTGAATGGATGCGCAGAGATAACTATGCGATCTATTCAAAAAATTAAATAAAAAAATATAATAAAACTTACATTGTGTTAACGATGATATTCCAATTTCCAAGGCTTCTGGATGCAAAACTAGATCGTTCGCTGCGAAGAGTGAAGTGATGATACCTCGTTGTCGATCACAATTTAAATACTTCTAAATCTACGTCATTCTTCCCGAATATGGAGAAAATGCTTGCTAGTCAAGAATCACAGATTGACATACTAGCGCAACACCCGTGTTTGCCTAACCATCTTCGAAGCAATATCTCTATAGAAATGTAATCAAAAGCCTGCTACAAACAAACATACCGCATCTTATTGTCTAATGTATTAGCATCCTTATACAGAATCGCTTGCACTGCGTTTTTATACTCGGGACTGTAACGAAGCAAGAACTTACATATAACAACATCGCTAAGGCTAATGTCACACGACGCGGTTTTTATTACAGATACATTTTCACGTCTTTATCCTTGACGGGTAGACAAAGCCTAGGGGTCCGTAGGACCAGGTTCTATTATATAAATTATTATATTCGGACTTATGTAGTAAGAGCATATATTTAAAGAAATGTAACTTACCTGTATAAACTACTAGCTTGCGCACGTGGCTCCATTCGTTTGGATATCCCTGGGTATAGTTTTTTGGATGAAAAGGTTAGTAGATACGACTTGAAAGCGTATCAAACAAACTCACTTTCTCACTAACAATATTAAGTAAGGATATGGCAGCGTTTCAACGCGGCTTATCATCAGTAGAATGACGGTGCTGTGTGTGGCTAGCCTTAATTTTAGGTCTTGTATTATATCGTTGTACAAATAATTGTCAATACAATTAGAACCTTATCGACTAACGAAAAAACATATAAATAGGAACATGAAATTTGGTAACACATTCATTTTCCCTGGGTGCCTTCCCTTGTCATCAAGTTCAAAGCAGAAATGTCCGTAAGTAATCATGTGATATTGTTTAATAAGCACAATAAATAATTAAGTTTTATTCTGACTATTGTAATGCTCTTTTAAAAATGCTCTATTCTTTTCAGGATACCGAAGATCTATTTAATTTTGTGCCTGTGGAATCTAATTCTGCTCAAGCTCCAGGACAAAGAACACTGGGGCTTTCACGTAAAAGAACAAGAAACGAGAAACCATTATTCTCATACATGAAAAAACCGGTGACGCGTGGTACAAAGATAATTAAAATAGAAATTCACGATGTAAGTAGCTGCTCGTCCAAATCTGAAGAGCCAATATGTAACTGTGATGCCGAAATTTGTGTACAACACGTGGTGAAGTCATTGCTTTTTGACAATGTATATGCTAGTGTCAAGGAAATTATTAGCAAAATTCAAGATGAAATGATGACCACTCAAGCAAATGGATATTCAAACCCATTGTAGTTAATAAGTATTAAGTAATTAATAAGTATTAAGTAAAAATTTTTTAGTTAATAATTATTGTAGTTAATAAGTATTTAGTAAAAATGTCTTAATATTTAAATAATTATGGTATTGTTTTATGATAATTGCGTATAGTATAAGACCTACTGTTTGTGTTTAAACTTAATATGTATACATACTTGTTTACTACTCTTCATTAATCATGACAAAAAATGTATTATGCTGTAACTGTTAATGTTCATTTATAAAAGAAACTAATGAGTTATATGTAAAAGTTATAATTAGCAAGTACATATTCCTTTCTTTCATTAAACCTCCAGTTGTTTATATGTGTAATGATATGCATTCCATATACGAAGCATGGCGCCTGTCATACGAGTAAATTGGAACGCGAGGAATTGGGTGCACGCATTCCGATTTATGTAGCTTTAAATATTACCTATTTTCTGTACTTTATATTATTCTGTACTAGATGATATTTATAACACAATTTGAATAAGTAGATTAAACATATCAAAAAAAAAACAAAATCTGAACTAAGTAGGTATTTAAAACTACTTTGATGATTCCAGATCTTCTCTGTTATTATGATAAAATGTCACGTCATCAATGCCTTTTATTTTAAAAGATTGTTATAAGCTTATTTTATTTTTAATAAATATATTTAATAAATAACGTTGTTTTATTTGTATACCATCCAGCCCATTATACTCGAGTGAGATGATATAAATACGTGATTAAGTTATAATTTTTGACCAGTTAGGTAAGTACTGTAAAACAGTTTAAAAAACAAAGTATCAGTTATAAAATTTATTTCGCTGTTCATCGGATCAGCTACCATGTCGTTGAAAATTAGAGATTCATTGTGTTTATAAACAATTTTATTAGAACAATTCAAAAAACTACGTTCTTAATTGGATGATTCTAGATCTTCTCTGATCTAGAATATCCAATTAAGAACTACTAGTATGGCTCTGGTAGTATTGAGAGGGTCGTATTCCTGGAACAGTAAAGCAGTGGAAAAAAAAAACTTGATGATGATGTGCGTGATAGTTGTCCTTTGATGCAAGCTAGTTTTAAACGGTCAGTTCGGAACTTCATGGAGATGTCAGTGATCCTTCGGCTGAAACAAAAAACAACGCGTGTAGTAGCTCAAATTCTTCATGCCATCGTTGCGCTACGTTAGTTGAGCTCAAAAGTTGAACTCAAAAAATATTGATGCCAAAGACAATGAAAAGAGTGGGAAAGAGGCAGTAAGTGGTCAAACATAGTTCATCAGAATGACGGAAGGAATTAAGATGTCTTAATACCACTTGTACGAACAAAACCAAGTATATAAACAAAGCTCATGGTTAACGCTGGGCTACCGAGTACTTTAATAATAAGATTGACGGCACAGAATAAGTACTAGTAGACTCACGTATAGAAGTCTTATTCAGCAAAGGAATTCAAAGAAATATCTACTTACTAGCCGAAGCCCGCGACTTCGTTCGCGTGGACTTTATGTCTCTGGAAAATGCTCATCAGGCTGAACAACTTTTACTAAGGCGGCATTTTTTTATCTCTTATAGTTTAGCTGGACCATTATGGTTCTGCATCAGGCGTTCCATTTTCCAAAATCATTTATACCCTATATGTTGCCCAGGCTTAATAGCTATATAACAAAAAAGTTCATTCGAATCCGTCCAGTATTTCTGGAGATTAGCGTGTACAAACAGACAAACAGACAGACATTTTTTTTAAATTCTTACTCAATTACTACGTCTCCATCGCCCCCAATATTTTTTTTGGAAATATATTTAATGTACAGACACACTTTTTTTACTGTTTTCTTATATGTATATCTATAGATATAGATTGTCTTTAGTGATATGGTTTAATTTTGCTCGTATCAAAACTTGGTATGTTCTTTTAATAAATTTATGTATGTGTTTTGTATAGATAGGTATTTTTTTTGTATTGTACGCGCTAATTACCTCTTTCTGCCCATTTTCTCTCGCGGGTCTACTAGAAGAATTTTCTTTAGGAATAAAGCACCTGTGTACTAAGTTTACTTAATAACCTGTCATCTATGAGCAGACCGGAATCCAGTCGACATGCTATTGTTTTACTATTGTGTCTGAAGTTTTGCACAGACGACAGGATTAGGTTTGATTTTTAATGAAGTGTACATGAAAACTAATAAAATAAAAAAAACTCGGGAACTTTTCGTTGAAGTGCATTTACTAGAAGTGCATTGCAAGCCAATTTCGTTCTTACTATTCTAGACATACGATTCATGTCACTAAAATTCCCACTCCGGAGTAGCCGCCCCGCGCGTAGTAATAATGTAGGTATATTTTCGATACCTAAACGGGGAGTGACACAGGCCTGTTGACGGTATCAATCTATCTGTGTACATATTTTTCCAATACTGCCATTCTCTGCCTGACTGCTAGGACCCACAGGGACGATTATGCATAAATAAGTACATTTTACTATATTTCTATTTTGGAATAAGTCTATGAAGCGAAAAATTACAGACCGATTGAATCGTAAATAAACAAAACGCCTATCAATGATCAATCTAGTCATGGAACCCCCCTTAGGTAGAGTTGTCTACGTCAACCCTTAAAGCTGCTTACCATGCCCTTATGATAGTCTATTCAGCATTTGTGGGTTGGTGCAGACTCTCTCTCATTATGACACACTGTATTTGACGTGAACCCCCGTTAGACGTGTCCTAGATTATTTTATATGTAATTTTAATTATAATTAGTTTAAAAGTTAACTTTAAAGTTAAAATAAACTTTTTTTAATTTTTTAAAAAGTGTTTTAAAAGCTCCCAAAACAAGTCTGGCGCAGCCGGTAGGATCGGCGGAAAACCTGCATTTTGAAATCGCGTTGTTTCCGCGCTTTTGGTCTCAAAATCGTACCAGGCCCGGGAAGTGATTTAAAAAGCGGTGTGATCGATCTATCGAACCTGTAACAAATAAATTCGACTATCGGGAGTGAAGTGAGTGAATAGTGTCTTCACTATAAGATTGCATAAGGCAAGAATGGTGTCGAGTGAAATGTAAGTAAAACTCTTTGCTTTCCCTCATTTTACCGTCCTGCCCATTTCCCTAAACTTGTGTAATTACGAGTGGTTTTTGAATAAAACGCGCAATTAAATTTTTGCATAGAATAGTAGAGTAAGTGAAATTTTATTATATTTCTGAACAAATAAATAAAATAAATAAATTTAATGTAATGAAAATAAAATTAAAAGTAAATTAAATTAATAGATAATTGTAAGTTATATTACGTATTTCACTCTACGTAATTTTATAGTTAATATTGTAGAGCTAATTTTAGTTAGTGTGTTTAATTCTAAAAAACAAAAATGGAACAACAACAGGGAGAAAGAATTCAAATCATCCCTAATGAAATGATTAAACTCATCCCTATTTTTAAGGGTGACAAAAGACAATTAGGGTTATTTTTAAGGAAATGTGAATTTGTTATAAATAAGTACCAGGGATCCGAGGCCCAAAATGTATACGTCATGCATACCATTACGAGTAGGCTCGCGGACGATGCAGCTGCGCTTATCAGCGAGCGCGAGGATATTATGACCTGGACTGAGTTCCGAGAATTGTTAGAGCAACACTTCGGTGATCCGCGCAGTGAGGAATGTATTTCTATAGAACTAGAGTCATTAAAAATAAAGTCTGGTGAAAGTTATTTGGATTTTTGTAATAGAGTACAGACAGTTAGATCTATTTTAATGTCAAAAGTAAATAAAATTAATGATTTGCAATTAAAACAAAGTAAAAGAACTATATATAATCATATGGCTTTGAACGTTTTCTTATATAATCTGCCTGAGAACTTAGTTAGAATTGTGAGGTTAAAGACGCCCAGTTCTTTAGAAGATGCATTAGCTATTGTTCTCGAGGAAGTTAACTTTCAAACTCAATATAATACGCGTAATAGGTATACATATAGCAATCCATTTAATAAACAAAATAATAACTTTGGAAATAAATTTAGTGCACCTGCCCAACCAACTAGCTTAGTACAAAAAAATAATATATTACCTAAATTTAATTTTGGCATACCTCAAGGTCAGCAAATGAGAGCGCCGCAAATGTTTGGATACAGACCTCAGTTTTCTCAAGCTCAACAATTTATGAGACCCCAACAATTCGGGTATAGACCCCAGTTTTCTGGTTTCCAACCTAACCAAGTAATGAAACCTCAGCAGTTTGGTTACAGGCCTCACTTGCCTAACGCTCAAGCTCAGCAGTTCGGAAATAGGCCCCAAGCTAATAATGCTCAACCCCAACAGTTTGGTTATAGACCTCAGCTGTCAAATATGCAGCATAACCAATTTGGCCGTATTAAGCCCCTTCCTAATGAAACTACGGATGTGTCTATGCGTACAGCCCCCCTTAAGCCTAGATTTGGCATTAACGAAATTACCCTTAATGAGGAATATTATAATACAGATTCTCAATACCCTGACCAGTTAGAACCCTATTATTATGAACCATACTATGACTATAATCAGCATAGCGAACAATTTAATGAAGCTATGATGTCTGAAAATGTAGTAGGTACAGAAGAGCAGCCTTCAGCTGAACCCTCTGAAGAAGCTGAAAATTTTCACATAGTTACAAGAATAATAGAGAAGTCATAGAATTAAATTGTACCCCAAATAGTGGTTTACCTTATATCTATATTCCAGAAATAGATGCAAAAATGATGATAGATACAGGTAGTACCCGTTCATTTATTAGTCCTGATAAGGCATATCAGTATTTCTCAGAACTTATTTACCATGAACCTTTTGAAGTAATTAGCACACATGCTACTAGTACACATAATGAGGCTATGCAAATTCCCCTATTACCTACTTTTAATTCATCAGATTATCATAAATTTTATATATATAGCGTAGACTCACGTTATGATGGACTGGTAGGTAACGATTTACTTAAACTTCTAGATGCAGTTATTGACTTAAAAAATAATATGCTTAGAACTAAAACTGCACAGATACCTATAGTACATTGTTGCCCAAAATTAGTTATGACTTTACTTCCGCGAACAGAGCATCGCGTAGAATTACCTACTAATCAGTACACAGGTGAAGCTATTCTTGAATTTAAGGAATTTAGTGAAGGTGTGAGAATGCCTAGCGCTATTATTAATTGTGTGAAAGGATTTGCTAGTACAGTTATACAAAATAGTACGGAAAATGAAATTACCTTGACTATTACAAGACCATTTAATGTAACCCCTTTTAATAGTAATCAGTGTCAGCTTAACTATACAAGTGATACTAAAGATATAGAAGTAGATAGACTGTTAGAAGAAAATCTAAAGCGCTTAAGGATAGACCATACAAATGAAGAAGAAAGGAAGAAAATAATAGAACTATGTAGAGAGTATAAAGATATATTCTATTGTGACCAATTACCACTTACCTTTACTAATGAAGTGAAGCACCATATAAGAACTAAAAATGAAGATCCTATATTTATAAAACCTTATAGGCAGTCTCCAGCTGAAGCTGAAGAAATTAAAAATCAAGTAGATCAGCTTTTAAAAAATAACATAATACAAGAGTCGTACTCACCTTGGAATGCACCTGTTCACCTTGTTCCTAAAAAACAAGACGCTTCAAATATAAAGAAATATAGAATGGTAATAGACTATAGGAGACTAAATGACTTGACTATAGACGATAAATACCCTCTCCCCAACATGAATGACATTTTTGACAAATTAGGTAAAAGTACATACTTTTCTACATTAGACCTAGCTAGCGGCTACCACCAAATTGAAGTAAATGAAGAGGATAGAGAGAAGACCGCGTTTAGCACCCAGAATTCTCATTTTGAATTTCTTAGAATGCCGTTTGGCTTGAAAACAGCCCCGGCAACATTCCAGCGTGCCATGAATAATATACTCAAAGGGCTACAGGGTATACACTGCCTAGTATACCTAGATGATATTATTATCTTCTCTTCTAGTCTAGAAGAACACATACAAAAACTTAGAATGATATTTGAAAGACTTAGAAAAACTAATTTAAAGATACAACTAGACAAATCCGAATTCCTCAGAAAAGAAGTATTATACCTAGGACATACTATTACTACTGACGGACTAAAACCTAACGATGACAAGATAAAAACTATACTTAAATACCCCCTACCCAAGACTATCACGGAAATAAAAAGTTTTCTAGGACTTATTGGATACTACAGAAAATTTATAAAGGATTTCGCTAAAATTACACAACCTATGACTAAATGCCTTAAAAAACGAAAAAAAATAGTTATAAATCAAGAATATATAGATTCATTTAATAAATGTAAAGAACTTTTGACAACAGCCCCACTTCTACAGTATCCTGACATGACTAAACCTTTTATTCTGACTACTGACGCATCAGCAGTTGCCTTAGGTGCTGTCCTGTCCCAAGGCTCCATTGGTTCAGATAAACCAGTAGCATTCGCTAGCAGAACATTGAGTGACACGGAAGCTCGTTATAGCACCATAGAGCGTGAACTTCTCGCTATAATATGGGCTGTGAAACATTTCCGCCCATATCTCTATGGACAAAAATTCTATATATATACGGACCATCGTCCACTAGTTTGGCTTAATTCCCTTAAGGAACCTAACAGTAAATTAACGCGATGGCGGCTCCGTTTACAGGAATATAATTTCGAAATTATTTATAAAAATGGCAAGCAAAATCAAAATGCTGACGCATTATCGCGTATTAAAGTTAATGCCTTAGATTCCGATGATGACACGACTTCAATGCAAGTAAATGTAGATGACAAAGAACATAGACTGAGACAATACCTGGACGAAGTTACTGAAGAAATTGCGAAACTATCTACTAACAAACCTGAAGAAGAAGAAACCATACTTTTATCAAATTCTTCTACTGCTTCAGCAGACGAAGTTTACCCTCTTCCACCAGTTTCTAGCAGCACAGCTACTGCTCATTCAGCAGATGATTTAGAATCTTTCGGTATACCTATCCTTAACGAGGCTATAGATACGAAGCCTAACCAAATTCTTGTATTCACATGGTTACGAAACGAATTACAGGTTAAAGATCTCTCAAGAGATAAGCAAAAGATATTAGAAGTATTTATCCCCATTAATAATTTAGAATTAATAAAATCATTTTTAAAAGAATACATTAGGCCCAGTGTAAAATATTTCATATATTTCGAAAATGAGCAGCTTAGAAAAGATTTTTCCTTTATTATAACCAGTCTGTTTAAAAGAGATACAGTTCGTTTTTATGAATGCACTGAAAGAGTAGTTTTCGTGGAAGATGAGAAGGAACAAAAGGCTATAGTGTTACAACATCACGAGGGCAAGACCTGCCATAGGGGAATAAAAGAAACTATGCTTAGAATACGTAGGTCATATTTCTGGCATAACATGCAAACTGTAGTATCAGCTATTATAAACTCCTGTGAAGCCTGCCGTAAAATGAAGTATGATAGGAAACCTATTAAACCTATACTCCAATTAACTCAAACCCAAGATTCCCCATTCCAGGAACTTTTCATTGATCTTTTCACTATAGATGGAGTATATTATCTTACTATAGTAGATGCATTTAGCAAGCTAGGCCAGGCAATTAAAGTAGATAACCGCTCCACGCCTGAAGTAATCAGAGCATTAATTAAGTACTTTGCAGCATATGGTACACCTCGCAAAATTACTAGTGACCCAGGTCTAGAGTTCAATAATAGTTTAATGAGAGAATTAATGTCTTTCCATAAAATAGATTTACACATAACTACCCCCAATAATCCCAACTCTACAGGTGTAGTTGAGAGATTCCACTCTACCCTGATAGAAATCTATCGTTTAGCCAAATATGAGCAAAAATGTACAGACGCAGCTTCTATAATGACTTATTCTATCATGTCATATAATCATACCATCCATTCTACTACAGGTCTCACCCCCTTCGAGGTAGTATTCGGACATACGTCATGCAATAGTATATTTAATGTAGATTTCGAAAAACAGTATATGAGTCAATTACTTAAAGATCATGCCAAACGCACTAAATTCTTATATAAATATATAACAAATAAAATTATAGAGACTAAAGAGAAAGAACGAAAGAAAAGAGGAGGAGAACCTGATATGGATATAGATGAAGAAAATACTGTTTTTATAAAAGACATTAATATAAGAAAACCAAAAGATAAACCCCGGTACAAAAAAGCAGTTGTTAAAGGAAAAATAAAACGTAATATAGTTCCAGTTAAGATAGGTTCTCGACTTACTAAAACCCCTATTAAAAACGTTAAACGTCCCCCACAGATTCGTTGTGATGCTGATGACCCTGATAAGGACCAGCCAGGGCCTTCTGCTCCAAAAGATTGAGAACAACCCAGGATTGCTAACCTTCAAGGAAGGAACAGCTGTAATAGAATATGATAAGTGGACCTTAATTAAAACACAGAATTTAAGTCTAGTTTATAAGGATTTAGAAGATAATATAATAGGGTTAGGAAACATTAATAAATTAACTTCAAACAAATTTCACCTGAACTTTAGCAAGGAATTTATAAATTTACAGGATCAGGTAAATTTTATTAAAAATATTACTGTTAAGAAGTATTTACAATTGGTTCCTGTTAATAGAGTTAAGAGAGGAATTTTAAATCCTATTGGTACTGTAATAAAGGCTATTACTGGAAATTTAGATAATGAGGATGCACAAAGGTATGATCAAATATTAAATGATTTAACCTCTAATCAAAATAAATTAAATAAAAAGATAACAATAATTTCGGATATTATTAATACATTTGTGAATTCCTCTAAATTAGTAAGTCATAATTTCATTCAGTTAAATAATAAACTAAAAGAAATAGAAAGAGGCCTAAAATTACTTCAAACTAAAGACAATAAGTATTTCATACAGTCTCAAATTACTGCTATATATCATATGTACTTACATAACTTCCAATTAATATACATTAAGTTGAATGAAATAGAGACAGCGCTAGCCTTTAGTAGAGTAGGAACTTTGCACCAGTCTATAATAGACACTAATGAATTGTTAAACTTCCTAGAATTAGTTAATAGAACGGATAAGTTAATATATAATCCTACTTCGTATAACTTAGTTAAGATTGAACGCTCTATTGTGGTGAAAGCCTATGCAAAATCAGATAGGATAGTCTTTCTATTAGAAGTTCCACTCGTAAGCCCTGAAAAATATACATATTATAAACTGTATCCCTTACCTGTATATAATCCTAATCTTAAACATACCTTAGTTATAATTCCAAAATATTCCTATCTCCTATCAAAGAGTTTGAAATTCAGGTCACTCGCACAACCATGCCGAGAGATAGATGAAACTTACTATATATGTCAAGAAAGAGATACTTACCAAATGATTGAAGACACATGTATCCAGGAACTGATGAAATTCACTGCTAATCCCAAGAATTGCAAGCAGACTCCCATTCAAATAGAAGACTTGAAAGCTGAAATGATAAAACCTAACCGCTATATCCTATATGCTAGACATGAAACATTAATTACTGAAAATTGTGAAGGAGAAGCGACACGAAGATACATAAAAGGTACCCATATCCTAACCTTAGCAGAGGGCTGTGACGTCATCGTGGACTACTTACGCTTCAAATTCCACCGCAGCGAGAGCTTCGATACTTACGAACCGTTACCCGTGATATCTCTACCTGAAGTTTCAACTCCTGATGTTCTGCAGACTCTACCTGTAAACCTGGAAGGAACAGACTTAAGTGATCTGGAAAAACTAAACCAGCAGTTAAAGTACAGTGTCAGTGAAGTGAAAATAAAGGGCATTAAAGTGGAAACAGTGAGCGTATATACTGTAATATTATATGTGTGTATAATTATAAGTTTAACTGTATTGGTTATAATTAAGTATAAGGCTAAACTTTTACATTGTTGTGTGCGAAATCATCCGAACTCTGAAAATCGTCCTTCGGATAATTTCGCTCTTGGTGAGGGAGGAGTCATGGAACCCCCCTTAGGTAGAGTTGTCTACGTCAACCCTTAAAGCTGCTTACCATGCCCTTATGATAGTCTATTCAGCATTTGTGGGTTGGTGCAGACTCTCTCTCATTATGACACACTGTATTTGACGTGAACCTCCGTTAGACGTGTCCTAGATTATTTTATATGTAATTTTAATTATAATTAGTTTAAAAGTTAACTTTAAAGTTAAAATAAACTTTTTTTAATTTTTTTAAAAGTGTTTTAAAAGCTCCCAAAACAAGTCTATCTCATTTTTGGCACACTTTGGGGACTTATCAGTTATATATTTGGGTCCATCGGATTAAATAGGTTTTTATATTCCCGTAAGTAGTTTTTTACAGACAGACAGACGAACGGACAGACGGACGGATTGACAGATAAACGGACAGATAGACGAACAGACAGATAGACAGACGGATGGACAGCGGAGTCCTAGTAATAGGGTCCCGTTTTTACCCTTTGGGTACGAAACCCAAAAAGAACACAATATAATCTTTTAGCTGTGCTAAAAACTACCCTATGTAATTTCCTTGGGTATTAAACTATATCCATATTAAATTTCATCTGAATAGGTTCAGTGGTTGAAGCGTAAAATAAACAAACTAACAAACAAATGTACAAACTCACTTTCGCATCTATAATATTAGTAAGAATAGTAAGTGTTAGTAAGGATTTGATCATAAGAAATGACTCACAACACAGGAAACTTATAACTATCTCGTCTTCATATCTCTAATCTATACGAACCTATTTACTTCTCTCGCTCAACCTTCTAAACGACTCTTCGCCGTTGCTAACAATAACTTCCCTGCGAAACGCTGAATATATTATAAAATATAGGCAAGATAAAGTCGAACGAGCTTACTGCTAATGCCCACGTAACCCTCTCCGCCCCTTCAGATCATAAATACCGTACAATCCTGATAAGCTCCGCTAAAAGAAAAAAGCTACTTTATACCTAAAACGGAAAGTTCGGTGGTTTCTTCTGCCCAAAAGTAGGGTTCCGCAGCCACTTAAGTGTTTGCGGCTTTTTCTTGAATGAATTAATTATACAAACGAGTGTTCACTAATTATCTTAAAAGCTTTATCATATCGAAATAAATGAAAATGAAAATGGTTTTTTAGAAATCTCTTCATCATCAGGTCTTTCTGCGGGAGCACGACCCTCTTTGTACTACGAGAGCCATACTTGGCCAGAGAAGCCAGAGGACTTGGCCTACACTTTCCTCGCTGACCAGACGGGTTGGAGAGGTCTCATTGATGTTTATGAGCTTTGTTTAGCTTGTATTTCGTAAGTCGCCTTCTACGACATCCATGGGAGGGCTCGGAGCGGCCCTATTCTACTCTTCCGACAACATTTACCACACAAATTATCAATTGTTCATTTAATCGTTTGCAACCAGTAAAAAACTTGCACATGTACACGGGCCTTTAGATGTGATCTGTGACTTTGTTTTCATGATAGATAGACGCACGTGTGTTCACAACTTTCCGTCTATGTATATTAAATTTTTATTAAATAAAAAAATAAAAAAATGTAAGCCGCATTAGATAAGGTCTAACAAAATATAATTAAACTATATCAAGGGGGAAATTAGTCCGTAATAGTGAACAACTTTCCCCAAGAAACGTATGTTGAAATATGAAAAATAATTTTTAGCTTTCCATACAAACTCGGTCAACTTGTATGGGAAAAATAATTACTTCTCATATTTGGATACGTGTTCCTTGGGGAAAGTTGTTCATTATCATGGACTGAATTCACCCTTAAAACCTTAAAATAGTTTCAAAATTATTTGTTATCCTTGTATAATGCCATGCGTGGCTTGACCCGTTCAATACCCCAGGTGAAGTAACTTACGAACAAACGTGGCAAAACAAAAGGTTCTTCACAATTTAGTTACATACCCTAAAACGCAACTTTATACCTAAAACGCAAAAAGGAAAGTTAAGGGTAGTTTCTCCTTTCCACCCGACCTTTGTTTGAAAGTTGATCGGACCTCTAATTTTCTTTTGTCCAACAAAAAACAACTGTAAATCGAGTCTATCATTGGAGCATTTTGACGCCCCGTTGAGTTTGCTTTGTCGAGATTTTTAATAAAAGTTGCTGGTCGTAAGGCGTTTTTAATTTAGCTTTCAATTGAATTTTAAACATGAAAAAAGTTTCAGGTCATACTATGAATATCAATTTCAAAGATCAAACGTACTTATCGTTCAAGTTGTGTCGATGTTAGAGGAACTAATTTATTCATCATCATCAGGTCTTTTTGTCTCCACTACAGGAGCACGACCCTCTCTACTACTACCGAAACCATACTTGGCTAGAGCAGAAAGACAACTTGCCCTACACTCTCCACGCTGGCCAGACGGGTTGGAGAGGTCTCATTGATGTTTATAAGCTTTGTTCAGCTATTATTCCCTAAGTGACCTTCTACGACATCCACACGAGGTCTTGGAGCGGCCCTATTCTACTCTGCCAGAAACCACACAACAAACCGTTTTGTTAAATTGATTAAACGTCGTAACTTTTTAATACCTACCTGGCTTAGGTCATTCACAGTCGGTATTAAACACACACTCATGATTAGTCATGAGTAACTTTCGAGCTCTTTTAACTCTTTTTAACGTTTGTGCAGATTTTATGCCACAAAACTTTCTTCCTACGCACTACGTGACTCAAAACCAATTGCGGATACAATATTAACAAAATTTCAAATCAGTTTTCCTTTTCATAAAACAAGCGCATAGCAAATTACATACATGTAAAACCCTGGTAATTTAAATTGACAACGAGGTACGTTGTTACCGTTTCCATTCGCTAAACCTAACTCACATGTCGCAAAAAGGGTCTAAACTTTATTGTCAGAAATAAGTTACGTTAATTTCAACTTAGCTTTAATTGTTCTAGAGTGATTTCCTTGTGGTATACAATGATTTAATAGATTTTGTCTGCATTTTGCCTTTCGTTAGCAAGTAGGTTTTTTTTTCATTCGAATGTGTTAGCAGCTTCAAAAATCTGGCTTTAATGTTAACTACCACGAGATAAGATTCTCGTATGTAAAGGCTTTTAAAGGTAACCACTGGATCAAACGGTATTTTATTCAAGTTTTTTTATTATTCACCAATGATTAACATAATACGAAATGGAAAACAAAATAAGTTAAAAGCTTATAAAATCTGATGAAACCCCTTTTATCAGATTTTATAAGTTTATAACTGACATGAAACAAAAAAAGGATGCACGTACAACACTCTTGACGTCACTGCTATTAAGTCTCGCGCGTACGAAAGAGATAGTGAGATTTCCCCGCCACGCTCCCAGTCCTATATTTGAAATGCTTTATTACTTCATTAACTGACCAATTTTGCTTGCTGTTTAAAATAAAAAACATTTTAGTGGTATTTTTTTTGTTATAAATAAAATATTAACCAAAAACATATACAGTAAAATAGCCTGTTTGTACCTTCCAAATAAAAAATTCTTTAAGCAAATGCCTGCCCAGTCAAGCACAGCTGTGCCATCAACCTCCTCGCAAGATCCAACACGGCAATTTAGAACCGTGTGAATACAGCCTAAGTTTTCCAATGTTAATGTTTTCTACCTTGCGTGTTGAATACCATCTATTCAGTGCTTTTCTAGGTACGTAATTCATGTTTTTAGAGTTTTTTACCCAAAAGGTAAAAACTGGACCCTATTACTAAGACTGTGCTCCGTCCGTCTGTATGTCACCAGGCTTTATCTAATGAAACATGATAGCAAGACAATTGAAATTTTTACAGATAATGTATTTCTGTTGCCGCTATAAACAGAATAAAATAAATATTTAAGTGGGACTTCCATACAACAAACCAAAAAAATTTCATATAAATAAAGGTATGGAAACCTTAGTGTGCGAGCTTTACACGCAGTTGGCCGATTTTTTACCATAATTTTAGTAATAACATTTTTACCTTATATTTACGAAGCAATAAATTTACAACTATTATAGTAACCAAATATTTATGAATACTTCCTAGCAATCTCAGCTTCACTTAAATTATTGTTATTCACCTCGCAGTGACAAGAGGGCGCGGGTCAGACATGTCGACAGATTTATTGCATGTAACCTATGAATGAAGAGGCAAGGCAAGGAAGTATATATGTAAAATATGTAAAAATGTATTTTTCCACAATATTAACAAATCATGAATATCTCATACCGATATCAGCTTCACTTAAACTATTGTTATTCACCTCGCAGTGACAGGAGGGCGCGGGCCAGACATGTCGACAGATTTATTGCATTGTAACCTATGAATGAAGAGGCAAGGAAGTATATATGTAAAATATGTAAAAATGTATTTTTCCATTATATTCACAAATCATGAATACCTCATACCGATGTCAGCTTTACTAGAATTATTGTTATTCACCTCGCAGTGACAAGAGGGCTCGGGCCAGATTGGCGACAGATTTATTGCAAGTTACATATGCAGGAAGAGGCAAAGCAATAGGAATATTAAATATAAGATAAATGAGATATCATAAAATATAGATACAAAACATACTTTTACGAGTACATAACATTTACAAACCATAAATACCTCATACCGATGTCAACTTTGCTAGAATTATTGTTATTAACCTTGCACTGACAAGAGGGCGCGGGCCAAACATAGCGACGGTTTATTGCAAGTTATCTAAGCATGAAGAAGGTCAGAAATATTAAATGTAAAACAAATAAAATATCATAAAATTTAAATACTAAACGTAATTTTATTATTCACAAATCATATGAATACCTCATACCAATGTCAACTTTACTAGAAATATTGTTATTCACCTCGCAGCGAAAAGAGGGCGCGGGTCAGACATGGCGAAAGATTTATTGCAAGTTACCTATGCAAGAAAGGACTATTAAATGTAAAACAAATTAGATATCAAAAAATTTAGATACTAGAATTATTGTTATTCACCTCGCAGTGGTAAGAGGGCGCGGGCCAGGCTGGCGACAAATTTATTGCAAGTTACATAAGCAGGAATAATAAATGTTAAACAAATTAGATATTATAAAATTTTGATACGAAACGTAGTTTTACATAATATTCACAAATCATGAATACCTCATACCGTTGTCAGCTTTACTAGAATTATTGTTATTCACCTCGCAGTGACAAGAGGGCGCGGGCCAGACTGGTGACAGATTTATTGCAAGTTACATATGCAGGAATAATAAATGTTAAACAAATAAGATATTATAAAATTTTGATACAACACGTAGTTTTACATAATATTCACAAACCATGAATACCTCATACCGATGTCAGCTTTACTAGAATTATTGTTATTCACCTCGCAGTGACAAGAGGGCGCGAGCCAGACTGGCGACAGATTTATTGCAAGTTACCTATGCATGAATGTGGTAAGGAATACAAGGACATAATAACGGTTATATGTAAATCAAACTGTATTTCGTCCTACTTTAGTCCTAATATATTTGGTTATAGCAAAAGTACTATATAATACTTACTTAATACTTACATACTTCATTCTCATTAGGGATTGGGTCTGGCTAAAGAGGACTGGTTGCAATTTAGTCAAATGAACCTTTAACTTGCAATTAAGAGGAGTTGCTTTAAGAGTTCCAAGTTTCGTTTTAGACGAGTTTCTACATATATAGAAGAATCACATTTAAGACTAACTCTGTTATTTCATTTAGTCCGTCAACCAGATTAGCCAAAAAAAATGGACGCATATTTTTTCGTTTAGCAAAGTAGTAAAAATTCTGCGATTTACGTCACTCTCTGATGAAAATCGTACTTAATTGTCACGTCACGCGAAATTTAAATGCACTGTTAATTTCATTATTTGCTTATCAGAAAAAATAAAAAACGTATAACAACATTTTTAATGATGTAGGTACATACTTATAATGAGTAAAACATAATTTTGTCCGCACCCGTATTCGATTTTAAACTTTCGTATTGGTAACATTACCTGAGATTAAATTAAATTTCCAATTTTTTATATAATCCAGACTTTCTATATAAAACGACAGTCTTCGACGAATCTTATTCTACTATAACAGTATTAATAGTTCTTCAATATAATTTATAAGAATGTAGGTCGAGGACTGTCAGGATTACAGTCGTAATTTACGACAATCACCTTAATTCACGTTGAGTTATGTCGTTTGAGATTACGACGTTGTCGAATTAAGATGAGAGGTTACGGAGAATTGTCGCTTTTGGTTACGTAATACGCTTTATTTCGTATTTGTAAGTGTTTTATTTCATTTACAAGCTTCAACATAATATAGGTACTTATATGCCATGTAGTTTCCAGGTGAGAATAGGATTGGACCTCTATCTGTTTCTGTGAATGTCATAAAAAGCCACTTTAATTAAATGCTACAAATGCATTTCTAAAGAAGGTGACGTGAGTGAGCAGCCGGTTTTAAAACTTTTCCCACAAGTGCATTCCAAAGGAGGGTTGAAGCTAGGCAGGCAACCGGTCATAAAATCAAAGCCATATTGTTAAAATGATTCCGGTCCCTTTTTAGGGTTCCATACCCAAAGAGTAAAAACGGGACCCTATTACTAAGACTTCGCTGTCTGTCCGTCTGTCTGTCACCAGGCTGTATCTCAAGAACCGCGATAGCTATTTCTGTTGCCGCTATAACAACAAATACTAAAAACAAAATGAAATAAATATTTAAGTGTGGCTCCCATACAACAAACGCGATTTTTATAGATAATGGTACGGAACCCTTAGTGCGCGAATCCGATTCGCACTTGGCCGGTTATTCTTCTTTACTTCGCATTTCGGCATCCTTCAGTGACTATTATCTAGCAAGTTAAATGGTAAAATATAATATCTGAGATTACAATATTATTAGAGCCAGTGCATCGCGTACTTGTAATTTTTGAGCGGGCTATAATTTGATCGTTTTGGAAATCGTAAAATCAATAACTTAGTTTCAAATATAAAATAATCATGGAAGTAACCATAGACATAGAATTTTTTTACTAAAGAGAGTAACTGCCATTCGTGAACTGCCATATCATTTGTATCAAATCAAACTGGCTGGGGTGTAAGAGTCAATGAGTTCCAAAATATAAAAACACCTTAGGCGTAAACACCAACGTAGATATAAAATTTAATAAATCTTGGGCGTATAGTCTTCAAACGTTTATAAATAGCTTTCAGTCGTACGCATATACGCCCTACACTTCGTCTAACACTTTGAAAATACTTAAAAATGATTGCTTTTAAGCCAAAAATACAAAAAAATAATTAAAGAATTGACATTCGGCGTATTCACCACCGTTTTCAGAATTTAAGAACTTTAAATATACAGTTCGATAGCGGAGCGAAAACTGAATAAGATGGCATTCAAAATTTATTATTGGCCTAAATGGTGGTTACGCCTTTTGAGCCGCAAGGTATTGATCGCAGTTCATGCATCTGACGATTACGAATTCATACTGAAACTGCCTCCGTGGTGTAGTGGTTAGAGCGTTCGGCTCATAGCCAAAGGTCGCGGGTTCGATTACCGGCGGAAGCAACGACTTTGTTGTCCTAGTTTGGTTAGGATCGACATTATAGGCTGATCACCTGATTGTCCGATAAGTAAGATGATCTGTGCTTCGGAGGGCACGTTAAACCGTCGGTCTCGGTCACTGTCTTTGACATTGGTCGTTACCTAAAACCATGTCAGAGGCCCTTAATGCGGTTTAAAAACCCTGACACTAAAGTTAGTCACTAACACACACGATAAGAAGAAGACTGAAACCCAGAACGATCAAACTATCGCCCGATCAAAATTTACAAGTGCACGTTGCGCTGGCTCTAATAATATTGTAATCTCAGATATTATATTTTAACATTTAACATCTTCAAACTTCAGATGTTCGAAACTACATGCTAAACACTAAAGAGTAAGTACAAACATATTTGTAAGTGAAAATACATGTTTTGAAAAACCTTGGATAACTTTTCTATTCTGAGGATTTCCTTCCACGAAACAGATAAAGCAATACCATTCGATGACAAACTTTATCGACCTTGCAACGAGCGAATTTCGCCCTTATTACATGAACCTAAAACAATTTTGTCGCAAACTGGTACGGTGAACTACAACAGAAATATACACTTCAATTTTTTCGGTGCTGTGTAAATAAGGGTGAATTTCCTTTGGCAGAATTTAGAATCTACCACACGTAGTAAGCAAACCGCTAGGATATATTACTGCGATTTCTTACAATTTATTGCCGTGGGTGAGAAAAAAGAACGAACGATTCGAAATGCTATCTAAGAGTATCTTTACGATTTTCAGCCGAGTGTACTTTAAGTTGAATGTCTTAAATACAAGCTGTTTCCGATTTACTTCTTTTTCTTCTTCTTATCGTGTGTGTTAGTGACTAACACTAGTGTCAGAATTTTTAAACCACCATAAAGGCCTCTGACATGGTTTTAGGTAACGACCATTGTCAAATACAGTGACCGCGACCGACGGCTTAACGTGCCCTCCGAAGCACGGATCATCTTACTTATCAGACAATCAGGTGATCCGATTTACTTTGTTATTGGTATTCATTGATTTATTTATTTAACTTTTTTACAAATATAATAATCGTTCGTATTAATTAAACCATTAACACGTTCCATGATTTTGCAGCCAGTTTGTGATGTTATGCTGAAGAATAGGGTATTTTACTATGTTTGTTTCTGGAAATATATATTGTATCTTATCTAAAACGAAAACAATTAATATTTTTCCAATCAGAAAATTGTTTATTAAATAATTAAATTCATTGATAATTAGCATTTAAAATATTGGTTTAAGTATATCGGATAGAAAGAAAGAAAGAAAGAAAAATTGTTAATTTGGTACATGAATTAAAAGGAAAAAGAAACATTTATAATCACACAGTAATTATTAGGTACCAAATTGGTCTCCGCTCAGCATTATGTCATGGTGTTACCATTACGCTGGTCTTCCGCGGATGCCATACTTTAAACTACACATAATATTATTGAAAATAATAATAACAAATCAAAGACAATAAAAACAGCAGACCATATTAATAAGCGAACTCCGATATACATATAATATAAATTTTAATACTATTCGCCTATCTAACAAATAATATAGGATAGTGGTGAGGACATCTTGCTATAATTTCTAATGGCTGTGACGTCAAATACGTGCATCCTTTACCATTACTTTACTGCTCACTCTTACATCAGATTAGAAGTCTTACTTATTTTAAAGCACATTCAAAAAAACATTTTTGGTGTCGGTTTACAGTTATGTTACTCTTTTAAATGAAAAAACTTGAGAGGTGTCAAGAAACACCCGGATGGAACGAAGTTCCTTTCGATTATATAGGAGAGAGAGAGACAGACAGAGAAACACGCGCACCCCGCACGGCTTACAACTATAGCAAAAAGTCTCGTTACAACTTTTGGTCTTAATTTTTTTCCGTCAAGCCTCCTTTCGCAACGCGCGATAAGGAACTTCGTTCCAATAATAAAAAAAAAATGACAAATACCGTATTGTTAAGATGTGTAGCGCACTTAATACGTTTCATTCTCTCAGTGAAACAGCTCATTGCAACTCCCACTTGACTTAATTTCGTGGCTCATACATAAACATGAGGGTCTCAACGGTAGATTTTTTTAATCAAGTAATCCACTTAGAGACATGCCTTTGAATAATTGCAATGTTTTGAGCATAGAAAACAAAGTATTGACTTTGTTTGATGGCTGTTTTCACTTAATATTGACATGTTAAGGACATATTTTTTAACAAAATAGTGCCAGCAACATTTTTTTTAATCATCGGTACAGATAAATAAGTCTCTAATGTTCACGAGATATTAATCAAAAGATCACAAAAGCTGAGAAATCATATTGATTATATTTTTTTTACGAAAAATATAGTAACGGATTGATAGCGTCTTCCTTCAACTAATCAACCTCGAAAGTCATTGAAATACTATCCGCTTTAGAAACCTTTACAAAAAGAGTTAAAAGTGGCCGTTTTCAGTATTTTTTGCAAAGGAAACTACAGCGTATTGTATTTCAATGACTTTCGAGGTTCTAATAGCTCAAAAGTTGTACGAGGGTTTCTGATAATCTCACTTACTGAAAAAGATTTTTTTTTGTATTTTCAAGGTCGCTAGCGCGGGTAGGACCCTTATATAAATAGTGCAACTCTTGTTTTGCACCAAATAAAGTTTTTTTTTCTGCTTTTTTTCTTTCTAAATATATACATCAAATCAAATCAAAAAAGCCTTTATTTCTACCAATGCCTACACATACACTTGAATTTACAATTTTACACAGTACTTAAATAAATACATATATAGGAACGAATTACACAGATTGAGCTAGCCGCAAAGATCAAATAAAGGAGAAAGTTGACGCCCTGTCGTATAGGGTGGTCAAAGGGATGGTACAAGAAAGGGATATACGTAAACTACTCCACCAATACGTAGATCTTAAATTATATATGTATGAAAAACTTTGACAGCATTAAGGCTCCATCTACACATAAATCTTATACATTCCAATGTAACCTTTTGTAATTTTGCCTTTGAAGTGAATCTTAAGATATTTGCTCCTTAACGACATGTGAGCTGGACAATAAACAGTATTTATGTTCTGGAGGTCAATTATTGACTATCCAATTGAAATAGAGCACAAAAATCTCAAAACCACGCTTGACTTGTTTTATCTGGTCAGATTTTGTTCTTTAGTTTAATGACTTTATACATTTATATAAATATTTTGATATACGTTCATTGGTAATCAAAATGATGGACTGAATTTGCCCTGAAAATATTAGGACTTTATTAAAAAGCACCTTGTACTGAGATTTGAATAAGAACGCCATTTGTAATTTTCGCGCGCGATTTAGATCAATGGAGTTCGAAATTAGATCGTTATCTAACCTAACAATGTAAAGGTGTGTCTGTCAGAGCGTGAAGTAAGTATCTTCGTTTGTATACTAACTTTATTACACCGTTAACTTGCGAAGCAAAATCTGTGTCTGAACGAGACAATGTAACATTTACTTGCCAGATGTGGTACTTTCGATAAAGTTTCAGTGATTTATATTTTGATTTACTCAACTTTGTTACAAAAACGTAAACGGCGGATTTAAAGCCTTGGGCTTTATTTATTTATTTAAACTTTATTGCTTAAAAAAATTGTTCATGCCACATGGTATTCTCGCCCGGTCAACCATTAGACCAAACAAAAATATGTGTGGCTTGATAAAATTCGTAAATACGTAAACTAAATATAAATATCTACATAAGTATGTATGCCTTTCTCTACCAGTCAACCTACAGGTGTTCGCTACAGCGACCAGTTGGTACAAGTGAGACCAAAGAAGGAAAGTAGGATAATGATATCCCTAAAAAGTTCGTAACACATAAATCTTACACTTTCTTTGCCTAGCCCCCATCCGCCAAGTCCGTACCAACGAAAAGGAACTTTGCTCCAACACCTCAGCATTTTCAATTGAAATAAATACTTAAGCACATATGATACGCATCGACACGGCAAGTTATCAAAAAGGAATTATGCAAATTGACGCCCAAAATCTTGTGACTTAACTCCATTACAAGAGCTTAACTCGATACCTAATGTGGTGTAAAATCTAGGCCTCATTTGAATTGACTCAACTTGTCCAAACAATTTGGGTAACTTTGGGTAAATGTGTGTTAAGACGTGTTTTGTTAGATTGTTTATGAAACTGGAAAATTACACTGAATGACCTGTTTATACAATGTGGAAGGGACATACCCTTAATAAATTGAACCAAGGGCTATAAGTAGACCACTATAGTAAAATGAAATTAAAATAACAGACAATCTTTGAAAAATCGGCTTTTCTATATACCAAGGTGTGCAACCGCTTTTGCAATTTAAATGGGAATGTCGATTTTTTTTTTGCCTGTTGACTGTTATTTTATTATCGTTATACTAAAGTAAAGTAATCGTAAAGTTAAAATTATTTTCATTTTAGTAGATGCTTGTGGAAAAAAGCTAAAGAACTAGGTATTAATAAATTAACTTTAAACAGGAGACATATTAAAAGATGCGCCGTTTTAGCGCATTTACCACGACAAGGAATAGATAATGCCTGGTTATATATTATGTCTCGTTGCCCAAATGACAAACATGTAACAAAATTTAATGATTATTTTGTGGACACGTGGCTAATAGAAAATTCGCCTTTATCAAATTATTGGTGTTGCTTTAAGAAACAACATCGAACCACTAACATGGTAGAAATGTGGCATTCCTCTATTAACAAGAAAATTAAATGTAAGCCGAAAAGTATTGCCCATTTTTAGCACTTTTATTAAATGAGGCTAATTATTATGAAACTTTGCTAAAAACCGACCGAAATATAATTGAAAAACTGGAAGATACCTGTCAAATCGATGAACATATCAGCAATGTTATTGAGCAGTTTATGCAAGGTGAAATAAATATTGACATTTGCATTGAATTATTAATAACTTAACAAATAGCGATGATTAGGCTTAATTTTATAATGAAAAAGCACCATTTATATTACTTGATTTGATACTGTAAGTCTGATTTTGTCTTGTCTTGTCTCAGGTCTGATTTCTTTATCATTATAGTATGTAAAATGGTAATTAAAAATCTGATTGACTAATTGAAATATTGTATAAGACTGCCATTGAAAATTAATCTGTAATTTTGAGCTGTATTTTTATGTAAGTAGTTTAAATTACTATTGTAAGTAAAATTTATAGCTTTATTTTTTTGCTATCGAGCGACTAGTCTTTGTTTTATTTTTATGAAATTTGTACTTCATACTCTATATGGTATTTAATTAACATAATATCAAGTGTTAAGGGATGATTTATAGATACATATTTGTTAATGTTAAATATTATATTTTCAAACTGTGATTTTTTAAATTCAAAATACTAGTTTTATAATATGTTAAAGTTAGCGTTGAGTTTATGGTTGTATAATTATTTGAATTATAGGTACTTTATTGTTTTAGGAATATATCTTTTTATTTATAGTTTGTAAAAAATCAAATATTAATATTATTGTAATTAATCTGTGATTTGTTGTGCCATCACAATTAAGCTAATTGTTAATAACATTATAATAACCATTTTATCTTTTTTTGTTATTTTACTGTTGATTCTTTTATTACAAATAAATATTATTTACAAATCAATATTTTGTCTTTTATCTTTATTTTGAATAAGCTTGTGTTGCTATCTGTACAAAATAAATTTAAAAAATATAATAATAAAAATATTGGGACGAATTGCACAACATATATTTTGAACTGAGTAGGTGAGCTTTTCGTCCCAATCGCAATGGGACGAAACGCACACAAAAAAGGATTTAGAATTCTGTGTGCGATTCGTCCCATTTTTTTTTAAAAGTAATGTCAGCTAAAAAAATTAAATGAATGATATATTATTAATATAATATTAGGCTTACTAGGTGTTGTCTCAGCGCCACCTGTGTGTGTGCTGTTGTCTCTTTCGCACTATTCATAGTCCGTGCTGCTATCTCGTTGCAGGTCACAGTAACGCTTTGTTTTGCACTATGTGCATACGCATTTCACAGTGCTGTGTTCCTGTGATGCAGTGCAGATAACATAAATATGATTTGAGTGCGCACTGTTTCGCCGTTTCCCTACCATTCCACGTTGCATTTAGGTAATAGTTATTTATCGAAGATTGCTATGGATAGAAGGGGTAAGTTGAAGATGGGAGAGACCTTTGCCCAGCAGTGGGATTGTACAAGTTTGATAAAAAAAGGCATATATTAAATTTACAAGTTAAGAGGTGTTTATTAATTTACATACAGACTTATTTTTTGACTGACTGGGTGAAAATGCTAATTTTTTTAATAGGCGATGCGGTTAGCAAACCATCACTACTTTGATTCCTTTTTCCACCTTCTCGCCCACCGTCACCCTAAAAGTGACTGCTTGGAGCGGCAAGATCCAAAGCGCTTTGTCTTCCCTGTTAGGAATAAAGACGTGATAGTATGTACGTATGTATGTTATAGACAAAATTTTCAACGACGCTCAACATCCAATCGGTTGACTGCTAAAAAATGTCATCATCATCATCATCAGGTCTTTTTGTCTGCACTGCAGGAGCGTGACCCTCTCTGTACTAACAGAGCCATACTTGGCCAGAGCAGCCAGAGGACTTCGCCTACACTCTCCACGCTGGCCAGACGGGTTGGAGAGGTCTCATTGATTTTTATAAACTTTGTTTAGCTTGTATTTCCAAAAATAAAGAAAATGTCAGGCATACTCTATTGTGTGTAAATTGTAAATTAAATCAATAAATACTTACCTAAAACTGTCTCCAGTAGCCGTCTCTTCCTTTATGTTATTTATATCACTAATTGTTTTTAATACATTGTGACAATAATACTAAGTAATATAATACCCGCTTTTAAGAAATAATTTAAGGTGCAATTTAATTTTACTCTGTGTCCAACTTATTAATATTCGCGTAATAAAAGAACAAAAAGCGACTATCAGATAGTAACTTCCATTCAAAGTTTTAGTGTTAAAAATCGCGAAACAAAAGAACAGCGGGCACTTTGTAAATCACACAAAAGCGTGCAAAGGAGCAGTTTTTAAGGCTCCTCATTTACTATGCTCTGTCTACTGTTTGTAGTTAATTATAATGGGACTATTCTGCAGTCTTCATGCACTTTTCTGTGGTTTACTGTTTTAATATTCATTGCGCGTTGCACCCCGACATTTTCGCAAAAATACTTTTTGTTTGTTCATAGACTAGACACGCTTGCATTGTTGTGGAAAAGATAGTTTTAATGCAACGCTTTATAATCCCAGTTAAGTTTGTTATTGGAATTTATTACTGAGAGAGTTTAGTGAACACGTCCGTAGCACAAAATAGCCACAATGTAGAGATACAGCCTCCGCCCCTGCTAATACCTACGCTGATTTGTTTAAGAAGCATTTTGTGCGTCGTCGATTTTTTGTAAATTTGTCACAATTTGTGCGTTACAGAACATTTAAAAAAATGCCTTCATATTTTCATCTAGTGAGTCTGTTGTAGTAAGCTAGAAATAAAGAGTTAATTATTTAATCGTTTTTATTTGTACGACGTATACACAAATATTTTTTCGTTTTAATAAACTAAATATTTTTGGTTTCTTAATTACTATATTATGTTCGTACTAAGCTAAAAAGATTTCATATGAAAACAAAAAAATAATTTCTTACACAGAAATAGAAAAAACTGTTGCATAGATAGCTTTTATATGAAAATATAAAGACAAACAATTTTCATAGAATTCGATAGACAAAAAGATACTTTTCAGTCATACTTTAGTTATGGAGTAAAAATACATGGAGTAAAAATATTAATTACTTAATGGAACTACAATATTTTTTTACAAATGGATTAAAAATCCGAAATAGGAATCCTGTGTATGACTGAAATAAGTAAGATATTTTTTGAATAGTAATATTTATATTGAAAAAATACTATTGTTTTTAGTTTTTCCTATTTCCAATATTAAAATTAAAAATTCTATACCAAATCCAATTTAATTCAAGAACTTGCGCGGTTGTTTCTCGTAGGTACTCTAGATTGGAATATATACTATTTGCTGGATCTTCCAATATAATACTAATATTAATGCGAAAGATTATGAGAAAGTAGATGGATTATTACACACTTGACGCCAAAACGACTGACCTGGTAAGAATGAAATTTCGCTTAAGGATTCCACGGAAAAAACTCACGCAGGTTTGTGAAATAATTACTCTTCTTATTCATGGGTGGGTAACGCCGTGTGTTGGTATTATTCGAAACTCAGAAAGCGGGAGCTTAAAAAAACAATTATTTTGACCGAAGACTTATTTATTTAAATTTATTAACTATTTTTTATGGTAAAGCATTAAAATACCATTTTATTCACAAGGCAAAATCGGAAAGGCTAGTTTACGGGCATTGATTTTTCTTACCAAGTGTTCGCTAAAAATTCTTCTTTGAATGAGGCGCGCAACGGTTTATAAAAACGCTACCTCTCTACTCGGATTTCCCCCCCAAAAGGGCCCATAAGTTTTCTCTCCTAACAGTATATTATTATCAAGTCAGTATAATCTATATTGTTTAAAAAAATATAAATCAGCAATGTTTCTTTGTCAAAAAAGAAAAAAAGTATATTCGCAACATGGTTCATCAAAGGTTTACAGAAATAAATCCGCAACATGTTTCATCAAATAAATATAGGTATTTCAAATTAGTCAAAAAGCCACGGTTCACACCCACAACATTTCCCCTTTCAATGGCTACAGAAAGCCTATATTGTCACACTAATATTATAAAGGTCAAAGTTTGTGACTGTGTATGTTTGTTACTACTTCACGCGTAAACGGCTGGACCAATTTTGATAAAATTTGGTATGCGGGAAGCTGACACCCTGGATTAACACATAGGCTTCTTTAGGCGCGGGTAACACCGCGGGGCGCAGCTAGTGTGTACATATTATGATAAATTCATTATTTCAGATGTCAATCCAAAGTTTTTTGTTAGTAGTATTTTCTTGTCCTATGTTACTATACAATTACTACTATACAAATACTATATAGGGTATTTTCCTAAGCGGAAAATAAATTATTTTATACTAATAATTAAAAAAACGTCGCAAAATAATGTCACTTGTCTTTAAACATATCCATTTTAACGTGATTTTTAATTTATTATTGCAGAAAAACTGATAAAAAGAGCGCTATTTGACTCTAAAAAACTATGACGTCACTGTTTGTTTAGACGTTTAGAAAAAGTATCTGATTTGACTAGTTGGAAAATAGCGTATTAACTAGCGAGCCACATTAGGGCTCACGCTAGAAACAACGCTACCCACCAATGACATTCTTGTCCGAGGTCGCCGTTATCGAAAACGATAAGGAGGACTATTATATACTATACAATTAATATAACTTAAAAGTCTATTCAGTATAACTTAGCACAACACAAATAGAAAACGCTGGCTTCCTTAGATCATATAACGACCTACTCAATGCTGGCTTCTAAATCGATATACATGTAAGCTACACATACCCGGGCAAGAATCCTATCTTTTATTCAAGAATTGCTCTCGCTTCATAAATTTGTTAAGCGTTGAAGCTATTTTGGAGGATTCCTCCCAGTTCTTGGGTAAGGTCAATTTTATGCCTCGTTATCCGTTAAAATTGCCATATGATAACTTAATGGCTTTCCTTGATATATAAGGGTTATTCATTACGTCGCTAGAAAATAGTTATACACCTAAAGTGTCAAAACTTTCTAGAATTTTTAACCGACATCAAGAAAAGGAGGAAGAGATCAATGCGTCGCGATTTTTTATTTTTTATGTATGTTTACCGATTATTTGGAATGGGAAACAGGACCTATTTGGAAAATTCTTTTTTTGCTTGAAAGTACCATAAGTATACCCTATACTTACGAGGTGATCCCACAGAATTTTATCAAAATCTGTTGCGTAGTTTGGCGATGAAGTCGGTTTTTATTTATGAAAAATTAGAGAGTATGAAAGATTTTAGTGTAGTTTTTACATTTTCATCTTAATGTATGTATGTAGGCTGTTTCTGGTATTTATCTGTTGAGTAGATATTATGCTCGTGGGTTCTTAATTTGTATTAAAAAATATTGATAGACTTAAAATCATGAAATCATGTCCCGTCTTTCAAAAGCGAAACCATGCTAATTAAAAAAGGTGCTATTGCTTTTTTTAAAATTAATAACAGTAAGCCCAATAACACCTTTAAAAGTTTAATGCTTCAAACAATCATATATTTTAATAGTTAAATAAAGACTTACTGAAAATATAGCCTCATTACAACCACATATACATAAACTTAATTAAAATTTGTAGGTACTCGTATCTATTTCAAATTGACTGGGTTTTCGTCAAAGTAACATGAAACACTTTATTGCTTGCTCACAATAACAAACGAGACAAAATAAGAGTGGAGTGTTTTTCGATAATTACATTGCATTGGTTCGAGTTTCGAAGGTAAGCATTCTGTAATTATTTGCTGACATCTGATATTAGCTATTCCAAAATCAACAATGTTAAATTTAAAACAATATATTTACCTACTAGCCGCGCCCTGCGGTGTTAACCGCGTCTAAAGTACCCTATGTGTTAATCCAGGATTTTAGCTTCTTGCATACCAAATTTTATCAAAATTGGTCCAGCCGTTTGTGCGTGAACAAGGAACAAACATACAAACACCCATACAAGCTTTCGCTTCTATAATATTCATCAATTTGGCCGCATAACATCCACTTCTCCCAAAGATTTCTAAAATGACCGATCTAGAGCTATTTACAATATAATTAAGTGTGATTGAAAGGACTAAAATATAAAAGTTTAAACTTTGTATTAATTATTATTTTGCCTCGCCAAAAATCATGTAAAAGCGGTCTTGACGTTTTGATCTTAATACTTCGTATTTTCTTTGGCATCTTAGCTGAAATAATTAACCATTGCATCAAAAACACCCAGGTAAAATATTTGACCGAGCGAACGAAGCTTCTCTGTTTCAGAGGGGTTACTCCAAAATCGGTACGCAAGGCGGACGTTACTACGTATCCGCGTTTCAGTGTCAAGCAACATTGAGCATTAATGTATGATGATAAAGTCTAATTTGGTTTGACATAGAAATAGGACGTCAATATCGTACGACTATATTATATGGAGTAAAGTTTCGGCAAAAATTTACGTGTCTGAATTCCGGATGTCCATTTTTTCGGCTGTTCTCGCCCACAAGTCACATTCTTGTGAACCTTGATGAGCAGATTTTATTATAAACTAGCTGAAGCCCGCGACTTCGTTCGCGTGCACTTTATGTCTCTGGAAAATGCTCATCAGGCTGAACAACTTTTACTAAGGCGACATTTTTAAATCTCTTATAGTTTAGCTGGACCATTATGGTTCTGCATCAGGCGTTTCATTTTCCAAAATCATTTATACCCTATATGTTGCCCAGGCTTAATATATGTAGCTATATAACAAAAAAAGTTGCATTCGAATCTGTCTAGTATTTCCGGAGATAAGCGTGTACAAACAGACAAACAGACAGACATTTTTTTTTAATTCTTACTCTATTACTATGTCTCCATCGCCCCCAATATTTTTTTGGAAATATATTTAATGTACAGACACACTTTTTTTTACTGTTTTATTATATGTATAGATTTTGAAATGGCGGAAATATAGAGGTGGAAATCTTTAAAAAAAATCCTCATGCAAAATCTGGAGCTCTACAGTGTCTACAGCTCACAGATCCTCTAGATCTATAGATATATGATACAAGAACCTGTTCTTGTTTCATTTAGTCTGAATAAAACACTGGCGTGATTCAAATAAGCCTGATTGCCATTACAGGAAATCTTTCACAATTCTCAGACCCTCCTCAAAACATTATTACAGTCAAAATAAATCTGACAGTACAAGGGATTATTGTCAGTAGTTGTTAGCCGAATAATATCTCAGATCTGTTGTTTAGTACATCGCCAGTCTAATTTATTTATGACTAGCCGAAGTCAACGACTTCGTTCGCGTGGACTTTATGGCTCTGGTAAATGCTCATCAGGCTGAACAACTTTTGCTAAGGCGTCATTTTAATATTTCTTATGGTTTGGTTCTGCATCAGTAAAAGTTTCATTGGAATCCTTCCAGTATTTCCAGAGATTAGCGTGTACAAATAGACGAACAGGCCAATAGACAAACGGACATACATTTTTTTACTGTTTTATTATTATGTAAAGTTATAGAAGTGAAGTATAATAAAACTATAATTGCCACCACTTACGTGGCCTGGCCAAAAATGTATGTTTGTTTGTTTTTCATGTGTGTAAGTGGTCAACATTGGTGACAGATTTTTCAAGCTTCCTAAAGTCATTTGACTAATTGAGCGCAAAAGTTGAGTACATTGCAAAAGGCAGTACTTAAAAACTACATTTCTTTTCGCGCCAGTGCTGTAACTGACGCTTCATGCTCATTGCTGACCAATCAGAGCGGCTGCCGTATGTCACTGCGTCATTAGCCGACAGTTAACGCTGCGTCACGCGACTCTCATTTAATATACTTAAATAAATTTTGCGGGACCATTTTGAGCGATAACATTATTTGAGACTCTTTGACCGAGCGAGCAAAGCGTCTCAGAGAGATTGGCCAAAAATGCTTTTGATCGCATTTCTCAACTGATTCTCGTGAAATTTCGTGATAAGATTTGAAAACTATAGCCAAATTTTTTTCATTAAAATTTTTGATTTTTTTTTTGAAAAGCCGGAAATATAGAGGTTGCAACTTTTTTTAAAACTAATGTTTCAGCCATTTCGAAAAACAATTGAACAATTTTTTATGTGATAAACTTTAACGGATTAGGGTGCCTCGCGAGGTCTTCAGCTCACAAAGCCACTAATAGTATTATGGTTCACGGGTATTTATTGTAGCATTATTTGTGGACATCATTTTGCTGGTGGTGGGCTTTTGCAGTGTGTGAATATACACTGCAAAAGCCCACCACCAGCAAAATGATGTCCAAAAATAATTAAGTTCCATGACAATACGGCAAATGAAACGATTACGGGCATAAATTGCATTTTCCGGTCGTGTGAGCACTGTGGGCCGTTGCTTCGGTACGCCCGTTGAGATTTTACGGCGCATGTGGTCTGCCCGCCATCATTATTATGTAAAGGGAAATGTACACGGCTCTGAAAGTAGCCGAGTGGTTTGTTAGCTTCGGATTTTTACCTAACTGCACCACATGAAAGGTTATTTCTTTCTAGTGCTATATATGTATATTAAAAAAGCGGATTTTTGGTCGTGTGAGCAGTGTGGTCCGTTGCTTCGGTACGCCCGTTGAGATTTTACGGCGCATGTGGTCTGCCCGCCACCTTTATTATTTAAAGGTAAATGTACACGGCTCTAAAAGTAGCCGAGTGGTTTGTTAGCTTCGGACTTTTACCCAATCGTGCCACATGGGAGGTTATGTATTTCTAGAGTAGGGTATGTAAGTTATAAGGCGGATTTTTGGCGCCCAACTAAGTATGTCTTATTTTTATTTTATAAACTTATTAAAAAATATTACATTATACAACGTGGAAGGGACATACCCGTTATTAATCGTACCGCGGGCTATTCTTCATCACTATAGTATAATGATAATAAAATTACAGTCAAAGAACAAAACAAAATCGACATTCCAATACAAATTACTCAGGCGGCTGCACACTTTCCTATGGGAAAGTCTTTTTTAAAAGTATGTGATTGTTATTTTACTTTCATTACACTATAGTATTGCCCGTTGCATGATCTATTATGGGTTGTATATATATTTAAATGTAATTTGAAATCAGAAATCTATACACGAATAACCTCTCTGATCTAAGCGTGTTTGGTACTGGTATTAGTATTGATGATAGACATTATAAAACGTGACAAAAACAGCAGAGGTCAATAATATCCCTAACGATCATTAACAAGTTTCGATGAAGTTATATACATTAGGTCGACAGTAGGTAATAAACTGTCTTATAATATAAGCATGTTCCTAAAATCATAATAATAATACGCATAATTTTAGTTAAAGTATATTATGCTTATTTTCTTTACATTTAGATAATAATTTCTTCATGTCTACAAAAATAGGTATATTATCTGCAAAAAGATTGTTTCATAGTTTTTACGAGGAATTATATATGTATATTTTATTCGAGTTATATATGTATAACTAACATGTGTTTTATATATGAGTAGGTAGTTAGTTTAAAGTATATGATTAACTTTAGGTAAAAATATAACTTCTCACTACTTTAAACGCTGAAATTAACTGAAGTTGTTATATAACTAACTAGTAGTTCGCCACGAACTTAGACCTCGCGATTATATCTTCTACTACCAAGCAAAGCAAGCAAGCAATCCAATACACGACAGTTGAACACAATAAACCGACTAAACAAACTAAACCAAACTTTAAACAAGCAAGACAACAAAAACTCATACGTTTGTAGAAAAAATCAAGTCAATCTTGTAAACTTATGAAAAAAAACCATAGCGAGTTCTAAGAGTTTTAAAATTTTTGTTGGACATATACTTATCTTTAGAATAGTGGTCAAGACATTGGCCTTGTAACTCTGAAGTCGCGGGTTTAATTACCACGGGAGACATGCATTTTTAAGAAAGTTGTTCAGTAACCGGGACTGAATTCACCCAAAAATAGTTTCAGTATATTTTGTAATATCGGCTCAGTCAGCTAGACTTCGCGAGTCACCCTAAACTCGTTCAAGTATAACGTATAAAAAAGTTGTCCAGACAAAAAAGTTGTTCAAATAAAAAAATTGCGTTTTTATAATGGCAACAAAAAAGTCTTATGACATTTTTGAAAATATTTTAAAATTGCGGATATATGACAGTTTTAAAATTTTGAACACCCATATTTCCGCCATTTTGAAAAATTTCGAAAATCTGGCTCGACAAAAAAAATCTATTTAGTTGCTGAACCGGCTTACAAAATTTCATAAGAATCGGTTAAGAAATGCGACCTGTAGGCGAGAACAGACAGACAGACAGACAGACAGACAGACAGACGGACAAAAGAATTTTTGGCTAATCTCGAAACTGAGACGCTTCGCTCGCTTCGCTCGCTCGGTCAACTAGCTGTACCTACGAGCTTCGCTCCCCGTAGGAAATTCGGGATAAAGAGTACCCTATGTCCTTTCCCAAGCCTCAAATTATATATTCCAAATTTCATACAAATCGGTTCAGTAGTTTAAGCGTGAAGAGTTACAAACAAACAAAGAAATATACAAACTTACTTTCTCATTTATAATATTAGTAGGATTATAATACATTTTCAAATGCGTAATACGATTTAACAAGCTCCTTTAATTTGATGTTTACAAAGTTAGCCTTAAAACTTTATGCGTTTCAATACAAACCCGCCTAAGAAAACCTGAATAATTAATCATGTTAAGTGGCTATCGACATCATAACTCCGCCCTACCCTGAAGTTTTAATGTAAATACTTAAAACACCAAAGAATTCACTAAGTACCTACTGGAACAATTAATTTAGGGTTTTTAGATTTTTATACTGGCAAAATGACATTAATTTATAAATTAAGTCATTAGAAGACGATAAGTTTAGAAGACTTAGGACTTGTAGGTTGACTGGTAGAAAAGGCCTTGGGCCTTAAGTCCGCCTGTACATTTTTGTAATAAAGTTTAATAAATAAATAAATAAAATAAGTTTCACATTTATAGATCAGAATCGCTATATTTTTTAATAGAAAAAAAATTTTCGCTTTTGTGTAAAAATAACTTTGCTGTGTGTATATTTGTGAATATGTATTTTTTTCTTTCTTTCTTTTTTTTTCATTTATTTGGATATCAAACTATGACACAATACATTATTTTTAGATAAATTATATCTAGAATCTTAATAACTAATACATTTAATTGTGTCACCAACTACGATACCACAGATTAATGAGCAAATGTTAGTTAAACAGGTTTCCTATGAGTATGTGGCATGTCCACATGTACGGTACGCCCCCAAAAATGGAGCCACAAATACATTACATACAAACAACATAATTCTTATTTCAATAAAAGCATTGTTGTATTTGGTTTCTTCTTGTTCGTGTCAGTCGCCATAAGTTTTAAAGAATTAAAAACCTTATCTAAAATACTAGCTTAGTGATAAAATAAAATAGTTTAAGTTTTTATCATAGAAGATACTTTTACAAAAAAACATTTTTTTTTAATTTACCCCATTATTTATAAAAAATTACAAACATTTGCTAAACCAATTTTATTGAAAATATGTTTTGTCTCGTTCTTTCAGTGTTGAATATTGAGACGAGGAAAAGGGACAACACGTGTTTTAACTAAAAAAACTTCAGTGGTTTAAGTGTGAAGTGGTAACAAACAAATATACAAACTCACTTTCTCTTTTATAATATAAGTTAGGTGATGCGACATCTTGAGCAAATAATAGGTATAGTGATCTTCGATATTCTGAATTTAATTTGGAAGATCTGCAGTTTGTAACGATAGGTCATATCATGAATATGTAGAAATGTGACTAGGCATTCCTTTGAAGAAAATATATTTCAAGATTTCCATTCTTCAGCTGAATTTTTACGAAGTACATAAGTAATTTAATATTGATACGTGTGTACGATATTCATATACTTAATGTATGTTAGAAGAACAAAAAGATTTAGATTTATAATAATGCATAGCTATTTAATTACATTAATTCATTAGTTTAGTAAAAGCTATTTGTTACATTAACTTAGAAAGTGTCAAAAGGTCGATTTTTAGGGTCTGTCTGTCTGTCTGTCTGTCTGTCCACGGTCCTACTCAGAAACTATAAGTGCTAGAAAGCTGTAATTTGGCATGGATATGTATATCAATCATGGGAAAAGTCGTAAAATAAAATATGGAAACAAATTTTTTTTAGGCTAGCTGCCCTACATGTAAAGAGGAAGTCAATATTTTTTTTCTTTACAAACACATTGTGTGGGGTATCGTTGAATTGGTCTTTAAAAAATATTGTGAGCTTGGCAACACTATTTTACGATTTAGGGATCCGTGTCTAAAATATTTCGGTTTAAAGTGAATTTTTTCGTTAAAGTCACGTGTCATCTATCTGCTAAACGGTTATATATGGACACGTGGAAAAAATCACAGCTATAGTATACATAATGTAGTTCATAGAAAAACTATCAGAGCTAAATAGGGTTAACAAATTAAAAAGTTGTAGGCGATCAACTTAAAAAATGTACTCGAAAAGGAAAATTTCATATGATACTTAGACTTTTTAGTGGTATGAACTCAAAGTTGGCATTTACAACTACTGAACCCTACACTGCGCGTGGTTCGACACGCACTTGGCAAATTATTTTTGTATGAGTATAATATATTCCAAAACATAAATTCATAGTTTTATTTAATCACATAGTACCTGTTTTATCACTAACAATTAAAATAATATTTATAATATGTCAATAAATACAATTTACCGCATCGAACATTCTTTGTCGTATTAGACTAAAGATATTATAAGCTCCAGTTCCTCGATCAGCTTTTACAATTTACCTGAGAAGAAAAGCAGTTAGCATAGTATACGTTTATTCTTCCCTCACGGAAGTAGGTTTCTATACCTGCAACTTTTTACAAATCTTACATACAAACCATCAAGGATAATTTGCCTTTTGCTAACATTCTCATTCATACTAAATAAGTTATTTAGGAGTAATTAAGTGCAAAATATTTCACAAGGTACCTAGTTCAGTAGCTCATTTTAAACAAGTTTATCTGATAAAAGTATATTTGCACCTGTAGAGTTCATTTGTCAAAAGATCCGAGCTATCCTTAATCGAATCGATTTTCCCCAGGTTTGGTTAGGTTAGGTACCTATCTCATCCAACACATATCACTAACTTATCATGCCTAACCCACGTCACGCTAGGGTTGCCTCACGTGAAATTTAATACCGTGTTTTTGAAGTTTAGTCTAGTTTAAATAGTTTGTACAAGTATTTTTAACCAATTTGCAAAAAGGAGGAGGTTATCAATTCGTCGCGAGCTTTTTTAGTATTTTGCTATATGTTCCTTAAAGAAAGTTGTTCAGTATCAGGGACTGAATTTACCCTTACAATAGTTTCAACATGTTATAATATTGTTAGATCTTACATACAAACCATCAAGGATAATTTGCCTTTTGCTAACATTCTCATTCATACTAAATAAGTTATTTAGGAGTAATTAAGTGCAAAATATTTCACAAGGTACCTAGTTCAGTAGCTCATTTTAAACAAGTTTATCTGATAAAAGTATATTTGCACCTGTAGAGTTCATTTATCAAAAGATCCGAGCTCCCTTAATCGAATCGATTTTCCCCAGGTTTGGCTAGGTTAGGTACCTATCTCATCCAACACATATCACTAACTTATCATGCCTAACCCACGTCACTCTAGGGTTACCTCACGTGAAATTTAATACCGTGTTTTTGAAGTTTCAGTCTAGTTTAAATAGTTTGTAGAAGTATTTTTAACCAATTCCCAAAAAGGAGGAGGTTATCAATTCGGCGCGATCTTTTCTCGTATTTTGCTATATGTTCCTTGGGGAAAGTTGTTCAGTATCAGGGACTGAATTTACCCTTACAATAGTTTCAGCATGTTATAATATTGTTAGATCTTACATACAAACCATAAAGGATAATTCACCTTTTGCTAACATTCTCATTCATACTAAATAAGTTATTTAGGAGTAATTAAGTGCAAAATATTTCACAAGGTACCTAGTTCAGTAGCTGATTTTAAATAAGTTTATCTGATAAAAGTATATTCGCACCTGCAGAGTTCATTTGTCAAAAGATCCGAGCTCCCTTAATCGAATCGATTTTCCCCAGGTTTGGTTAGGTAGGTTAGGTACCTATCTCATCCAACACATATCACTAACTTATCATGCCTAACCTACGTCACTCTAGGGTTACCTCACGTGAAATTTAATACCGTGTTTTTGAAGTTTCAGTCTAGTTTAAATAGTTTGTAGAAGTATTTTCAACCGACTCGCTAAAAAGGAGAAGGTTTTCAATTCATCGCGTTTTTCTATGTATTTTCACCGATTATTCGAAGACGCATAGGCCGATTTGGAAAATTCTTTTTTTGTTTGAAAGCGTTTTACTGCTGAGGTGGTGGTAAATTTTATCACAATCAGTTGTGAAGTTGGAGGTGAAGTCATATTTTAATTTTCACAATTTATGAAAAACAAGTCTTGGGAGAGCTAGATAATATTTATAATATGTCAATAAATACAATTTACCGCATCGAACATTCTTTGTCGTATTAGACTAAAGATATTATAAGCTCCAGTTCCTCGATCGGCTTTTACAATTTACCTGAAAAGAAAAGCAGTAAGTATACTATAATAATAATAGTAATACTTCCTGTGGCTGATATGATGATATGATGAAGTATAGTATACGTTTATTCTTTCCTCACGGAAGTAGGTTTCTATACCTGCAACTTTCAAATTCGCCCTTACACAGTTCATTTGTCAAAAGATCCGAGCTATCCTTAATCGAATCGATTTTCCCCAGGTTTGGTTAGGTTAGGTACCTATCCAACACATATCACTAACTCATCATGCCTAACCCACGTCACGCTAGGGTTACCTCACGTGAAATTTAATACCGTGTTTTTGAAGTTTCAGTCTAGTTTAAATAGTTTGTAGAAGTATTTTTAACCAATTCCCAAAAAGGAGGAGGTTATCAACTCGTCGCGAGCTTTTTTCTTATTTTGCTATATGTTTTTTGAAGAAAGTTGTTCAGTATCATGGAATGAATTCACCCTTACAATAGTTTCAGCATGTTATAATATTGTTAGATCTTACATACAAACCATAAAGGATAATTCGCCTTTTGCTAACATTTTCATTCATACTAATTAAGTTATTTAGGAGTAATTAAGTGCAAAATATTGCAAAAGGTACCTAGTTCAGTAGCTCATTTTAAACAAGTTTATCTGATAAAAGTATCTTCGCACCTGCAGAGTTCATTTGTCAAAAGATCCGAGCTATCCTTAATCGAATCGATTTTCCCCAGGTTTGGTTAGGTTAGGTACCTATCTCATCCAACACATATCACTAACTTATCATGCCTAACCCGTCACGCTAGGGTTGCCTCACGTAAAATTTAATACCGTGTTTTTGAAGTTTCAGTCTAGTTTAAATAGTTTGTAGAAGTATTTTCAACCGACTCGCTAAAAAGGAGAAGGTTTTCAATTCATCGCGTTTTTCTATGTATTTTCACCGATTATTCGAAGACGCATAGGCCGATTTGGAAAATTCTTTTTTTGTTTGAAAGCGTTTTACTGCCGAGGTGGTGGTAAATTTTATCACAATCAGTTGTGAAGTTGGAGGTGAAGTCATATTTTAATTTTCACAATTTATGAAAAACAAGTCTTGGGAGAGCTAGATAATATTTATAATATGTCAATAAATACAATTTACCGCATCGAACATTCTTTGTCGTATTAGACTAGTCGTATTATAAGCTCCAGTTCCTCGATCGGCTTTTACAATTTACCTGAGAAGAACAGTTAGTAAGTATACGTTTTTTCTTTCCTCACGGAAGTAGGTTTCTATACCTGCAACTTTCAAATTCACCCCTGCACAGTTCATTTGTCAAAAGATCCGAGCTCCCTTAATCGAATCGATTTTCCCCAGGTTTGGTTAGGTTAGGTACCTATCTCATCCAACACATATCACTAACTTATCGTGCCTAACCCACGTCACGCTAGGGTTGCCTTACGTGAAATTTAATACCGTGTTTTTGAAGTTTCAGTCTAGTTTAAATAGTTTGTACAAGTATTTTTAACCAATTTCCAAAAAAGATGAGGTTATCAATTCGTTGCGAGCTTTTTTAGTATTTTGCTATATGTTCCTTGGAGAAAGTTGTTCAGTATCCGGGACTGAATTTACCCTTACAATAGTTTCAGCATGTTATAATATTGTTAGATCTTACATACAAACCATCAAGGATAATTTGCCTTTTGCTAACATTCTCATTCACACTAAATAAGTTATTTAGGAGTAATTAAGTGCAAAATATTTCACAAGGTACCTAGTTCAGTAGCTCATTTTAAACAAGTTTATCTGACAAAAGTATATTTGCACCTGTAGAGTTCATTTATCAAAAGATCCGAGCTATCCTTAATCGAATCGATTTTCCCCAGGTTTGGTTAGGTTAGGTACCTATCTTATCCAACACATATCACTAACTTATCATGCCTAACCCACGTCACGCTAGGGTTGCCTCACGTGAAATTTAATACCGTGTTTTTGAAGTTTCAGTCAAGTTTTAATAGTTTGTAGAAGTATTTTTAACCAATTTCCAAAAAGGAGGAGGTTATCAATTCGTCGCGAGCTTTTTTCGTATTTTGCTATATGTTCCTTGGAGAAAGTTGTTCAGTATCAGGGACTGAATTTACCCTTACAATAGTTTCAGCATATTATATATTGTTAGACCTTGTATACAAACCATCGATGATAATTCGCCATTTGCTTCTAATTCATACTTAATAATTTAATTAGGAGTAATTAAGTGCAAAATATTTCACAAGGTAGGTACCTAGTTCAGTAGCTCATTTTAAACAATTTTATCTGATAAGCGTATTTTTTGGTACGAAGTTTCTTATCGTGCGTTGCGAAGGAGGCTAGACGGAAAAAAATTAAGACCAAAAGTTATAACGACACTTTTTGCTATAGTGTAAGCCGTGCGGGCGGCGTGCGTGTGTTTCTTTGTCTGTCTTTCTCTATCCTAATTAATCGAAAGTAACTTCGTTCCATCCGGGTGTCCGTTGACATCTCTTAAGTTTTTATTTTCTTTATTCTATAAATTTTTACTCTTGTTTTTATTATGTATGCCCGGGCTTTCCAGTTTCATATACTTACCGAAATATATTTTAAAAAATCCTCACCTGCACATTGCAGCATTTAGGTGATCTTGTTGTTATTTATGTAAATTAAACTTATTACAAATTGGACGAGTGTTTAAACGATAAATAATTTAATTAAAATTGACACTATATACTAAACCAAATAAGCATTGACACTACTTTCATACTTATAAGTCTTATAACTTGCCAACAATTTACTAATAATAAATATCTAACAATGTTGCTGAAAACTACAAAGAAAAATACTATTTAATTAACATTTAAATTTATAAATTAACTGCATGTCATAAAACTCCCTTGCCGTTCCACTTTTTGATTGCGATACCCGACAGGGTTCATAATGTACCTAATATAAGACAGTGACTTTAACTAGTTAGAACTGATGAACATTATGAAATGCAATAAATAATTTGAATTAAAAATTGTTAAAATTAAAGTTTTAACGTGTTTTTGTTTTAGGCTTTTTTTAAGTTTATCAGTAAAAGTAATCTTGTTCAGTATCAATGAATGATCTTGTCTACAAAATATTTACATAATCATTACGCCATTTGTTTAAAGTATACTTGTACTTTGGAACAATAAAGTTTGATTAAGTAAAATAAAATCGGAATAGAATTAATAAAATGTTTCTCACTCTGGTTTATCGCTGCACATGGTTATTTTCCATAATACCCGAAAGGTCGACCGCAGCCGACGGGTGTTATCGCCCCGTGAAAGTGTCCAAAACTTTTATCGATAAATAAATCTTTCTTCGCGCTTAACCCATATTTTTACCAGAACTAATGCGCAACGTAACAAATAAATTTTCTTAGAAGCTGTCTGTTATTCTTACCCTGTGCATTTTTTAAATCATTTTTTATTAATAGCCAGTACCTACGTAACTTTAGCGGTGTGGTATCCGGCAGAATAGGACCACTCCGAGTCTTTCCGTGGATGAAGACTAAGGAAATACAATTGTAGGCCAAATCTACTGGCTGCTCTGGCCAAGTATGGCGCTAATAGTATAAAGGTGGACATGCTCTAAAAGAGGCTTAAAGATTTATTCGAAAATTTTCAAAATGTAAGAAATATGGGGGTTGAAAACTTTAAAAATCATAATACGTAAAAAAAAATGATATAATTTTTTTTTTAGTTTATATTTATTTACTAAGCATGAAGAATTTATGAATATAAAATAAGCGCAGACAAAAGGAGTCTTATGCCAGCAGTAAGTTTATAATATCTCATTATTATGATAAATTTGAATGGGCAAGCCGTACAATATAATGATACATTAGCATAAGTTTATCGGATGCGAATTTCTACGATAATTTAATAGGTAGTTCGTAATTAGCTCGTAATTGGCTATCAGTTAAAACAAATCAAACTAATAAAATGAATTCAGTTTGAATTAAGTACTTATAGAAAATTAAATTAGTGTGTGAAATGGGGAAAACATTTTTTTTCAACACATTCGCTCGGAAAGTGCTATTTACCACACTGAATTTACTTATGTAATACCATTCATTACGCACACATTCGAAATCGTGCGGTAAGTGTTTTTTTTAATGTTTTAGGAATAAGATTCTATAAATCCAAAATATCGAATATTATATTTTTGAAACATAAAATCTCTGCATGCAGCCAGCCTAAACTTATACCGAAACCTTGTTTTACTCAAATTATTCTATTTTATATCCTAGTACGTGAGTAAAATTTTTGTAACAATACTAAAATGAGTTTATAAATTGACGTTTGGCTGTTGGTGGATTAATTTCTGTGTCTCTCGCATCACTACAGATTCGCGCGAAATGCGCATGCGCGAAATGCGCATATGAAAACTAAGCGCGCGATATTTCAAATTTTCTTTAGCGAGTTTTTTTTTTTTTTTAACAATGAAGTTCTTTTTTCCTCACTAATGTGTTGAAAAACGTAGTATGGCAAACGTGTGGTATTGTCCATTACAAGTCTCGGCTCCATAGACAAACGCTCGGGCTTCGCCTGCTAGTTTGTCAACCCGCCTCGACTGCTGTAATGAACAATTTACCACACTTGTATCATAAACTACTATTTCGATCTCCTCAGTGCTTCGGAAGGCATGTATAAGCCTTTGCGTCCGGTTTTAATCATTGTATCATTATGGCAATCGCTAAGCTATGTCTGATGCCCATAGGCAGCCTAAAAAAATGTGTTTTTTCTATGCTTATTTGGGAGCAAAAAAAAACTTTGAATGGACTAGGTGCTTGTCTAAAAGCCGTGTCCTGAATCTAAAAACTGATTGAGGGAATGGGCGAAAATATAAATCATGTTAATAGGCAATGCGGCTAGCAACCCATTACTATATTGATTGCTTTTTCATCTTCTTGCCTACCATCATGCTCAAATTGGGTTTTGAGTCTTGCGGCCCTTGCCTCTTACTGCTTAGAGCCGCATTATACAAAAATCTGCCCCATTAGGGAATGAAGACGTGATAGTATGTATGTATGAAAAATCTGACACCGGTGTTGGCCACTTCTATATACGAAAACCAAAACACTTCTAGTTTGTTCCTTCTTAAATATATACATAAAGCTTTTATTCCCAGTGTCACTACATGACATCCGCTAAATTATATCAGATGCTTGACAGCTTGAATAATCTAAAAGCATTTGGTCACTTACCTTTGGAAAACATAAAAAACTAAATATAAATGTATAGTACGAACGCAATGAACTCTCATAAGCAAAGCTCACTTAGCTCAAGCTACCCGCCAACATTAACCTGCCACTCCAAACAAAAGGCATTAACTACTTTGTTCGTTTTACTTGCGTATGTATATATGTATGTATGTCCAACAGAACTATTTTTTAACTCCCGGTCAAAAATAAAAAAGAGGGGTGTACGTTTGACGTTAATGTCTGTCTGTCTGTCTGTGGCATTGTAAAGCTCAAACGGATGAACCAATTTCGAGCGGTTTTTTTTACGTGACAGCACAGATTACTAATAAGTTACTACGTAAGTGACAGCAAGTTCCCTTGCGATGTTCTTAGATATGTTTGATGAAAATTGGTTAGGCCGGTTAAAAGTTATTAAGTTATCGCTTGAAAGTCGGGGTAGTTAGCCTGTCAAATAATAGATGGTGGTAAACTCCTATTTTAGTTCCTCCACCCATCACTAGATGGCGTTTATACAACGTGTTAATAAAATAACGCAAAACCTCTCAGATGGTACTTCAGCCCATGAAACTAAACAACTTTTTTTCTACAACTTTCACAAAACCAAAAAAAAATATTTGAATTTTTATACAAATTGATCAGCTGATCGAGTCAATTTGTTATTTTATTTTATTAACACGTTGTATATGAAACTATCAAAGAAATTACACACAATGATATTTCTTTGGACACTATTTAAAAGTCTGGGTTTTTTATCTGCCTGGCAAATAAACTAGCTGGTCTGGTTTGTATTGTTTAATACTAGCGCCATACCACGGTTTTGTACTAGTACCTATGAATATTATATATACTTATAATACCTTCATGTAAATCTTCCAGGAAAAATGCTGTTTAAGTTTTTGTGTCTATCACTTCCAGAAGTACGCGACATAAAAATTTAATTTTTATAAATATTATATAACCCCCTGACAGAAAGAGCGGTGCTTGCCGCCAATCTGTCTGTCTGTCTGTCTGTGGCATCGTAGCTCTCGAACGGATGGACCGAATTTAGAAAAGCAAGTTTTCTTGCGATTTTTTTAAACTATGTTTTTGATAGAAATCGGTTCAGCCGTTTAAAAACTATTGAGGGTGAACGTTCAAAAGTCTTGAAAATTTTTAATAGAGCAAATAAACTTGATTTTTGAGCAGCAAATCGTTCGACGACTTCCAGTCGCCCGGGCGATCGACGACCACGGGCGTTAACACCTATTAAAACTATATAAAGTTACAGCAGCCGTCGACCGAGTCGCCGGCAACTAGTCGACAATGCATAATGACGCTAAGTATATAGCTAACGATTTATATTTTTATGACTTAATTAGCTGTGCCCGTGGGCTTCCCTCCCCGTAGGAATTTCGGGATAAAAACTATCCTATATTCTTCCCTGGGCATCAAACTATATCCATATCCCATTTCATTTAAATAGCGTTGAAGCGTGAAGTGGTAGCAAATAGGCCTAACAAAAAGTCCGGCGCGCATCGTGTGCGTTACTGCGTATGATTCCATAGATTCTATTTTCACAGACTAAAAAGTGCGTCACGGATAGTCTGTCGTCTGCGTTGGGCCATATACAAACTCACTTTTGCATTTATAATATTAGGTACTAGGATAATACAAAAGTTCACTTGGTGTAGGTAAACCATTCAGTAACATTATTATGCCACTCAAAACAAAATCCATTTCACCGTGTGCATTATTCCTTCGTGCTGAAGTTAATCCTAGCTATGATTTAATTCAAGTTGAAAGTTATGAGTTATGAATTATATTTAATAAAAATAACGTTGCTAACCAAATATTTATTTAGAAACTTGTTTCTCCTCGGTCCTTGTATTTACTTTTTACGTCGTGTATACGTATGATGATAAAATAAAAATATGTATATTTTTTACATTTAACACCGATAATTCACCAATTAAGTTTTTATAAACCTAGTAAGTCGAAGTCAATTTTTTTATTCAATGTAGGCTAAATTTATCTCTTATTGAAGGTCTTTTTTAGGGTTCCGTAGTAAACAAGGAACCCTTATAGTTTCGCCATGTCTGTCTGTCTGTCTGTAAAAATATTATGAGCTTGTGAACACCATTTTTCGATTTAGGGATCCGTTTCCGAAATATTTGGGTTTAAAGAGCAAATTTTTGTTGGAGGAGGAGTGTCACCCCCCCTATCTGCTAAACGGTTATATATCACCACGTGAAAAAATTCACAGCTATAGTATATATAATGTAGTTTAAAGGAAAACTATCAGAGCTAATTAGGGTATACAAATTAAAAAGTTATAGGAGATCAACTTATAAAAGTACTTGGAAAAAGAAAATTTCATACAAATTCAATAGATAAATTAGTTTTTAAATATTTTTAGTGGCATGGACTTAAAGTTGGCATTCGTAACTACGGAACTCTACACTGCGCGTGGCCCGACACGCACTTGGCCAATTATTTAAATATTATTTTGGTGCAAAAGCTAAAAACTACTAGCGTTTCGGAACGACCACTGCTGGGAAGATTACGCCGAAAGAAACCCAGTACAGCTTTTGTCCATCATGAATATTATTTCAATCATAAGAAACTTATTTTCTTATTTAACCATGTAAATGAAAGTATGATTAATAACTATTCCTTTAATGTTTCTGAATACTTGCCTTTAGTTTTTACAAAGTTTCTGTAAAAACAAAAATTAATATTAGCTAGATAGGTACTCAATAAAATTGTTTTTATGTAACCGACAAACAAGTCTACATTTTCAGGCATTTAGAACTTATTTCTTAGCAGATAAAGCGGACTGGAATAAAATAGTCAAGATCTTTAATTCAGCTTAAGTGTATACAATAAAATACAAACTTATATATTTATAATCAAATAGGTCAAGTTAACTCATGAATTACATATAAAAATTCCTCTGGGGTGATGTTTCTTACTGAGGGACGTAATTATCTCTTTCCACAGCTAAGAACAAAGGGTGAAGCTAAAAGGTTTGAAGCATTCGCGATGTGGTGCTAGAGAAGACTGGATAAAATAATTGGAAGGAGATTAACAAACATAGAGGAGGTAAATAGAGTAGGTGAAAAAAGAAACATACTAGAGGTCATCGGAAATAGAAGAGGCAATATGTTGGGACACTTGGTATGGCATGTAAATTTAATGAGCATTATTATATAAGGCAAAATAGAAGCAGAAAGGGGAAGAGGAAAGCACAGCTATATGAAGCAAGTCAAGGAAAAGGTGACAGCAGTGTCGTATCAAGATGTCAAGTGGTTTGCGAAAAATAGAATAGAAGGGAAGAAACTCCAACGACCAGAGCACCGCTCTTAAATTATGATGATAATAATCCTACTATCCTACTAAAATATTAAAAGCGAAAGTGAGTTTGTATATTTGTTTGTTTTTTTTTGTTACCTCTTCACGCTTAATCTACTTAATCAATTTGGCAGGGATATAGTTTGAGACTTGGGGAAGGACATAGGGTACTCTTTATCCCGAAATTCCCACGGAGAGAGAAGCCCGCGGTTCCAGCAAGTAAATATATAGTGACAAATGGCACTGATTGAGCTAGCCCCAAAGTAAGTTCGAAACTGGTTTTATGGGATACTAACTCAACGATACTATTTTTATACCAAATACATACATAATTAAACATCTAAAACCCAGGACTCTTCAAAAAGGCAATTTTTTAACTTGCCCTGACAGGGGATCGAACCCGGAGCCTCTGGGTGGCGGACAAGCTTTGTGACCACTACGCCACGGAGGTCGTCGAATGTTGATGATGGTGATGATAGCTATATGCTATAGAATGGCAACAGCAAGCAACGAACTTTATTATAGAACCATACACCTTTAATTCTATCTACAAAATGATCTTTATCTTGGCAAAGACTTCGCCTTTTGTGGACGTGCCGCGCGATTTTGTTTTTTTTTTTTGCTTTTTGCCTTCTATGAACTTTGTAACTCAACCTCTGTGGAAAGTATTAAAAGCTAAACCAAGGGCATTATAACTTTCGTCGGTAAACCTGCACCTCTAATTAGACCATTCGTATTACACGAGTCACATCGTCGCACTCCAACGAATAGTTTTAAAATTTGTTTGACGTTCGCATTGTCGTGTCTGTAAACTTGTGTAGTTATTTCATTACCTAACTGAAAATTTTATGAATATTTACTGCTTTTTGTTTGGAGAGTAATTATAAATTCGACTAATTATTATTAACTGTAATTAAAGTGCTCTTTATATTAAATATTTGCTTTACTAAATTAATGAACTTAATCAAGTAACATTTGGGAAATATTAAACGACAAGCTACATATACACACGCACATACTCACAAACTTTCGCTATTATAATATTAGTGTGATTTTTATATAATAATAGATTTTTTTACATATTTTTTTAAAACAGTTTTATCGATATCTCTTAGCTACATTATGATTCGTGTAAACTTTATACCTCTATAATAAGTTTAAAAAAAGCCGCTGCATGGTCCGTGTGTCCTGAGATTCTTCAAAAATCATGTCGGCGTCACGAAATTCCTCCAACACCTCAAAATTCGTGCACACTGGAACACCAGTAATAAAACTGGTATATCCTGTAAGTAAAAAGGACGTTAAAAGACTGTCTTTTTAAGTCTAATATTTTTCTGTTTACTTTTTTGACGAAGCATGTTGCAGATATTTTTCTGTTTACATTTTTGACGAAGCAGTTGCGGAGTTAACTTATAAAGATAAACACGAAATACCACGCAAAGTTATGTGTGAAAACTCTCAGTCTTTATAATATGAAAAAAAACGTATAAAGTTACAATTAACTACACAAAAGCCACTATTTCAATTATTCACTATCCTTTACACATAAACCCAACAATGCTATGTATAATACCCAGTCATGGCGTAATGGAAACATATCCGACTCCAGTCTGAAACCGTAACGTCATTAGCCTAATCTTGTAGGTACCTCTCTCTGTGATTACGGTCTCAATAGGAGCCTACCCAAGTGTCCATTTCTATTTATTTAGTTACTCTATGAGCTGTATAACTCGCGAGTCACCAGTTGCAGTTGAAGTTTATCGGATAAAAAAGTTGTTCAGACGAAAATATAGGTAACAAAAAAGTCTTATGAGTTTTTTGTGAAATTTTCGAAAAGGCCTAAATGTATTTTTTTTTTCGAAAATTTCACAAAATTGTATGGGTTAAGAAATTTGTTTTTGATTATTAAAACTGCTGACAAAATTTGACGAGAATCGGTTGACAAATGCTACTGTAGAACAGAAAAAATGGCCAACAGACAAAAGCATTTTTGGCCACTCTCGAAACCGAGACGTTTCTTGTGTATGTATTATGTTGAATTGTAGACCCAAAAAAGACTATCTTGATTGATGTGCTAATGGTTTTATTGCCCAGGATCCTTATCCAAAGAAAGATGTAAATGCTCACCTAACAATTATGTTATGCAGCGCACTCAAGGGTCGATATCATCATCAGGTTATTTTGTCTCCACTGCAAGAGCACGACCCTCTCTGCACTACCAGAGCCATATTTGGCCAAAGCAGCTACACTCTCCTCGCTAACCAGACAGGTTGTAGAGGTCTCAGTGTTGTTTGCTTTGTATAGCATGTAATTCCTTAGTCGCCTTCCACGACATCCACGGGAGGACTTGGAGTGGTCCTATTCTACTCTGCCGGAAACCAAGGCGGCAAGGGTCGATATTACGAGTAATTCAGTAATTCGTCCCATGTACCTACGGCCCATTTGGGACGAAACGCAGAAAATCAAAATTAATCATAATTTCATTCTGCAATTTGTCCCATTCTTTTTTTGTATGGAAATTTTAACCTTATTAACGCTTGGTACATTCAGTGAGACAAGAATTAAGATAAATGTATATTTCGTTAGAATTGTTACATTTTTAAACATGGGACGAATTGCAGAATGAAATTTTAATTAATTTTGATTTTCTGCGTTTCGTCCCAAAGGGGCCGTAGGTACATGGCACGAATTACTGAATTACTCGATATTGAGTAATTCCCATGTACCTACGGCCTATTTGGGACGAAACGCAGAAAATACTAACCTAAATAAAAACCCGATATACTCTACATTTAGTGTATAGGTTTCCTTTACTAAAAGTGATGGTAGCTGAAATTTACCGTACATTAATTAATCAAACACAGGATAACAAGTCACTGGTGAGAATTGAACTCATTTTATCTTAGCGTGATGGTGGGCCAAGTGCGTGTCGGGCCACGCCCAATATAGGGTTCCTTAGTTGTAAATGCCAACTTGCAGTCTAAAACGGCTAAGTATTGAATTTGTATGAAATTTTCCTTTTCGAGTACATTTTATAAGTTGATGACCTATAACTTTTTAATTTGTTAACCCTTCTTAGCTCTGATAGTTTTCCTTTAAACAACATTATATATACTATAGCTGTGATTTTTTTTACGTGTCCATATATAACCGTTTAGCAGATAGAAAAGGGGGACACGTGACTTTAACAAAAAAAATTACTTGAAACCTAAATATTTCAGACACGGATCCCTAAATCGAAAAATAGTGTTCTCAAGCTCACAATATTTTTGAAAAACCGATTTAACGATACCCCACACAATATGTTTGTAGAGAAAAAAATATTGCCTTCCTCTTTACTTGTATGGCAGCTACCCTAAAAAAAAAATGTTTTCATTATTTTATTTTACGACTTTTTCGCCATGATTGATATACATATCCATGCCAAATTACAGCTTTCTAGTACTTATAGTTTCTGAGTAGGACCGCGGACGGACAGACAGACAGACAGACATGGCGAAACTATAAGGGTTCCTTGTTTACTACGGAACCCTAAAAAGAAATCAAAATACGAACCTCTCTGTACTACCGGAGCCATACTTGGCTAGAGCAGCCAGAGGATTAATTCGGCCTACACTCTTCTCGCTAGCCTGACGGGTTGAAGAGGTCTCATGATGTTTATAAGCTTTGTTTAGCTTGTATTTCCTAAGTCGCCTTCTACAACGTCCACAGAAGGACTTGAAGTGGTCATTCTGCCGGAAACCATACATAGGCTGGTACATTATAAGTATTTTCCTTTCTCCCATAGCGGTTAGCCATACGGCTTCTTTTACTATGTTAAATGTTGACTATGGTTTACAAAAAAGCCACTGTTATGAAAAATAAAAACCTACATCCATACAGTCCAGCGCCGTCACGTCATTAGCTTAATCTCACTGTTACAGCTCCTCATTACGGCAACCGGTTAAACAACAATTATCTCAACCGTCGCACTCAAGGGTCATATTTTCAAGAGCGTAAATTCATTTTGTATGCATAAACTTGCATGAGTGGAAGACGCGAGTGTTTTTAAGTACCCACTCCGCTCAGTCTCACATTTATTATTTAAACTAATGCAACATTTAAAGTTGCAACTTTGGAGTTACCCGCAGAGCATATTCGACGTTTGATGTGTTTGGAGAATTTAAATTTAACATACTTTACGTTTATAATTTAGTAGTCAGGCGATATGCTCCTAGCATCTGAGGAAAGCTGGAAATTATCGCTACCAAAAGAAATCTAGTAAAAACTAGAGCCTTTGCGAAGTCATCGTCATCATCATCTGATCTTTTTGTCTCCACTGCACGAGCACGACCCCCTCTGTTCAACCAGAGCCATACTTTTCCAAAGCATCCAGAGGACTTTGGTCTACACTCTCCACGCTGTCCATACAGGTTTAAGAGGTCTCACTTTTCACCGTTGCGAACATTTCCCAGACCAGACCAGCATGTAACAGACACATAACCAGTGCTCAAACCGCTTAAACCGCTTAGCCCTACCGATTTTTACTATGTCGAAAGTTTACTATGCTTTACAAAAAAGCCACTGTTATGAAAAAATAAAAACCTACATCCATATAGTCCAGCGCCGTCACGTCATTAGCCTAAACTCACTGTTACAGCTCCTCATTACGGCAACCGGTTAAACAACAATTATCTCAACCGTCGCACTCAAGGGTCATATTTTCAAGAGCGTAAATTCATTTTGTATGCATAAACTTGCATGAGTTAGCGAAGCCCGGCGAAGACGCGAGTGTTTTTAAGTACCCACTCCGCTCAGTCTCACATTTATTATTTAAAATAATGCAACATTTAAAGTTGCAACTTTGGAGTTACCCGCAGAGCATATTCGACGTTTGATGTGTTTGGAGAATTTAAATTTTTGTGGTCAGGCGATTATGCTGCTAGCATCTGAGGAAACCTAGAAAATGTCGCTACCGAAAGAAATGTAGTAAAAACTAGAGCCTTTGCGAAGTCATCATCATCATCATCAGGTCTTCTTGTCTCCACTGCAGGACGCAGGATTACGACCCTCTCTGTACTACCAGAGCCATATTTGGCCACAGAGCCATATTTGAAAAAGCCGCATCTAAATCGATCCCGCCGTTCGAGTCCTACGATGCCACCGACAGACAGACAGACCGGCAGACGTAATCGTCAAACTTATAACACCCTTTTTTGTAAGAGATGAAAAAATATTACAATAATATATTCAATGGTTATTTAAAAAAATGCAAATAATAATGTTTTCAACGTAAATGTATTTTGTCTGTTGTAATATTGTGGTCTCACAGAGTCATTCAATTTTAAAAGTAAATAGAATTAGATTTTACCAAGCCAATTACATTTTTTTTATACAAGACACTAAAAGCGTTACCTACGTTAAAAGCTTTTAAAAAATACTAATTTTACTCGTCGCATCAAGTGTAAAGATCATCGTCACGCCTGATTAATTTAATTTACATTAGATACGAAAACAAAAGTTTATTTTTCTATAAACTCACTGTTCGACGCGCAATGCGTATTCATGGTTAAAATAGAATGCTTTCCATTGATGTTTTTGATTATAAAACGTTCGTAATAAAGGGTCCTGTCCTTAAACAAATAGGGTTTGATAGATAGTATATTTTTAATAAAATTTTAATAAAGGCACCTCTATTTTAACTATTAATTTAGTAAAAATTCTCTTGTTGCACAACACTTGATTTGTAGAAGTAGCGCAAAAATACTTAACTGTTCGCGAGCAAATTTTTTGTGCCTCAATCTAATAGATCACTGTATCCAAAAACGTATGTGGAGGAATAAAAGTACCGTGGACTGATAGTCCCTCAAATAACCGAGGATACCGATACTAATACGTGATAGTAATTGAAATAAGTCTTTTTTAATTAATTTTTTTGTATATGCTTCTATTGTGAGGTCAAAGTACTTATTAAGACAAATGAAATAAGCCTAAATTTTATTATTGAGTTCCATTGACCACCTTCTGTCTCCGTGATCAGACCCTAGGCTTCGTCTACTAGAGTGTTTGTGAAGAAAAATTAAACTAGTTCTCCTCAATGAGGTTATGTTGTTTTATAACCGAGTTCCGTCGAAAATCTCCCGGCTCCATCATCAGAGCAGTTTATTGATTTCTTATTAATGTATTGTCATCCGACTTACAATAAATATGCAAAATTTTAGCTCATTCAGTTGAAGAGAACTGGTTGAAAATTAATTTGCAAGATTTGAGCTAAACAAACATTCATACATTCATACAAGATACATTGTTAGTTAAATAAAAGCTTGTAGAAAAGTTACTGAAGTGACTAAGCGGAGCACCACACATTTTTCAGCTAAATAAAAATGTGTTTGGTATGTGTGTGTGTGATATGTGTTTGCGGAGACAAATTTAAGGTTCTCAGCTGACATTATGTCGACGATTCAGGGATTTTTATCCCTCGCGAAGTCCCTCGTTTATACCCTTAAGATGGTAACATAATATTCATTCCAATTTAAGACATTATGTAATACGACTTTTGACACTATTTTATTTGTTTTAAATTAAATGTGTTTTATTTTTTTGTTTATAAGATGATGTTCTGGCTAGTAGTAAGTACATTTTTTATTACAATTTTGATCGGATCTTCCTTTTGTTAATTTGAGCCGCGAAGCGTTCACCCACCAACTTCATCCACCAATGGGTCCACTAGGAATTTCTGTTTACCCGTGCACGCACTGCAGTATAGCAGGAAAATATCGATATCAATAGAGAATATGCACGTATTTTTTTATTTGCTCTATATAATCCTTTTTAATTATGGTAAACAAATATGAAAGAATTTATACCTATCAGCGATAATGTATATAATCAGCGATAATGTATATTTCCATAAATTTACATTTTCAGAAATACCTAAGTATCAAAAGATTTTTATTGTGCAAATTGTGAAAAAGTTCAGTCTATAATAATACATTTGTAATGCATTGAATGGTAATAAAACAACATTAACATGGTGTTATTGTGATAACGTAGCTGCTATAACGCGTTATTCACTTAACAACAACGTTATCGGCCATGTGGAGTACGTTATCGGTCTACTTCCTTCGGCCGTCAACTGCTGTGTGGTGAAATACACACCGCCAAGAAAAATGTAGAACTTAAATTTACGTTTTACTAAATGTTGTTTATTGTAAGAAGTTTATTTTTCGTATTGATAGTTTGGAATAATAAAATCGAAGACAGTATCCGTTATTGTGTCAAAATTTTACAGCGCCCCATAAGAACATACTGTGCCGATTATCGTCACCGCACCATTCAACGCTCAAATCACAATGTAGTACTTATTTTCATTTTATTGAATAGACATTTATAGTTCTGTATATAAAGAGCTTTTGGTTTTTAAAAATATTGGATTACTTCGCACATCACTTCGAGAAAACTTTTAAGTTTGCAGCTGACTAGCAGTGACACTACAAATATTTAACTTCTCATAATGAATTGGTTACAATTATGTTAATAATTTAATTTGATTTCCTAAATTTAACTTTTTTTGCTTAAATTAATGATTGTCTCCTATTAAAATTGAAAACTGATTGGCCTGTACTGATTAAGTACAAGAATAACCTGTTTTAAGGCACATATTAAGACTGCTGGACATTGACCATTCTTTTCAGTCGTATGTCGTAATTTGCCGATTATACCCGCCATCGCACGCTAAAGATTTCCTGAATGCCATAAGCGAGAGATGTTTCGTATTTATTAGTCTGCATAAACTTAAATCTTCACATATTCATTACGCCACATTTAAGATATTTTTCATCTTATCTTACTTTGAGTATAAATCGTTTTTAAGTTCAACTTTTGTTGTTTCTATTCATGATGACACTAAGATTAAAACTTGCGTGACCCCAGCTAACTAACTTGTCATTACATTAATTTATACACCTATTACTGTGTTTTTTTTCATATGAGTGAGTCACCTTAAGACTTAAAAAATTTACACAAATGACAACTCATCATTTGTGTAATTTTTTTAAGTCTTAATGCCTCTGAAACATTCAATAAGAGATATCTATCTAACATTAAATATTTTTTTTTACTTTTATTTAGCTCGGCACATGTTAAGACTCCTTGACGTTGACCATTCTCTCTTGTCATGTATCGCAAATGTTAAAGCGCCGCATAACGGCGTAATTCGCCGACTATCCCCACCAGTCCACGCTAAACACTTCCTTGGTGCTACAAACAAGAGATGTCTCGCCTTTTCTTACTCTGTGTATAAATAGTTTTTAAATTCAACTTTTGTATTTTAGATTCATGACACTGAGATTGAAATTTCGGTAACCCCAGCTAAATAACCCGTTATTATATTAATTTAGGAACATATTGTGTTTTTTTTATGTGTGTGAGTGGTCAACATTGGTGTCAAATTTTTAAGTCTAAAGGCATCTAAAATAGCTCGGCACATATTAAAACTCCTTGACGTTGGCCATTCTTTCTCGTCGTGTGTCGCAAATGTTAAAGCGCCGCATAACGACGTAATTCGCCGACTATCCCCGCCAGTCCACGCTAAAGACTTCCTGTGCGCCATAAACAAGAGATGTCTCGCCTTATCTTACTCTATAAATAGTTTCGTAGTTGTTTAAATTCAACTTCGGTGCTTAGATTGCGTATATTTGCCAGTTTTTTCTTAGTTCTGTTTTATTAAAAGTTGGCTCTTAGTTCTCCTCTTCCCAATAGGGGTGTAGACAAATTTTTTTTTTGGCTCATTAGGCAGATTATTGAAAAATAAGGTATACATATTTATTCTTTTTTTTTCAATATTAATAAATAATTACGAAGATACAGCGCATTTAAATTTCGCGTAAAGTCACAATTGGCTACGAAACTCCTAAACTTCGAAGTGCTGTTTCCTCCTGAATTTTGACTACTTTTCTAAACGAAAAATATTAGTCCTTTATTTTTGGATAATCTATTTGACGGCCTATATGTATATAGTAAATTTTTGAATATCTTTTTATCTATTTAATTCGTTTACACAAAATAATATTTGTGTTCGAATATACACATCCCTATTGTTTTTTTTTTAATTTACCTATATTATGGTCACTCATTCAAGTGCAGACCACGCCCAGTGTCACTTAACTTGCGAAAGCGTACTCTTACCAGGCCATTAACACTTGCAGGGTACTTAAAGTATTATAAATATGAAAGTGACCAAAAGATTACATAATTTTTTAATAGTTTTAAAATATAAGGATCTTTAGAAATGCCAAGCTATGATTCAGAAAGGTCATTGGATTCAATTATCAGAATAGCGTGAAATGTAAGTTGGGTCGGATTCGGATTATTTGATTAAGCCGGGTAATCAGCAGACACCACTGACCCAGATATCACGCGCACTATGGGACTGGGATGTACTCGTAAAAGGATGTAAATGCTCAGTGAATATTTTAACAGGCGATGCGGCTAGCAACCCGTCACTGTATTGATTGCTTTTCCATCTTCTCGCCCACCATGACGCTAAAAGTGACTTTTGAGTCTTGCGGCCCTGGGCTCTGCATAGAGCCGCAAAACCCAAAATGCTCTGTCTGCCCCATTAGGGATAAAGACGTGATAGTATGTATGTATGTATGAATAATGTAAAAACTTGAAAATATTGTTCAAGACAACAATACAGCGTGAAAAATGTTGTGTTGAATCACGTGTAGGTATGAGATATGAGACAAGATGATGTGACGTATCATATCGCATAACAAGTTTTTTTTTTAAAAAGAACCCCCCGACTTTCTAATACAACAACTTTTGACCCGCTAAACAGATTTCCGTCAAACATAGCTAAGAACCATTTCAATACTTACAGTATTTTACTCAATTATTTTTATTATTCATATCAATGAGTAACATAATTCGAAACCGAAAAGTAAAATAGCCTATTAAGTCAGCCTTTCAAACGAAAAAACTACATCAAAATCGGCTCATTAGTTTAGACGGTACAATGCCACAGATAGACACAGACACGTCAAACTTATTGACAGGGGTTGAAGAAGCTGTTCACTATCATGGACTGAGCCTTCAAATATTTCAGTATATTTTGTTAGACGTCAATAAATACTATTCTTTTTATTTTAAATGATGTCTACCTAATTACCTAGTCTAACAAGAAACTCCGACGTCATCTGCCTGTTTTTCATACGTTGAAAATGTCTTTTTAACGTTTAGAAAAAAGTGTGAGAAAATAGCGAATTACGAAAGCTTACATAAAACAAACTGTTTATATTTCACAACGGCACAGCTCTGTCATTAAAAACACAAAATGCCTTTTTTATTCGCATTTTACTGTTTATGAAGGGCACCCTTTACACCTAGCGTTATTTTTCACCCATCTGAAAAATGTGCCGACGGTACCGCAAGTATTTAGGTCGCGTATTAAAAAAAGAATCGCTCTTAGTGATATTTTAAATGTGGAAATAAAATTCTGAGGCTGAGTCTAGCTTTATTTTTCTTTTAGATATGCGAGTTGGTGATATTTTTTATACATTGCTCGTTTAAGTTCGGCTGTTATTGTATAGCTTAGTAGTAAGTGTATTGTGTTAGATTTTAAACTACAGAAATACCCTAGCATTCCTTTCACTGAAAAGAAATGGTAGCTAGTATCAAAAAGGTTTGCTACACATTAGCAAAATAAATAGTGCTGAACTCTCCTAGTAGTTATAATTGGTTTTTATAAAACTACATAATTCTGCTAATTTGAACAAAAGTTTGGTAACTAATAAACAAATTGCAAGCAGCAAAACTGGTTCAGCTATCACTTTTTTGCATGAGTTGAGTAAGTTAATTTCTTTATTTAATACCACAAATATTCATCGGCAACCAACGAACTATTATGTACTTACGAACTAGAGTACACCGACGCTACATATCACAGTTTTGTTCCGTTCATCATTATCATAGGGTAGAACTGCCTCCGTGGTGTATTAGTCAGAGCGTTCGGCTCATACCCGGAGGTCGTGGGTTCATTCCCTTAGGGGACAACGACTTTGTGTTGTTGTCCTAGTTTGGTGAGGACACTGATCACTTGATTGTCTGATAAGTAAGATGATCCGTGTTTCGGAGGGCACGTTAAGCCGTCAGTCCCGGTCACTGTCTTTGACATTGGTCGTTACCTAAAACCATGTCAGAGGCCCTTAAGGCGGTTTAAAAACTCTCACACTAGTGTTAGTCACTAACACACACGATAAGAAGATAGGGTATCACTGTTCACCTCACATTAGTCGCTTGCTAGCATTTACGCGCCTAGTACACCCCACAATGTATAAAAGTAAATATACTCAAGAATGCCACAACATAATCTAAAATTCCTTGTTGTGTGTTAATATACTGTAAGAATAATTCAAGAATTACGAAAATGTGGAAAGAAATAACTTTCTAGCGATAATTACCTCGATTTAGAATTCCCGCCGCAATAAATTCAAATTTTTTTTTTTGAAATAAATATATTTTTGAAGTGAAAACTTCTTTAGCGGCGTTGTGCACTTTTCTTGGAATGGGTAAAAAATGTTAAACTCGCGTCAGGACACGCTCGCGTCAGGACACATGACCTGATCGAAAATTCGTAAGACGGATGGAGAGTAGACAGCTGGCGCGGCGTAGGAGAGGGAGTATCCCCCTCTCTTTCTACGGCGCGGTGAAAATGTATGCCTGCGCCTGCTGTTTCGTATATCAAAAATGCACAACGTTAATATTCAAGTTTTCACTTCTGCCGGCAATCCCAGAGTGCAACCCGATTTTTCATTTTTGTACAAGCTTTTTGTGTGAGGCATAAGTTCGTATTAAGACAAATAAAATTAGCCGAAACTCGGATGAGTTGGGTCGTTTTATTACTGAATTCCATCAACCACATTCCGTCTCCGTGATCAAACCCTAGGCATCGTCTAAAGTGCTTGTCAAGACAAATCAAACAAGTCCTACACAATGAGGTTATGTTATTTTATAAATGAGTTCCGTCGAATATCTTCCGGCTCCATCATCATAAGCTCATTGACTTCATAATAGTATTGTCATCCGACCAGTGGCGGCGCAAGACCTCAACTTAATGTGGGCTCGGTAAATTTCGCGAGGCCTTCAATTCAGGGTTGGGAATTAGTTTAACTAAAAAAAAGCAGGCTTGCCCAGCCAATAATGGTATTAAATCAAAAACAAACATACGTTCTTTCCTCTGTACTCTGAGGTTCGTTTATTCATGCCACTAACACATTAGTATACTTAATATAAGAAAAACCTTGTGGCGTGTACTTTTGAATTTTCCCTAATTTTTCAAATATATTTTCGGTTGTGTGTAAGGCGCGAGGCCCTTTGCACCGCGAGGCCGTGGGCGGTGGCCCACACCGCCCACGACTTACGCCGCCTCTGCATCCGACTTACACTAGTATGCCAAATTTCAGCTGAATCGGTGGGGAATAACTATGGTTGAAAATTGAGTTGCAAGATTTGACCTAAACAAATATTCATACATTCACACAGACAAGATACATTGCAAGTTAAATAAGACCTTGTAAAATAGAACCGGGGCCAATGTGTAGATAGCTGGCCTACATAATGCAATGTCAGCAACATGCATCGTCAAAAAAGTGAAAAAGAATGTCCGCACTATGTTTGGTTAAATAATTTCAATATAATATTTATAACAGCTCTCTTTTTGTCGTGGATTAAAAACATACTTTAAATATTTCATATTTCATTTATTTCACCATTTGTAAATAATATATTTGGCGATACAGTTTTATGACTTAGTATAATAAAAGGAACAATATTTTAAATAACAAAAGATACTTGAGCTCAGATATTAATTATCACTTATTAACCTAATAAGTATTAAAGTTAGTTTAATCAGTAAGTACAATCAGTCTGAATATCTATTAGGTATTTGTACTTATTCGTATTTCACTTATTTATTACTACATGTTAATTTTTAACCAATCAACGTACACCTCGCCTTCGTCGGATGATCTTACGACAAGGCGCCTTAAATTAATCAATTTACTAAAATACATACGTTAAAAAATACATTTTAACTGCTGTTTATTATTTTCCGGGAGTTGATCAACTACCTACCTTGAAAATTAATCAACTTACGAGTCTTGTTATTTTCCGGTGACACATACACATTCATTGTCATGCATTTTACAATTAGTGTTATTAAAAACTATTTACAAAATTACCTATTTAGGCATTGGGAACTGGGTTCTGATTTTATTTTAATTTACAGGATACTTATAACTTAGGTAACAATTCATAAATAAACCAGAACATTTGGTCGAGTGGTACAAAATTCTCATAACCTTAAATTAATATAAAAAATACCTGTTACCACCCATTGCTGAAAGCAGGCTTTGAAACTCTAAATACGTTATAAAACAAAATCATCATGTACAGTCAGCATCAGAGATACCTGAGCCCTTCTCTTAAGCTATATCTTGAATTTTCTTTCAAACTGAAAATAATATTTACATGAAAATGTATATTCAAAAATACTTCATTAAAATCTCTCTGAATACACATTTTTATGTTAATATTATTTATAGTTTATGAGAAAATTCAAAATGTGGGTGGAGGAGGGGTCAGGTATCTGATGCCGACTGTACCTATAGATTTTATATCAGTAGGTAGTCTAAAAGGAACGCCATGCTTTGTAACACTAAAAAAAACTTGAGAAGTGTCAAGGGACACCCGGATGAAACGAAGTTCGAGAGAGAGAGAGACAGAGAAACACGCGCACGCCGCACGGCTTACAACTATAGCAAAAAGTGTCGTTACAACTTTTGGTCTTAATTTTTTCCGTATAGCCCCCTTTCGCAACGCGCGATAAGGAACTTCGTTCCAATTGGACAACACCGATAGGCTTGTGTGTCGAATTTTGGGGTGGCTGACTGCTCTTCGACGTCGTATTATTAGCAGTGTATTGATCGGCAAAAACAAGCCCGTGCAAAATAACAAACTAGACTGCAACGGACAAACTTTCGAAAGCTGATATATATACTACTATCTCACATACTGGTTTAACAATTAGTAACTTCACTAAAATTAGTCCCTACTCTATTTTAAATAGTCTTGTTTTGGGTAATTGACATATACTTTGTAGACTCAATTTTTTTATTTTACGTCTCCTTCTTCTTATCGTGCGTGTTAATGACTAACACTAGTGTCAGAGTTTTTGAACCTTACCTTAAAGGCCTCTGACATGGTTTTAGGTAATGACCAATGTCAAAGACAGTGAACGGGACCGACGGCTTAACGTGCCCTCCGAAGCACGGATCATCTTACTTATCAGACAATCAGGGGATCAGCCTGCAATGTTCTAACCAAACTAGGACAACAACACAAAGTCGTTGCCCCGCCGAGAATCGAACCCGGGTATGAGCCGAACGCACTAACCACTACACCACGGAGGCAGTTGAATTAGTAATTGATTTTACGTACATACAACATATTTATACCTCATGGGGCTGAAGAAGCCCTTGTTTATGAACAGCGTAATTGAAGACGAAAATGGAAATCAAATCAAATAAATCATATGTCCATTCTATCGACCGGCTTTCACGATCTGTGCAAATAGAGAAGCAGCGAGTACATTCAACTTATTAGATATAATGTGTCATGTCTTTCTATATTTTGACAGTTATAATTATAATATAATAATAATAATACGAGCCATCACGTGTCCCACTGCTGGGCAAAGGCCTCCCTCCATCTTTTCCATTCATAATCATTTATACAATTATAATCATTTAAACATTCGAACAGGATTGGAAAGTTAAAACCAGAGACAGAGAGTTATGGAAGGAAAGAGGGGAGGCCTTTGCCCAGCAGCGGGACATGAACGGCTAATAAAAAAAATAAAAATAAAAACATTTAAAAATATTAAGCTGATTTGTTTAATGCACGTAAAGCTAAATTTTACGCATATGAACTCGCAGGCAATAGCTAATATAATTGTATAATATAGTACTTACTATCCATTATCTTTCCATCTCTGGAAACTTGATAGCATCGATTTTACAATCTCTACAAGTGCGGCCCGCGAACCCTTTATCATAATAAAATACATATGGACCCTTTTCATATGCGTAGCAGAGCCATTTTTCACTGCGTCCAAATCAGTCGTGCTATCTGTTAAACCTATTTCAAACTGTTTGTATTACGTATTCATGTAAAATAGTTTAAGTTATAGACTTCGAATATACTAGACGGGACATGTCTATACTTTTTTAGGGTTCCGTACCCAAATGGTAAAAACGGGACCCTATTACGAAGACTTCGCTGTCTGTTCGTCTGTCCGTCTGTCCGTCTGTCCGTCTGTCCGTCTGTCCGTCTGTCCGTCTGTCCGTATGTCCGTCTGTCCGTCTGTCCGTCTGTCCGTCTGTCCGTCTGTCCGTCTGTTTTGATTGAATTGAAATTTTCATAAATAATGTATTTCTGTTGCCGCTATAACAACAAATACTAAAAACAAAATAAAATAAATATTTAAGGGAGGCTCCCATACAACAAATGCATTTTTTTGCCCTTTTTGCTTGATGTGATGGCAACAGGTTCGCACTTGAAATATTCGCAAAATACTCAGTTGTGTTTTTACTTTAATAATAAATAATAAAATTAAGATAAAATAAATATATAAGTGGGGCTCCCATACAAAAAACTACTATGGTACGGAACCCTTCGTGCGCGAGTACGACTCGCACTTAGCCGGTTATTATTGTTTTTTCTTGTGAGTAAGTTGCCAACACTGGTGTCAGATTTTCAAGCTACCTAAAGGCATCTGACATAGTTTGACGACTACCATAAAATGATGACAGTGGCCTTATACATACCTTTGGCAGCACGCAGGAATGTTTATGCCACTTGTGGTCACCCGTCCAAGAACGGACCATGCCCGGTGTCGTTTAACTTGTAAAAGCGCCAGTAATGCGCACACCTACTGGGCCACTGAGCTCCTCTGTCTAAACTTATAATGGGTATTTTTATTTACTAAGGTTCAAAGATCGAAACAGAGATGGGAGGCTTTTGCCCAAAGATGAGAACATTTAAAGCTAAAAAACTAGGTACAAGTCTTTTCTTATGACTTATCAGAATGTTCAAATTAACTTGGTCCTACAATATTTGCACTTAATTTTTAAAAAAAAGTATATGTATAAACTGACCTCAGCCGACTGCAAGAAAACTCAACAAATTTTAAATTAAATTAAAAAAATCAAAATAAACACCATCAATGAGGAAGATAGTCCTGGACCCTAAATGACACATAACCCTGATAGCAGATGTATAAAACTAAAAACAGTAAAATAAAAGCTATCGCCTATCGTCACTGGAGCTGTGAGTGGTCTTAAGAGTCCCCCGACCCTAGACTTCTCCATACAAACGTAGTCTACGTTTAATTTTGAAACCACATGTCAGATTCCGGTAAAAATTGGTAATTGTAAAGAAATTGCAATTATCTAGGGTTATAACTGGTTTCCTATACTAAAATTATGAACTGGAAAGAAAATATAACGATTTAGAAGTTTCCCATACTAATGGTCAAAAATGATATAAAACACTATATTCTATTTCAAGTTCATATTTTTAGTGTCGGAAACTAAATATAAACCTAGATAATTGCAATATCTTTGAAATTACAAAATTTTGCCCAAATCGGACATGTCGTTTTGAAATAAAACGTAGACTACGTTTGTATGGAAAGTTGTATTTTGGTCTAGGGTCGGGGGACCCTTAACCAGACTAGCGGTTTTAGGTCCTTGGTATAAAATACATTCAGCAAAGTTGTCTGACATTGAAAGACAAAGTGACTTTTCTATTTCTATACGTGTTAAGGTCTCACAATGGAGGTTATCTGAAATGAAATGTTTAAAGTTTATACTATTTTACAAAACGAAATTTACGATAGGCCTCATTGAAATGCATAATTTGTGCGAAAGTTTGTTTAAGGCCATACCCAAATTTTCCGGGGTCCAGTGGCGCCGCCATTTAAAATAAATCATTTAAAAGGAAACGGAGATATCATTTAAAATTGTGTCTTGGTCAAGTTCTAGATACCCATTCAAAGTATTTTTTAAACTACTTTTTGTAGTTTAAAGTGAGAACGTGAAGCTTTTCGACGCACATTTGCGAAAAACGGCCACTTTTGGCTAATGTGCGTAGAAAAGCTTCACGTTCTCACTTTAAACTATAAACAGTAGTTCATAAAATAGTTTTAAGGGTTATCTAGGGTTTAATCAAGACACAATTTTAAATGATATCTCCGTTTCCTTTCAAATGATTTATTTTAAATGGCGGCGCCACTGGACCCCGGAAAATTTGGGTATGGCCTTAAGCTGAGTAATTATTACGTTATATATGAAAACTTTGACGACCTCCGTGGCGTAGTGGTCACCATGTTAGTCCACCACCCAGAGGTTCCGGGTTCGATAGCCGGTCAGGGCAAGTTGGAAAATGGCCTTTTTCAAATTGTCCTGGGTCTTAGATGTTTATCATAACACAAGTCTCGAACTTACTTTTTAGTCAGCTTAATCAGTGTCATCATCATCATCATAATCAGGTCTTTTTGTCTCCACTGCAGGAGCACGACCCTCTCTGTGCTGCCAGAGCAACCAGAGGACTTGGCCTACACTCTCCACGCTGGCCAGACGGGTTGGTAAGGTCTCATTGATATTTATAGCTTTGTTTAGCTGGTGTTTCCTAAGTCGCCTTCTACGACATCTACGGGAGGTCTTGGAGTGGCCCTATTCTACTCTGCCGGAAACCACACGACTATAAGAAGTGTAATTTGTCCCTATATATTTATTCGTCGAAATGTATTGGATTTTGTTGTCATAACCGAATTTTCTCATGTTTTCATTTTTTCGTGACATGAGTCTTATTATTTAATCTTAGTACGTATTAGTTGAAGCTCACGGTCTTGCTCGCGTAGTATTTATTGTCAATTCTGACTTGTAGCTTGTATTTCCTAAGTCGCCTTCTACGACATCCACGGGAGGACTTGAAGTGGTCCTATTCTACTCTGCCGGAAACCACATGGCAGCAAATATATATTTTTTATTATTAATCGAGACATTGTCCTTGAGTATTCATTTTGTTAAAAATATTGAGTATATTTAAAATAATATATAAATTATATTATGAAAGAAATAATGCTGCGCTAAATAAATTGGATGATATTGCTCAAGCAGGCAGAATGACTGATTGCGTCACAAAGCTAGGCCCGAATTTTCAAAGAACCATTATGTGAAGATATCACTAAGTATTATTAAGTTTGACAAGAGAAAAGTTAGTACTTTATAATTTTCACGTTGTTTCTAATGATGTGATTTAAAGTTTTCGCTAAAGATTGCTTTGATTAATGTGAATTATGTCACACTAGCTGTGCCTGCGGGCATCGCTCCCCGTGAGAATTTTGGGATAAAAACTATCCTATGTCCTTCCCTGAGCTTTAAACTATATCCGTACCAAATTTCATCTAAATAGGTTCAGTGGTTGAAGCGTGAATAGGTAACAAACAAACAAACTGACAAACAAACAAATATACAAAGTCACTTTAGCATTTATAATATTAGTTGGGATTGGGATTGGGATTTGAGCACCAGTCAATTTGTGATATGATATGAAAATATTTATTTTCCATGTGCCATGTGCGTTTTTGGCGGCAAGACTCGGGCCACGCGCAGTAATTCGTAATTTCGTAGTTGAGAATGCCGACTTTAAGTTCATGTCACTAAAAACGTCTAAAACTAATTTTCTATTGAATTAGTATGAAAATTTCCTTTTCCGAGTGTATTTGCTAAGGTAATCACCCGTTATTTTTTAATTTGTAAACTCTTCTTAGCTCAGTTAGTTTCTGTTATCATCGTTATACATAATACTGACGTGAAGTTTTTCACGAATCCGTATACAACCGTTTAGCAGACAGAAAGGGACCCTTGACTGTAACATTTTGCACTACATCTACAAAACCAAATATTTCAAAAACGGATTCCTAAATCAAAAAATAGTGTTCACAAGCTCACAATATTTTTGAAAGTCTTATTTAACGATATCCCAGATGATTGACGAGAAAAAAATGACTGACCTTTTCTGACGCAACATTTTTACATAGCATAACAGTAGAAACATTTTTTTACTATGTAAACCTTAAAAAATAACATGGTAGTACTTAGCTTGGTGTTTCGAAATTTTCAACCCATTTTTCGTGCATCTCATCTGATTGAGTTTATTAACATCGGGCAAAAACGAGAAGCACCATTAACAAGTATTGATTCTAGCCCCATATGTACTCCCACCCACTCTCTAACACCTTATTCCTCGTTGCTAAAATAAAAGCTGCAATAAAAATGTGTTAATTATGGCCACGAAAGTAGAGACGTAAACATACAATTCCATGATTATGACTGAATTACCTTTCACTTTAATGTTTGTCAACACGCTTTGATAGAGAAAGATAGTCTTATTGCAACTTCTAAAGGAAGAAAAAGATAGGTGTTTTGTCCTTATTACTTTTTCATGGTCGGGTTATATGCACACTTTAAATTGTATGTAGGTACTTGCAGTGTACCATCATTAATATATCTTCCTTTTACTTCCAGTCACTCGGTGGCAAATCTACACTACTCGTATATAATTATTTCACGTAATGTCAATTCGTGTGCATTGCGTGCGTCGTCTGACGCGCATTATTGATCCATGTAACTTGTGAGACGGAACTTCTTTCAAAAAATCCCACTGGCACTGTTTAGCTACAAATAATACAACCAACGTCATGATAAATCTTTGATGTGAAACTTGTGCTATGACGAACGACGTGTCACACTGCGGCTTGAGATGTGGCAGGTGAAAAATACGTAGGGGATGAATCACAATACGCAAATGTCGAACGCAGAGTGGCGTGATCCGAGGTGGAATGTAGGTTAGTATAAGACGTGTGTTTTGTTTAAAAATATATGTATTTCGTCTAACAAACTATACTGAAACTATTTTATTTATTTATTTAACTTCATTACAATATACATGTAAATGCCGCCATTTAAGACGATACCTCCGCAAAAAAGGTTGTGTTGAGTCTAATTTATCTCGCAAAGTATTTGAAATATAAATTTGAAATTTAAGGATATGATTTTTTACTCTTTTCTTAGTTTATTGATAAGATGAAAACATGATTGAAAAGAAAAATCTCGATAGAAATATTTTTCGAAATATGGTCTTACTTAGCAAACTTGTCAATATTATCGCTCGAATAGGACGACTTAAAAGAAACCGTTTGAACTATAAGTAAGATTTTCAGACATTTTTAATAATAACAAGATGAAATTTTGATTGATCATTTAATTTTGCTGTAAATTATTAATAAAGGTTTTGGCGGTTACGACCTATTCGTTCATGTGGATTGGAACCCTAATTGACCACACCCACCGTATACCTCTCTCGGCCCCACGCGGGTTAACTCGCCGAGCGCTATCTCTTGCTCAGTCTGCGTATGGATTCCTTGGACGTAAGACCTGTGCCAGTCGTCCGCACATCCCAACGTTTCGAATGATCGATCTTTTATTTGTAAAAATTAAGTTTTAGGCCCAACGCAGACGACAGACTAATCCGAGCCGCACTTTTTGGTCTGTGAAAATAGAACCCTATTTTCACTTACTGTTTTACATTGTTATTGTGTACATAAGTATAATAATAATAGGTAAAATAGAAAACGGGAACATTCCTGATTTCTCAAGGAAAAAGCAAGCCTGATGAGACAAAAATTTAATAGATGGTAAGTACTTACCTACCTCAATGTTTCTAAATAAGTGGCTTCTATTGATAAAATATGTAAAGTTTGTAAGAAAGGGAGTAGGTATGTCAATAAGTGCCTACCAATCTTACTGACTAGTCAAAATATAGGTACCTACTAGGTATAAGTTGTATCATACTGAGATGGCACCGTACTGTCCTACTTTCAAACCATAATTACCTACGAGTACTTATGTTATTTTCATACGTATCTACCTTTTTGTCTTATTCTACTGTTACAAGTTACAACTTATTCTAACCAACTAACATTTTGGATAATATGCACCTACCGAATAACTTCGAAGTAAATCCGCCAATATAAAAGTACTACTGTTTTCAGGCCAAAAAAAATCCTCTTTTATCAGAGTTTGATGACTCTTTGTCCGCGTCGATCGTCTACGTCGCCGCAAGAAGAACAAGGAGGTGTAATTGATATGGAGTCGGATTTACAAATTATGGATCTGGACAATCAAAATATTTCGTCAGGATCACAACAGGTGGAATGGAAAGGTGTGTATTTTAAATAGAACTTAATAGAATACATACTTTCAAATATGACAATATTTTAAGTTATTTTTTAATCTCGTAAACGGGCATTTCGCCTGGTCGCAGATAGACGGACGGACGGACAGACAGACAGTAAGAGGGGTGTTATAAGTTTGATGCCGATGTCTGTTTGTCTGTGACATCGAAGTTCTTTCAGTATTGCGGTCTGAAATTACCTTTATCTATATAGTTTTGCATATGTATACCTAATAGCATGAAATAAAATTTTCAATATGGTATTTGTTTCAGGATGAATTTAATAAAAATATTTCTGGACATCGTATAGTGAACATCAAGTACTTCTTTAAAGAATTAAAGAAAATAGCCACCAGTCGCTTTGTGATTGTGGGTTGAATACCATCAATATTGTATCAGAAAAATGTACGGGAATAACATCAAATTGCTTTTTATCATGCTCCATTTGCAACGAACAATTTACAATAAAGAATACATTGGAGGATGTTAATAAAGATGGAGTAGCAGGAGCTATGGTAGCAGGTTGTGGTCACCCCCAACTCAAACAAATTAGTGCCTGCCTCCTTAGATATACCAATTATGTCTGAGCGCATTTACAACCGTGCACATGACAAAATATGCGAAAACTGGGGGACCACAGCTTAGGACGAAATGAAAAAAGCTGGACAAAGAGAAAAAGCTGCTGCGATTGAAGAAAGTGAAATAGATAAAAATGGCAATGCCATAATTGATGTTATACTGGATGGTTGCTAGTGAAAGAGACTCTTGAGAGAAATTACTCCGTTCTGTCTGGTGCTGCAACTATGATAGGGAGGCGATTTACACAAGTGCTCTTTATGTGTGTGAAAAATAAATACTGCTGTATTGGGCAATAAATATTTTTCTGATTCTTTGAACATAATGTAATCTTATTAGCAGTTGATTGTCCAGTTCAAACTTTATCAAGATTATTATATTACTTAGGATGCTTTTTATTTTTATGTTTAATACATCAGTCTCATCGTATAATCAAAAGATATCAATTATTATTGTTATTATGCTATTTTTATTGTATATGTTTAGCAATAAATCTATGAAAAATTGTTTTATATTTTTATTTTGTACACCTATACCATTGAAACTATTTTACGAAATATACTGAATATTTTTCTTTTACATATTCCATACCTATGTTTTAATGTGTGTAATTTTCCCCAAAGACCTTATTATTGTATCGAAATATATGTATAAAGAACAATATTTTCTGATTAGCCGACCGGTCAATTTGTAACTATATTTATATATTTTGTCTTTTGATTTCTTGGCGAAAGCAACATAAAAGTTGTTAACTTTATTGTAATAAAAAAAATACCATACATAAAGACCATAGTAACTAGATGACGTGACTACTTCGATTTGTTTGAGAACGTTATTTTTTTTCGTATTTCCATATACATGTACTGCTATAAGTTGTTCAAATTGATGGACCAATTCACCTCTTTTAACATATTTGTATCTACTGAATTAAAAATATTATTGTAAACATATCTGTCTGCTATCTCCATACGTTCTAAGCTCCCGAGTTCATGAACATGTTCTCGGGAGTGCGCGTAAAAATAATATCAAGGAAAGCGCCCCCTCGCGCCATCGACACGATACGTCTAGCTCCGCCCACAAATGAGGTACATAATTTTTGTGGTATCGTCTTAATGTATGTATATGTATAAATTATGCGAAAAAAGGATCCATAAAAAGGAGGACCATTAAATATTTATTTTATTCTGTTTTTAGTATTTGTTGTAATAGCAGCTGTCTAGCTATCACGGTTCATGAGAAGCGCCTGGTAACAGACAGACAGACAGATAGATTGACGGATACTGGAGTCTTAGTAACCAGTTTTTACCCTTAACCGAAATCCTACAAAACAAATGGCTGTTTTTTTTACGTAAATGTTTTTCATGACTTTGGATTTTTTGTTATTTTAATAATTACTTGTTTTATACATTATAAAAGCAAACAGGTAACAATCCATACAATGGTAAGTAATTTGCCGTAGCTTATGGACGCATGCAACATACCAAGACAGTCACATCACATTAACGCAGCGTTCCACTCAAGAAAGCTTTTATGTACGATATTTTTATATATCTCAAAACTTCAATAAAAATACTTGAGAGGTGTCAAGGGACACCCGGATAGAACGAAGTTCCTTTCGATTAATTAAGAGAGAGAGAGAGAGACAGAAAGAGAAACACGCGCACGCCGCACGGCTTACAACTATAGCAAAAAGTGTCGTTACAACTTTTGGTCTTAATTTTTTCCGTCTAGCCCCCTTTCGCAACGCGCGATAAGGAACTTCGTTCCAAAAAATCATATGATTTATTAGTAGGTACATTTAACAATTCATATAATGTGTACCACTGGGCTTATCTATTTTGACAGCTTTCAGTTGTTTGCACACACGCTTATATTTCAAACCTGGTGACATATTAAACTCTACATAAATGTTATAAATGAAATTTATTAGGTCATATCCGGCGAGCATCACGCTTGTAATCACAATTTCAATAGCAATATTACGCTCCGCTGGCTAATCGAATATTTTGGCACGTTGTACACCGAATAATAAACTTATACACGATGATTTTTCATTGGTTTCTAATTAGCTAGTCAAAATAAAAATTCAGAGCCAAAAAATGATTACTAAAACTCGACAGTAAAATCGTGAGAACAATTAGTAGTACCGCCGCCCCGGCCGACCGGTCAGAGTTCATGGGCCACGCAAGTTCACGCGACAGTTTTGGACGGGCGTAACTACGTTTTCTTGATCGAAAATCATTTCAGCAACTTTTATTTCATACACCAATTTAGATTACGTATATGTACAGAGGAATTTATTTAATATACGCCTTTTTTTTTCCTAAACCAATGAAAAGTCAGCGTGTAGGTATACCAAAGTCATCATCATCCGAGCGTATTTCTGGTTGCACCATCAGCGGTAACGCTTCAGAGTCCGGGGTTCGCTACCTAACCTAGGTGATTTGACGAGGTTACTGGTTTTTCGCACACCGACTGCGGTCGGACCTCCGCAACCTAAAGGGTAGACCAGAACCAATCCTTGGATAGGTTTGAGCAAATGGAACCCTAGACGGAACTTGTTTTCCAAATTTTATACATCGTCTAACAAAAAATAGGTACTGAAATAATTTTAAAGATAGATTCAATTCACGAAACTGAACAAGGAACACATATTGAAATATATCTGAAAATTGATTTCCATAGAAATTCAGATCAGCTGCTCAGTCAATATGTATCAGAGGTTAATTTGTTTTCGTATCGCTATAATGTTCTCTGAGGAAATACAGACTTTATATATTTTGTTATACCTTGTGTAACCATAAGTTTTGGACTTATATAAAGTCATTGTTTAAAGCATATACAACGCTTCTGAATTCTGAAATCACATAAAAAGTAAAAAACTCTTGCTGGCGTTCAGTATTTCTGGAGATTAGCGTATATAAACAAACAAACAGACAAAAGGTCAAAAAGTATAAACGGACTAACGGACCAACTGACAAGCTGACAAACGGACAAATTCTTACTCTGCCTATTACATTTTTTTATGGAAATATATAAAATAAAATAATTAATTATAATGTAATTCTAAAATAAAAGACACATTAATTAAATAGGGTTAGATATCCAAGTCCGAATTACATGTATTCAAATAAAATATATAATGTACAGACACATTTTTTTTACTGTTTCATTAGATGTATTGATTAAGGCGGCTCTAGCGTTAGTACATAGGTTAAGTGATACAGCCACAAATTCAGTCCGTGGTTATAAAATCCCCTTAATGATTTGTTTTGATAACTCTCGAGGGAAGCTCGAGTGGGTCTCGACCTTCTACCAGATTATTCAAATCGTATCGAGACCTTAAAGTCCCAATACGACAGTCTTCAAATTTAATTAGATTAACTTTGAATCCGCAAGTACCGACTTACTGATTTATGCTACTTAACATTTTGTACTTTACTTTGTGATTTGAATTACTTTGTGTGATTCCGCCACCAGTTAGTTCATGCAAACATCGGATGCAGCAGCATGGGAGGGATCATGCATCGACTGTTGGTGGCGGGTGCACACGGGCTGCTGGTGGCAGGTATGCTGGGACTAACAGTAGTGGGTGGGCGCCGGCCGGCAATAGTTTGCATGAACTAACTGGTGGCGGAATCGCACAAAGTAATTCAAATCACATAGTATGAAACTTCCGCAAAGTAGCACCTGAATCTATTAACTATTTTGTCCTTTGTTTTGGTGTAATTTTTCTATCTACATATTTTATATTTTTTAAAACTAAAAACCGCTCTCATACCCTAATTACACAGCCGATTTTGATAAAAGTTCTATGGGACCATCTCGCAAGTATACCCTTTAAAAAATTCCAAATCGAGAATGAATTCTTCAAAAAAAGACATTTCCAAATCGATCCAGGCGCCTTCGAATAATCGGTGAACATACACAAATGAATAAAATAAAAGAAAATAAAAGATTACAACGATTTGATAACCTACTTCTTTTTTGGAGGTCAATTCCACAAGTAGTTAAACCAGAAAAAAATATAGATTATCGAGGTAAAATAACTACAATTTGTTTAATTTTAAAATTATAACTCGCGTCTCTTGTGACTAAACTAAGCCGAAACCTATATTTGAGGTCAAATATTAGTCTAGGTTAATTGTGGGACAATTAATATAGATTCTGCATTAACCTACATAATTAGTCCATTGTTTCTGCTTTCTCCTTTCATCTTCGTATCAACCGACTAAATGAACTCCGACTAAATGAAAAATTTATCGTGGCCACACCACACATCAATACCTTTATTATACGTCATTCGTGTATAAAAATTGTACTAAATCATCGGCCTTTTAACACAAAATAATGTCCAAAACATTGCGTAACACTAAATCATTCAAAATACTGAAAGTTCCCGATCTCTATAAAACTCCGACGGTCTGTTAACAACTATTCTTGCTAAGGTCAAAGGATACGAATCCGGACAATTTCAATATTACCGCTTATTTCCCCGATCCTTGTAAACTTGGGAAACCGCTTGACTAGTTAGACCTTTTACCAATTCATAACTCAAGTTAGGCTGCGGTCTCGGGAATTTTATCCAAACCTCCTTTTTGTGGTAGAAAAGGGGAAAGTAATTCACGAAGTACGTAAACGGTAAACCACAACATTGTTTGAAAGTTCAAAAACCGGCCGAATGTTCGTGTAATTCTGATTTTATCCGACAAACAGTTATTTTAACTAGGGATGGGACACAATGGCCTGCTGGGCAGCGTTCAGGAAGCTAAGTAGTGACTTCTCGTCCAAAATAGATACATAGATAAAGATAGATGTAACATTTATTCGAAGGACAAAGTACCTCTGTTTCAAGACTAAAGTTTACAATCAATGTGTGTTACCAGTGATAACTTATGTCTCTGAAACGTGGTCCCTTGGGTCTTATAAAATGGCTCAAGGTAGTATTGAAACGCAATAGTTAAAAGTAGTTATAAATAATAATAAATAAAAAGAGACAAATTACACTGACTGAGATACGAGTAGCCCCAAAGTAAGTTAATTACCTACTTACCATTTACTTGTATGTAACGTACCTTGACAGCTTTCCGAATGAATATAATATTGTATACCTATACACATACATTACATACATACTAACACGCCTATTTGCTACAGGAATAGGCAGAGACTACGAACAGAATACGGCAAAAAATGTTTACCCATCGGTTACATACAATATTAAAATATATAGTATATGTATAGTTTCTTTTTTTCTGAGAAACGAAAAATGACAAAGATACAGCATAACGTCATGGCTGTGTACGATTTTTACGTAGCGGTGACGTCACAAGCCCCCACTTCGGAACATGCTCTGTATCTTTGTGAATTTTTACTCTTTTGGTAAACTGAAAAGTACTGGTCTATTATTTTTGGATAATCGAAGAGACGGAATAATTACAATCATACTTTTCTGACCATGCCATGAGCCCTATAATTTGTTTTGGCCTACACAACATTTTGAGTTTATATTTGTGCCACCTATTACTAATATTTTCCCATCCTTATCGAACAGTTTGGCTTTCAGTTCCGGCAAAATTTTGCGGAGTTGCAAAATTCATTTTCAGATTATGTGACCTTTATGTTTGATTGGACCCGTCCATGTTAATTTTCACATTCAATTTAGTTGTTGAGCACATACTCGTATGTGTTAAATTAATTTGTTGTGTGATTAAAATATATGTAAAAAATTATATATTACTCCTTTTGCCCTAACCTTGTCCCACTATTTATGTAGGGTCGATACAGCTATTCTATCTCCAGTTAACCCGTCTGTCACCCCCTTTCTACTTATATCTTTCTTCACACATTCCATCCAACGTTTGTTTGGTCTCCCTCTGTTTCATACATACTATCACGTCTTTATCCCTAATGGGGCAGACAGAGCATTTTGGGTCTTGCGGTTCTATGCAGAGCCCAGGGCCGCAAGACCCAAAAGCCACTTTAGCGTCATGGTGGGCGAGAAGATAGAAAAGCAATCAATACAGTGATGGGTTGTTAGCCGCATCGCCTGTTAACATGATTTGCATTTTTGCCCATTCCCTCGATAGGCTTTTACGATCTGCGTGGGAAGAGAAGCAGCTGGTACATTCTAAGTTTTTTATTTCTCCCAGACCAGCATGGGAGCAGCAGCTCTGTTTCGATGTCCTAAAAAAAATATACTATCAAGATATATAACATCTAACAAAATATACTGAAGCTATTTAAAGCCTGATCCATGATACTGAACAACATTCCCCAAGGAACATACATCGAACTATTAAAAACTAATTTTTAGCTTTCCATACAAACTCGAATCAGCGGTCTACTTTTACGGGAGCCCAAAAATTAATTTTCATATTTCGATATACCCACGGATATACCTATGTTTCTTGGGGAAAGTTCAGTGTCATGGAATGATTTCAATTTTAAAATAGTTTCACTATGTTTTGTTAGACTTAATATGAGTACTTAAAAGGTAGACTAATCCAAAAACACACATACTATCACGTCTTTATCACAGAGTCCTGGACTCTGTGATAAAGACGTGATAGTATGTGTGTTTTGCCACAGACATCATCATCAATAAATTTAAGAACTAGGTTCTTGTCGGTGGAGTATTTTACATGTTTCCCTATTTTCCGCTAAAAGCTTGACCTACCTATACGACACAACTATAAGTCCACTTTTAATCCAAACAGTTACAACATTTTTAAATAATACTAATTACCCGTAATTTATTTTTTAAGTAATGACATGGTTTTGTTGACATCACTTTTAATGGCCAGCTATTACTCACATCCATTTTCCATTTAGCACGTTAAAATCCTAGTAGGTATTTCTAAGTAATTAGGTACACATGAATTAAAACAGTGTGATAATGAAAAAGCCATTAATCTTAGTATCGCAATTGTGTACTTACCTAGGTCAAAAATAAATTGTTTGGTACTGTTAAGAAAACAATTATCGCCGTGTGGTTTCCGGTAGAGTAGAATAGGACCACTCCAAGTCTTCTCGTGGATGTTGCAGAAGGCGACTTAGGAAATACAAGCTTAACAAAGATATTAAACATCAATGAGATCTTTCCAATGTTTCCAACCCGTTTGGCTAGCGAGGAGAGTGTAATCCACTGGACCTATACGGTCAAGTATGGCTCCAGTAGAACAGAGAGGGTCGTGCTCTTGCAGTGGAGTCAAAAAGAACTGGTGATGAGTCCCATATCAACCAAAATCTTATGACAGACTGTTTACAGACTGTTGCGATCGCTGTAATACTTTTTCACTTTTTTAACACGCAAATTCGGTATAACCTTTTAAATTAATTAAGTTAGTACTATGCTCACTATCGCACCACTCATTTACTATTATTCCTATTTGACAATCCTGTCACCCAAAGGTAGCCTGTAAGAGATTGCCTTGGCGATGAGGCCGCCTATTGTACATCTGAATTTATATTTAAATGTTATTTTCATGTGTTTTGGTGCAATAAAGTGTTTTTACTTTACTTACTTACTTATTAATGAATACAACTAAGTTTGGCTGATGGCAATCGGGTGAAACGAGGTATCTTTTTTAAAACCAGTTTAAGCGCTAGCGTTTTTTTGTTTATAAAAAATATATTGTTTATTGTTTGTTTATAACAAATATACCAATAGGAATAAGGTCCGGTCCTTATGGGTTGTGTACTTTCATTTCAGTACATTTCTTCACTAAACTATCCCGTCTTTATCTCTAATGGAGTAGAAAGAGAAGAAGCACTTTCGCTAGTAAAGCGACATTGGGCGTGGCCCACACTTGGATGTGTGCCATAAGTGGCATACAATTTCTTGAGCTCCTCCGTGCTTCGGAAGGCACATATAAGCCGTTGGTTCCGGCTGTCACCATTGTATGACAGTCGTTAAGCTATGTCAGATGCCTCTAGACACCTTGAGAACTCTGACGCTAGTGTTGGCCACACAAATATAGATCTATATCTATGTCTGTGGTTGGCCACCTACACACAAAAAAAATAATCAGAGCCAAGGGCTGTAAAACCCAAAACTCATGCTAAGCGTTTGGTGAAATACGAAATCAAAACAGTGTTGAGTTGCTAGCCGTATCGTATGACATGATTCAGATTCTCGCTTATTCCCTCATTACATTATTTCTTCACCAAACTGTTTAAATCTTCACAAAGCCTAAGCCTAATTTAGTTGACTAACGATAATGGCCCCTTTTATAATATATAAAAGGTGCGTGCCGACTAGTACCTTTATTTGCAGCGTCATATAAAAATGTTGGTGTCGTCCAAACATCATTTGTCATCGGGCATAGGTGTCCACGTCAGTCTGGATAAAGGACTTTTCACACCGACGACGCCGATGGGAAACGTGGAATGAATGCATAAACAGCCAATTATCTGAGCCGATTTATTTTGGTTCTTCTTTTTGTTGAATGAAAAATGTTTTGCATTGGAAATAGTTTTCGAATGCGTTGAATCGTCGTGGAAATATGGCACGTAAGTTTTAATAAATAATAAGTGGCCAAGTGCGAGTCGGACTCGCCCATGAAGGGTTCCGTAGTATCAAATAACATAATATAAAAGTCTTGTAGTATGTTTTTATTAATTTTTATATTTGAGTTGATTCAAAGAAAGGTAAATTGCCGTTTATGATTTATGACGTATAAAAAAAAAACTACTTACTAGATCTCGTTCAAACCAATTTTCGCTGGTAGTTTTCATAGTAATGAACATCATAATTTTTTTTTAGCTTTATCATTCTCTTATTTTAGAAGTTACGGGGGGGGGACACACTTTTTTCCACTTTGAAAGTGTCTCTCGCGAAAAGTATTCGGTTCAGAAGAAAATGATATTAGAAACCTCAATATCATTTTTGAAGACCTATCCATAGATACCCCACACGTATGGGTTTGATGAAAAATATTTTTTTGAGTTTCAGTTCTAAGTATGGGGAACCCCCAAAATTATTGTTTTTTTTTTCTATTTTTGTGTCAAAACCTTAATGCGGTTCACATAATACATCTACTTACTAAGTTTCAACAGTATAGGTCTTATAGTTTCGAAAAAAAGTGGCTGTGACATACGGACGGACAGACAGACAGACATGACGAATCTATAAGGGTTCCGTTTTTGCCATTTGGCTACGGAACCCTAAAAAAGACGAAATTAGCAATCGTGTTCATGACAAAGATAAGCAAAGTTATATTTTATTGTTTGGTAAATCAAAGCACTATTTACTTACTATTATATTTGCAAAAATTCTTATCAAATCAGACTAAGATGATAACATATCGAACACTTTAATAGGCTATTTTACTGTGTATGTTTTTGGTTAATCCTATCCTATCCTACTATCCTACTTCCTACTAATATTATAAATGCGAAAGTGAGTTTGTATATTTGTTTGCTTGTTACCTCTAAACACTTAAACTACTGAACCGATTTGGTTGAAATTTAGTATGGAAGGACAAAGCGAACTCTTTATCCCGAAATTACCACGGGGAGCGAAGCCCGTGGGTACAGCTAGTATTTTATATAAACTAAAAATACCACTGAAAAAAAAATATTTAAAAAAAAAACAGCAAGACAATTTGTTAATTAATGAAGTAGCAATTAACATTTCAAATATAAGAGTGGGAGCTTGGTGGGGACATTTCACTATCTCTATCATACGCGCGACCTAATAGCGTGACATCAAGTGTGCTGTTCGTGCATTTTTTTTCTGTTACTTGACAGTTTCCCCTTAAATCATATCTTAATGCTTACTTATTTTTGGGCAGATATAAAAAAAACTTATTTTGTTTTTGATTTCGGATAATATTATTTATTAATATGAATAATAAAAATAATTGAGTAAAATACCGTATTGAATCACTATTTCCATCTATCTCTGTAGATAAGAAGAGTCCCCCAGGAAAAACGTGACCATTCCATAAACCTCTAGAGATAATGACGTCATTCATTAGGCCGCACGTAATGAATCTTTTTGTCTCCACTATTCATACGCAGTTCTTCTGATTGCCATCGACTTCCAATATTTTTTATTTATTTTTCTACTCCTGTACTCTGTTTCTAGTCACTTACACTAAAATAAAAACATTGATAATTTATTATGTCAGAATCTATTCCCCATAACAGCACATGTGTCGTTTTTTCGACTAGAACTTTTTTTTTACATCCACCATATTACTAATATAAGATACATACAACTGGATACTGGTTCTATATTTATTCCTAATGTCACTAGGAAAACGTCAGTATCCACCAAATATATAAACATTTTCATATTATTCTTTATTTATTTTTGTGATATAATTTTATTTAGTGAATATAGTCCTTAATAACCCTTCAAATTATTATCCCAATTTTATGAACTACTGTTTACAGTTTAAAATAAGAACGTGAAGTTTTTCTACGCACCTTTGCAAAAAAAGGCCACTTTTGTCTAATGTGCGTAGAAAAGCTCACTTCAAACAAAAAATTTGATAAAATAGTTTGAAGGGCTTAAGATAACCCTTGGACCCCTAAAAATTCACGTTCTGTACTTATATTTAGTTATAATTATTACTTAGTAATGTCAATTCCGTTTCTGATTTCGCAACAAGTTTATATAAAAATATTACTTACGTACAGCTGAGTTTTCTGCTGCTTCCTACACACAAGTGCAAAAATTAAATATTTAAAACTAGATTTATGAAGTATAAAACATTATTAAATATACGTCATTTTAAGAGATTTTTTCACAAAATCTCTCTCTAGTAAAACTGATGATTGCCAAAGATTCTAAATCGGGTTTTCATTAATGCCAAATGAAATTAAATCGAGACTGTAATTGGAGTTAAATGAAAACAATGGACTGTTTTCAATAGAGTTCCAATTTTGCATTCGTTAGTCGAAAGCACGCTAGAATTTCTGACTAAACTATTTTGTAGCTACACAATATTACGAAGCTTTTTCACTATTATTTACTATTCGATTTATTAACTTTTGTTGTTTGAATAACAAAGACATGAATAATTTTAGTGTTTTGCTATTTGAATCGATGAGGTAACAACTTATTTTAAGACACAAACCAGTAATAGGTACTTTTAAAACAAAAAGCTTTATACATTAACATTATAAGACCATCCATCAAACCTTTATTTTGTACCAATATTTTTTGCTTATATTAATTTGATTATCTTAATGGTTATGTTTTTGTTTTAGTGGGCATACACGTATACTTTACGCTATTAATCGTGCCTGACAAATAAACATACCTAAGTATTTATTTTTTCCATACACCTTCTTGGTTTTCTATTTGCTATCTTCATGTTATTTTTATCGTGACCGTTTTAGTTATGTCTACCTGAGAATAAAAAAAACATAAAATATAATCCCTGGGAATTTGAAATTATAAAAGCATTTCTAGCGTCTCTAACATGGATTTTAGTTACAAAGACCCATTTATCCCAAGTGTTAAACTCCTAAACACATTTGGATAAAATCACAGGCTCGACAAGCCGTAATAATAACGTATGGGATCACTTACAATGACTAAGAAGGCCGTATTTATCTCTAGTTTCCAAAGTTTTAGGCTGTAATGTATTCTGAAGCCTCGATAAATCATAAGGCTTCGGCGGACACGCAGTGGCAGTTTGTTTCTGCTATATTCTTGCAAAATATTTTCGCCAACAATAAATTCTGATATTTTGCTGCTTAAAGTGAGGTGCGAAGTTGAATTTGTTTCTTCTGCTATCAATGACATGGATCTTTTGCTTTTTTTTAAAGAGTATTGCGTAGGCCGATGTGTGCTGCTTTGAAGTCCGGGGTGTGCTTTGGATGTGAAAAAGTAATAAACAACTGACAAACAGACGGGCATACGGATAAACGGATAAACGGATAGACGGACAGACAGCGAAGTTATAGGGTCCTGTTTATACCCTTTGGGTACGGAACCCTAAAAACGATCAGGCTATTAGGCTATCTCACGTCAACTCTCGTTGAAAATGCACTTGTTGCACAAGATGTGTTTGCTTCTCAGTAAGTCACCTTATACGTTACATTTTTAGTTAGTTACCTTTTAAAAACGGCACTGTAATAGTAAAAGACAGATTCGGCAATAAAACCACCTTTATTTACCTTGGCATTTGTTTAAATATATTAGAAACTAAGCCGAAGCTCACGACTTCGCTCGACTTTATGACTCCGGAAAATGCTCATTAAGCGGAACAACTTTTGCTAAAACGTCATTTTTATATTTCTTATAGTTTCGCTGGACCACTATGGACCACTAGCGAGGTTGCCAACATAAATTATGCCTAATGTTGCCCAGGCTTAACAGCTATATTACAAAAAAGTTTTATTCTAATACTTCCAGTATTTCCGAAGATTAGCGTATACATACAGACAAACAGACAGATTTTTTTAAATTACTCTTTTACTATGTCTCTATCGCCCTAATTTTCTTTCGGAAATATTCTCAATGTACAGATATATTTTTTTTACTGTTTTATTATATGTATGAGGAAAATAATCATGAAGGTATTTTTATTGTATAGGCTCAATATGTTTTTTTAGATTATTTATAATATTATAAATATAAACGTAAAAAATTCAGCGCAGTGCAGAATAACAAAATAATACTTTCAAAGTTTACTTCTACTTGTACGAGAATACTTACTAAGATGCAAAGTGAAAATTTAGGGTCTGTGATAGTATACAAAAGAAAGATATGTTGTCAGTTTACCACTGTGTAATCCAGTGAGTTGTGAGTCGTGTAAAATGAGATATCTTTCGTTTCATGAGAAAGTTCTGTTTGCGGCAAACATACATAGATACATATTATCACGCCTGTTTCCCACAGGCGATTCAGACAGATCTCTTTCGCTTCACATTCATCATTCTCTTTACGCAAGCCTGCTTGACCGTGAGTGCTTCTTACCAAACAGACGCAGAAAATTAAGCTCTTTTGGCTTGGCCCCAAATCCAACATACTTAATATAATTAAAGACTGCATATTTTTAAAAAACTTATAACGGTTATTCAATATTTGTTTTGTTCATTTGCAATTGCGATAATTCTTTTGTACCAAACAACAAAATAAGGTACAAAAAAATCCACTCAACCTATGATAAATTGAGAGAACTTACTCAATTCAAAGGGACATGAATATTCATACATAAATACATTAATACATATACACACATACTTTTTACTCACAAACTTACACAATATACATATATATACTTAATCTACATGCACTTTCAATGAATCAAGTGATAGCGCCATTATTTTATTATGTTTTATGATGGTGTTTTATTTATTTTTTATGTTATTACTGTATCTTTAATTTAATTTTCATCTAAGTGTGCAGACCCGACGCTGCAGCTGCAAGCCGTGATAAAACTCGCCGGATAGCCATAATTCTAATACTAAAGTGCTCAACTCCTGAATATGAATGGTGCTTCGTGAAACAAGGTTTCCAAGGATAAGCGCTTGATCCTTGGAAGTTTCCCACAAGCTGTTCTGTCAATCATGCCTTTAAAGACTTAAAATGACACTTGAATATTTCCATTTACATGGTATGAACCCACTTTGAAGAAGAAAATCACCGATATTTTAATATATTTGTGACAGATGGCATATACCAGATTATTTCACTAATATTTTTATGCGTCCTTGCCCACGTGTTATTTGGCATTATGACGGGAACCACGCATTTTTCGGGAATTAAGAGTATCATCATCATCATAATTTAGCCACATAACGTCCACTGTTGGACAGAGGCCAGAGGATTTCCAAAATGACCGATCAAGAGCGGCATGCATTCAGCGCTTTCTAGTCTGGTCTTCTGATCACCTTGTATAACCATAAAAAAAATGATAAGGTAAATGGCTGACTCTGGTTTCACAGGATGAAAAGCATCTCGCTGATGCCAAATATGTCGGTCTGCTTGCGAGAAGTGGTTGCGTTACTTAGATATGGCGCCTGAAAAGTTGGTTAGCGTGACCCAAAAATTTTTTTTTCTATGTCTTTCAATGTTGTGGGTCGGGGATTGTAATGGATAGAATGAAATGGAAGAAGATGGGAGAGGTCTTTTCACAGCTATGAGATCGTATAGGTTAGTCAGTTTTATCAGCTGCACCTATCTCTTGCTTTCAACGCTGCCTAAATAATCATAACGCCCAAAATGTAAGTAGTGCTAATGTTTGTGAACAACTCCATGGCGGATTGGTAACCACATTGGTCCACCACTTGGAGGTGCTGGGTACGATCTCCATGCAGGACAAATCGGAAAATGGCCTATTCACTTCTAAAACTTATACAACGCGTTTTCCTTCAGTCGAAGTGTTAAATTGTCCTGGGTCTTGGCTGTCTGTTGTATATATGTTTTTACTATAAAATGTAGTATCGTTGAGTTAATATTTTATTTATTTAAAACTATATTTACCAATACTAAATGGTACAAAAGCCGGACTTTATGCTAATAGCATTCTCTACCAGTCAACCTTCGGAATAAATAGAAATTTAGCGTAGTAGGCGTAAAAGTAAGGAACTTAAACAGTAGTACTCAAGCAACTTGAGTATCCCATGACGCAAGTTCAAAACTGACTTTGGGACTTGCTCAATCTGTATAATTTGTCATTATCTATTTACATAAATATGCCGTGTGGTTTCCGGCAGAGTAGAATAGGGCCACTCCAAGTCCCCCGTGGATGTCGTAGAAAGCGACTTAGGAAATACAAGCCAAACAAAGCTTTTAAACATCAATGAAACGTCTCCAACCCGTCTGGCCAGCGTGAAGAGTGTAGGCCAAAGTCCTCTGACTGCTCTTGCCAAGTATGGCTCTGGTAGTACAGAGAGGGTGGTGCTCCTGCAGTGGAAACAAAAAGACCTGATGATGATGATGATATCTATATCTATACATATAATAAAACAGTAAAAAAAGTGTGTCTGTACAGTAAATATATTTCCAAAAAAAATATTGGGGGCGATGGAGACGTAGTAATAGAGTAAAAATTTAAAAAAAATGTCTGTCTGTTTGTCTGTATGTCTGTTTGTCTGTTTGTACACGCTAATCTCTGGAAATACTGGACGGATTCGAATGAAACTTTTTTTGTTATATAGCTATTAAGCCTGGGCAACATATAGGGTAAATGATTTTGGAAAATGGAACGCCTGATGCAGAACCATAATGGTCCAGCTAAACTATAAGAGATTTAAAAATGCCGCCTAAGTAAAAGTTGTTCAGCCTGATGAGCATTTTCCAGAGACATAAAGTCCACGCGAACGAAGTCGCGGGCTTCGGCTAGTTTACATATATTTTTTTGTGAACAATATACTCAAAGATTGGTTCTTTGAGAAACAAGCTTTCCTTGAAGATAAGCGCATGATCCTTGAAAGTTTCCAAGCATCTGTTTTGTCAACAGCGGATCAATTTGGATAAGGAGATCTCCTACTTACGATAAAATACGTTTTATTACTAAAGCGGCGTGAGTGGGAGACAAACACAAATAAATCAAGTGGTAGGTACTAGATAAATAAGCAATATGTATGTATAGGGTTGGGGAGACCATGCTGTTTTGAAGGATAGCGTTGAATTGTTGGAATGTATTTACGATTGAGATGGGGTTTGGTTTAAACCAATTGCTTAGTTTGGTTACTAAATGTAGCGGGTTTTGCTTCGTCCTGTGCAAATAACCAAAATATTAACTATTTAACCGATTTCTAAAAAGACGAGGTCATCAATTCGTTGGATTTTTTTATTTTTATGTTTGTTCACTGATTATTCGAAGACGCCTGGACCGATTTGAAAAAAAGGTTGAAAGGACATACTTGTCAGGTGGTCCCACAGAAATTCTATCAAAATCGGTTGTGTAGTTTGGGGTGAAGTCAATTTTTAATTTTGAAAAATTATTAGTTTCAAATCAGTGTGAATGAGAAATGATGTCATAGACATTGAGAATTTACCTATTAAATGACGCTGTTTGAAAAATCCTAGCGCAAATGGTGTTTTTTGTTTGTTGGGAATCTTTATGTTGTAATAGTTTTATTAATATTTACTTAGATAATGTTGATAGTTTTGTGAATTGGCTCCTACTTTTACAATAAAACATGAAAATAATATATACAAATAATAAAACAGTAAAAAAAACATAGTATACATTTCTAAAAAAAATTAGGGGCGACGGAGACTCAGTAATAGAGTGAGAATTTAAAAAAACTGTCTCTTTGTTTGTTTGTACATGCTAATCTCCGGAAACACTGGACGGATTCGAATAAACATTTTTTTGTCATATTATATATTTTTCTGCTAAGCCTGGGCATGATTGTTTTTAAAAAAAATTTACACCTAAATATTTTTAAACTCGGTGTTAATCACGTAGTGTAGTCAGAAAAGGTCGACTAGTTATTTAGTTATGCCATTTCACGTTAACTATTATTAATGGAAAACCTGATGCAGAACCATAATGATCCAACTTAACTATAAGAAACTAAACTAGGCAGCGCGCGGCTTCGCCGGCGTTAGCCACACGTGTGAAGTCGCGAACGTGATGCGATATAGCCTATAGCCTTCCTCGATAAACGACATATCTAATACCGAAAGAATTTTTTAAATCGGACCCGTGGTTCCTGAAATTAGCGCGTTCAAACAAACAAACAAACAAACAAACAAACAAACAAACAAACAAACAAACAAACAAACAAACTCCTCAGCTTTATATATAAGTATGGATATAAAATTGACGCCTTAACAAAAGTTGTTTAGCCTGATGATCAGCTATTACAGTAAAAAATTAAAAAGGGACCCGTACACCTATTTACGAGTAGAAACACCGTTAGCGTTGTGATAAAACAGAAACTTCCTAATTAGTTTGTTGTAACGATTTTATCTTTTGTCCTATCTATTTCACTTTAATTAGTATTTAAATTAACTTGAGTAGCAGCTGCAACACAATCTTCCTTTTACTATGTCGGTTGAATCTAACACACGACTCACTATATAGATAAGTGTTCAAAAAAACTGCAAATAATCCCTTCGGCCGCTTTGGCAACTATGTTTCGCAACCAGTTGTTAAAAAAGAAGGAATAATTTTATTAAACTTAGTTATCGGATTACTCACGTATAGAGTCAGCTACTGCCGACATGTTTTGACCTCATCCGGAGGTTTTCTTCAGGGCAAATGTGACTAAAGCGGTTTGCGACACACTTACTCTATACGTGTTTAATAATGTCTGTGTCTTTAGTTTTAATCAAGGAATCATCTAGCTACGCACCTAGTTGCCTAAAAAGAAAATCTATTTCTGTTTCACATCCAGTCGCCAATGAAGAATTGTTAAAAAAGAAGTTTTAATCGTAATACACAACCAATTACGTTCTTATAAAGGATCAACAAGGGTCAACTTATAAAGGGTCTCTGGAAGTATATAAGGCAATTAATGTAGGAATATTTAATTTTGTGTTCATGATTTTTTCAATTTTTATATATCCCTCGCGCCGAGTCATACCTGACGCAACGCATATCTCACGCGATACAGCGGGGAATGCTGCAAGTGTTATGGGCACATTTGCGTCAGGTATGATTCGGGACGGACTTTTTGACTAAATTACGCTTATTTTGATATGTAATGTTTTGATTATTTTACTTTGACATCTATGACGATTTTTTTCATTAAATATAAAAATTTTATATATTCTATTTATTTTCATGATAACTGAATGGAAAAGATGGGGGGAGACCTTTGCCTAGCAGTGGGACACGTGATCGCTTGTATAAGAATTAAATAATAAACATAAATACCTACTCTATTCCTAATGGGAAAGACATACCATTTTGGGTCTTAGAGTAGACAGAGCCAGGGCTGAAGACCCAAAGGCCAGTAGTAAAAAAAGGAAACAAAGTGTTGAGTTGTTATTTCTAGCCGCGTCACCTAATAACATGATTCGATTTTCGCCTATTTCCTCGATCGGCTTTTACGAAGCACGCGAACGGGAAAAAATCCATCCCCTTCGATAGAGGATAGATTTTTATTTTATCTTGAAGAAGACGTGTTGAAATATTGAATGCTGAACAACAAGGAGAATGGAAAAAAAAAACATTTTCTTCTGAAGCAAGGAGATACCTACTCTTAGTTTTTGCTAGGTCGTACAAATGAACTCTGACAAGTTATATTGAATTAAGAAAACAACAATGTAAAACAATATCACAAAGAAAATCTTGTTTTATAACTCTAGATAAAAAGATTTTAGATCTTTATAGCAGAATTTGTTTTGAATAATATTATATTACACCATGGAATCTTGGACCGGTATCCTTTGTTATGCTTAGGTATATCCCGACAACATTATTTTAAGCCCGGCTTGACGGTATAAGCCGGGCTTAAAATAATGTTGTCGGGATGCCTAGGCCTTTCTGAACAATGATTTATCGACTTCTTGGGACGTATTTACTCCACACTTTGTAAACTTTGGTAAGTATATCCTTTGGAAAAATGTGTCTGTGCATATTAAATTTTACGCTCGAGGTCTTTATCGAGAAACGCTTTTTGTTTTATAAATTCTTTAGTGTGCAGTTTGCTGGCATTTCATTTCATTTAATTTTTTTATCGCCTTCAGAAAGGGAGGAGGTTATCAATTCGATTGTTTGTTTATTTTGTATGTATGTAACGCGATAACTTCGGCAACCGTGGACCGATTTTGATGATTCTTTTTATTTGAAAGCCCTTACTCCCAAGTTGGTCCCATATTAATTTGATGACGACATGATGAAGAACTTTGGAGATATGGAAGAAACTCCTGAAAAACATTGAAGTCGGTAGTTTTGTTTTTGTTTAAAAAAATTATTATTCTTATTTAATTATTTTAAGACTAAAACGATATAACTGTAGACCTAGCATTATTTATAAGCCCAAAAAGATATAAACCATAGACCTAGAATATTTTTTACTGCGTAAAAAGACCACACTAGCCGAGTGTGACAGATAATACGTTAACTGTCACCCTCACAAGAGCAAAAGAGACAGCGATCAATTTGACAATGAGACAAGTTTACATACAAAACATATAGCGAACTGCGTGAGCACTAGACTTGCACTTATTACATGGTATAAGCCTTTAACAGCATGGCTCTAACATCACTACACGAAAATTGGATTTATAAAGAATATGTAAGTTTTCATACCTTGGAAAGTTGGTAACCGATGCTTTACTGATAGTTCGTATAGTAGGTACATATACACCACTCCGTTAAAATAACACAAACATATTCGTTTTTAGGGTTCCGTACCCAAAGGATAAAAACAGGACCCTATTACTAAGACTTCGCTGTCTGTCCGTCTGTTTATTTGTCGTTATGTGTCGTATATTTTAATTTTTTTATTATTAAAATAAAAATACAACTGAGTATTTTGTGAATATTTCAAGTGCCTACCTGTTGTCATTATTGATATCGAGCAAAAAAGGGCAAAAAAATCGCGTTTGTTGTATTGGAGCCCTCCTTAATAAATATTTATTTTGTTTTGTTTTTAGTATTTGTTGTTATAGCGGCAACAGAAATACATAATTTGTCAAAATTTCAACTGTCTAGCTATCGCGGTTCTTGATATACAGCCTGGTGACAGACAGACGGACAGACAGCGAAGTCTTAGTAATAGGGTCCCGATTTTACCCTTTGGGTACGGAACCCTTAAAAGGTTATCAATTCGTCGCGATCATGTTTTATGTATGTTTACCGATCATTCGAAGACGCCTAGACCGATTTGGAAAGTTCTTCTTTTTTTTAAAGTCTGTTGAAGGGGTGACTTGTCAGGTGGTTCCATAGAAATTTCATTAAAATCGGTTGTGCATTTTGTGGGTGAAGTCGGTTTTTAGTTTAGAAAAATTATTCTGCCTTATCCCACATTACACAGCATCTTATTTTCTTCCATCTTACTCTGGTCCTAGTCATGTTGCCATTATTCCTTTAAACATTTAATTAAACTTTAGTCAAAACGTTGTCAGTCTGTCTTTCAAGTTATAATGGTCTTGACGGCCTAGGCAAATATATCTCAGGTTAGACAGTTTCCCATTCTGGGAGCCTAGGGATTATTTGGAACAAATGTTTTGGGAATTTGCTAGGCATTCTACAAATTACGAGTGATATTAGTGTCTTGCTGTAGGTACACTTACTCCGAGTAATATATTGCACATGTACATATTAGAAATGTTTATATACATTCGGCTTTGATTCTCATAAAGACATATTTTACATCAATCACATGAGAACATAAATACAAGCCATAAATTTTGGACGAGCGGGAAAGGAAAGGAGTCTACCTGGCCATATGTGGATGATATGACTTCCTCTGCACTGGCTTCTTTCCCTGTGCTTGAACAAAGTCTTGGAAGGGGGTTGGTCACAAGCACTCACTGATACGAGTAACACTTTCTCACTTTCGTCTTTACATAGTTTATCTTATACCTTTAAACGAGCAATTCTTGTATGTATGTATGTATATATATATATTTATTTATAAATTTCTGTGATCTCGAAAACGGCTCTAACGATTTCGCAAAAAAATTGTATATGGGGGTTTTCGGGGGTAAATAATCGATCTAGATTAGTTTTATGTTTGGGAAAACGCGTGTTTTCGAGTTTTCATGCGTTTTTCTTTCCACGCAGAATATGGTCGCTAATTTCGTCGCGCCGATCGCCTTGATTTAGCTCAGTGGTTAAGGTTCGGATCCCACTCGGTGACTTATTTTTGTTTTTTTTTAATGTTTAAGTTTATATATTATTTTTATTTTGCATTGTTTTTAGACAAGTTTAAAAAAAATAGTTAATGTTTGAGATGTAACCGAGTAAAGCTCGGTCGCCCAGGTACTTAAAATTTTATCAGAGCGCGTCCGTAGGGATTTTACATTTTGCGGCCATCTTTTTACAGAGCAGAGAGTAGAAGGAAGGAGACGGAGAGGGGCAGGGGAAATCAGTTGATTCGTAATTGGTTAATTTGTAAAAGAGAGTGTACCTAAATGCGTGTGTTGAATGAGTATGTATATGAAATGAGCGGGTGTTTTCTAAAGTAAAGTAATAAAATAAATAAATAAAACATTTAGCGAAGACAAATTTACTTAGTCGTTGTCACACTGATAAACAATATAAAACAGACAAGTTCATTGAATTGAAATTATGTGCTTGGCTAACTGTTTCTTGAATACATCGAACGAGTTAATATTTTTGATGTCCGAGGGTACCTTGTTAAAAAGGCCTTCGTATGTCGGAGAAGAAGAAGAAATAGACCTTCGGTTTTTACCATCAATTTGCCGTAATATTTTGTCCGTGTCTTAGACAAAATGATGAAGCTCGCGCGTCAAATGCAGGTGCGCCCAAATCGTTTTGCTTAGCAAAGTTTAGGTTAGTGTGTATCTTGTTGTTCGTGATTTTGGGTATGAGAATGCAAGTATTACATATAAGTATGTAATTATGTAATAATCATTAGTTTAGATTCATGTTAGATCTTAGTAGTTGGTGTTACTATATGTATAGGCGCATATATATTATGTCTCCATGTTTTGCAACAACTTAAGGATACACTTAGCAAAAGAAGCATAACTGGCCTAGCACGTATGAAGTTAAGCTCAAGTAAAGCAAAGGGGCACGGTCCAAATTAGCATGGGTGACCATTACAATATCTCGATCCCCTTCGTGCTACGGAAGGCACGAATAAGCCGTTGGTCGCTAATGTCAACATTGTATAACAGTCGTAAAGATACGTCAGAATTGCCTTTAAAAATTTAAAGTTATCACTATATTTTTGATCAAACAATTTGTTTGAAGTAAAAAATCGCTGCAATTAAGAGTTCCCTTACCCTAGACAGAATCAGACTTTTGCATAAAAACATTAGGCTAGCTTTTATTTTAAAATGACGTGTCAGGTCTCTTACTTTTTTTGGTCAAGACAAAATTTGAAATGATATACACGTTTCCTTTCAAATGATTTATTCCAAATGATTTATTTCAAATGAGGTCAGCACTGGATCCCGGAAAATTCATTATGGCCTTAAACCTTACAGGCCAAGTCTGCCTGACAAACAGTTAACACACTAGTCAAAACCTATCCCATGCTGGTCTGGGAGAAACGAAAAAACTTAGAATGTACCAGCTGCTTCTCTTCCCGCGCAGATCGTAAAAGCCGATCGAGGGAATGGGCAATAATGCGAATCATTTTAACACGCGATGCGGCTAGCAACCCGTCACTGTATTGATTGCTTTTCCATCTTCTCGCCATCCATGACGCTAAAAGTGGCTTTTGAGTCTTGCGGCCCTGGGCTCTGCATAGAGCCGCAAGACCGAAAATGCTCTGTCTGCCCCATTAGGGATAAAGACGTGATAGTATGTATGTATGTATGTAAACACCACAAAATAAAATATTCAATTTCTCATTTGCTTTTCCAACGTTTCCATTCAGCATACGTTTTACAAAAAATCTCTTAGCTTGCATCGGGTGGCTTGAACACATTATTTATACTTTCAACGCTAAATAAAGAGACTGTGAACATGCGACGACTGTCTCAGTTGGTTTGCATATTGCTTGAATTTACTTGTAAGTGCCACTGAATTTAGAAATAGTTTACTAAGTTAACGAAATGTTTTCACTTAAGTAATGCTTTTTGAGCGTTTTCTTATACATTTTATTGACCGAGCGAGCGAAGCGTCTTATAGTTTAGAGATTGGCCGAAAATTCTTTTATCCCTCTGTACCGCAGTGTCTGTTCAGATGTTCTCGCCAATAGGTCCCATTTCTCAGTTTTTAGATTGACAATCAGATTGTTTTGTAGATTCAGTTTTCCGAAAATTTTCAAAATGGCGGATATATGGGAGGTGAAAACTTAAAAAATATTATACTTAATTCAGCAATTTCGAAAAATTTCAAAAATTTCACGAAGCTTTTTTGATAACACTAACCTTATATGTCTGAACAACTTTTTGATTCGATAAATTTCAACGGATCGGGGTGACTAGCTTTAACGTACAAAAACCGCATTGAAATCGATATATCCGTTCGAGAGCTACGAAGCCACATACATACTGTAACTGTCACGTCTTTATCCCCAATGGGGCAGACAGAGCTTTTTGTATCAGACAGACAAACATTAGTGTCAAACTTATAATACCCATCAAATCGCAAGAGCAGCGGCTATGGATGAACAACCCAGTCCATAATCATTAAACTCTCAGATAAATAACAACAAAAAAAAAAACAACTTGCTCTTTTGCACCCAAACTGCAATCACTAAGCCCCATCACGGACCCTGGCCACTGCAGTCAAACTTCCCGCTGCGTTCAACTTTCTTATTAAATATTCGGTTTGAAACTTCTAGAAGTTAATGGAATTTTAACCACCGTAATGATTAAGTTGCGGAAGAGAGCCTCATTCATTCCTTCATAGTTGGTGAAGTTTCGGAAATTTGAATAAAAAGTAAAATAATGAGTGCAGAGGGAGTCCGTGCATTGCAAACGACTTATTTCTTTGACCTAATTTTAAAAGTCAGTAAGAATACGTAACGGTAATGAATCACTAATGTGTTCCTGTCTTCGTAATCTAATTCTTTCTTTCTGCAAATTTTATAAGAAGACTTACTCGTAATTTATATAGTAAAACTAGCTGACCCGGCGAACTTTGCACCTATTCCCGTTCCGGTTCCCGCTCCCATTCCCGTTCCCGATCCCGTTCCCGTTCTCGCTTCCGCTCCCATTTCCTGCGTTTTGCTATTTCTCGTTCCCGTTAACCTAACCTAACCTAGGTTTCGCGTCCAGTTATATTGACCAAGGGCGTCGCCAAGGGGGGGGGGCAGGGAGGGGCAGCTGCCCCCCCTAGAGATTCTAAAAAAGTTGCCAAAATATAATGCAACCAAAGTCCTAAGTCTTTGAGTTGATTTGCTTGAAGTTCAAGCCTTGAACAATCATTCCCGTACGTCGAAACTCAAATGAATTCACCAATTCCACTTTTAATATTCCGTACACTTATTCAAATTCAAACTCTTTTTTATTCTATTTTTAATAACTATGCAATAAAAAACTTGTAAATAAACTTATTTACAAGTTTTTTATTGCATAGTCAAGAGCTCGTGCTCGTGTAGCTTTACACATTGGACTCTGTACTGTCACAGAATATATATGTATATAGTACTAAGATACTGTTGTTATTACAATCGCTGTAGATGTAAGGCTCGTAGTACAAGTGAAAAGCTTCATGTGCTGTCGACTTTACCTACAACTCATCCTACTTTTCTCATTCATAGAGAATGAGAAAAGTAGGTAGGTAAAGTCAACTTGCCCCTTCTGCGCCATCGGCTGGCGACGCCCTTGATATTGACCGTCAAGAGTATTAATATTGCTATAAAAAAATATAAGTAGGTTGGTCGCAGAAGGGTGAAAATATAAGGTTATATGTATTTTTTATGCCGAATCATAAAAAGTTAATTAAAAAAATTAGGGTAGACCACCGCCTTATCACTTAACTGTAAGAAATAGATAAAAGCATATTCCCAGACCTACCAAGTGTACATAATTAAATTTTACCAAAACAGGTTAAGCCGTTTCGGAGGAGTATAGCTAACTAACACTGTCCCACGAAAATTGTATATAGCTATATAGATATTTACTTGTATAGTCATATGAGGAGCTCGATCGCCCGGTGGGGTACGCATTACTAGCACTATTGCTATTGTTAAGTAATGGAGGGCGAGGTCCGCACTTGGATAGGTTACAAGTGGCAAAAAAATTTATCCTCCTTTAAGCTCCTTTCTACTTCGTGACTTAATTCGTGCTTCGAAAGGCACGTAAAGCCGTTGGTCACGGCTGCCATCATTGTATGGCCGTCACTTGAAAAATCTGACACCAGTGTTGGCCACTTAAACACATGAAAAACAAATAAACTCGAAATTTTACAATTTATGCAAACACCTCTTTCAAACCTATTCTCTATTCTGACTATCTCCCCTCTCTCCACTAATATTAATTTATAGGTACTGAGTTTGTTCCACCATCCTGCTCTTCGGTTATCTAATAAATAAATAAATATATAGGGACGAGATAGGGACAAATAACACTGATTGAGCTAGCCTCAAAGTAAGCTTAAGACTTGTGTTATGGGATACTAACTCAACTTACTTACTTACTTACTTACTATCCTGGCTCAGCGACCCAAGGTGAGTCTTGGCCTCCAGCACAAGAGCACGCCAGCGTTCTCGGTCCTGTGCTATCTCTTTCCAGTTGTCGCCAACTTGAAGCTCGCGCAGGTCCGCCATCACTACGTCGCTCCAGCGATACCTGGGACGGCCCACCGGCCTCCGACCGGTTGGCCGGCCCAGGTAAGCTCTCTTCACCCCTCGATCCTCGTCCATTCTTTCGACGTGTCCGAGCCAGCGAAGACGGTGCGCTTTAACTTCGCCCATGATGTTAGGCTCTCTCACTGAGAGTGAGAGATACTAACTCAACGATACTATATTTTATAACAAACAAGCTGTACCCGCGGGCTTCACTCCCCATGGGAATTTCGGGATAAACAGTACCCTATGTCCTTTCCCGAGTCTCAAACCATATCCATACCAAATTTCATCCAAATCGGTTCCGTAGTTGAGGCGTGAAGAGGTAACAAACAAACAAATATACAAACTCACTTTCGCATTTATAATATTAGTAGGATACATATATAGATAAACATCCAAGACCCAGGACAATTTGAAAAAGGCCATTATCCAACTTGCCCTGACCGGGGATCGAACCCGGGACCTCTGGGTGGCGGACCAGCATGGTGACCACTACACCACGGAGGTCGTCATCCACACTTGCCATTAACTATCTTCTATGTGGTAACTAAGCACATCTTCGCCCAGCAAACATCAAGCATTCAAGTGACCATGACCTGCCCAGCCCAGTCCCTTTCGCAAATTTAATGAGCCCTTGACTTACGAGCCAATAAAATAAACATATAAGAAAGGAAAAACCTTCCCGAGCTTTTCGCCGTTTTTTATTTAACTATAGAGTTTATATATATCAAATATTTACATTGATTTTTGTATAAGTATGAAGAGTTTCCATAAAAAATAATATTAATCAGTTGACCGTACTTTAAAAGAGTATATAGTTGGACTGTGGTTTATATCTTCATCAAAATAATAGTTTATGTGCATGCCGTCCGCAGCAATGGCCGGATTAGTAGGGCACTAACCTCCTGCAATGCAGACTATTCAAAAAACGTTTTTTAATCTTCAGTTTTTCTCTCTTAAATAAGCAATTTTAATTAGATTAAAACTAACGTTACAGACTTTATTAACATGAATAGCTACGTGTTAAAGTTAGACTATAAATAAATTTTACTAGGAAAACTTATAAGCAAATCTTTGAACATTGTTAGATAAAACTTCGCTAGCCTGTAAGCAGCGCTCACATTTACCTCTAAAATATTTACGCATATATCCGAGGCCTACGAAAAAATCACGGACTATGCAGAAATCGCAAAACTCGCAAATCCCTTAACATTCGCAAGTTCAGATAAAGCTATCTTCGTGCCAGTTCCCGTTGATAGCGAAAAAAGTTAGAAACAGTTACAGATGCAACTATACAATGGTTATTCAAGCAGTTCTTTCATGCTGGACTTGGAGAAAAGAAATCATAAAAACCGATCGAGGGAATGAGTAAAAATGAAAATCATGTTAATAGGCGACACAGAGATAGAGGTTAGCAGTCTTAAGTCTCCACTGCAGGAGCACGACCCTCTCTATACTACTAGAGCCATACTTGGCTATAGTATAGGAATAGAGGACGGCCTACACTCTCCACGCTAGCCAGCCGGGTTGGAGAGGTGTCATGATGTTTATAAGCTTTGTTCAGCTTGTATTTCCTAAGTCACCTTCTACGACATCCACGGGAAGACTTGGAGTAGTCCTATTCTACTCTGCCGGAAAACACACGGCTAAAGAACTAATCTTGCCCATGCGGCATGGTAGCAAGAACGCTGGCTGTGTTGCCTCGTTGGATAGCAATGCTATTAGATATACATGTAATATAAATTAATAAATATATTATTTGCTATAATATATAAAATTGGCTTTTGGCCAACGATGGGACCTATCATAGGTAACGAAAAAAAAAAATATAAAATAGATTAGGTAAAGAAAATTCAGGTCATAAACAATATGTACTTAATTTTCTTTACCTATGAGTTATTCTTCTATAGCCATTATTAATTTTGCTGATAGCAGTTCTGGGAAAGACCCAACTCACGAAATGTACGAAACATGTGTCCCTGAAATTGTTGTTTTGCGTTATAATGTTATAATAATACATTATATTGTAACAAACAAACCTACGGTTAATAAGCTATTTCGTAGATTAACGGGATATTTATCTTTTGATAACGTAGACTGGAGATTGTGTTTACATCCATTTGAAATAAATCTATATCTATATCTATCTATACATCTATATCTATACATCTATATCTATATATATCTATATCTATATCTATATATATCTATATCTATATATATCTATATCTATATCTATATCTATATCTATATCTATATCTATATCTATATCTATATCTATATCTATATCTATATCTATATCTATATCTATATCTATATCTATATCTATATCTATATCTATATCTATATCTATATCTATATCTATATCTATATCTATATCTATATCTATATCTATATCTATATCTATATCTATATCTATATCTATATCTATATCTATATCTATATCTATATCTATATCTATATATATATCTATATCTATATCTATATCTATATCAATATCTATATCTATATCTATATCTATATCTATATCTATATCTATATCTATATCTATATCTATATCTATATCTATATCTATATCTATATCTATATCTATATCTATATCTATATCTATATCTATATCTATATCTATATCTATATCTATATCTATATCTATATCTATATCTATATCTATATCTATATCTATATCTATATCTATATCTATATCTATATCTATATCTATATCTATATCTATATCTATATCTATATCTATATCTATATCTATATCTATATCTATATCTATATCTATATCTATATCTATATCTATATCTATATCTATATCTATATCTATATCTATATCTATATCTTTATCTATATCTATATCTATATCTATATCTATATCTATATCTATATCTATATCTATATCTATATCTATATCTATATCTATATCTATATCTATATCTATATCTATATCTACATCTACATCTATATCTATATCTATATCTTTATCTATATCTATATCTATATCTATATCTATATCTATATCTATATCTATATCTATATCTATATCTATATCTATATCTATATCTATATCTATATCTATATCTATATCTATATCTATATCTATATCTATATCTATATCTATATCTATATCTATATCTATATCTATATCTATATCTATATCTATATCTATATATCTATATCTATATCTATATCTATATCTATATCTATATCTATATCTATACATATAATAAAACAGTAAAAAAAGTGTGTCTGTACATTATATATATTTCCAAAAAAAATATTGGGGGCGATTGAGACGTAGTAATAGAGTAAGAATTTTAAAAAAAATGTCTGTCTGTTTGTCTGTTTGTCTGTATGTCTGTTTGTCTGTTTGTCTGTTTGTACACGCTAATCTCCGGAAATAATGGACGGATTCGAATGAAACTTTTTTTGTTATATAGCTATTAAGCCTGGGCAACATATAGGGTATAAATGATTTTAAAAAATGGAACACCTCATGCAGAACCATAATGGTCCAGCTAAACTATAAGAGATATAAAAATGCCGTCTTAGTAAAAGTTGTTCAGCCTGATGAGCATTTTCTAGAGACATAAAGTCCACGCGAACGAAGTCGCGGGCTTCGGCTAGTTATTTGAATAAAGCAGAGATATTGTCACCATTTGAAAACCCTTTTGCCCCATTTGAAAGGAAACGGATATATAATTCAAAATGTTGTCTTAGCCAAACCTTAGTAACCCATCAAACTATTTTATGAATTACTGTTAGAACGAAGTTCCTTATCGCGCGTTGCGAAAGGCGGCTAGTCGGAAAAAATTAAGACAAACAGTTGTAACGACACCTTTTGCTATAGTTGTAAGCCGTGCGGCGTGCGCGTGTTTCTCTCTCTCTCTCTCTCTCTCTCTCTCTCTCTCTCTCTCTCTCATAGAAAGCAAGCCAGTTATTTTCGTTTCGTCTTTCTATTTCGCATTGAACAGTGTGGTGTTGCGACGATTATTTTTGTTGAGCGTATACAGGTTTTTTGTACTTCGTTCCATCCCGGTGTCCATTGACACCTCTCATGTTTTTTTTCATAGTTTAAAGTGAGAACGTAAAGTTTTTCCATTAGCTTAAAGTGGCCGTTTGTCTCAAATATGCGTAGAAAAGCATCACGTTCTCACTTCAAACTGTAAACTGTAGTTCATAAAATAGTTTGAAAGGTTATCTAAGGTGTGATCAAGACAAAATTTTGAATGATATATCCGTTTACCTTCAAATGATTTATTTCAAATGGGGTCAATTCTCCTGAATTGTCCCCCTTTGAATCATCACTTCTTAATGACGCAGGCGCACGCGGTGGGTCCTAAGTGCAAAAGAGAGAGCAGAATCTCCTGTCTCATCACAAAACACAGCACTACAGCTACATTACGCAAGCATAGCAATGCGTATTTATTACAACATACAACATATTTGTAGTGTACAGCCTACAAATTACTTTGATCCAAAATTAGTCCCAAGTGCATCGAAGCGTTAAGTAGGTGAAATGTCCCGCTCAATACGTAATGAATCGCTCTCAGTTAATGGTAGTCGTAATTATTGCTTTAACACTGCGATTTCATTTTACAGACGTTTTCATACGTAATCCGTTCTGTAATAATTATTCACTGAATAAAGAATTTTTCAATTTCAATTTCATTGGTCGTGAGTGGTCTCCGGATTTTATCATCATCATCATTTCAGCCGCATAGTGTCCACTGCTGGACCGACACTGATGAAAAATGACTGAACTGGAGCGGCATGTATCCAGCGCCATCCAGCGACCTTGATCAGGTCGTCAGACCACCTTCTCCGGATTTATAAATACCTAATGAACAGATTTTAAATTTTTAACGTAATAGTGATGATTAATTTTTCTTCAAGCGCTAACGGCTGGACCAATTTTGATAAAATTTGGTATGAAGGAAGCTAAGATTGGATTACACCCTGGATTAACACATAGGCTACTTAACCACGGGTAACACAGCGGGGCGCAACTAGTAAAAAATAAAAATATTACCACTCTGTTCTAAAGGCTGACTGACAGGTAGGGAATGCATTCGCATTAAGTCCACCTTTAGTACCACTGTGGTCAATTAAAATTTAATAAATTAATCAATTTATTGTTTATTTCTAGTGATATGTAATTACTGTAACAAAAAAACGTAATAAAATAAATTAAAATTACAAGTAACCTCAAAACGCTTCGTCAACATTTTCACATATAGTAATCCGCAACACGCTTCGTCAAATTTATTACACTAAGATATAAATTGTTCCAGTAAAATAAATATTTTCATTTGCATTCGAAACATTTCGTACAAACCGAGCCACTCCCATCAGACCCTCAAAATATTTGTTACACTTCCCTTTAATTTACCTGAGAGCGTACCAAACATTTCCACCTACATTTCCCATACTAAAATAGTCCCCTTTACGGAAACGAAATGGACGGGAGATATTCCCGGGCATTCCTCACTAATTGCTCCCGGCCCTCAATATGCACCGGCACGCAAAAAGAGACAAATTAATATAAAAGTGATGAATATTGATGCCTTTGCCCACTTAACGTCTCACTGACACTTTTTCATAAAAAGGTGTGGTAGTTCGTAGATTTGGGTGTTTTGATTCCTTGTTTATACTCATTTTTTGGATTCCGTACAATTATTATAAGAGCTATGTATGTATAGCCGATGAAAATAAGACGTGTAATATGTGGTTTTATAACCAGGCCGGGCTATGTACAGTCGGGGGCAGATAAAAGTGACCCTCTATTATTATTATAATGAATGATGATATTCTGATGATGGAGCCGGAAGGAGACCAAATGACCAAAGGGACCCTGTTATAAAATGCAGCCCCATCAAGTAGGTACAACTCACTCAATCTCTCTTTTTATATCTCAATTATATAAATTTCAAATGTGACTACCTACTACATTTAAAAAAAAAACTTAGCATATCTATCTACTTGTTTTTGATTGCATGGAAGCCCCCTTTGACATATGTCCATAGTTATAGGCGTCTGATGTATTGTTTTACTATTGTGTCTGCACTGACAACGTTTAAAGGGTTAAGAGAGGATAGGTAACGTAAGTAGGTAAGGCGAGATATTCCCGGGCATTCCTCACTAATTGCTCCCGGCCCTCAATATGCACCGGCACGCAAAAAGAGACAAATTAATATAAAAGTGATGAATATTGATGCCTTTGCCCACTTAACGTCTCACTGACACTTTTTCATAAAAAGGTGTGGTAGTTCGTAGATTTGGGTGTTTTAATTCCTTCTTTGTACTAATTTAGGGTTCCGTACACAATACCAGTACCACAGTCTGTCTGTTCTTCTATCTGCTTATCTGCTTGTCCATCATATCTCGAGAATGTTATGTACAACTTACGTTCTTATCATTTTCTTTTGCAGGCAACTTGGAAGTAACCTTATAATGCTTTAAGTTTCATTGTTGGTTGCATTAGCCCTTTCACAGATAATGCCGTTATAACAAATACTTAAACAGAAAAATAATTAGTGGGGCTCCCAATGAACATACATGTTTTCTTTAAATTATGCTAGGAAACTTTTCGTGCGCGAAACGCACTTGGCCGGTTATTATTTTTTAATATTTAGTATAAAATTTGTAATTTTTTATTATAATGGTTTAAACCAAGTATTAAAGTTAACCCGCGTTCTATTTTGAGACAGTCTTCAGTAGGTATTGCAGGGACTTTGTCGCAGATCAAAGGTAAGCACATCCGTCATGCCGGTCACGTCTTTGCTCACTTATCGCGAGTTAGTGTCGTGAAATAAAATAAATTGCAGAGAAGCCCACGACCAAGATATCTCGAAAAAACTAAACGATATTAAAGTTAAATAAGACTTTTTTATTGTACGTTACACCAATAATTTCAGGTGCATAACGTCCATTGCTGCACATAGGCCTATCCCAAGGATTTCCAAAATGACCGATCTAAAGCGGCCTGCATCCAGCGCCTTCCAGCGACATTGGTTAGGTCGTCAGACCACCTTGAAGGCGGGTGTCCTATGTTAGACCAATAGAAGTAGAGTAGAGTAAACAGAGTAGACGACCAATACTGTTAAAATGAGTTTCTGTCAGCGTTTTTTCTCAGCAGTGGACGTTGCAAAAGGCTGATATCTGTAGCATTTCTTTAAAAAATAAATGACATTTTAACCGTTCCTTAACCGCCAATACAGACACAATAGTAAAACAATGAACGTAGCATTTATTAATGCCATGCGAGTCTCTACCTTTACACAATATGTAATGTTAATTATACTTATTGACGTGTAAAAAGTGCCTGTATAGGTCTTATTACTAAATAAACAGTTGAATTTAAGGTGCCTTTAGGCATCTTGAAAATCACTGACACACGAAAAACAAAACAGAAAATACGTAATTTTTTTAAAAACTTAATGTTCATGTATTGCTTAGACATTGCACTGTCAGCAACCGCGTGCAGGGCATAATGAGCGTCGAATATGTAAATATTCGTATATCATTCTATTCTGATCATTTTTCTCGTTCGCTTAAAGAAAATATGGTTTGTTTTCTTTTTATCTATTTCTAAGATTACATATTTGTACTGGTTGATATGAAACCTATATGCACATATTTTTATGAATAATTCTTTGCGTTTAAGATTTAATGGTTCGAAGATGCAATAAAAGGTGTACCTATATAGTTTGGTTTATAAGAGTTTATGAAAGAAATCGATAAGTAAGCCTGCTATTTTTTATCCTTCGAACTCGGCTTGAAAAATGGACTTCTAAAGATTTTTAAACAATGCTACTTAATATTATAAATGTAAAAGTTTGTATTATTTATATGGCCGTTTGTTTTATAAAATTTATAATAGATTTACTTATCACCCAAATACTTTTAATCTGGAGAAAATGCAGGTACAATTCCTGCGAGATTCTCAAACACGCTTTGAACTCACGGGCAATAGCGGCAAAAATGATTAGTACTTAGGTATATCATCGGATTTTGGCATGAATTGCAAATTAAAAAAGAAACTCGAGAGCTTTTGGCCATTACCAAGATATACCTATACTCAACGGGATCACCTAGTCCTTTATAAAAGGTCTTTCCGTGAAATAGATATATAACTAAGGCTCTTTTGCTTAAGAGTCCCCTTACCCTAGACCAAACAACACTTTTTCATACAAACGTAGTCTACGTTTTATTTCGAATCGACGTGCCTGATTTCGGTTTTTTTAGTATCTTAAAATTTTGTAATTTCAAAGATATTGCACATATCTAGACATATAACTGGTTTTCACAGTCAAAACTGCCTCTGTGGTATGAGAGCGTTCGGCTCATACCCGGAGGTCGCGGGTTCGATTCCCGGTGGGGACAACGACTTTGTGTTGTTGTCCTAGTTTGGTTAGGACATTGCAGGCTGATCACCTGATTGTCTGATAAGTAAGATGATCCGTGCTTCGGAGGGCACGTTAAGCCGTCGGTCCCGGTCACTGTCTTTGACATTGGTCGTTACCAAAAACCATGTCAGAGGCCTTTAAGGCGGTTTAAAAACTCTGACACTAGTGTTAGTCACTAACACACACGATAAGAAGAAGACAGTCAAAATAGGAACTTGAAATAGAATATACTATGTGTAATACGATTTTTAACCAAACTAAATTACTGATGAATGAACGTCTGTATGGGAAACTTCTTCATCCTTATATTTTTTTTCCAGTTTATAATTTTAGTGTCGGAAAAGATAATTAAAATTTCTTTAAAATAACATTTTTTTTCCGAAATCTGACATGTGGTTTCAAAATAAAACGTAGACTATGTTTCTATGGAAAAGTCTAGGGTAATGGGATTCTCAAGTCCGTGCTTTGCTTTTGCTAAAGTGAAGTCGGTTCGGTTTGATTTAGCACTCCCGCGGGGCGGGTAACACGACGAAGATAAGTGATAACAACAATGTGGATTTTATGGCATTCTTTATTTATTATAAGAGCTATGTATAGCCCATGAAAATAGACGTTTAATATGTGGTTTTATAACTGGCTTTGTACAGTCGGGGGCAGATAAAAGTGACCCTCTATTATTATAATGTATGAGCCGGTAATTCTATAAATCATACGGAGCGGTGGCCAGAGCTCCGTATGATTCATAGAATTACCCTTGAACGATCTAATCGTACATAGAAATCACTGTTCACCGATCATCGGTACAAAGAAAAATTTTTACGCCGCTAACTTTACTTACCGACAGCTCGGTTCGCCGAAAGAATTTTTAAAAAGAAAAAATGCTTCACCGGTATGACTATCTGCAGATAAGTCGACCAAAGGAACCCTGTAATAAAATGATGCAGCCCCATCAAGTAGGTACAACTCACGCTTTGTGAAGATTTATCATAAATCGCATAAAATAACAGGGACTCGTTCTCAATCTCTCTTTTTATATCTGAATTATAAAAAATTTCAAATGTGACTACCTACTACATTAAAAAAAAATAACTTAGCATATTTACCTACTTATTTTTGATTGCATGGAAGCCCCCTTTTACATATGTCCATAGTTATAGCTATAAATGTATATTACAGTCCGCTTGAATTATTATCGATGGCAAGAAAATGAGTGTTCAACAATGTAATCATTCTGCCACCAGGCTGTTTCTCGTGAACCGTGATAAATAAATAAATAAATATATAGGGACAATTTACACTGATTAAGCTAGCCCCAAAGAAAGTTCGAAACTTGTGTTATGGGATACTTACTCAACGATACTATATTTTATAATAAATACATATATAGATAAACATCCAAGACCCACGACCATTTGAAAAAGGCCATTTTCCAACTTGCCCTGACCGGGGATCGAAACCGGGACTTCTGGGTGGCGGACTAGCATGGTGACCACTACGCCACGGAGGTCGTCATAGCTAGATAGTTGAAATTTTGCAGCTATAACAACAAAATTTAAATACAGAATAAAATAAATTAGCTGTGCCCGTGAGTTCTGTGATTAAAGCGTGAAGTGGTAACAACAAACAAAAAAATATACAAACTAGTAAACAAATAGTATGAAGCAGTATAGGATAGGATTAAGTAAGGACTCATACAACGTGATCTTTTACGGAACCCTTCGTGTGTGAGTCCGACTTGCACTTGGCTGGGTATTGTAATTAATTTCAATGTATTCTCGTTCAATTGACTGAGTTTAACATTGAACGAATGAATGATCATGTCACTGTCAGTCGTAGACAGCGGTGATGTATATCATTCATAATCATAACAATTTCTCATTATTGGAATATTTACAGGGCAAGTTGGGAAATTGCCTGTTTCAAATTGTCCTATATCTTGGATGTTTATCTTTAAATGTATTTGTTATAAATTATAGTATCGTTGAGTTAGTATCCCATAACACAAGACTCGAAATTACTTTGGGGCTAATCCAATCAGTGTAATTTGTCCCTATAAATTAATTTATTTATATAGGTATACAGTAAAAAATATAGGTATATAGTTAAACAAGCCCTAATTAAAATTAGGTTAGCAGTATTTTAATAGAGCATGCTTTAATTATTCTTTTTTTGTAAAAAGTACTTGTTTGTATTTTGAAACAAAAACTTTCCACAATTTATTTTTCTAACTTTCTTACAAATTGCTAACGACAACACAGACGTAGAAAGCAATAAAATTGCAATAATCATTAAAATATGAAAAATCAAAAACAGGGTCATTACAAAGTAATAAAACAAGAAAAAGTAATTGCAGTGATTCCATTAGGAACTTCGGAAATTTTTGCCTATGAATGCACGCGATTTGTAAACAGAAATGGCAGCCATGGGCGTATATAGGCGGTTTATTTATTTATTAAACTTTATTCATCATCATCATCAGGTCTTTTTAGTCTCCACTGCAGGAGCACGACCCGCTCTATACGACTAGAACCATACTTGGCCAGAGCAGCCAGAGGTTTTGGCCTACACTGTCCACGCTGGCCAGACGGGTTGGAGAGGTATCATAGATAGGGGAAGACAGAGCATTTTGGGTCTTGAGGCCACATTTAGGGCAATGATGGACGAAAAGGTGGACGAGAAGGTAGAAAAAAAGATAGGTATCGTGGTTCAACTGGTGAGAACGAAGTTTTATGAACACTATAAATTAATGTATTGGATTTAAAAAAAAAAAACTTAATTTCCAGATGCCATCTTGGATTCCAAAAATAGCAGATTTCCCAACCCAAAATATTTCTGGATACCGAGTTTCAGTCAAATCATTCGCATTTGAAAATCAGCGGCCATCTTGTATTAATGAAAAGAAAATCAAAAAAGCTCAGCCTTAATTTCCTTTTAGGGTTCCGTTCGAAAAATTAAAAAATTGAACACAAAACTGTTTTATACCGTATACTACGAGTTATATTAAGTAACATAAATTAGATTAACATAAATTAAGATAAGTTGAATATACAAGCTAATAATTATTTTCCTTTCATAGCAAAAGCTATAGCTACGCCCCTGAAGGCAGGCGACATTGTCATCGAATCAAATTATACTTTACGGTGTTCACGTTAAAGTATACAATACATTTTATGTGTTGACGTACCGCTTATTATATTTGCATTCGACGTTCCGCTTATCGCTGGTTCTATCTAAAATTGTGGCCCCAATATAAGTCCAAGTTTTATGAACCCGAGGCGAGCGTACATTTAATTCAGCTATTTCCCTTGGGGTTTTCTGTCGTAGAGAAACGTGAAGGAAGTTTTTATTAGGTACCTAGTCTAGTGTTATTAGGTACATGATTGTTGATCATTCGAATTTTCTTTCCTTTCGTATGTTTTTTTTACTTTTTACAACTTTTTCCTTCTAATTATTGCTTTTTAACAGCGTTATTACAATTACAAGGCTTGGATTACTATTTAAATTATGAGATGTGAAGTCGTCAGGGTTATTTGAAGTCACGATAGCACTGGGAATGCACTCGCGGCGTCATTGTGAGGGTCGTGGATTCAAATCCCATTCGTGGTGAAATTAATCACACCTTTTTTTATTTTCTCCTGTGAAATTTTGTACTTTTTGTTAAATGGGTACAATTGACACGGAGATTCGCAGGCGTACTAAACTTTCAGACATAGTCCATATCTTCGCCCAGAGAAAGTGGAAGTGGGCAGGCCACTTAAGCCGGAGAGAGGATGGAAGATGGGAGTCGGAGAGTAGTGGAATGGAGACCGAGACAGGGCCACAGAAGCGTAGGAAGACCAGCGTCAAGATGGGCCGATGACATAACCCAAGTAATGAGAAAGACATAGATGAGAAAAGCTCAAAACCGTAGAGAATGGCATGCATATGAGGAGACCTACACTCAACAGTGGTTGGAGGAAGGTTGAAGAGAGAAGAGAGGGTACAATGGGGTATATAATATAAGGTATATTTAATACCTAGTGCAATCCTAGTTTTATAATAAATGCGTTACTTCGATTAGATATGGATGTTTTGGACGTTTGTTCCGCTTTCACGCCAAAACTAAAATGTTGCGAGTAGACTAGCCTAGTGCCTGGTTTATTACATAAGATGGCTTAGTAAAAAGTGTCACTATCAAAAATTTGACAACGCGGCCACAGCCATCGGCTAGTCTTACTATCTCAATAATCCCAATCCCAACTTATATTAAAAATGCGAAAGTGAGTTTGCATATTTGTTTGTTTGTTAGTTTGTTGCCTCTTCACGCTTCAACCACTGAACCTGTTTAGATGAAATTTAGTATGGATATAGTTTGAGACTCAGGAAAGGACATATAATAGTTTTTATCCCAACTTTCTATGCGGAGCGAAGCCCGCGGGCACAGCTAGAAATAAATAAATAAATATTGAATACTGACAAATCACACTTATTGAGCTAGCCCCAAAGTAAGAGACTTGTGTTATAAGATTCTAACACACACTTTATTTTATAACAAAAACATAATATAGATAAACATCCTCCCATGCTGGTCTGGGAGAAATAAAAAAAAACTTAGAATGTACCAGCTGCTTCTCTTCCCACGCAGATCGTAAAAGCCGATCGAGGGAATGGGCAAAAATGCAAATCATGTTAACAGGCGATGCGGCTAGCAACCCATCACTGTATTGATTGCTTTTCCATCTTCTCGCCCACCATGACGCTAACAGTGGCTTTTGGGTCTTGCGGCCCTGGGCTCTGCATAGAACCGCAAGACCCAAAATGCTATGTCTGCCCCATTAGGGATAAAGACGTGATAGTATGTATGTATGTATAAACATCCAAGACCCAGGTCAATCGAAAAAAGATCATTTTCCATCTTGCCCTGATCGTGGATCGAGCCTGGGACCTCCAGACTGCCTGGCATGAGCGACCACTAGGCCACAGTGGTAGTCAAAACATATGAAATCTAAGTTAAGATTTTTATAATTCAGTTTAGTTCATACAAAACAATGGATTAATTAGAAATAGGCAAACAAAAAAAGAGTAGGCAGAAAAAGGCATCAATAATTAAATCCAACTCGATTCGAGCTTAACTTCTTAAGTAATTCCGAAAGCTTTTTAAGTAGATAACAGTACTAAGTGGCAAGTTACTTCGTACGGTATCTGTGTCTATTCTGCTTTTTGTTCTTTTGTTTTGTAGTTATTTTGTAAAACTAGAAACTCGGTTAGAATGCCAAGAGATACAGTGTTTACTGATTGCATGTATAAGAGTATGATATAAGTCAGTGCACATATATTTTTAACAGGGTGGGTAGGTTATATAGGTAGGTAGAGATCAGTACAGAGATGGCAAAGGATAGAAAATTATGGAAGGAGTTGGCATAGACAACGGACCCCAAATAGGGAAAAGGCAAACAAGAAGAAGAAGAAGAAACGAAATCTATCTAAATTTAGAGAACGGCTGCATATACAGCTAAATACATTTTTCACTAGTATCCGATATTATATTAGGGTGGGATACGGTAGACAAATTCTATGCGTCTGTAAAAAATGCACGCTAATCTTCCATGCTGGTCTGAGTAAAGAAAAACTTACATTTACCAGTTGATTTTCTTCCCACGCAGATCGTGACATCCGATCGAGGGAATCCAAGAAAATGATCTCTCTACCCTGTGTTTTAAATTGTCCTCTTAATTCAAGGTTGACTGGAAGAGATCCCTATCTGGGATAAGTCCGCCTTTGTACTGTTTTCTACTTCTAACTTGTATTTTTGTGCCTTGTGTTTATGTACAATAAAGTTTTAACAAACAAACAAACAAAATGCGAATAATGTTAATAGGCGACGCGGCTAGCAACCTATTAAAATTTTGATTCCATTTTCACCTTTTTCTCTCCCAACATCAAGTTAGAAGTGACTTTCGGGTCTTGCGGCCTTGGGCTTTGTCTGATTAGAGCCGCAAGACCCTTTATGTTTTGTTTGCTTCGTTAGAGATAGTCAGTGATACTATAGTGTAATGATAGTAAGTGTATATATTTATGTAGCTTTTAGTAGCTTGTAGATGTAGTATCTGCTGGAAAAAGATTGTTCCCTACTTTGATTTCTTCTTTGTTAACCCTCAGCAAAAAGATACGCCAGAGGTGTGTCAAGTGTGGCGCATATGATTGTCTGTCTATGGCATCATAGAGCTCAAACGGATGGACCAATTTCGACGGTGATTCTTAGCTCTGATGTTTTATGAAAATCGGTTGGGTGGTTTGAAAGTTATTGGGGGTTAACGCTTGAAAGTCGGAGTTTTTGTAGTTTCTGTCAAAAGCTAGATGGCGCTACGGATATAAGCTCTACTATTTAAATTCTTCGCTCATCACTAGATGGCATTTACATATAAAAGTATTGAAAGTCGGGGTTTTTTAATTTGACTGGCAAATAAACTTGTTAGAATCTTTATTTCCGATTGCCGTCTCTATTGACACCTAAAGCATGTACGAGTATTTTAAACTCTCATGAAATAATATTTATTTCCCTCACAGTTTAAAAAAACTCTGTCTATTTATCAAATATATCCAATTCGACAATTCTGCGATTTACCATTGTTTAGAATTAAACCAATTCGTCTCATCTTATCGACACAAACAGTAAAACGGGACAAATAAATCAATCGTTCCAAACCAACCGAGCTTATATCAACCGTTCGTCATACGGTTTAAACCTAGTTCATATAAGGCGAGTAATATAGACACATACATTGTCAAGTAATTAATGTACCTATTGCTATTAGAGGTACATTTTTGCAAACAAGATATGCTGAGCAGATAGTAAAACCAAGACACTCGATTTAAACATTATAAAGTTTTCAAAGAATTATTGGGAGGTAGCCTACACTAATTGCTCGTATATACATTGGGTTAAAGTTTAAAAATACATATTAATATACAGCTTCTGCCAGGGAAATTAATTTAAATAGGTACCAAAAGTGCCCGTTTTTCGCAAACGTGAGAAAAAAGGTTTCGCTCTCATTTTAAACTGTAAACATTAGTTTATAAAATATTTTAAAGGGTTATCTAGGGCTTGATCAAGATAAAATTTTAAATTATATGTCCGTTTCCTTTCAGATAATTTATTTAATTGGGGCAACAATGAATGGCGAAAACTTAAAGTATTCCCCTAAAAGTGACTAGCTGTGCCCCGCGGTGTTAATCCAGGGTGTCAGCTTCTTGTATACCAAATTTCATTAAAATTGGTTCAGTCCTTTTGCGCGTGAACAAGTAACAAACATACACACACACACACACACACAAAATTCCTCCTTTATAATATTAGTGCGATTTTATGTTTTCAGCCTAGTACAAACTAGTGGCGCCGCCACCCGCATAATATAGGTACTACACACGCCCGCCAACAACTCGTGTAGACAAGGGGACAGGGTACTGCTATACCAATCTGAATTTGCCTTTGCCACATCACCCAATGTCAATAGGGTTGACAGGGCGTTCGAAACGTGAAATAAAAACGTCACGAGTGATTTCCTACAACAAAGCAGATTTGTTCGGTTGAGATTAAGTTAATTCCTGATTAATCCGACCACAGATGTGTGTGATGAGGGTCGGCACTGTGACAGCGCGATAATTGTGATGTTATGATATCAGACCAAGTTATGTCAAATAAGCTGAAACGTACGCCTTATGACAAAAGCGGAAGCGTTGACCATGACATTGTTTGAATGAATCGGAAGGCTATCCATGTCATCGTAGATAAGTCGTCAATAAAGTCCCTTAGGTTAATTTGGACAACTATGCCAAAGCTTCAACAAGTGCCCCATAATGTATATCTCCCGAAACAATAACTTCCTAAAACATCTATTAATTACAAGCTGAAGCCCGCGACTTCGTTCGCGTGAACTTTATGTCTCTGGAAAATGCTCATCAGGCTGAACAACTTTTACTAAGGCGACATTTTTATATCTCTTATAGTTTAGCTGGACCATTATGGTTCTGCATCAGGCGTTTCATTTTCCAAAATTATTTATACCCTATACGTTGCCCAAGCTTAATAGCTATATAACAAAAAAGTTTTATTCGAATCCGTCCAGTATTTCCGGAGATTAGCGTGTACAAACAGACAGATTTTTTTTTTAAATTCTTACTCTATTACTATATCTCCATCGCCCCCAATATTTTTATTGGAAATATATTTAATGTACAGACACACTTTTTTTACTGTTTTATTATATGTATAGATGTATAGATATCGACCACTTCCCATAAACCTACCTACCTGAATCATTTGGGGTTCAGTGCTGCCCCATTTTAAATAAATTATGTGACAAAAACGGAGATATAATTTAAAATTGTGTCTTAAACAATCCTTAAAAATATTTTATGAACTACAGTTTAAAGTGACAATGTAAAGCTTTCCTACGCACATTAGCCTAAGGTGGCCATTTTGCGCAAATGTGCGTAATGTGAAAGTAGTTATCTTCATGACAAATATTTTATAAAATACCCACGATTGACGGGACAGTCATCGTAGGCAAAGTGACAAGACAACTTTTAATGCAAGTCGCTTCATATTGCTCATTTGGAAAATCCTACGGGATGACCTGACCTGAACACTCTTTGCACAAAAGGACGATAATTTGCATCGCATTTTGCAAAACGTTTTCATGGAAAGTAGTTCAATGACTGAACTTGCTCAAAGAAGTTCTGTTTCACTTATAACTTGCACCAAACATGCAAAAGATCACAGGTCAAAGTCGCGCGCCACTGTCCTACAGGCACGAAGTATAATTTCTATTATTTTGGGCGCCATAGTAATTCCCTTATGATGAAATATTCGTATGACGTCATGTTAGCTTGTAAGGGTCGCCTTATCTTAAATTTATCTCATTAGGGCTGGTTGGGAAATTAAATTAACATTAAAATTAGATATAACATTAAAGCGCTTTCTCTTTGCAATTTTCCTGACTGTGTGACATCAAAGAATGTGTTGTCTTTTGCAAGATAAAAAGTATACATGTATGGTTTTATATACGTACAATTTGGTATGAATACATTTCTGTTAGAATATGAGAATTAAATTAAACAATTTCTTATGGTCGCGATACTTTATGACTATGGATTGTCATGTACCATATACTATGGAGCTTCAAAATATATAACAGTTTCATATATTCCTTTATGTTGGTCCTTCGGTCTTTCTACGAGTCTTTCTTTTGAAAGGCTTGTGAGAGGGTAACACTATCCAATATAGAAAAAGGTGCGAATAAGAAAAGCCTTCGCCCAGCATTTGGTTGATATGGGCTGAGAATGATGATGATATATGAATAGTGTAACATATTTAGGTACTTACCTAACAAACCTATGGTATAAAAAGCTTTAACCCGCACTTCGTCCGCGTAGAAGTCGAAAAAGGTTCTAATAGGATTTTTAATTAATTTTTACGGTATTTATTTTGTTTTAACTTATGAATTATAATATTAATATGTATGAATACGTATAAAATACATCAACCTTTACCATATTTTCCGTTCCCGTTCCCTTTCTCATTCTCATTCCCGTTTCAATCATTTAGAGCTAGAGCGAGAGACAGCGTCGGAACGGGTACAGTTAAAATGAGCCGCGACCCGTTCACCCACCAGTGGGTCCACGGGGAATTTCTGTTTACTCGTGCACCCACTGTATTATAGCGGGAAAATATCGATAGTTATACTTAAATATGTGATACTTCAAAGTTTCAAATAGAAAGAGAAGTCCGATATGGACTGTGAAATCAAAGTCTACATCATCATTTTGCCATAAAAAATAGCGTTTTTGCGGGTGAGATAGACATATTTTCGTAAAATCGCTATATCTCGACATGATCTTCACTTTTTTTAACCATATACCTATAGTACCTTAGGTCAATTTTACACTATGTTGTGTTGTATTGTATTGTATGACGAAGTACAATACCAAATACTTCAAATACAGTAACGATGACACCTATGTATGAAACCTTAAAGTTTACAAAGATTAATATCCAGATTACCTAATGGTTCAAAAAATGTATACTCTTAATACAAAAGTATATACTATCGTAGTTTAATTTCTGGCGGCACACTTTAGTATGGAAATTCCAATATTGTTTTTTTTTTTTTCGTTTTTTTTACTGACATTTTAATTTCATTATACTATAATGACCAAGTATAACCCGCGGTTCGATTTATTATGGATATGTCCCTTTCATGTTTTATATATAGATAGATAAGTACCTATAAGTATTGTTTATATGGAGTATTTGAATTTTGCGCTGCATAATTTTTTTTCTTTGTTTAACCCTCTGTTTGGTTGACTGGGACAAAATGCTTTCAGCATTAAATATGCGATTTGTTTAAAGTATTTACTTTGAAACAATAAAGTATTAAAAATAAATAAATAAATGTTGATCCAACACACAGAAACTCTTTTAACATACGTAACAAAAATAACTCCACTTTTTCACCAAACAGCAACTCCGAGCAAATGTGCATTGCAAAACAGACAGATAGGACATAAAAGAAAAATTCAAACGTTAAAATAGCGACATCAAAAATTCACAATTCAACCTTTCAGCAGCATCATTCCACTTAAAATTCCGGACCACACCATAAAAACCGCAAAGAAAACAACTACACGTAACTGTGTTACTTTTGCCTCTAACATTTGTTTAGCTGAATAATGCAAAATGGAGGTCCGAACACTGGCATATTTTGACTGGATTTTTGAAATGGCTTATCCATGCGTTAATGGAATGTTTAACAAGTTATAGTGTGATAGTTTTGTAAAAGTAGTTATAGCTTCAATGGTGATGTTCAGAGAGCTAAAAGAGGAAATGTCTAAAAGTAGAAAATATTAATTTTTGACTTGTAATGCTGCTACTACCCAATTGCGAGCTAGGAACATCACCATTGAAGCTAACTACTTTTACAAGCGTGTATATAGATAGATATTAGATAGATACCTACATGTATTATTTATTTGGAGTATTTGTATTTTAGCGCCGCACAATTATTTTTTCTCTGTATAACCCTGTGGTCCGCCATTTGTTAAAAGTATATACTTTGGAACAATAAAGTGTTAAAAATAAATAAATAAATGTTGATCCAACACACAGAAACTCTTTGGACATGTTCATAAATGCACAAAATGGCTGTAACATACGTAACAAAAATAACTCCACTTTTTCACCCAGCAGCAACTCCGAGCAAATGTGCATTGCAAAACAGACAGATAGGACATAAAAGAAAAATTCAAACGTTAAAATAGCGACATCAAAAATTCACAATTCAACCTTTCAGCAGCATCATTCTACTTAAAATTCCGGACCACACCATAAAACCACAAAGAAAACAACTACACGTAACTGTGTTACTTTTGCCTCTAACATTTGTTTAGCTGAATAATGCAAAATGGAGGTCCGAACACTGGCATATTTTGACTGGATTTTTGAAATGGCTGATCCATGCGCTAACATGTTGTAGTATGATATTTTTGTAAAAGTAGTTAGCTTCAATGGTGATGTTCTGAACATTTACTAACTTTATCGAACTACAAAAACTTATTGAAATCTAACCCACGAATATCACAGCTTCTGCATGACTAAATAAAATATAATCGAACTGCAAATTTCGTTGTGTGGAATCCCCACTCAAATATTAATTTTATTCTGTTTTTAGTATTTTATTGTTATAGCAGCAACAGAAATACATCACCTATGAAAGTTTTAACTGTCTAGCTGTCACGGTTCATGAGAAACAGCATAGTAAAAGACAGATGGACGGCGAAGTCTTAGTAATAGGGTTCCGTTTTATCCTTTGGGTACGGAACCCTAAAATTGAGTCGTTAAAATAGCGACATCAAAATTTCACAATTTATCCTTTCAGCAACATCATTCCCGCACTTTGAATTCCGGACTGCACACCATAAAAACCACAAAGAAAGCAAACGTATTCCCACGGTGCGCTACACGTAACTGTGTTGTCCTCCGCTAGGACATTCGCTTAGCTGAATAATTCAGAAATTGAAGTCCAGAACACAGAAGCATATTTTCACAGCGACCTGAAGTTTTAACTGTTCAAAATACGGCAATACTCGTACTTACCAGACAAATAAGTAAATCAAAGGAAGTATCATCATATTACCTCTCCAACCTGGCCAGCGAGAAGTAGGCCAAATCGTCTGGCTGCTTTGGTCAAACAGTGGAGACTAAAAGTCCTAATGATCATGATGATGATGATGAGGATGAGGATGATGATTATGATTATGATGGTGACGATTATGATCATAATGATGATGATTATTGAATGTCATTTCCGAACTTTAAATTCTGCACCGCGCAAAAAAACCGCAAAGAAAACAGTCGTATTCACACGATGCCCTAACGTAACTGTATTTCTCTTTACCTTTAACATTTACTAAGCTAAATAATTCTAAAATTCATGCCCGAATACTGTGGCATATATCCAAAAAATTGTAGCAAGAATTTTTTAAAAACGTTTCCATCTTCGTGGCTTAATATTATAAGCATACTCTAAATGCCTTAACTAAACGTGGGAGTTTTAATTAGACTTGTTGACATTTAAATGTCGTAGTTTAGATGTTGATATCCTGTTAGTATATAAATTTAAACCTTTAAAGAGTTCCCTACCCAAAGGGTAAAAACGAGACATATTAAGATGTGGTTTGTTGGAGTCAATAAGCGCTCTTAACATCAGTTTTTCCGATATTAATCTAAAATCACGATAAAAATGGACATGATCAATGACAAGTGACATTATTTGTGCCGGTTTTTTTGACATTACTAAATAATTTTTTTTAAACCAGGAAACTTCCTAATTTTCAGTCGAATTTGCAGTCAATTTCATTCATCCTATATTTCACTCTTCATCAAATGACCATAGACATCACAAAATCTATTGGAACATTAAAAATTGCTACAGAAAACTTGCAACAATAAATTTAAAATAATCCTAGGTAATAATACTACTAGTACAAATAAGAACAGTCGTACGAGAACAATGGTTAAGTGTGTATTGTACGTATGTTTTTACACTTATTATTCAACTTTGAAAAATACTACATACAGTAACCAATATAAATATGTCCTCTGTAAAAAAAAACATTATCATACGAGCAAAAGCACAACGGTTTCGTTTATATACTGTTGGTTGGTTATTTTTGAAACAATGTCACACAGTCGCAAAAATGCAATTTTAAAATGCACAGTTTATAAAATATGTAGCAAACACGCCCGCTCAAATTAAATTATTGCGTATCTCTGAGGAATTTGCTCGAATGTTGAGTGTGAACTGTGAAAATACTGTAGGTATATAACTTTGTACGGTTAGACGCACATCCAATATTTCTAAAATTTAAAATGAAGGCGGAGGGTGTACAGAAACAATTTAAAAAAAAGAAAATGTGATAATTGACATTGGTTGTCTTTAATTTTTTTTTATCGTTTTGTAAAATGTTGTCCGTCTAGGGTTAATAATTTTTCAAAAATAAAAACCGACTTCACCCCCAACGTCATAAGTGTCTCGGCAGACTATGCCGAAGTTTAGCGGCTGAAGTTTAGCGGCTAAAGTTCAGCCGCTAAACTTCGGTGGAGACGACACACTATACAAGCTGAAGTTCAGCCGCTAAAGTTCGGTGAAAAAAGTGATGTGCCGATTTGGGAATTTTATCTGGGACTTTCTGAGAAAATTCTCGTATTTTATCACCGTTTTTACGAGAAGTTTAAAATAAGATGAATTTCATAAAATAAAAGTATACAATTATCAATGAACGCCAATAAGATAAAATAATTTAAATGGAAAATAAAAATATTTTTATTTCTTAAACAACTTATGTCCTTTTGTAAGGGCGAGGTTTTTCAACGAACGAGGGGACTGAGGTGCGGAGCAATCAAATAATCTATCTATCTAAACATATAATAAAACAGTATAAAAGTGGGTCTGTACATTAAATATATTTCCAAAAAAACATGTTGGGGGCGATGAAGACATAGTAATAGTGTCTGATCTGATTTGTTGGAAACTTCTTTATTAGTATAAGTAACAACTCCAGTTGATTAAATTATTTTAATTTTTGTATAAATATAAACGGTTTTGTGTGTAAATAAATATATTTCTTTAATGACAAGAAACCTTAAAAAAAATAATTATTGGTTGAATAAATTTTTGAAAGATTTCTATAAACTTACTTGTTGCATTTTTCTTTTTTGTACTATAAGTACTCCAATCTTCGTCAAATTCTTGAGCTATCTGATCCCATGCTTTCTTTTTTTCGGGTCTATTACTGTAAGTACTGTCCCCATTATCCCACAGGCATGGCCGTGACTGTACTGCCAGAATTAATTTTTCCGTATCAAACATACTTATTGCAGACACGGCACATGCAAGGTCAGAAGCAGACAAAGAGAAGCAGCTACAATCACACCTTGAACATGCGTTTTGGATATTGACAGCAATAACAACTAACCGACAGCTAATGACAATAATTATTTAAAAAGAAAAAAATCTACACCTAACAATATTAGTAACCTTAAACCTCAGCCTTCAACATGTAATTTTTCTGGTACTTACTGGAGCAGCCTCTATACGGAGCAGCCTCTATCATTAGTCAATCGGTGAATCAGTCGGGGTATTGTAGGTTTATATTAAAAAAAATACTTAATTTATAAAAAACTTATTTCCATAAAAATAAAATAATAAAAGTTAATAAAGGTGGCAATTTCGCCAAAATTGCGGTTCCACGAATTTGTTAAAGCAAACAAATCTGTGATGATTCAAATCTAGTTCTTAGGGTTGAGCTTTGTATAGCGCAAGAATCAAACGTTCGCCGGCCTGTTTATTGCCTGTTTATACATAACTTACGTAACTAAGAATTTCAATTTTGAAAATAAAATTCCATTAATTACTTTAGGTATTCATGCTTTTGTCGTGTTTGAAAGAAAATTCGACTTTTTTTATTAGTAATTAAATTTCATAAATACGAAAAATGTTCATATTCAGTGGCTGTTTTTTCGTAAACTATAAGTAATGTGTCTTTGGTGTGTATGAAAGATTGATAGTTAATATAATAAGGATCATTTCGTTCGTAAACATTTTTAATGTGTCATGTGCGGTTTTTTTTTAAATGGAAAAAAATGGTTTTTCGGCCACTTTCGGGGGCGCGGGGGGGTGACGCACGCTCCTGGAGGGGGGGGGGGAGACTAGATGAATTTTAACTACGATCTCTATCGAACATATTCCGATAGATAAAATCACTCCAAATATTTTGCCAAATTTTCCATACATTGCGGTCTTAAATTCTTAATTAATGGCGAACTTTAAACCTAACAATATATATTGACACCAGAGAACTTCCTTCGGGTAAAATTCAAGTTGGGGCGAAAATAATTGTTTGTATTTATTTATGTACATCAGTTGGTATCTATGTATTAACCGTTGAACTAATTTTGATGATATTTTTAAATGTAACTCTAAAGCTACCTTCACACATCAATTACACATGTAAATCTATAAATGTGTGTATAAATGATGTATATCTATGTATGTTTATTGTTTATGTATGTATGTATATATAAAGCGCCTAATAGTCAATAAAGTTTTAAAAAACAAATAAATATTTGATCTAGGTTTTAAATATGTATCTAGGTGTCTCTGATACGAAAGTGACATTTCTCTGAATCACGCGGTCAGCTCCACCACAAGATACCTATACCAATTGTGATTTGTGTACAGTATGAGAAGTATTACTGGTCCTCAAACAAATTGTACGGTTCCCATTCCACACGGTCGTGGAAGACTAGCCAAGTGTCATGCTCACCGACCACGCGACCGGATGTAGAGACGTTGCTCTGTCAATATTTGATTCAGGTTTCGATGTTATACGCGTGGAAATAAATGGAAAAAAATAAAAAATGGACTGTTGCAGCTCAGAATAGAAGGTTGGAAAATCTGTTTATTACGACTAATTTGCCTGGCAAATAAACTTGTGGAATATCGCGAGGCTTAGTTCGCGGTGAACCATTAGTATAATCTTAATACAACTGTTTTTAAGTTTGTATTCGGCTTATGCCCAGCTATGAGCCGTCGATAGCAGAAGATGATGATGATCCCAAACCAAACATTAGGTATTATTATTTAAAAAAATATTAAATAAAAATAAATACATACGTCGCGCTGGTACTGGAAAAACGCTTTTCAGTTTTATGACTCGCATGTTCAAAATGGGTTCCCCGTTCAGCTCGACAGCGTCAAGCTGAACTTCAGCCGCAGCATAGTGTGTCGGGGTATATGTAAAATACATTGAACGCGTTCTGGCTGAATTCGAAGTTCCGATTCAGCCAAAACGCATCGGAAGTTCGGCATAGTGTGTCGGGGTATATGGAAATAACATTGCAGGCATGCTTTGGCTGAACTTCAGCGGCTGAACTTCGGCATAGTCTGCCGAGACACTAACCGATTTTTATAAAAAATATTATGGGACTATTTCGCAAGTATACCCTTTCAAACAAAAAAAGAATTTTCCAAATCGAACCAGGCGTCTTTAAAAAAAATGGTATAGTACCTGGGCGACCGAGCTTCGCTCGGTTATATCTCAAACATTAACTACACGTTTTTAAACTTGTCTAAAAACAATAAAAATTAAAAATATATATCTATAAACTTGAACCATATTAAAATAAAAGTAAGTTACTAAGCGGGATGATTCGAACCCGTAACACTCGTTTCTTGCCGTCCGCGTTTTAACCCGCTGGATCAGACGGACAGTGGCCGGTAGGACGAAATAAGGGACTATATTTTGCGTGAAAAGAAAAACGGATGAAAACTCGAAAACACGCGTTTCCCCAAACATAAGACTAATTTAGATCGATTGTTTATCCCCGAAAACCCCCTTATACCAAATTTCTGCGAAATCGTTAGAGCCGTTTCCAAGATCACAGAAATAAATTTAAATACATATAAATAAATATACAATTGCCCGTTTAAAGTTATAAGATACTAAATATAAAATATACATAAAAAAGATCGCAAAGAATTGATAACCTCCTCCTTTTTTGGAAGTAAGTTAAAAAGTATTTCTGCCAAAAGTTTACAATCTATATCAGTCCTGCTTATTCTAAAGGTCTCTCCCAAGAAAGATTTCCCCTTTGATCCTACCAAGAAGGATTTGTAATATTATTGGGTATTTTGCTTTTTGCGCAGGACAATTTCCTCTGTTTATCCCTATGCTTGACTGGGAGAAAATGCTGTTAGCATAAGTTAGTCAGTCAAGCCATTTGTTTAAGTGTATTTTTAGTTTGTGACAGTAAAGTGTTTGATAAATAAATAATGGCCATGCTGGGCACTGGGCAGGCGGGTTGGTGGTTGCTGTAAATTATTATGTCATTGCACTGAAGTCTTGTTACTTAAGTACTTAGTACCTGAGTACCTCTACTTCTTTCAGTCACTTTTTACAACACCCGTGGAAGAAGAAAGTGGTGATGACAGTTTCTTTTTCTTTTCTTTTTTTACTAGCCATCTATGTCTTACTGCTGGGCAAAGGCCAACCCTCTTTTCTTCCATGATTCTCTATATTTGCTCTTCACTTACCAATAAAAATTAATTGAATTGTGAAATATTAATTCAATGGTGAGTTGATGTATTTGGAGAAAATGCTGCAGTGCAGTTTGTTACCGCTTCTTCTGCACTATCGCTTTGGAAGCGGTAGTAAACTTAGCTGTAAGTAAACTTTTGACGTCAACAATTGTACAACAAAACAATGACGATTATTAAGAGATATTATAAATATCCTCTGATAATAAAGATATATTCCTTTGTCAAACGCACGAAATTCGTCAGCTTATCTCGTCCTAGGTCTATTGCAATATTAAAGCCCATCAAATACTTTTATCTACAGTTCAAATTTAAGAACAACTTTTACACCATGAAATTTTTATAAAAGCTTTAGTACATCTTAAAACTCAATTTTCTAAATTCATTGTATACGTGAAAGTATTTTGCCTTTCCAAATAGAAAATGTGCCAGGTAAGATATTCACATTGCGTCTAGATATTTTCATCTGTTTTCGGAACGGCAATATTCAGATTGACGTACCTCGAGCCCTCTTTTAAAGCATTGAAGCCACCCCTGTCTAGACGATGGAGCCAGGAATGCCTTAATAATGCCGGCTCTGAAAAGACTCGATTCAGTGAGGAACCACGATGCGCGTGTGTGAATGTGCCTTTAAGTTGAATGCGATAAAATACTTGCCACTGAATTCAGAAAATTGGGGAGGTTATCATTTTTTGTAGATCTCTTCACTTTTTTGCAGTACTGGACCGATATTGGCGTAGACGAATAGAGGCAGCTCAGCAGTGGGCGGAAGAAGGGCTGTCATGATGATGATGCTGATTATAATGTTGGTACGCTTTTCAGCCACGGTTCATGGCGACCCGGCCCTTTGAGGCGTTTATTGGGCCAAAACCAGCATGAAGAGGCTTTTTAGTACCTTTTTATCTCACAAGTAAGATGGCTGCATCTACGGAGGTCTATCCCTTAATGTACCATGGAGATGCACTAACGGACACTCGTCCATAGCTGCTGAACTATTGCAATGGAGGGATTGTCTTGGTTTGGGCTATGTGGATGGAATGTTAGTGGATCGGATAACTGGGTTATGGAGTGAGATACGATTATAGATAGATTTGATTTACAGTGAGATATATATTAGTATTATTATGAGTGTCCTGGAATGTGTTAAGTAAAGGGGCGTATTTCTGAGCAAATAACATAATAATAATAATAAAATAATAAATATATAGGGACAAATTACACTGATTGAGCTAGCCCCAAAGTAAGTTCGAGACTTGTGTTATGGAATACTAACTCAACAATACTATATTTTATAATAAATACATATATAGATAAACATCCAAGACCCAGGACAATTTGAAAAAGGCCATTTTCCAACGTGCCCTGATCAGGAATCAAACCCGGGTCCTCTGGGTGGCGGAATAGCATGGTGACCACTACGCCATGAAGGTCGTCCGGAATAGCATGTACACATAATGCACATACTTTATTTGTTATATGTAAACAAAAGCCAACAGATGTAATAATATAAAAAAATGCTTTGTGACTTTCATATAAATATTTAGTTCTTATTAAAAATATTTGTAACGTCTTTATCGTTCATTAGGTTGATGTAACAAAGAGTTACGTTAAGTTAAGTTAAGTAATACTTCATTGTACACCAAAAAAAACAATTATTGAATAATTGTTTTTAACACAGTTTTTTTGTTATAAACACAGAAAAAAAAGAGTAACAAATCAAAACTTTTTAAAACTAAAGACAAACTTCAACCAACAACAAACCACACAACCGATTTTGACAAGATTTAATGAATATGAGACAACTGACAACTATGCCCTGTCAAATATAGTTAGAATTCTTCCAATTGGTCGATTCGTCTTCGAGTAATCGGTGAACATACATAAAAAAAAGATTCCGAAGAATTGACAACCTCCTCCTTTTTGTAGTCAGTTAAAAAGGCTACGTTTAGCATTTTGTTAAACCAAATTAAAGCACAGACTCCGTTTTTTGTTGTAAAAGCTAAGCTTGCTCTAAAAGCGGAAGCGTTAATTATTTTTAACGTCATTAGTATGATACCCCTTTTAACGAGAGCAGAAAGATAAAGTCGACAGGATTAAAATAATCATTATATTTTCAAACTTCTAACAATATGTCGTGTGGTATCTGGCAGAGTAGAATAGGACTACTTCAAGTCTTTCCGTGGATGTCGTAGAAGGTGATTTATGAATTAAAAGCTAAACAAAGCTTATTAACATCAATGAGACCTCTCTAATCCGTCTGGCCAGCGTGGAGAGTGTAGGCTAAGTCCAATGGCTGCTCTGGCCAAGTATGGCTCTAGTAGCACAGAGATGGTCGTGCTCCTGCAGAGGAGACTAAAAAGACCTGATAATAATGAATTATATCACATCTAGATATTGTCAGACTTTTATTAACTAAGAAATTAAATAATTTTACCTGATTACGAGATCTGCAACACAAAATTGACCTTCACGGATACATTTTCAGGTCTTTATCTATACGGTAGCTCCCATAAATGTAAAGTGCGAGTAAATGTTCTTACTTGACTAAGAAATTATTGTGCGGGTATCGTTGAATAGGTCTATTTTCGATTTAGGGATCCGTTTCTGAAATATTTAGTTTTATACTGTTTTTTTTTTTGTTAGAGTTAGATACAAGTGGTTTCAAGGTAATTCTTGTCATATTGCAAATAAGTACCTAATTATCTGAAAAAAGTATTACTTCCATTGCCATCTTCATAGTCTTGATAGCCACTTAACTATTTAAATAGTTGTAATTCACATTAACATTTAGCATTACATACCTAATATTTTAGCATTTAACAATCCCAAAATAAATTAATCAGGTTATAGAGATACAAACTCGTGTAACTTTGTATTAAGTGGGCAAAGTTAATAAACATTCACAAAGAATTTATATTCAAAGCAAGAAGAAATGAAAACAATTATTTTCCTATTCATTCAGTTCGTTCTACTTCATTAAGAACTCTTCGAATTAAAATAATATTTAATGTTACGGCTATTTATAAGATAAGAGCTGTAACAAACTTTAGTAGGTTCTACCTGCTTTTGGAATATCTTATGCATTATTATTCTATCTTGTTCAGTTTTAAGGACTTTATCATAAAAATCCTCGTCCTGAAAGTTTTATCATACGTTTCTAATGCACAAATTTTAAAATACAAAAAAGATACAAATATAATACATAATTACAATTAAACCTTACAAACAAATTAAATAAAAACAAAATTATTAACTTAAAAAATATATACGGAGAAGTCACACAGATTGAGTCAGCCCCATAGTAAATTCGAGACTTGTGTTATAGGATACTAACCCCACGATACTATATTTCACAACAAACACATATATAAATAATTTAAGCTTACTAGTAAATCGGGAATTGGGTCAAATTTAACTTCAAAATTTTTATTACAACCAGACAGACAACAGGACAGGTAAAACTAAATTAAAGCTTGTAAAAAAACTTGTAATAATAACAAGTACCTAATTATTTAAAAGTATATTTATTAAGCAAAAAGCTTTTATCAATAATATGCTAAGACCACCTTCCAGTTCCATGTTTTAATAATATTGCATTTTTCGCGATATACGAATGCTTGCAAAATTTTAGCTCAATCGGAAACCGGAAAATTTAGCTTGCTACACTTGATCGACAAATGGACGGAACAAGTGACACTAACTAAATAAAAGCTTGTAATAGTAATAAAAAAAAAGATTAATTTAGTGAATAAACACAAACTTTAACTCAATAAACTGTGTAATTCTTACAAAAAAAAACCGCACTTTTATATTCTTTAAAAACCCAACTTACCCAACCATTCTCATTCCACACCGAGGTCTGAATGTACTGTAACTCGTTTTGTCGACGTTTTTTTTCCATTCCTTTTTTCAGCTACGTGGAGCGTGTAATGAGACGCGCGATGTGAAATGAACCTTTTGTGAACAAAACTGCGTGGGAGACAAAGCTACTCGTAAATCTTGACCACTGATGAATTCTCTTACTCGTGAGCCTAAAATAGAAGTGCTGGTGCGTGAGGTTTGCGTGGAAAAGTTTTTTTTTCCTTTACCGCGAATATGAAATAAAGGGGATTGTGAAGCAAAATGTTTTCATACTCGTACAAAGAGCGATATGTAACGGTTTTCCTTCTTTCAGGAATGAATATTATAAAAATATTTTTTGTAAAAACAACAACGTCAACTTATTGCTTTATGTAAAACGAATGCCCCTCATGGTACGAACGTGAACAAAGGGAGTTCGAATCTTTCAAAAAAAAATATTCGCATTTTATAAAATTATAGATATATTCACTTTATCGCCCGCGGGCATGGAAATGTGTTAACTATTGGTATGGTTTATCTACTCGAAGTTTACACAAGGTTACAATCAACACTTATAAAAAAATTAATATTTATTACGTAAATTATTTTTTTGTTTATATACATTTGTTGAAAATATAATGAACACATTGCATTTCAATCAATCTTTAACTGAAAGAACTAAATAATTAAACAAGTGTATTACCTTTATATCTGGGGGCACGGCAGTGCCCCCACCAAGTCGAGCAAAAAAGCGTCACGGCCGTACCATCCTTTTCTCGAAGCAATTCAGACCATTTTCGACCCCCTGTAACTTCGTTGTGGATAAAACTAGAAGACTGAAATTTTCAGTAACCATGCAGGCATTGTAAAGACACGGTATATTTCAAATTTCATTCAATTTGAACCAGTATTTTAAGAATTATAACGGGTCAAATTTCTTAATTTTGTCACTCACTGACTCACCGATCATCAAAATTCTAAGGCACTTCTAGCAGACCTAGAAGCTTCAAATTTGGAATATAAGTAGTGTTTGGTGTATGAATCAAGGAAAAACTAAAAAATCTAGAAAAGACCGCAAAGAAAATTAAGCCCATACAGCCAAGTCTTCAGTTAAATTTTTCAATATTGGCTTTATTCGTAACGATGTTTTACGGCAGTTATTATTATTGCGTGCGAAGCCGCGGGTTTAAGCTAGTCCCATATAAATATAGGCGCATGGTAGTGCCCCTGCCAAATCGAGCAAAAAATGGGTATTCCCGTCATGAAAACACGTGTAAATAAAATTATTTAATGCAAAAAACGTACCTACGTGCGTATTCGTACTTATTACGAGTGCGTAAGGTTGTAAATTAATTATTATACCACGCGCTGCGATGCTAGCGAGTGAGCGCGGGCCGTTACTACGCGCTGCGCGGTGCTAGCGCGAGGGCGCGGGGCGGGGACAGTGGCGGGGCGCGCGGAAAAGAAAGAGGGCTTTAAGAAAATTCGTTGCTGGTAGATATACATATATACAATAAGTAGAAGGTACCGAAAAGGAAAAAAAGTAGAACTGTCTTCTTCTTCTTCTTCTTCCTTGCCTTTTCCCTATTTGGGGTCGGCTCTGTATGTCAACTCCTTCCATAACCTTCTATCCTTTGCCATCTCTGTAGAAAGAACTGTAGAACTGTCTACAAAATACAAAAAGAAATGAGATCCCATCAAAAACAATACTTGTCAAAAAAACCAAGTCTCGCAACTCAGTTGTTCTGCGGTAAAAAGTTGTGAGATCCATGTAATACCAAGTCGGTTATTAATTTATTCAGTCTCTACTTAAGCGACTTTCTGTCTTAATACGTCCAGTCTCTAAGACCACGATCGTGGTCCATAACAATTGAAAATCAATTGTGTCTGGAATCTCCGTACTCGAAGCATTAAGTTGTTACGTAATAATTAACAGCATCTTATAGTGACGCATATCAATATTAAAATTCTTTAATGTTTTATATAAATATATTGAGACTTGGCCATCGCCTGAAAACACGTGTAAATTCAATCGCCTGAAAACACATGTAAATTCAATTATTTAGTGCGATGGCCAAGTCTCGATATATTTATATAAAACATTAAAGAATTTTAATATTGATATGCGTCACTATAAGATGCTGTTAATTATTACGTAACAACTTAATGCTTCGAGTACGGAGATTCCAGACACAATTGATTTTCAATTGTTATGGACCACGATCGTGGTCTTAGAGACTGGACGTATTAAGACAGAAAGTCGCTTAAGTAGAGACTGAATAAATTAATAACCGACTTGGTATTACATGGATCTCACAACTTTTTACCGCAGAACAACTGAGTTGCGAGACTTGGTTTTTTTGACAAGTATTGTTTTTGATGGGATTAGTGTATTACTTATTTATACATATACAAAGTAGTTCGCCAATAGATTAATTTATTAATCTGATCATAGCACCGAGCTTTATTGAGCTATTGACTGATACCCGGAAAGCTCTCCACGTTATTATCGCTCATTAAGATCGGATAAGCACACGTATCGTTATTATGTTGCAGAAATCGGTAATAGTGTACCTACCCTAGTTTATAAGGGTTTCTACACACTTATTTGGGCCGACATTAATCGGCGCAGCCGGACGGTAAATCGAATATTTGTAGATAAATGTTTGGGAATCACAAACTGCGCGGCTGGGTAACTGCCGAATTATACCGGCCGGCTTTAGGCAATGAAGATTATTTCTTGTATGTATTGAAAACCGAATTGTGCCAATCAGATCTGAAGAAATGACCCGATCGGAAAAAATGTAGATGTCAAAATGAAGCTGAATGTAATGTAGTGCCTCGAGTCGTTTTTGTTATTTGATAAATCAACAAATCAAACCACGGGCTGTATTAGATCACTGTGTGTGCATAATTAAATTAAAATAACAGTCAAGAAACTAAAAAAAAACGACCTGTATGGAACCTGTATGAATAACGTCCCAAAATAATGTCAGTTGTCATTGATCATGACCATTTCTTAACCGTGTTTTTATATTTTTTATTTCGAAAAAACTGATATTAAGAGCGCTATTTGTGTTTATAAGCTTTGATTAGCTTGTATTTCCTATGTCGCCTTAAACGACATCCACGGAAGGACTTGGAGTGGTCCTTTTACTCTACCTTGCCGTAAAGCACACGGCACTCAGAAACCACACGGCTCATTATTATCAATTTTAATAATTCAATCAATACATATTAGTAAAAGATTTGCAAAACTATCATCGCTCTCTCGCTGTCATTTTCAATGTTTTTGTATTCGTACATACATACATACTATCACGTCTTTATCCCTAATGGGGCAGACAGAGCATTTTGAGTCTTGCGAATCTAAGCAGATAAAACCCAGATCTGCAAACTCAAAGGCCATTTTTAGTTTGATTGGGCAAGAAGGTGGATGAAGAAATCAAAATAGTGATGGGTTGCTAGCTGCATCGCCTATTAACATGATTCGATTTTTTGCCTATTCCCTCGTTTTGTATTCGTCAACACAATAATTACGTTTAGCACGATATCGGTGAGGCGGGAACTCTATTTGAAGCTAGCGTGTGCTTGAACCGTTTCCTCGCGGAAAGGCCTTGTTTTGGCACATACAATATTCATTCGTATAAAAGACATCAATTTATTTTGTTAACTTTTCTTTAGAAAATTTAATTCAATGTATAGAGATGCTTTTGCCCAACTATGTGACTTGAAATGCTTAACTATTAGGTAGGCACATACATCAAAATAAAAACCGGCCAAGTGCGAGTCGGACCCGCGCAAAAAGGGTTCCGTTTTATTATTCTATTATGTATTAAAAAAAACACGTTTGTTGTTTGAGAGCTTAAATATATTTATTTTTAATATTCTGTTTTTAGTACTTGTTGTTATAGTGACAGCAGATAAAACCGATATCATCTGTGAAAATTTCATCTGTCAGCTGGGCAGGTGTCTTGATATATTTTCACAGACGTGATCACTGTTTAAGAGATATAGCCTGGTGACAGGCAGACGGACAGACAGACAGACGGACGGAAAGTGGAGTCTTAGTAATAGGGTCCCGTTTTTACCCTTTGGGAATGGGATGGGTTCCGTAATAAGTAACGTGTAATGATTAAAAAATAAAACAGTGAAAGGAGTATAAATTATTGCAACCTATCCTGCTACTAGATCTACCTGTGTCTCTATTAGCTATAACAGCTAGCTAATAGACACTCCAAATTCATCAATCATTTGTTATAATTATACTATAGGAATTGATAAATTTGGTTAAATAACTGAAAAGTCAATTTCTACTGACAAACAGGCCAAAGCGATTTTCGTAATTAGTAAGTAACGATAGTAAATCAAAACCATATAATTTTAATTAGCCAAAGCTTATTTCTAATAGACAATTGTATTTCCGATTCGCTTACCGGTTTAACGTTAGTTTAAACCAAAAGAAGCCCACCCGTAATATCACCTCATCTTTTGTAACTTCTTCTTTTCTTATCGTGTGTGTTCTTATAGTGACTAACACTAGTGTCAGAGTTTTTAAACCGCCTTAAAGGCCTCTAAAATGGTTTTTAGGTAACGACCAATGTCAAAGACAGTGACCGGGACCGACGGCTTAACGTGCTCTCCGAAGCACGGATTATCTTACTTACTAGACAATCAGGTGATCAGCCTGCAATATCCTAACCAAACTAGGACAACAATACAAAGTCGTTGCCCCGCCGGGAATCGAACCCGCGACCTCCGGGTATGAGCCGAACGCTCTAACCATTACACCACGGAGGCAGTTTAGTTTGTAACTATAATAATAATAATAAATCTTTATTGATCATAAATAGGCAACGGGCAATGATACAATTGTCTAGGCTAGGCCTGTAACGTGGGTATCAAAACCAAACAATCAACTCGTAACATACAGCCACGGTACTGTCAACTTCATGTGGGTGAGAAATGGTTTAAACTAAGCCCTCAATTTAGACTGCGTTTTATAATAAGACAGTAAATGTTTAAACAAACAAGCAGTTACAAAATGTATGTGATGACATGATAATTAAGACTGTAAAGGACAGATAATGAACACACTTCCATTGATCAACTCCCCTAACGGCCCGCCCCGAATATAGATAGGAAAAGAAGAAATATTACGGCCGAATAACCTAAATAGCCGATATTGGCCATCGATAAGGTCTTATGAAGGCTACATTTTTAACGGTCCGTAGAGAAATAAAAAGTTAACCCTTGTTAGATACAAAGGGTTTAGTTTTTATGCTCTATGTACTGTATTATGTAACAAACCCATCTATTTTTGCAGTAGGGTTATAAAAATTATTTGTTTATTTCTATACGATGAGTTATTAAAGTGCGACTTTAGCTCAAGGCTCATTAGCAAAACGTCTCTTTCACAAAATGTCCCCTAGATGTGGAACGATATTCGTTAGGTAAATCAATTTAATCAAAATATAAAATATGCAATTTTTAAAACATGTGTTTATTTTAAAATACAACATACATAGTACTTTTTTTCACTTGTCTCTATACTTGTACATTAATAAAGCACATAAGCAATTTTAGTATCATTTTACTTACTTAGTTAAAAAAGAGCTACTAACGAAAAAATAACTGAATAAATATTTATTCATGATAAAAAGATTAAACATTGACAGTACATGACTTGACTAAAAGATGTTCTTAATCACTAAATAAAAAATCACTAGATATAATTAACACGCTTAGCAAACTTAACAATTTTCCTTCAAAATTATGGAAAAATTTAATATTAAAATAATTTTCATGATCATGTTTGCTTTTTGTATCCACTGCAAGAGTACGTAGTTCTGTACTAAGAGGTAGCCAAAGAAACAAAATATAAAACAATATAAATTATACAGAACCCACAATGTATAAATGTCTCACACCCCGCAGGTTTTATTATAAGGTGCAGAGATTTATCAAAGGTCGGAGGCGACGTGAAATATTCAAGGATGGGTCCTGATTCGTCCGCGATGATTTATTGGCGAGGACCAGGGGTCGAATGGACCCACCAGTGTTGAGATTGAGTAACAATAGTGGATCAAGTCGGTACTTTTTTCCGGGGTTATTTGTTACATACATTTTTTTTTAATAAAATATTATTCATCGTCCTCGTTTCCCAATTTGGTAATTGGCTCTGTATTTAAACTCTCTTTGCCATACCTTACCTATATTCTACCATTTTAATACAAACCCCACGTTTCTTAATATCTATCAATTTTTTTTCAAGAATATTATTATCTATTTCTGTTCGATCTGTTTATTTCTTCGAAAATGTATATTTTTTTGCGGTCTTTTAGCAATTATCAGATGAAATATTTCGTGAAACTCAAATCAAATCAAATCAAATATATCTTTATTATCATAGGATATTTAAAATATCTCTTAATAATCGTCATTATTTTGTTGCACTATTGTTGACGTCAAATAGTTACTTACAGCTAAGTTTACTACCGCTTCCAAAGCGCTAGTGCAGAAGAAGCGGTAACAAACTGCACTGCACCTCTTCTCCAAGGACGTCAACTCACAATTAAATTAATACTTAAAGTTAATGTGGACAGAGAATACATTGTTTTGTTTGTTATGTCATATCATAATTTAAATTTAATTTTTAGAATGTCAAAATTTTAAAGTAATGTCAAGTTGTAGATTCAGTTTGTACAAAATGTACCAAATTATGACATTTTCGAGTACCTATATTACAAACTTTTAGAGGGACCCGCGTCAAGCTCAAGCCAGACTTTTTTGTCTTTAAGGTAGTCATCGGTCCTATAATAAGCCTTCTTACAAAGTACTTTCTTTACATAAGTTTTGAATCTTTTGTCTGGCATATCAAGGATCGATTTTGGCAATTTATTATAAAAAAGTATACAGTTCCCCATAAACGTCTTATTAATTGTTTTAAGCCTATAAAACGGGGCAACTAAGTCATTCTTATTACGTAAGTTTCTATCGGTAAAATCGCTTACTTTATTGTATGAGGAAATATTTTTCCTTACATACATTATGTTTTCAAATATATACTGTGATGCTAAGGTAAGTATATCTATTTCCTTGAATAATTCTCTGAGTGAGTCTCTAGATCCTAACCCGTAAATAGCACGAATTGCCCGTTTTTGTAAAATAAAAATAGTCTGAATATCGGCTGCATTCCCCCACAGGAGTATGCCGTAAGACATTACACTATGAAAGTAACTAAAGTACACTAGTCTAGCAGTTGCTACATCTGTCAATTGTCTTATTCTCCTAACAGCATAAGCCGCAGAACTAAGCCTATTTGAAAGTTTAGTTATATGAGCACCCCATTGAAGTTTCGAGTCTATTGTAATTCCTAAGAAGGTAGTACTTTCAACAAGATCGAGTTTTTCACCATCTATCATTATGTCAACGCAGCCCTGTCTCACATTGGGAAGAGAAAATCGAACGCATTGAGTCTTTTTCGCATTTAACATGAGATTATTGGCAGAAAACCAATCAGAAATGGAAGACAAGGTGCTGTTCACCGCGCTAGCGTTTGTGCTATGTCGATCAAGTTTGAATATAAGCGAGGTGTCATCAGCAAACAGCACTATGCCAGCCTGCTTCTCAACCATGTAAGGCAAGTCATTGACATAAACCAAGAAAAGGAAAGGTCCAAGAATTGAACCTTGCGGTACGCCTATCTTAACATTAGATCCGTGCGATTTTACGCCATTTAAATCAACAGTCTGATGCCTATCTGTTAAATAAGATTCTATAAGTTTTATTGAGTTATCATCAAAACCGTATTGACGAAATTTGAGCAAAAGCGTCGGATGATCTACGCAATCAAATGCTTTGGAGAGATCACAAAATGATCCAATTCCATCATTTTTGTTCTCCCATGCGTCGTATATATGAGTAACAAGTGCTACTCCCGCATCGGTGGTCGATTTCCCGCCAGTAAAGCCGAATTGTTGGCTATGGAAAAGGTTGTAGATCTTAAAATGAAGAAGCATTTGATTGAGCATTATCTTTTCGAACACCTTACTCAAAACTGGCAGGATAGATATAGGTCTGTAGTTGCCAGGATCTGTTTTTTCTCCTTTTTTAAATAAGGGGATTAGTTTACTACATTTCATTAGGTTAGGAAATATGCCTTCATCAATACATTCGTTAAATATAAAAGCTAAATCAGCAGCTATGATATTTATGATATGGCTTACTACAGCAACTGACATGCCCCAATGGTCTTCAGATTTTTTTAAATTTAACTGTTTAAATGCATCTATTATATCTTTGGGGCCAATATGCTTAAATTTAAATTTAGAATCACAAGGCCTAACATTATTCTTAAGCAAGGCTTCAGCACGCTGGGGGCTAGAATTCACATTAGAAGTAAGTTCCAAAGGAATGTTAGTAAAGAAATCATCAAAAATATTTACTATTTCTTCAGTTTTAGTAATAGTCTTACCACAAGATTTGATTTGACAGATATTTTCTTTGGCTTTATTTTTACCCGTTTCTTTATTTATAACATTCCAAGTTTCTTAGAACAACTAATATGAGAAGATGAAATTTTTTTAGCAATATCGTATTATAATAATACTAAATTTAATCTCTGTTACAAGCAAAATATAGAGCTGTTAACAATAACAGAAACATAAGTATTTGAGAGCAGTGTGTAAAGTTTTGAGATGGCTGGAGCCACGCCGGCAAATCGGATTGAAAGTTGAATCCCACCTTGTTGGCGAGGTAATCGGTTAACTTCGCACCTTGCAACGGGAGACACATTTACAGTAACTTTAAATTGAAGGTTTAAAAAAAGAGATAGAGAATTTTCCAGAGCTATGAACCAGACGGGTTGATAGTTTTAATGTAACTTGGCACCTTGCAACAGGGCACACATTTACAGTAACTTAAAATTGAAGTTTTAAAAAAGAGACAGAGAATTTTCCAAAGCTATGTAACACATGGGTAGGTAATTTTAATTTAACTTTGCACCTTGCAACGGAAGACACATTTACAGTTACTTGAAATTGAAGTTTTAAAAAAGGGAAAGAGAATTTTCCAGAAGTATGTTACAGATGGGTAGGTAATGTTAATGTAACTTTGCACCTTGCAACGGAAGACACATTTACAGTAACTTAAAATTGAAGGTTTAAAAAAGGGAATGAGAATTTTCCAGAGCTGTGTTACAGATGTGTAGGTAATGTTAATGTAACTTTGCACCTTGCAACGGGACACATTACAGTAACTTGAAATGGCAGGTTTAAACAAAGGGAAAGAGAGCTATGTCACAGACGGGTAATTTAATTGTAATTTTATTAAACTTAAAGTTTAGTTAGTTAAAAGTTTATTGTACACTAAAAAAATAACAATAATTCAAATATACACAAATTATACGAGAGAATCTCAAAATAATATGCTACTAGTCTAAATTGACGCTGAGTATTCTGAATATGCCAAAACCTCTTTACAACTACAACAAAACCTTAACATAGCCTCCCACGTCCGATTAGCAAGAAAAATGGGTATTCAGCGAAGAATGAACCTTCGATAACGTTACGGTAAACAAACATCACATCGGAAAGGAGGTGTCATGTCGAGTGAAATAAGCTTCCGAGCCCGGCTTTTGTTAGTGCGCTACAGCGGCTTTGTAAGGCCGAAGGTAAGAAGCCAAGGGAATCAACACATAAGCGAGCGAAGTTCTTTGGGTCTGCTTGGTTAATCCGGCTTTGTACATTATTTCGACTGTAGTCCGGATGTTTTTAAATTGTCAAACACACTGGTAAATTTATTACAAGATATAGTTTCAAAAACTAAAACAGACTACGGAAAAATTGGGAGCAAAAGGTCTAAATAGTACTCTTATTTTTAAACCGACTTCCAAAAATTGGAGGAGGTTATCAATTCATCGCGATTTTTTTTTATGTACTTATAGGTACATCAATTAATCGAAGACGCCTGAACCAATTTGGAAAATTCTTTTTTTGTTTGAAAGGGTAGGTAGTTAGGTACACTTGTCAGGTGGATCCATAGAAATTTTATCAAAATCGGTTGTGAAGTTTAGGGGCATAGTCGGTTTTTAGTTTGACAGATGTCACTTGTTCGCAAGAACTCTAAAGGACTACTGAGAACAAACTCTTGTTCTTCGTTCGTAAACGAACCGTCCTCCTCAAAAAGTTGTGTCGGAAATAGTTGACCTTTAATGTTGTTTCCGTTACACGCAACACATTCAATCACACAAAGAGCATTGGTAACCGACATGCAGCTCGAAGATTGATGGATATTGAACCGAGAGGAATCCGAAGTATGGGATCACCACACGCGTGGAATACTTGGGACGCTTGGGGACATTATGTCTAAATAATAATGTCCCTTTTTAACCTTCGGCAAAAAGAGGGGTGTAATCAAATCAAATCATTTTATTTTAGGCAATGAAGTTTAAAATATTTAATTATCACATAGATCAGCATGGATATAATTATATAATGTATACCTTAGCCTAAAATATATATAATACTAGCTACGCCCCGCGGCGTTACTCGCGGAAAAAGTAGCCTATGTGGTAATCAAGGATGTCAGCTTCCTGCATACAAAATTTTATCAAAAATAGTCCGGCCGTTCGCGCGTGAAGAAGTCACAAACATACACACACTCACAAACTTTCGCCGTATGATATTAGTGTGAAAGTATAATAAAAATTAACTATATTTTTGTTTTTATTACGCATTGCACTGTGTACTGGTGTCAGGTAACCGTCCGCGATATCTCCGGAACAAGACACCCTTCGGCCAGAAATCTTCCTTGTTGAAGGTCGAGCAGTTGAAACTCGCACCACGTATGAATTAAAATTCACGTTGTGACGTGATTCCAACTTCATCACCCTCACGGTGAAATGAGTCTTCACTTTTATTTTTATTTTATTTTATCAAACTTTATTGTTCCAAAGTACAAATATACTTTTAAAAAATGGCGGACTTAATGCTAAAACTTATGTATTCTACCAACTCCTCGATCTTAGTAGAGTAATGTAAGCGAGACACATAGAGCAAGGTCGTAGGGACGGCAGCACGCAGGAGCATATTTGGACTTGGACTGAGCTTCTTTCTCTTCCGTTTTACCGTGATAATTTTAATTTATAATTTTGACGTGTCTTTGTGTTTGTCGACGTAAACGAAAAAGCCCATAATGACACGTTTTTTTTGTTTAAAATCTGACTTGCTGGCTATTTTGATGCTAGGTTGATGATTCGTAGCTATGTTTCATGGAAATATGTTCATCGGTTGCAAAGTCATTGAGGTTAACGCCTGAAGTCGGGGGTTTTTTTAGTTTACTTGGCAAATAAACTGGTTGAATGAGCAAACAATGCAAGTGTTGCACAATTGTGGTACTTTCGTATCTACCTTTTTTTATTATTATTATTATACTTAACTAAACAGTTTTATTTAAAACAATTTACAAATGTCACTTCAGTAAATAATGATACAACTCCTAGAAATGTCCTATATTCCTGACTACGCCTGGTTACCCTGGTAGATAGACACAAGAGCTCTCTCACAAGATATGTGAATACATATGTATGTCTTCAATCATAATAAAGCTCTATGCAGATGTATGTAAGATGTATGATAATATGACATATTATTCCTTAAGTTAAAAGTTGTTCATATTGAAGATGACATCATGTTCTTAATTTATTGGTAGGTCGATCCCGATCACATTTTAGATTATACAGTGATAATATTTTAAACCATTTATTCATATAATGTTCGGATGTTCCGCTTTAGCTTGCATAAATCATAACATTTACAAACATTCCAAAGGAAGTAAACATTAATAATTTCCGAAACATTTCCACCAAACAGCGGACAGCATACACTTTTATTACACTCCACGCTCAACAGTTTTCGTCACGAGTAGATATGAACTCACTAAAAAAATCCAACATTACGTTCAAAAACTAGCCACCGCAGCTTCCCGGAAAATATTTCCCGGGCCAAGGGTCCCGTGGGACCCGACAACTGTTCCGCTGCATCCGCTTTTAGTCCACTTTTTATTTTATTCCAGTTTTTTCGACAAAAGCTTTTAACTTTTATGGAGGTGTTCATATAGCATTTGTGCGGGAAATTTCGTTCGCTCTCATTGTACCATGTTATAGCAGTCTAGGTTTATTGGGCGTTGTTTTAGGTTCATCCGATTAAACTGCTGACATATTTTTTAACTACCTACACTAAAGCCGTGCTACAGCCTCATTTATGGAAGTGTCGTATTTTTAGGTGATATTTAAAAATATTGTCGCGTAAGATGATAAATGACAATGTCAACGTCACAAAGTCAAACTAAAAAGAATTCATCTAAAGGGAAATTTCATCACTTACGTCAGAACACGATTGGCCTAGTGGTCTTGGCGTTGGGCTGTGAATCGATAAACCCTAGGTTCAAAACACAGTCATCTATAGTGTTTTTGAAGTTTTAAAAGAAGTTTCCAGATAACTCTAGATTAAATTGAAAAGAAAATATGGGCCAGAAAAAAAAGAAGACAATAGAAAATTTATGATTTGAGTTTTGATGCGATTTTGTTCGCATTCGAGGGGTATATAAGCAGAACAAGGCGCGGCCTAAGCCAGTTTAGTTTGGAAGTAAAATCCGAAGAAGGAAGAAGAAAAGAAAAAAAGTAAAAGTTGAAATAGTGAGTGAAAACTGAAGTGTAACAGTGAATGAAGTGAAGTGTTCAGTGCAGTAAGTAGGCGCGAGTGACGTTTGCGCGCGTGACAGTACAGTGACGTTTCCACGCGCAAGACAGTGCAATGACGTTTCCGTGCGCATGACAGTAAAGTGAGGAGTTTTTGGCGGGAAGTCAAGGGGTCCAGTTGGAGTTTGCTTTAAATTGTTTTGCAAATTGATTCTAGTGAACTTTATAATATGAAATTGGTGTAGTTTGGTGTTATAAATGCTCATTCTCATGGACAATATGTGAAATGTTTAAAGTGGACAGCCATATTGCGGTTGTAGTGATATTTATTTGCGGATTACGGTGGGCGTCTTTGGGTGCCGTCCGCCACTCAATCGGCTATGAAAACCTGTGGACTCGTATAGATTTGTCGCCAGAAGCTCCTGTAAAGCAATCAAAGGACCTATACCAACCTTTGATTGTATAGTTAAGGGTTTAGGATTAGGAATAAAGAAGAGAAGAGATAAATAAAGATTGGCTCTAAAGGACCAGTATCCAGAGCCGTAAATTAATTTAAGAAAAAAAAAACAGTAAAGTGACATTTCCACGTACGTACCTGTGCAGTGATACGTGTGGCTGTCGACTGTGAGTACCCTAGAGTTGTAAATAAAGACACTATTCCATAGGATTGGTGTTTCCTTTCCTATCCCCAACCCACTCTCGTGACAATATTAAAATATGTAGAAGTCCATAGTACCTACCCCTGCGGAAAAAAGGCGTGACATTGAGAACCTACCTAGTAAAGAAGGTATGTATTTATATTATTTTTTTAAACTAATAACCGACTTCACCCCCAAACTACACAATCGATTTTGATAAAAATTTCCATGGGACGCCCTAATAAGTATGCCCTTCAAATAAAAAGAATCCAATTCAGTCTAGGCGTCTTCGAATAATCGGTGATCATACATAAAAAAAAGATTGCGACAGTGTAGGTCAAATCTTGCAACTCAATTTTCAACCAGTTATCCTCAACCGATTGAGCTAAAATTTTGCATATTTGTGAAAGTCGGATAACAATACAATATTATAGTTATTGAGCTGTTCTAATGAAGATAAGATATTCGATGGAACTCAGTTAGTTATAAAACAAAATAACCTCATTGAGTAGGACTATTTGGTTGCGACGATGCCTAGGGTCTGATCACGGAGACGAAAGGTGGTCAATGGAACTCAATCGATAAAACGACAAAACTACCTACATCGAGTTTGGGCTTATTTCATTTGTCTTAATAAGTACTTTGGGCTTATAATGCACAAATATAAAGCACCTAGAACATTCAAAGTTTTTTCTTTCCTCTCGAACTAATATAAAAAAGCCTTACATGCTGAACATGGTATATATGTGTCTCTACCACCCATAAGGGATAAATACGTGAATTCAGCTCAAAACCATATGAGAATCATGCCATCTCGCCGATCAATACGGCGCTATAACGAACGAGCGCACCCTGACTCCAGTCTCTCGTGATGTATGAGCACAGCCCTTTAACCTAAGCCTTATTTCCGCTACGCATTTATGGCTGGGAGTAAAGATAAAGGACAGACCCCTTATAATTTAAAAAAAATCTCGTTATTAAAACTAGCGTGAGATAAATTTATGTTACGTAATATATTACGCAATTATCAAGTGATACAAATATCCAAAGATAAATAAATGATTTTGACTTTGACTTTGACTTTATAGTCGTAAATGCCGACTATAATAGTTTTGATCGATATATATCGCCGCTGACGATAATCGTCTGATTATCGTCAGCGGCGATGCGTGAGGTGACTCTCAAGGCTTTGAGGCAACAAAACCATCTGGTCGCCGCCGCTTTTTACACTCGCTATGATGATTATCGTCTAAACCGATCGAAACTAGTCAGTATTTCCGATATCACTAAGTGAGTAAACTAGCATTTTACTAAGCTGATGCGTGTGCGTCTTAATGTTTAGTCTTGTGTTTTTAGTCTTAAGATTCATTCTAAATATGAGTAAAACATCAGATTTTTGATTTTCCTCTCATCTAAGCGTGCGTCTCGCATTTGCACATCTTTAGCTGTGAATGATTTTCAACTTTGGTAAAAGTTTGCAGTCCAGCCATAATTCGCCACTTTCCGACAACTCAAATTAGATACTTTTTCTAAATAATAAAATAAATAAATAAAAATCATTTATTTCAGATTACACGGATCCATAACTGTGTTAGTTTTACTTAGCCTATGTTAGTAATATCAATGTTGCCTGCATGCAATGCTTCATAACTCGGAGTGGTTTTAAAAATCACCCTTCTCACCAAAGACGCCCATAAGGGAGAATTATAGCGATCTGCTAACGTCATCAGGATGCTATTGTGGCTAGACCGTACTCTGTTTATAAGCGAGGTGGTTTTTTTGCGTAAAATTGCTGCAAAGCCATCAATTTGGTACTCCGCAAACATCGCCGATGCGCTACAAAAACGAGGTAACCCTAGCATCATCCTAAAGACGTCATTGTATTGTATTCGCAAGGTGTCCAGCGATTTTTTTGTATAGTTTACCCACAGATTACTCGTGTACATATTCTGGCAATATGCTTTAAAAAGCGTGACCTTAACTTCTTCGGTACATCGAGTAAATCGGCGAGCCAACATGTTGCCCTTTACTGCAAGCGCCCTACGTTCTCTCTCAATATCTTCATCATCTTTAAGGTCGTCGGTTATGATGTGCCCGAAATACTTAAATTTTTTAACTAATTTAATTTTTGCTCCATTAAGGATAATATCATCCGTATTATTTGTACACTTTCCGGCGACCTTAAAGACCATGCATTCTGTTTTTCTGACGTTGTAAATGAGCCCATGCTCTCTGGCATAGGTCTCACACACTCGCAACATTTCATTTAGTCCCCCCGCCGTCGGACAAAGCAGTACCATGTCGTCCGCGTAATTAATATTATTGACGCTTATTCCATCTATCCTGCATCCAACACGCATACTGTTCAGCTCGACAATGAGGTCGTTAACATAAATGCTAAAAAGCGTGGGGGAAGTCAGGCCACCCTGTCTTACTCCACTCTCCAACCTGTATGCTTCCGAGAACGTGTCAGCCCATAATTTATTTGGTTAGCATATCAAAACATAAAAATGTTAATGATTTCCACTGGAACCCCTTAACATTCCCCATAGATTATTGTACGCTACAAGGTCAAAAGCAGTCGAGTAGTCAAGGAAACACCCATACACCTGCGTTTTTCGACTGGTATAGTATTGTACAGTGTGCTTTAAACTTACGATAGCGCTTTCAGTGGACAATCCTGATCGAAAACCGAACTGTGCGTCGTGAATATTGGCATATTCCTGTATAAAAGTATTAAGCACACTGTCAAACACCTTAGCTATTGTTGTTGCTAATGAAATTGGACGATAATTAGCTCTATCTGAGACATCACCTGTTCTATTTTTCACAATGGGTACCACAATAGTTTTCAACATATCCTGAGGTAAATAGGAATGGCTGATACACATTGTGAAAAACAGAGACAGTACCCTAGGGAGATGAACACCCGCATGCTTCAGATGCTCCACGCTAATTCCGTCGTGACCGTAATCTAAACGTAAAAAAATCATTTATTGTGGGATTTGTATAAAAAAAGACTAGTGACGTCATAGTTTCTCGAAGTCAAATAGCGCTCTTAATATCAATTTTTCTCTAGAAATAAATCTAAAAACACGTTGAAAATGGATTTGATCATGACAATGGTCATTATGTTTTGACGTTTTGTTTTCTTAACCGTGCCAAATAATTTATTTTTGACCCAGAAAAGTATCCAATTATTTTTTAATATACAGGATGACTGGTTAATTGTCTTACCTATATGGACTGCGTATACAATGTCCTTTTTTATTAAGTACAAATATTTTAAGGGGTGAATCAGACCATCATTTTGAACAACTTTTCCCAATAAATGTATATCGAAATAGATAAAAAAAAATTAGGTTTTCATAGAAATCGAAGTAGTCACGTGATATCATTACTATGGAAAATGAAAATTATTTTTTCGTATTTCGATAAAAATTTACTGGGAAAAGTTGATCAAAATTTATTATGGACTGAATCACCCCTTAAAATATTTGTACTTAATAAAAAAGGACATTGTATAGATTTTGTTTATTTTTAACATTATTCTATCGCTAACTTTTTAAAATTTGTTATGAGTTCATTTTGAATTTTCTTTGTTTTGATTGTAGATATTTCTCAGAAGGATGGTTAGCTTTTCGCTTGACTTGATCCACTTCAGAGCTTGCTTTAGGATGTGTGCCTTCCAACAAGAGTATGGCAAATCCAAATCAAAATACAAAAAGATACAAAAAGCATAAAAAAGTGATATTTTGGTTCTTACTCTACAAGTTATGCTTACTCACTACAAATTCCAGCACGTGTTTACCTTTCGTTATAGCTACTTGTATATGAAGCGGATATTAGACTGATTTTTTACAGAAAATACCGAGCATTTTGGAGTAAAGTAAAATAATGCCGTTTTAAAAATTTATAACCACACAGGATTGCTAAAAGCGGCTTGTATTTAGTGAATTTTTCATTATTCTCAATTATAATCCATGTTATGAGGTGTCCTAAAGGAAACGTAACGTGATTATACTTATGTTTGCTTTGCCTAGATTTTTATACAAATTTTGATAACGTGCACTTCTTCTTCTTCTCGAGTCGAAAGGCCTATAAGATAAGTGACTAAGTGTACCTACCTTAAACTATAGTAAATTTGACCAGTGTTTAGCCAAGGCGACTCCCCGGTTATTTGACTCATTGCGGTCCTGCTATGTGCAAATGCACAAATAATCTAGCTTAGACAAGGTGCTATATAAATATGTTCATGATAAGAGTAATCAGAGGATTTAGCCTACAATCTCCGCCCAGACTAGAATAGTTGGAGAGGTCATATTGATATTAGTAAGATTTGGTTTAGCTTGCATTTCCTAAATCACCTTCTACGACCTCAACGGAAAGAATTAGAGTTGTCCTATTTTGTAATTACGAAAGCTGTTGATCCCAGCTGTCATCGTTTATAGCAGTCATCTATCTATGTCAGATGCCTTTGGGCAGTTTGAAAAATACTGACACCAGTATTGGCCACTTACATGTACGGAAGACAAAAATAATATTTTAAAAATCAAATCCTCGAGCTCAAGGTCTACGCTTGCTTAGCGTAACCTTTTGCGTCCCTCGGCTCTGTTTACCCTCTAAGGGATAAAGACGTGTGACATATAGTATGTAAATAAACTTGAAAAGCAAGCGGAATGCTCCGTCATAAAATATAACTTGAACACCGACTTCTCAATGTTATCAGAAATTTAGCAATAATATCTAAAGTAATATGAGCATGCAAGAGATTTTTTTGCAGAATCTCAGATGCACCGGCAGATGCAAGTAAGCTCTGCATACAAATAGGACACGTGTTCCGCTTCTAAACGGCGACTTAGCTAGTACATAGTAATAGGTACCCAGTTAGATATAGACCACGAAAATTACAAATATGGTTTAGCGAAAAAGGTCTGTCAGGAGAAACAAGCATGAAAATATGAGCATGTTTTTTACTATTAAATACTCTTTTAATTATTTGTTAAAAAAATACTGGACATTTCCTATTTATTAAAATACAACCAAGCGGTACGCATTTTAAAATAGAATGGTGCGAATTTGTTTTCTGTGCACGAATTCAATTTAACGGATTTAAAAATTACCTGAAACACACAATAAAAAAGTATTTACCAATGTATGTTAGAAAATTTTATAGCGAAAGTATTTATAATAGTCATTATGAATCAAATTCACTTGATTCATTCAATCCTAGCCATCAAAAGCCTGCCCACACGTAAGTATCTCAGTAACAGTTTACTGAGCTGTGCTGTACAAAGTTTGAACAAGTTATTTTTTAAATTTAACTTATGTAATCTCTCCAATAAATTCCTAAGTGTTTTTTTGTTCTAGTTTGATAAGTGGAAATGTGTTGAATACCACTTGAAAGCTTACTAAATAGAAACTTGACCTTAGCCACTTACACATACGAATAAAGTATACATTAGTAAAGTATATATTATCTTTTGCGACATATGTACAAATGACTGGCACGGCCGTCTCCAGCTGAAAATATAGCTTATTAATAAATAATTAACAATTATTGTAACTGCAAACATGCGAAGAATAAATTACCTTTAACCTTTCTTTTCTTTACGTCTTTTTCATCTTCACCTCGCTACGAAGATATATTGCAACCTAATCTGCAAAAGCTAAACTTTACATCTTCCATGCGTAATTTGAGCTGAAACTAAAGCAGAAAATTCGTCGGAAAAAACGTGGCCATTAACTAAATAAAGGGTCATCTCCTTTAGCCAGAGTGTAAAATAACTCACAAAAGAGATTTGTTTCCTGAGCATTCTATTCATCACGACAAAGATCTCCAGTGGACTCTGGCTTTAGAGAAAATTGGATGTCTTACTCCGTCCTTGCCGGATTTATAGATGTTTCAACACTGTGATGTAGAAATTTGATTGAAGAGTAAGGATGTGGCATCATTTTCATGGTCTCTGTATTGTACTGCTCCTATAGTAAAGTTGTTAAGTAAAATATTTTGTTAACATTAAGATTACTTTTAAAATCTAAGGTTTGTAATAATGTCAAAAATTCCTCCTTTAGACGCTCGTTTTATGGTCTTCCTAGAACCTAATCGAAACTCTTAACAAACAAAGCTAAAAAAGAAGTTTTTTTCCAATTCGTTAATCGTCGAAATAATATTATTTGAACCGCCTAATGATGAACGATTTGATCGAACAGGATTATTCGGATAAATGTGACCTTGAAAAACATATCACATTATTAAGAAATTAAAAAAGATCCTATGTTTTAAAGACGTTATTAATTTAGTAGTATTCAACAGCATGTACAGCATTTAGCCAGGAAGCTTTGGATGAATAATACATCCCCTAGCGAAGCCTAGGCAGACTACAAGTTAGGAACATGCCAAGAAAATTTGAAATTTTAAACAATTTTCATCCCTTTTAACTTTTTATATTAAACATAGCTAAGAAATACGGCAAGGAAACTTGCTTTCCTGTAATAAAACCGCATACAGACAGACAGGCGGACATTGCCGTCAAACTTATAACACTCCACTTTTTGTGTCGGGGGTAAAACATATTTGTAACTAGCTGTGCCCGTGGGCTTCGCTCCCGTGGGAATTTCGGGATAAAAGCTATCCTATGTCCTTCCTTGTTTATCAAACTATATCCATATCAAATTTCACCTAAATAAATTTCGTCCAGTGGTTGAAGCGTGAAGTGGTAACAAACCAAAAAACAAATGAACAAACTCACTTTCGCATGCGAAAATGATTAGATGAACAAGATGCCATATCCAAGCGTTCCAGAAATGTTTGTTGCGTCAATGCTAAGTTATCAGAATGTACACTTGTCGTTGTCAGTTATAGCACCAAGATGAATAGTGCGGGCTTCCGTCCAGAATTCTTACGTTGCGACCACCGCCGAATTAATGGATATGAAGATTATCCAAAGTTTTTACGTAATTTTCAATTCACTTGAAGGAAACCACTCCGCGAGATTGTTTTCAAAATCTCAAGGGATTGATTTATTTATCTGTAGCAAAGAAATGAATAATATGCCGCGACGACTTTTCTTAATATTTGATGTTTAATTTTTCTGTTACATCATCAGGAATCATTTATTTAATTGATTGAGAGAGGGAGTAAGTGTTACGAGGGGATTTAAATGCAGAAGTATTCGACAGTCAGTATACTTTTGATGACTACAGAAGTAAACATACTGACACAGGGTTAAGATTTATTTAATTAAGAAAAATAGAATAATGCACATATTTAGTTACAAATAAAAAGGAGTTAAATATTGGCTACAAATCCTATCCTATCCTACTCCCTACTATATATAATAATATTATAAATGCGAAACTGACTTTGTACATTTGCTCTTTACGCTTAAACTACTAAACCGATTTTGATGAAATTTGTTATTGATATATGATGATATTATCCCGAAATTCCCACTGGTAATAATATCAAAAAAGCAAGCCGCATTTCTACGTTGGATCGTAATACTGATGGGTTTGTGGCATAGCAGAGTCAAATTTAAGCATTTTAACAAATTGTTGGACACACTACGCCTATAGACGTACATCAATTGTTATTTCTATTGTGTCTGGCTGAGAGTCCAACAATGTGTTAAATACATTACGTAGCGATATATAGCGGTTTGGATTACTATCTATATGCTTACAAATTTAAGCTATAATATCACATGGCATACTGGTTTAATGCACAATCGTTCTAAGCATAACGTCCTTTCGCATAATGGAGCATGCATAATAATTTTAAGCATAATGTACCTAAGCCTAATCATTATTTAGCCATAACATTTTAAAGCATAAAAGGATGTAAGCATAATGTCATCAAACCATAATTTATCAAGACATAACATTACTTTAAGCATAAAAATGATTAAGCATAACATTTTTATTCATTGTATATAAATTGTTTATTCATTACTAATAAGTTAAATCTAACTTCCTTTCTGGTCTCACAGTTGTTCCAGGTGATCATAAAAAAAAAACTTAAACCTAACTTCCCTTTTGCCCTCACATATGTTCTGGGTGGTCATATTTTGTTTTTTGCATGATAATTAAAAATAAACACTTAAATAACTTAATTTTGTTTCTGTTATTTTTAAAAATATTATGCCTAAATACTATTAGTCTTATAGTTATTACGCCTAAAGAGATTATGCGAATTAACATTATGCCGTAACAAATTAGCCTAAAATATAATTATGCCCAACTTACCAGTATGCCAAAAAACAACTTATGCCTAAAAACTATTATGACAAAATATTTTATGCGAAACCTAGTATGCCAAAGCATATTAGGACAAAAAAATTATGCAAAAAAAGGGGTCCCATAGCGGTTTATATAGGACTATATAGTATAATATATTTTTGATGATAGAAGTTTTGTAAGTAAATATCCAATAGTATAACAGTAAATGTCCCCATATTTTTATTCATAGTTTCATAGGATTTTCTTAAATGGGTAAGATATTCCCACAAAGTCGCAAGCCTTTCTCAAAGATATTAAAACGCGACCAAAATTAATATCAACAGCATCTCGAAGCAAGCAGGTTTCAACGCCGTGATACAAATTTTAATTTAGAATTTTTTATTTTGTCAATATAAACTAAGGTTATTGGTGAAATATGTTAAGTAAAGTTTAAAATATAGAGGAAGATTTTAAAAACTTTTGAATTTGAAAGAATTTGTTAACAGTAAATGATGATGAGAACAATAAATATTTTGATGACCTTTGTGGCCTAATGGTGATCATGCCACTTTGTCACATCAGATGTCTCGGGTTCGATCCCCGGTTAGGTCAAGATAGAAAATGATCTTTTTCAGGTTGATCTGGATCTTGGATGTTTATCTAGATATGTATTTCTTATGAAATATAGTATCGTTGAGTTTGTATCTTATAATACGAGTCTTGAGCTTACATTTGAGCTATGTGATTTGTCAGTATATGTATAACTTGGTTGCAAAAAAAAACTTCAAATGAAAAAGCCTATTTGAATTTATTATGACACTTACGCGATTAATTTAATTTGAGCCAGATATTTCGACTTTATTGCCACTATGTAATGGTCTCTGGCAGGCTGAAAGCCTTCGCTAAAGTTACGCGGGCGCACGCGGCGGGTTCGTTCTATCTCTGCCACAAACTCTTAATGCGAAAGAGACAGCAGAATCCGTCGCGGGTCACCTGGCTCTGTCGCACGTAGCGTTTATGACAGAGATAGACTGAACCCGCCGCGTGCGCCTGCGTAACTTAGCGGAGGCCCTAAAGAACTGCGGTGGATTTCAATCTGTCAATAGTGACCGTGTCGGTCTACCCTCTTTCTTCGTCTGTCAGTTCAGAAATTGATTTTGTTATATTGTGTCACGAAGTAGGCCGGCCAGTCATTATCAATAACAAATATGGCAAACGCGCATGTATCTACGATTTTTTTATATGTTGTTAGGTCCTGTAAGAGTAGTTTAAACCAAAAATTTCAACCCTAAAAACCTTGTGTTGGACTATGATGCTTGATAAACCTCGAAATGTTGGCTTTTGATTCGGTTTTTAAAAAGTACTTTAAAAAAGCGTTTTCAGGTATATTTGTACTATTTAAATTTACTACAATTAACGTCTAAGATGAGCTCTCTTGGTCGATTAGTTGCGGAGATACAGCTGTCAAAGATAGGCAGTTATTTCGAAAATGTGGAAAATTGTCGGTTGGGTTGTTCGTCAAGACATTCGCCGGCTAAACTAATGGTCCTAAAGAAAAATGAATTAGCTTTAATTTAATTCCAAAGTAGAGCCTCTGAATTCCAAAATAAAATGAAAATAAAAAAGCTAACTAAGCTTTCAGTTTCATAGCTTCCTCAAGACCAAAGAGATAGCAAGATGTCGGATTTTGCCAATAAATTAAATCATTTAAAATCCAAGCACGATGAAACCGAGAACATGATTAGCAGCATTTTGGGATGTTACGACTCTAAGCTGAGAGCTCAAGTGCGCACGACTCAAAAGCCTGTTTTGGCGTGATGGTGGACAAGAAGGTTGGAAACGCAATAAAAATAGTGATGGGTTGCTAGCCGCATCGCCTGTAACATAATTCTCATTTTGTTTGTTTGATTTGGTAAGGGAAGTTTAAGTCATTCTATGTTCGTTTTTCTTCTCTACCAGTGGTACGATTTTTCAAACGCGGAGTCACTAAACGAACGATTTTTTGTATGGAAAAACCATTCGTTTAGGTGACTCCGCGTTTCAAAAATAGCACTTCTTAAGTTTTTTTTTGTTAACCTGCTTTGTCCCATTGTTGGGCAAAGGTCAAAATCAAAATAATTTATTCATCTTTGGAGGCCGGCGTCAGCTCCCCACGCAAAGCAGACCGGCAAATTCGGGCTTAATTGCGGAAAATTTGTCCTTGAGGGAAGTAAGTAAGTATTCATCTTTGGATATTTGTATCACTTGATAATTGTTAATTGTTCTTTCGATTTCATTATAATTGTTGACGTCAGACTCTATATGTTATAAAATAACGTTGTATTATCTAGCATTCGTTTTGTCGTGTGTTATCTGGCAGAGTAGAATAGTACCACTCCAAGTTTTGTCGTGGATGTCGTAGAAGGCCAGGCGACTTAGAAATAATAAGCTAAACAAAGCTTATAAACAACAATGAGGCCTCTTTAACCCGTCTGGCTAGCGTGGAGAGTGTAGGCCAAATCCTCTGGCTGCTCTGGCCTAAAATATGGCTCTGGTACTACAGAGAGGGTCGCACTCCTGCAGTGGAGACTAAAAGGACCTGATGATGATGATGATGATCTCGCATTTGAAAAGTCCCCATTCTATCAACAAATTAGTAAAAACAACGCACTGCGCAAAACTCAAGCTTCAAAATCCCGAAACGTAAAGCGAAACAAACGACAAACAAAGCGCTTATTGTTCGACGTAAAATGACAATTTTCCACTGGGATTCGATTCCAAAACTGCGATAAGTGAAAGCTTACCCGTTCGAGTGGCAATGAACGTGACTTAGGACGGCTCGCGAGGAATAATGGTGCCTCCCAAATTAGATTGCATTGCTCGGAATCCCTTAGAACCGAGTACCACTTTTATTTTGTCACGTATTTAAGTCACTGGGCATTTTTGCAGTATCGGCTGTATTAAAATTGAGAACGCTTCAGTTTAGATAAGGTTTGCTTGTTGTATCGGCCTGATAGCATGTTCCTTTTGAACTTCCAACTAAAAAGAGCGCTGTTATAAGATTTACTCTAATGTCTATCTGTCTGTATGTCTATTTGGCATCGTAGCGCTTGAACGGATGGACCGATTTCAATGCGGCTTATTTTACGTGAAAGCAAGTTCCCTTGCAGTAAATCCTAGCTATGTTTGATGAAAATCGGTTCGGTAGTTAAAATGTTATTATCATCTTTAACGTTTTAATCTCGTATACCATCCTTATTAATAATCGAATTAGTAAAAAAAACAGTCCACGTCCGTATTTCAGCTCTTATAACTTTTTAAAACAATAGTGATTAGTTAAATTGGGATGTATTAAGTTTAGAGCGATTGTACTACTTTTTTGTAACATTTCTAAAGACAATCGAGTATTCGAGTCCATTGTCCAATTTGCTTTCTTCGCTAATTTGAGATGGAACCCAGAACCTCAATTAAGCAACACGTGATGAGCATTGCTGCATTAAACCGCCTTATATGTTTAGCAATAAAGTCGACAATTGACTAAAACTACAGCAAAGATACTGCAAACACCACCCTTATAACAATGACAATAAAGTTTAAGATCGATTAATAAAAATATAGTGAAACTAATCGTTGTAATTGAATTTTGTGCTGCGCGAGTCGTGGCTAGAATTCAGCTAATTCTGTTAGCCGTTTAGTTGCTAACTAACGCCTCTATTTTCCCCATGAGTGTAATTGCCATCCAGTTAAGCGTGATTTGGACGTGAATAAATTGGAATTTGCAAAACCTTGTACATATTAGTCGAAATGAAATAGAATTAGGAGTAACTATTCTTACTCGTGCACCTATGTACCCGGGGACATTTATTATGGGATAAAGGTACCCGTAATAAATTAAACCACATGCTATACTAGATCACTATATTGTTATGATAATAAAATAACAGCCAAAAGCTGGTGCGCATTTTGGTCAAAGATTAAGTCTGGCCATACAACGAGGCAATGCCGCCAGTCTTTTAGGTACCTTGCCCTGCGACCATAGCGATCTGGGGTCTATTTTTTATTTAATAAAATGTTTTATCTTTAATTAGATTATTTTAGTTTATACTTTTATAATTTAGGTAGGTTATTTAGTTTTTAACTGTTTGATTAGTTTGTTAAATGAATATATAAAATGTTGAATAAATTGAAAGATTTTACGTTATATTAGTCACAGCCAAAAAACAAAAAAGCGACATTCTCATACAAATTGCCCGGACGGCTGCACACTTTTGTATGAAAATTCCGAATTTTGTTTTTTAGTTTTTGACTGATATTTTTATTTTATTATACCATAGTGGTCTAACAGGAATATCCCTTTCCTTGTTGTATAAGTAGTTACAAGTACAGTTCAGGTATACATTACAGTAGAGACGATGTGATAGTCTTCTTTAACAGAAGAAAGACATGACGAAACTCTAAGGGTAATAAAATAGCCGTTCACTAAAAAACCCTAAACAATTGCTTATTAAAATTAAATCCAGGGGTAATTAATATTTTTGACTCCATTTAGTTCTGAAGAAAATAAAATACTATCATTAAATACATTCTAATCTATACAATAATAATTGCGGTTTCAACTGGATGAGAAAGGCAAGATATTAGAATGCTATATTTTTGGTTAAATGTAGAATTTTTTAATAATTTTTATTTACCTTACATTTTATTATCAAAATTAATCTAGCTTTCTCTTAATCTTATTTCCTATTACATGTAACCGATGCGATACCATATCAGCTTTCTTAAGAAAAGTCATTTCACAAACGAATATCCGAACTTTTTCAAAACTTCTGAAGTTCCACCCGGAAACGGAACTCGGTCCGAAGCTGTGAAAAACGTAAACAGTGTTTTGTTAATTGGTTTAACTTTGTGATTGAAAAGTTCGAAATCACTCGGTTGAAAACGGCCACCTTTATTTTCGTTATTTTTTGTTTATTTTAGTCTTACTTTACAAGATGCAACTGGGTGGCAATACAAACATTTATCTACTTTTCCTAACATTTACTTACTCTTAAGTTACGTTTTTAAGGGGATAACTAATTTTCCGGAGTCCAAGCTCTAGATAAACCTTTGAACTATTTGATGAACTACTAGTTACAGTTTAAAATAAGAACGTGAAGCTTTTGTTCGCACATAAGCCAAAAGCGGCCTTTTTTCGTTAATGTGCATAGCAAAGCTTCATGTTCTCACTTTAAAGTAATAAAAATTAAGAAAAAGGCATTTATAAGCCATTGATATCCGCAGTTATTTTGTATGGCAATTAAGCATGTCAGATGCCTTTAAGTAGTTTGAAAAATTTGACACCATAGCCATTTACATACGAAAATCATGCAAACTATATTAGCAGATTTAGTTTATTTATAAATATTATATCTAATTCGGTAAAAAATTATGCTTACCTAAAGAGAAAAGCAGGCTAAATCGTTTTGAAATAAAATGAAAAAGGAAACCTGGGGATTTACAAAACTTTCGATTTTTATTTACGAATCACTTCAGATTTGAAGGGAGAAATTGAGACAGCGAATTGGACTTAAATATGTGCGCTTATTCTTTTTTACTCATTCTCATGTAACATAACTAACTAAATGTACCTATTTATTTTACTTTTCAATGAGAACATAACGTTAATGCATACAGCAGAGATAAGACGAGGAAAGATGTTTAAATATGTTTTTATAGATTTTGTTTTTTTAAAAAGGAAGACCACCTTATGCGGCATGACAACTTAAAAAAAAACATCATGGAAGGAAACGTGAAAGCCAAGAAAGTAAAAGGAAGACCAAGGCGGTCTTATTAGAATGGCGTATCTCACGTTAGTATTAACCAAGAAGGTCGTTAATGGATGAATTATAAGAAAAGGCAAAAGTCGTGTCGTACAGAGAGCTCAAGGTTTTAGGGAATAATAAGGAGACATGGAAAAAACCTCCACCAACAAGGACCTAGTTCTTTAAATTTATTGACAAAGAATTAATCTGATTTTATGCTGCCATTCAGCGAAGACGTAAAGCTTTCATTCCTTTTAATATATTCTGGAATTTAAAATAATAATATCATAATCATTTTTAGTAGAAAATTTTTAGTAAAAGTTTACGAAGGAAGGACGGCTGAGGCGAGTGAGACGTGGAAACTACACAAATATACACGAAATTTGTTCCTAACTGTATAGTGATGCGGACTGGGTAAAAAATAATTCATTTTATTTAGTCCTTCAACTAGATTATCCTATTGTTTAAATAAATAGTAAAAAACAAAGATACAGCTCTTCGAAATTTCGGAGTGGGGGCAAAAATCGTAGCTAATCGTGACGTGATGCAAAATTTAAATGCGTTGTATCTTCGTCTTTATTTGCTTATTAGAGAAAAGAAATAATACGTAAGTATACTTTCTAAAATTAGTTCCACATTCCTATTGTAGATAGATAGATGATTTATCTGGATAAATACTTACTTTACATGTCTACTTCAAACTTTTATCATTTTCACGCACAAAGATAAGGTTTGCGGCGAGAATCCGTCAGGCGCCGAGACGTAACAAGTCACACATTGTATACAATTTACCATACTTTTGAACAATCCGTTCTGACTGACAAAGTTATGACAACGGAACTTAAAACATTTTGACCTTTATCACACACGGAATAAAGTCTTCGTGTGTTATTTGGTTTTAAACTGGCGTAATTTGCTTCTCGCAATTATAACAATCAACTTTCATGAACTGTAGGCTTGTTTACAAATTGTATTTCGTAAATATCATACTTAAGTCTTGCGCTTTATTATTCTGTTGGATAAAGGCCTTGTATGTTTTGTTGAGTTTGTGTTCACGTTATTGTGTTTTCGGTTTAGTTTGAATGGTTCCACTAACTCACTTTGAAGTCTGTTTTATCATTTATGTACTTACCGTTTTATGTGGGCGGTTGACATTTGTTAGGCCATTTTAATTGTTCTATTCAATTTCTGGTTGGATAATATAATTAAATAAACAGGATTCGAGGAAAAAGGTGCTCAATTGAAACAACAGAAATTTAAACATAGGTATTTTATTAATATGCGAGCATAGGTACCTAATAAAGGGTTCTCAATTAACATCTACATCTCCCAAGGAGTTGACATACTTATGGAACAGAATGAATACTAGTACTAACACAGGTATCTTTTATGCAACATACTAATATATTTAATTTCTTCTGATTGAGATATTACGATAGCATTTTTTTCAAATTCCCTATATAGTACCCCATTGTTGGACAAAGGAAATTGCTACTTTTATTAATTCTGTGCCGATTGTACAATGACGGGCTTGTCTCGCAAGGGATCTCTTCTAAGTATCGTGTACACGATATGTATCTTTTCTTCTTCTTTCATGAATAAAATCAAAAATGTTTGTTTTACAATAATAATAAAAGTATATTTGAGATCCTCATGACAAAGTCATTTTATTTGATATATAATACAGTAAGTTTGTAAAACTATTTTTTATTTTCCTAATTTGTGCCCCGAAAATTACCCTTATTTTTTAAAAATATTTATTTACCTTGCAAATCTGTTTTTGGGTTATAGGATTACACCATCCTACCAAATTTTACCTGATTTGGTCCAGTAGTTTCGGAGTAAATTGGCTGTGACAGACGGACAGATAGACAGACGCACGGTGATTCTATAAAGGCTCTGTTATTTTTTTGCAAGGAACTCTAAAAATGTTGATTTTAATTAGGACGGTTATTTACTTCGATACAAAACACTCACGCTAGATCAGAAACAATAAAGTCCCGAGCTCCCGTTGTTTCTCCAAGTAAACAGCGGGCCAGCGCAATTGTTACATTGGAGTTGTAGAGCAAACGTTTACCGTCCTCACACGTGTCTGCTCAAGAGGTGATAGTACTCTCAGTTAGTGTGATACTTAGTATATTTGTAGTGTATAAATACAGTGAAGTAGGTACTGCTTGTCTCGAAAGACAATTGTTTCTCCATGTAAATTGCGGACCAATTGGTGCATTGAGGTTGGAGAGTAAGCGTTTACTTTTCTTACAAGTGACTGCTCAAGTAGTCTCAGTTAGTGTGATACTTAGTATATTTGTAGTGTATACAAAAAACGCCCGTTGCTTCTTCATGTGAATAGCAGGCCAACTGTTACATTGCAGTTGTGAGCAAAACGTTTACTTTTCTCACAAGAGTCTGCTCAAGAGGTGATAGTAGTCACAGTTAGTGTGATATGTACTTAGTATATTTGTTGTGTATAAATTCTATAAAGTAGGTACTGCTTGTCTCGAGTGCCTGTTGTTACTCCATGTAAATTGCGGAACAATTGTTACATTGGAGTTGGAGAGAAAAAGTTAGCCTTCCTTATACACCTGTTCAAGAGGTGATAGTAGTCAGTTAGTCTGATGCTTAGTATATTTGTAGTGTATAAATCCTATGAAGTATGTACTACTTTTCTCAAGCGCCTGTTGTTTCTCCATGTAGTTGGAGAGTAAGCATTTACTTTCCTTACACGTGTCTGCTCAAGAGGTGATAGTAGTCTCAGTTAGTGTTTCTCCAAATAAACAGCAGGCCAGCGTAGCGCAATTGTTACATTGGAGTTGTAGAGCAAACGTTTACCTTCCTCGCACGTGTCTCCTCAAGAGCTAGTCGCCTTAGTTAGTGTGATAATATAGTAAATCTTTAAATAGTCTTTAAAGTCCAAAATGATAAAATGTAATTTTTATTTATATTTAATAGCTCGTTTTTTTTAATTAGTAGAACTTTCAGACCAGACGACTTCAAATAAAATTTTACTTAAATGATCTCAGTCTGCTCTAAAAATATTATATACCTATTTATTCAGCTGCCAACAGTACTTTTTAAATTAACGATAACTTCTAACAAATATATAATTTAAAGAAAACTAAATTATTTTCATACTAACAGTACCTATCTATATGTATGTAAAACAATACAAATTTATAATAGTAAAATTATTCAGAATCCTTAAAAACCTGAAAGGGAGATTAAAATTAAAAATGTTTCGTAATTTTTTCATAATTTAAAATTAATATTTCTGATAAACTGGAATTTAATAATCGCAAAACTTTATTTCATGAGATGCCCTATTTATTATTTGTTGTTAAAATTCATGTGCGAATATAATTTAGATTCTTTTTTATCGAATGTGTTAAGAGTCCCCCAACCCTAGACTTCTCCATACAAACGTAGTCTACGTTTAATTTTGAAACCACATGTCAGATTCCGGTAAAAATTGGTAATTTTAAAGAAATTGCAATTATCTAGGGTTATAACTGGTTTCCTATACTAAAATTATGAACTGGAAAGAAAATATAACGATTTAGAAGTTTCCCATACTAATGGTCAAAAATGATATAAAACACTATATTCTATTTCAAGTTCATATTTTTACCGTCGGAAACTAGTTATAAACCTAGATAATTGCAATATCTTTGAAATTACAAAATTTTGCCCAAATCGGACATGTCGTTTTGAAATAAAACGTAGACTACGTTTGTATGGAAAGTTGTATTTTGGTCTAGGGTCGGGGGACCCTTAATATTAGCACTAGTGTCAGAACTTTTCAGCGTCACAATTGTACGACACCAGAAACAATTAATGGTAGATGAAAACTCAGATCACATGTTGCGCCTCGCGAGGAAGGGGCTTCACAGATCCATAGCCACGGCTTCAAATGTTTCTAATGAATATTATATTGGTACTCATGGCAGCTGCTTCAAATTGTAATAACCGGCCAAGTATGTGTCGGCCCACGCTTAGTTTAAGGTTATGTAGTCCCGAAAGCTGACTATGAGTTCACGCGAAAAAAACATTTGAAACTAATTATCTATCGAATTTAAATCAAATTCTCCTTTTTCGAGTACTACTACTAAATCGAAAAATGATGTTTACAAGCTCACAATATTTTTGAAAGATTTATCCAACGATATCCCACTGGACAGGTTAGTGGAGAAAAAAAATACTCCTACATTACATTTATGGGACCCATACATGTAATGTAGGAGTATTTCTCTTTCTCTTTCTATGGGTATAAAAAATTGTTACAAGTTTTTATTTTACCAGTTTTTTGCCATAATTAATAAAGTACAAATGCCAAATTACAACTTTCTAGTACTTATAGTCTCTGAGTAGAATCGTGGACGGACAGACAGACAGAGGTGGTAAAACGATAAGGGTTCCTTGTTTACTACGGAACTCTAAAAAGCATCAATTTATAACAAAAAATTAAAATCAATTTTAATTGATTTCCGCATAGTCGGACATAGGACAGGCGACCGCAGACCGATGGAATCAGTGAATGCGGTTGCGGTCTCGATGCCGGCTGTACATCAATTTCATGTGACCGCGTGACCCACTCCATTTGCGTACAGGGCCTGTGCTATATAGTATCGCTGTTTTGTATGATGGACAGTACAATACAATTGCTTATTATTAGTAGTTCTATATTTCTTAAAATGTTTACTGCATTTCATTTAAGTCATATTTAATTAATTGGAGTACTACTTTATTTAAATAATAGTAATAAACGATTTTAATGTTTCAATTGTTATATTACCTATAGCGCCATCTAGTGTCAAGGAATATAAATAATTATGATTCTAAGGTGATGGACAGGTATAACAACCAGTTCGCGAAACAAATAAAGAAAGGTTTTGTTTTAACACCGTTGCACCTGACAACCCCAAAACAATTACAGGAATCCTAGCTCAAAAGGCTAACTATTACTATTAACTTTCCTGGAATTAAATAAGTACGATAGATATTTTTACAGCAAAAGCAATCGCGGCAATCGGATCGCAATCTGTACAAACTGGCACACAAGTACTCTCGATAGAGGCGGACAGCGATCGCCGCGACATATTGGAAACGACCAATTTGGATGCTGTTTTCTAGTTCTGTACTCCCAAATCCTAGTATTCGAGTGTTATTGCTCACAGTTTTAATTTTTGCATGTTCAGATTTGGAATAAAAGGGTAAAAACGGGGACCCTATTACTATGATTCCTCTGTCCGTCTGTCACTGCGTCTGTCTATCCGTCTGTCTGTCCCTCTGTCCGTCTGTCCGTCTGTCCGTCTGTCCATCTATCTGTCCGTCTACTATCCATCCGAGGCGCACTTCAATGTTCTCGAACATCTCGATCTATTAAAATTGTTAAATTTTTTTGTATGTGTTCATTATATTATTTTAAAATTATTCAGCGTATATATACTAACTTGACATGTCAATGAGCACAATCAATAAATTTAAATGTTAAAATCATGATTTACAGATTTATCATAACCAAACACTACTTTATCTTCAGAAAAGACAACTCAACCCGGATTCGCCCAAACATTTCCGTCTCTCCACAATTGTTTCTTTCATACTCAATATACAGCACTGAACTCATCCCCGGATTCGCCAAAACAGTTCCGTATATCTGCTCCACAATTGTTTCTTTCATACTCAATATACAGCACTGCATTTGTCAGTGTCACGCTGCAATGAATTGTGCATCCGTAAATCACCGGCGGACCCGATACAAAAACTTCTAGAATAATGTACTCGCGCCACGACAGGGCGGAAATTAAAAAAGTGACAGATGCGACCATTCAAAGTCACAGTTTATAACGTCGAATACCTGGTCATGCCTACACATCGCCATATAATAGTAGATTATTAACCAAGGGGATAAAGCAGTGTCTTCTATCGCGGGTGACGACTTAAATCGTAAGCGCAACGAAGGACTCGAGGTTTACTCCCGAGCGAAGCGAGGGAGTTAAATACTGAAATCACGAGCGAAGCGAGGGATTTAGGACGAGTCCTGAGTGTAGCGACGGATTTAAGTTCACCCAAGACTAAGACAGCTTTATCACCGAGGAAAATACTCTACTTTTCGTACCATTTGCGAAAAAAATAAAGACAAACAAGAGATAAGCATTTATTAATTAATTAATTGTAAATAAATATAGGTACGCAGAAAACTTAGCCCTTTGCTTTTTCTTTCTGGAAAACTAAACAACTGGTGTAAACAAACAATAGGTAACGGGCTAACGGGAGTTTTTGGCGGGAAGTCAAGGGGTTCAGTTGAAGTTTGCTATAAATTGTTCTGCAAATTGGTTCTAGTGTACTTTATAATATGAAATTGATGTAGTTTGGTGTTATAAATGCTTAATCGCACGGACAATATGTAAAATGTTTAAAGTGGACAGTCATAGTGCGGCTGTAGTAATATTTATTTGCGGACTGCGGTGGATGTCTTTGGGCGCCGTCCACCACTCAATCGGCTATGAAAACCAGTGGACTCGTATAGATTTGTCGCCAGAAGCTCCCTTGAAGCAATCAAAAGACTAATACCAACCTTCGATTGTGTTGTGTAGTTAGGGTTAGGATCAGGAATAAAGAAGAGATAAATGAAGACGGGCTCTAAAGGGCCAGTATCCAGAGCCGTACATTTATTATAAAAAAAAAAACAAACAATAACATGACTTGATTTAGTTGTTTATTTTATTAAATTTAGGTGGTTTTGTGGATTTTGCGGATACGTGTTGTCGATTCAAAATCTTTATTTTTTTACGCTTTACAATATAGAATTGATTTCAGTTCAGTATAAATTTCGGTGAGTATTCCAAACTTAAACCACATTCTCCCCCTAGAGGATAAACGAAATTCAGTACAACTTTCTTTCCCTGTTTTCATTCTTGGTCTAGAGGCTGAATGAAATTCAGTACATTTTTCTTTCCCTGTTTCTAACAGATTGAAAATGACTATTGTTATGTTCGTTTCTTGTGCCATAGAATGTGACTTTTTTGAGCAAGTGGTACGAAAACATAATTATTTCTCTTCTTTGAATAAAATAAAAATTTTAAAATTAAATAAAATAGTGACAATTTTATTTAATCAAACTTTATTGTTCCAAAGCACACAGATACTTTTAACAAATGTCTTTAAGCCTGCCACTCACCAGATGGCGCTTTATGGTAATAATTAAAACATAAAAATCTTTTATTCCTTTTCTTTAAATAAAGTAGGACTCTAATTAATGAAATGTGATTTATATAAAGTGCGATAAATATTTTTAAAGCATATTCATCACTTCCTATGTCACTTTTTTGCTGGTCGTATGTGCTGCCATCTCTATGTCCCTACCCGCAACTCCAGTTTCGCCTACTTAGGGGGCCTCCAATAGTTTCTATGGCGTTGCGTATCTGTTAATCATTTTATCTTTGACCTGGTGGATGATGTATATATACATTCGACCCATCAATACATAGTAGGTATAAAACGCAGTCGCTTACCTTTGATGACTTAGCTTTGCCGTGCTCGTGTACACAGAATTCGTAATCGTACTAAAGTGGCTTGGCTGACGGTTAGAAACCGTCTCGTTAAAAAGCCGATGCCGGTACCGGCTGAGTTTGTTCAAATCTACATAGTGGTATCTTATCTTTACTTGTTTTGGGGTTCATAAATTGGAAGAATTACCCCCTTGCCTTACACTCGCATCGGGATTTCTAAAAAGGACTGCACAAACTTCGGAATATTACGGTGCGTAGTGCCTGTAGTTTTTAAACTCAGGAGAAGCTGATCCAAAGAGGTCCATACGCTTTGGAGCCATTGAGTCGCAGCTACACAAAATGCGTCTGATTGTCTTCTTTAGTTCCTCACACGCCCGACATTTGGGCTAGATGACTGCGGTTGTGAAAGTGTCCAGTCAGGGCTCCCCTGATAACCCTTCGAGCTATTTAATAAACTTCTGTTTAAATTTTGAAGTGAGAAGGAGAAGCTTTTCTACGCACATTTTCGAAAAACGGTCACTTTTTTCTAATGTGCGAAGAAAAGCTTGATGTTCTCATTTAAAAATATAAAAACAGTAGCTCATAAAATTGTTTGAAGGGTTATCTAGGGCTTGGTCAAGACACAATTTTAAAAAATATATTAGTTTCCTTTCAAATGATTTATTTCAAAGGGGGACAGCACTGGACTCCGGAAAATTCAGGTAGCCCCTTAACAAGGAGCAATTGATTTCAATTTCAATTTATTTATTGCTTTTCACATTATACATATAGATAGATCACACTACACAGTCACTTCTTAGGTTAGTAGGTACAACATGAACCCTGTTAGGGCATTGCAACAGAAAATAACGGAACGGCATGCGGATTATTTCTTAGTATATATCAAATTCAATGTTAAAATTATTATGATTAAAAATGTAATTTCTTTTTATTGATGTCTTAAAATTTAATTTAATTTTGGTCATATTTTTTATTTTATTTAATGTGTCGATACTATACTATAATATTTAATAACGTCCAAATGTTGTTTTAATTTAAATGTCAATTATATTAAATGTCAATGCAGATTATGTTATTCGTCATTATCATTTATTGTATATTTTGTCAAATCTTTATCATTAAAAAACTCGTCTAATGTATAATAATTTTTATCTATAAGCAGGGCTTTTAATCTTTTAATAAAAATCGAATTCTTCTCCTCTGCTCTAAGCAGGTCTGGGAGGGCATTATAGACTTTAATTGTCATTGCAAGCGGCCCAGAATTAAATATTTCAAAATTACGAGTGTTATTCGGCCTCGCTAACATATTCTTCTTCCTTGTGGGATAGCGTCGCGGTAAATCGTCTTTTTTCGTGTAATATATGATAACACAGCCTATCAAATGTATCCCTCTGTAACTATATTTATTTAATGAAAGAAGCGCAAAGCTGTGAAGAATATTTTAAACATTTCTATTACTGAAAGTGCAGTGTAATTTATTAGCTTCTAGCGTTTCCAGAAGCACCGCAATGACCTTTGGAAGTCCTAGAACGATACTGTTAATGAAAATTGTTTGTTGGTTCGTGAAACTGCTAGTGAAGTCGTAGTAACTGTGCATAAATGTTTGATAGACACTTTATCTTGGTTTGAACTTCATTGCACTAATTACTTTAACCTTTACTGAGACATTTACAGACGCAGTGCCATTAGAAGTCATACGAAAATTCCCTAACTTAAGCAATTTAATACGAGCCTTAGCCGAGTACAGAGGAAATGAAGTTATTTTCTAGTTCTGACTTTAAAATGCTATAAAATTCTATTACGAGTAAAGAGCATTCGTGGTGCTTACGAGTAGCGGCAGTATATCACGCACCGAGACGTCGCGTTCCGTCACATTCCAAGAGATAAAAGCATGCCGTTAGCGGGTTCCGTATTAAAAGTGAAACATATTCAAGTCTTTTTAGCACTATTTACTTCTATTTATGTTAATGTCTTTGACGATTTACGTTATTTTTTTATGAAAAGATCATGCGGTAAAATAACTAAAAAGAAACACTTTAACTCGGCTAATGACATGAGATAGTGTAACCACAGACTGATCCACAATCATATAAAAAGCTATTCCAACCAGCTAAGAAGAAGACATACAATTGAGTATAATTATACAGTACAATGGTTTGAGGCCTATGTCCAGCAGTGGACGTTATGCGGCTGAAATGATGATGATGATGGTGACAATGGTTTTCAACCAATTGGTTGACTGGGAAAGTACGATTTAGCGTTTAGTCTGCCAATTGTAAACAATTAAGACTTTCTTGGGTCAAAAATAAGTTATTTGGTACTGTTAAGAAAATAAAACGTCACAAAATAATGACACTCACTTGCCATGAGTTTTTTTTTAAATTTCAATGTGATTTTAGATTTATTATCGAAAAAAAGACATGAGATAAGAATGATATTATGAGCGTTATTTGACTCCGAGAAACTAGGACGGTATTAGTCTATTTGACGTTTGGAGAAAAAAATCTGATTTCAATAGTGTATATAGTGGATTAATAAAGTCCTATAAATAAATAAAAAACCTAATTAATTTATAGTTCCTAAATCAACCTGACTGCCCTAATCATATCATCATTTCAGCCGGTAGGCCTCATTACCTGACTATAGTGACTAGGAAATAAACATAATGTAATTTAGTTTACACATAGAATGTTTATTTATTTATTTACCTATTTAATTTATACATAGAAACATACAAAATTTTCTAAATCATAGATTTAAAGACTCGCCAAGTTATTCGCAAAAGTGTGAATGTGTGGTGTGACCGTCGGCCGGCGTCACGCGTGATAAAGTGCCGCGCGGACTTGGGCTCTTGCAGACGAGCAAGAATGTATCAACGACAGTTCGCGACATTGGTCGACAATGGTCAGCAACCAATGTCAAGAACATGGAATTGTATGTACTAAGAACTATCACGCTACGATTGCCGATAGATCCAAAATGGTCAATGTCAAAGAAACCTACGTCTCTATCGTCAAGAAATATCCGTTCCGTAGAACGCTGTACTTTTCATAGCTCTTGAAATGAATTTGTATGAAATTACTTCTACCGTTTACATTTTACACGTTTTTTTAATTTGTTAACTACCTACTACTGTAACCACTATGACTTTATAGCTCAAAACTTAACATACTTCCAGATGACCTAGAAATTTGATATTTGACGTCAAGGTTGACTATTATTAAGCGTATTATATATATAAGAAAACAGTGTTTTCTTTAATTAATCGATTTTATTAAAAAAGTATAGCACCTTTCACTCTGATAAATAGAGCTAATCATTTAAGTACCTCAATTTATAAGAAGATAACTTATGGATCAATTAATTTTTAAAATATGTTATATGAAAATTTTATATGTGAACATGCTTGTCGACTTTTCTTACCAACAAAATAATTGGGGTCTGAATAGATGCAATTCTGTACAGAATTTTGCCTTTAATAATGTACGGTCGACCTTTTTAGTAAAACGAATATTCTTATTTTCTCAAAATATAAAAAGGTTGGCTCAAATGAGCACCAAAAAAATAGGTGACGCCAAAAGCTTCCACAGAAAAGATTTCTTGAAGGGACGAAACGTGAACAATAAACATAAAGTAGTAAATAAATGCTAGACGATAACCAGACGCAGTTTGACCGGACGTTTCTACGGCCGGTATGTGTGATAAAGTGCCCGGCGGTTAGACCTCCGTTCATGTTGACAGAGAGGACGTGTTGATATACCATAGATTTAGAATAAACGTAGAAATTTTTGCGCAGTAGAAAAAATTTAAGTCTATGGTTTATACAGATTTATAACGGGTTTATACCATGTTTATACGATAGACCTCTGAAACTTCATAATTTCCGAGCTAAATTGCCATAACCACAGACACCGGAATGGCACTGCATAGAAGCGGAGTATCATTAATGCCTATACCACTACTACAAACGAAACTATAAATCCGTGCACATGTCAATGTGTGTGTGTTCGCCCGCGACTAGGCGAGAACGGGAAAAAGGTGCGGGGACGGTAAAAGAGGACGCATATTGCGCAGGACCCTTGGAGATTATGTCCTGTATATTATACTATATTTATTCTGTGGCACAGATACAATGTTTATACACATGCGTCGATGTGTGAGTAAAACGTAGGGCTGCCGTACATCGACACATTTTACCAGACTGCTTTATGCTGTCTTTCGTAAATGTAGGGCAGTTTTAAGCTATTAGATTAATGATATATGTACAATGCCACAAACCACCACTTTTTAGCGTGATAGTTGGAAAAAGAATCAAAATATCGATAAGCCGATTCGCCAAATGACATCTCCCAAATGTCATGTTTTTATACGAGTAGATTTTCACTTATCTCCTTAATAAAATTTTTGAGGAAGTCACTTTATTGACTGTTATTTGTTATGTTGTGCCTTTTCTTAACCTACATTGTTCCACTGCTGGGCTCCCATATCCTTCCAATTTTACCGATTTTCCAATTGTTCTTCTCAAAGTATCTGATGTCATCACTCCAATGTTTAATACACCTGACCGGCTTCCCACGATCATCTGCAGGAATCCACCATATGTATAATTTTTCCATAAATCTATCCTTCAAATAGCATTTAAGTTACTCCTTCAAATAATACATGCTGCAACATCCATATTACATGGTTTATACCGAGCTGTTTCCCAGATATGAATGCAATGTAGTCCCTTGCAAGCGCAGACTCAATTCTACGATAAAATATGAATGTGTCAAAGTTATCGATATCTGGAAATCTGCAAGCGTAAACTCGCGAAGTGTGAAGAAACATCGAGGCGACGATAAAAACTGCGCAACTCGGAAACATTTAACTTCCAAGTTACAGACTCTTTTTTACTTTTCTCTCGGTTCCATTGACCATAATACATTCTGGCTTTTAAAGTTGCTCGCCAACTTTGAAGTCTGGGGAAGTATTTAACTATGTGCCGAAGTTATGAACCGTGGTTGAGTTTGGTCAATAGTTTTAGAACTTAACGCTTATAAAGTCCATTGTGCTATAAGCTGACTTAAAGAAAAACATAAATGGGAGCCGCCAAATTATCGTAACCTTGATAAATGTACTCATTGATATAAAAAAAAAACGACGGGTTGAACTCTGGGAGTGCCGGCAGAAGTGAAAACTTGAATATTAACGTTGTGCATTTTTGATATACGAAACAGCAGGCGCAGGCATACATTTTCGCCGCGCCGTAGAAAGAGAGGGGGATACCTCCCTCTCCTACGCCGCGCCAGCTGTCTACTCTCCATCCGTCTTACGAATTTTCGATCAGGTCACGTGTCCTGACGCGAGTTTAACATTTTTTACCCATTCCAAAAAAGTGCACAACGCCGCTAAAGAAGTTTTCACTTCAAAAATATATATCTGTGGATATACAACAATTATATTAATTTATTAAAGTTGCAATGCTAGCTGGCTAGAATTAATTTGTAAAATAATTTACAAGCACAATACATGCCTAAAATCACACTTACGAAGAGTTAACTTGTTCTTAGGAGTAAAAAATACAAACCTTTTATAACAATCTTGTCAGCAATTAAATACTGTTTACTTATGTTTACAGTCTTTTTAATTAAAACTGATAAATAATCGTTTGTAAAGAGATCCCGAAAATATTGCTCTCGTTAATAGAGTTTGTTTTGATGGCGGGCTGATTTATTTGATCAACGCTCATGGCTGGCTCAAAATAAAGACAAGTATAGAAGTATTATGTAAAATATCTAAGCGTGCCCTTGGGCCTAACGCCCTGGGCTCTGTCTACCCCGTCAGGGATATAGACGTGAAAATGTATCTGTATCTGTATATAGATATTATTTGAATAAAAGGAAAAACAAAATACATCATAACTATACAATTATGACAAGAACACTGGCCGCATTTCCGCGTTAGATCGAGGTTAGATTTTGTGCTAAATAAACCGCCAGTTCTACCAACCTAGTCCTTTTCACTCAGATCTGGACATTATTAAATAACTTTAGAAGCCTAGGCATATTTTGTCCTTCTATCCCCCTTATTCATAAAATACAGAATGATAAGCATTATTATGGCAAGTTTAGCCGATGTTGTCATTCTTATAGAAATACCTTCATATTCGTAAAAATTAACAACAGTGTGCCAAACCTATTTTAATTAAAATATGTTTTGTTATTATTCTTTAATATAAATATTAAAAAGACAAAAAGGGGCTAAAAATGTTTTAACTAAAATACCTTTAGCAAACTGTTGTTAATTTTTACGAATAAAAGGGTATTTCTATAAGAATGACAACATCGTTTGATTTTACCACGATCCGCAATCTAAAGGCTAAACTTGCCATAATAATGCTTATCATTCTGTACTGACATTATTTTGTACGGCCGGTCATATTGATTCGCTCATCAACTTTATTAATTCTAAAAGTAAATGATGTCGATATAAAAATAAAACTTTGAATAAAAGTGTATCTTCAAATGCGTGGGACGAAATTAAATTCCCCTCTTCCAGGGGTGAAACGGGGCTATTTGAATGAATCACTTTGTGAGAACGACGCAGTAGTCTCAGGGGGTAAGTAGTGAATAGAGCAGAAATTACACGTCGAACCGAATAGGATAATAAAATGTCATGTGTTGAGTCTTGCGAGTAAAATTGTTAGACGAGAAATCTCTTGAAGCGTAGCAAAGTTACACAAAATAAATGTATAATGATGTTTAGTTCTGAATTGGTTTACTTTTGGTTGATTGTAATACGAGTATATATGTACCTAGTGGCTTGCCCAGGCTTTACACGGGTATGTATCACACTCTTACTCTAATATTATAAAGGCGAAAGCTTGTGAGTGTGTGTGATTGTGACTTCTACGAGCGCAAACGGCTGGACCGATTTAATTAAATTTGGTATGCAGGAAACTGACACCCTGATTAACAGATAAGTTACTTTAGGTGCGAGTAACACCGCTGGGCACTACTAGTCTACAAAAGTCTACTCCGTTCCCTAAGTATAGTCAAGTTAGATTCAATGACTAGAGAATAAACAATAATTTTACATGCTGGTCTAGGGGAATAGAAAATACAAAGTCTCAACTAGTTTTTCTTCCCGCGCAGATCTTGAAAACCGATCGAAAATGCGAATCGTATTAAAAGGCGAAAGGGCTATCATAAAATCACTGTTTTTATTTTGACACTTTTCCACCTATTCGCTCACCATCATACTAAAAGTGGCATATAAGTCTTACAGCAGCTCGGTCTACAGCCCCTTCCGTCATCAGGTTTTTGTTTTTGTTTTTCGTGTGTCTAAGTGGCCAACACTGGTGTCACATTTTTCAGGCTGCCTAAGGGCCTGGCATAGCTTGACGACTGCCATACAATAATGCCACCCGGGACCAACGGCTTAGACGTGCCTTCCGAAGCACAGAGGAGATTTAGAACATTTTGATACCTCTTGTGGTCACTCATCCAAGTGCGGACCACGCCCGGTGTCTTTTTTAGCAAACTTTACTTGCAAAGAGCTAGTAATGTGAAAATCAGGTATGTAAGCCTAAGATTTATACTTGTCAAGATGAAATACTACACCGACTAACGTCAGAGTCTATTCCCGGTATATTCTAACTATAACATACAGGTATACATTACAGCAATAACGAATATCAGGCATCCGAGTGGAAACGCAAACACATCAAGAAATTGAGACGGCACATAGTAAACATTAATATCACTTACTAAGATATATGTTGTGTGCGAGCGTCCTAATATATTGGAATTATTAGTTGTTTTGGGGTTAGACTTGATTCTTGTTTTGTTTTTTTATGAAAGTTTTATATTTATGAATTATCATTTAGAACTGTTTTTAGACTTTAAATGCCACGCTGGCCATTGTGTCTTGGCGAGTCTACCCGGTGTGATTGGTATACATTGAAAGAGGCTTATTCCCAGCAGTGGGATATGGAAGGCTGCCGATGTTGATGATTTATATTAAAGAATGTTAATAAACAATTTCATCTGGCATTTACTATAACTGCCAAACTAAGCACTTTAAATCTCTTGAAATCGGTCACATCCTGAAAGGAAGGATGCCAACATTTTGTAATTTATAGCTTACTTATTCTTCTTTCTCGCGTTTCCCCTTATTTGGTGCCGGTTCTATACCTATGTCAACTCCCTCCATAATTTAATGTTCTTCACCATCATCATCATCATTTCAGCCGCATAACGTTTACAGCTGGACATACGCCTTTCCCAAGGATTTACAAAATGACCGATTTAAAGCAGCCTGTATTCTTATTAACAGTTGCCTTTAGGCAACCTGAAAAATCTGACATCAGTATTGGCCACTAACACACACGAAAAAACAAACAACCATATTAACGATACAAAAATAGAAAAAGACATATTTTTTTAATGCGGTACCTTGTTATTACTCACGTTTTGTTTTTCCAACTTAAAAACAATTTTCTTTTTTCTGAACCACCCTTACTACTACTTTCGATAATTAAATTATGTTATGTAATTATACAGTACACTTCCAATGTGGAGTTTACTTCAAAAAGTTTGTGATTTTCTGTAAAAAACTTTAAAGGGAAAATAATATTCACAAAGAAAATAAGAACCTTACATAAAAACCCCGCTTTCAATGTTCACTTCATTATATCTTATCGAGAAACAAGTAGTGCAAAAAGTCCCAGCTCCGTCTTAAACTTCTTTGCTCGCAAGCGCATTTCTCGCCACCGATTTTTAAAGGCAGCTCTTATTTGCACAATGCAAATGTGACTGACTAGCGAAAGTGAAAATAAAACCACGAACTTCCATTATTTCTTTGATAAAGACGAGGTTGCAGCTGTGGCCGATAGTTACTTTGCTTCGTTACATTTGCATGCGCTCTTTTATAATGCAATTCTTTGTTACAAGAAACGAACTGATTGTTCGACTTTATGAATAAAATTCAGATTTCACGATCGCGGAGTTCTGTTGGAGTTGTGGTTTGAGTGAATCGGAGTTTTGGCTGGAATGAATTTTCTGTGGAGTAAGTTTTTGCGTGGTATGTTTCTTAAACGATGCGGTTTAAAAATATTGAAGGTAGCGATATCAGTCCCTCTCTTACAACTGAAAAACATGCGTGATAAGAGATATTATCAGGCGTGATTATTGTATCTCATGACACAAGTCTCGAACTTACTTTAGAGCTAGCTCAATCAGTGTAATTTGTCCCTATATATTTATTTATTTATTTTATTTATGATGACTTATGGCTCAGAAACGTGGTTCCTTACTACGGCTCATAAGAAGGCTCAAGGTCACTTAACGTGCTATGGAGAGGGCTATGCTCAATATTTCTCTACGTGATCGAATCAGAAATAAGGAAATTGTTAGGAGAACAAAAGCTACTGGCAAAGCCCAGCAGATTAGCTCGTTGAAGTGGCAGTGGGTGACATGAGCTCGTTGAAGTGGCAGTGGGCACGACGAAACGATGGCCGATGGGGCAAAAAGGTTTTCGAATGGCGAGTGCGTAGATCTTTTACACATCTGCTAAATATATAGTCATGTTCATGTCCAATAGCATGGCTATATATTTAGCAGCGTGTGTGTCTTTGTGGTTTCTGAATTTCGCTTTCAAGCATCAGAAATTAAGAAAATTTATAATAAATTAATTCAAATTAACGAGCAAACAACAAATTAGATATAGACTGTGCATTCGTAACTCCAGCAAGCCTTTCATCTCTTACTCTCGATAGTTTGTAGTGCAGCATGCAGTGGCGAATGGCGGGACCTGCAGAAAACCGTCACGTAGTGGGACAATTACTGCTGAGAGCTTCCTCAACAATGAGGCGATCCGTCGGATTAGAACGAGGTCGCTGCAGATCCTGGGATAGAAGCTTTAGATAAAAAATACTATGGGATAAGTCCGCCGTTGTATGTTTACTTTTCTGATTTGTATCTGTGTTCTTGGGATAGAAGCTTTAGATAAAAAATACTATGTCTCTTCCACACTGATATAAAAAGACACAGATAAAAGTTTATTTGCTAAGTAAACGTATTGGTGTTATGGTCTCCCAAGAAAGTACGATGAGTGCGAGGAGCTAGGTTAGCACGATGGTGTATTTTAAATAGCCCTTATTTTATTGCAGCGCCCATCAAGACCCATATTTTATAATCAAAAATCACACAGACAATCCTTTGGGAACTTCACATTTTTACGGTGTAAAATGTATTGTATCATGTGTTAATCCAGGTTATAAGCTATCAACGTGCCAAATTTAATTTTAACCCTTTCTGCCGTCTTGCGGTACTTTCATAGTAGGTACCTCAACTTAACATTTCGGCGTAACAAACATTTCTGTAATATACTCGAAGCTAGTTTTCTGCAGCGAGTGTATCAAGAATCATATGGATTCCCAACTCTTTTGCACAAGTGACGTAACTAAAATCCGTTACTTCATTTCACACCATGCAACTCCAATTCTCGGGGAAATTTGAGAAATTGTAAGACAAGATTTGCAAGAAATTTTACCCGGCTATGAAACTTGAAATGTTTTGGTCCTGAAATATAAAACTAAATAAGTAATCGTTTTATACACGAAAAGAACGTTAAGTTTGTAATTGGAAGATACGTTTACAAGATTTGGAAATAAGAAGGAAGTACTTATTGAAGAAAAAATTAAGGAAAGAGGAAGTAGGATAATATTTTTCAATATTTAAAATCATTTAGCATTAATAATAATTCACACACCTGTAAGAGATTGCTTTGGCGATAAACCCGCCTCTTGTATTTTACATTATATGTTATGCTTACATTAAATGCTGCAACTAAAACTGTAAATGTCATTTGGTACAATTAAGCTTTTATATTGTTTTGATATTATTTCTTAATTTAATTTTAATAGTTTAATCTTATCGAAGGAAAGATTTACAAGTAATAAATGTACGTACGTACTTAGGTACATATACCATATAGGTATTTTACGATGCGATGGTTGTACGTCGTGTGATAACATAATACAAAAAACTGCCTTTTCCATTTTGACATTTTTATGAACATACGAATTTTTCACTTTCACACAGAAAAATTTACCAGAGCGCATAAAAATATCCTTGAATAAGAATTCAGCGTGAATTCACGCAAAAATACGTGTACCTTTCATTCTTTAGACTATCGCTCAAACAAAAATAAAACAACAAAACTTGTACAGGCAACATCCTTACACGCTGCCCAAACTCGTTGCAATTTCGCCACTATTACCGCTGCATAAAGGTGAGGAAATGTAACTTAATACTGCTGTTAACTGTACTACTAAGACAAAAAGTGGTAATTGTGTATCCGCGAAGAACTGTAGAGTAGCGGTTAAATTATTCGGTGTTTCTACAAGGAACTACGAAATATCTTCAGAATACAAGTTTTTTAAGCATTCTAACAGTATTCTTATAATAAACTCTTTGTAAATGATGTCCTAAACTCTGAATATACTACTTTGCTAGCGCCATCAACGTGCTTGAGACAAAAATATTGAAAGAGACAAAAGGAAATCCAACATTTTGCTATGAAAAGCATTAGATTAATTTAATTGTCTCCTAATGAATTGTCTTGCAATTTATCATAGGAATCTATTTTTACATAAGCTATGGGCTTGCTTGTCTCCAAAATGTCCGAAATTAAAACGTATCGAACGATAAAAAATCTTCTAATCTATTAAATTATAGGCTTTTAAATTCTAAACAATAATAATTCAGCAACAATACATTTTAAAGTGGTACCTACTTTTACAGATTACTATTACCAATGTACTGAGGGACTTGAAAACAACAACCCCTCTATCTAGATGAACCCGGCGGCGCCAAAGCAATCGAAAAGACCAATTACGTATGCGAGTTCTCTCAAAGTTCCTCCCTTAGAAGATAATTACGCCAATTCAAAATTCTGACAGTCAAAATGTGTCACAATGCAATAATATCTTAAAATTTGTAATAACGAGTTATGCGTTATGCGAATATACACCTTCACAGCGGCAAAATAAAGTTGAAAATGTGGTTACAAACTCTTATTGCTTCTACTCCAATGGTTGCCGCAAATTAGTAACTTCAAGGCACAATGTATTTCATTTTAGTCCCGCTTCGTTGTAATACAGTTAATTACTTTCATTTCATTGAGCATTTCTTCGAGACTTCTTAGTTTTTACAATTTAATTACTTTCTATGTGTGTATCTTAATAGAAACTTAATTATTCTAGCATTGTATAGGTATAGAATTTTATTTTGTACAGCTTTGGTGACTAATAGCAGACAAAGCCTAGCCCTGCGCTCTGTGTGCTTAGACAGAGCCCAGGGCCGCAATACTCAAAGGCTAAATCCACACACTTTTTCTTAGTTACGTGATAACAGATTATTTTTGAAGGAAAGTGGTTACCAAAGTTTATGATCGCCTGAAAACACATCTCTGTATATTGGCGCAGGTCTCTCTTATAGGTTTGTTATAGACGTACTCGCAAATGTCATAATTTGGTAAATTTTGTACAAACTGAATCTACAACTTGACAAAATTTTAAAATTTTGACATTCGAAAAACTCAATTTAATTTATAATATTATATAACAAACAATGTATTATCTGTCCGCATTAACTTTAATATTAATTTAACTGTGACTTGACGTCCTTAGAAAAAAATGCTGCAGTGCAATTTGTTACCGCTTCTTTTGCACTAGCGCTTTGGAAGCGGTAGTAAACTTAGCTGTAAGTATGTCACCATTAAACGTCAACAATTGTGCAACAAAACAATGACGATTATGAAGAGCAAGTATAAATATCTTATTATAATAAAGATTATTTGAATTAAATTTGAAAAACTTTAATATAGAGCCCGTTCAGTCGCACCGAACTGTGCTGCAAAACGAGAGTTCGTCTCGTTTCACAGCACCGCAGGCGCTTCCCGTACGGGTGTTACGCCTTTACGAACAAACTGTACGAGTCTCCCGCACAACTGCAAAACCATCCTGAATTATAAAACGCAGACTGTCTTTGTTACTAGGGGGGGCAGGGAGGGGCAGCTGCCCCCCACTAGAGATTCTAAAAAAGTTGCCAAATATAATGCAACCACAGTCCTAAGTCTTTGAGTTGATTTGCTTGAAGTTCAAGCCTTGAACAAAAAAATACGCTGTACGCTTTACACTTATTCAAATTCAAACTCCTTTTTATTCTATTTTTCTAATAAATGTTATTATAACTTATTTACTCAAAAACCAAAAAAAAAACGACATTCCCATAAAAATTGCCCGGGCAGCTGCACACTTTGGATGTGTATCTATACAAGTTTTTTATTGCATAGTCAAGAGCTCGTGCTCGTGTAGCTTTACACATTGGCACAATATAGAACATTGGACTCTGTACTGTCACAGAATATATATGTATATAGTACTAAGATACTGTTGTTATTACAATCGCTGTAGATGTAAGGCTCGTAGTACAAGTGAAAAGCTTCATGTGCTGTAGACTTTACCTACAATTCATCATTCATAGAGAATGAGAAAGGTATGAATTGTAGTAGGTAAAGTCAACTTGCCCCCCCCCCCCTGCGCCATCGGCTGGCGACGCCCTTGACTAGGTTTAAACCATTATCCTACCAAATCAAGTTGACATCTACTAATAAGTATGTCATTGTCTCATCTGAAAATGTCAACTTGATTTGGTCGAATAATGATTTAAACCTAGTAACAAAGATAGTCTGCGTTTTATAATAAGACGGACTATGTTTAAACTTTTATCCGACCAAATTGACATTTTCAGATTCAGTACAGACTAGTAATATATGGCATATATTACTAGATCAACTTGATTTGGTCGGATAATAGTTTAAACTTAGTAACAGAGTTAGTCTGCGTTTTATAATAGGACGGCAAGTCTCTAAGGAACCAATACTAAGCTACTCTAACTGCAATTTCGCATTTAGCATAATTAGAGGCGAAATTGCAATGAGTTTGAGTTGCTTGGTATGATGTGAGTGTGCGTACATATTAAACCCGTACTTAGTTTCAGTTTATGACTAGTTTGGTAAGTGCATGTTGGATGAGTTAAAACGTTTCAGCTGAGTCAGTGGTTTTGATATGGATATGAATATGAAACTGTTCGTATTTGAAGTAAGTAGATCATTTAAATTACTGAAGAGAAAATGTATAAAATTGCAAACATTAGCAGTTCAGTCTGATACTGAACCCAATAAAAGTATATCGAAATTCTTTAACAGAACAGAATAAATAAATCTCTTCCAAAACAGGAAAGATTTATCCATAATCACCGCGCTCTGGACAGACGGGTTGGTGATCGAGTTCACCTTTAAAATAGTAGACCTTATTATATGTTGTTAGATAACACAAATTAGATACAGCGCCATCTACTGCTGTAATCAAGAACTAGCTTTAGCAAGCGTCCACACAAATAATAATATGCTCTTAGTTTCCAGTGTATTGATTTGTTTTTGATTCCTACTTAAATCGGCGGATACCTACTTAAGATGACGCAAACTGAACACTTTGTTGACACTTCATTGATGTGAAATATAAATGTTAGATCCGGGACAGACACCGGCTGCGTTTTCTTTAACTTCTCCCTAGCACCCTCTTGATTCCCGTGGATACAGGAACTATGTTGTTACCTATACTCCTTAGTCGCTTTTTATGACACTCTTGGGAGTTACAAGATATTTTCTCATCTGCCGGCACCACACGGCCATATATCGAAACACATAACAATCATTTAACTAATTAAAGAACTTTTGTATATCAAACCTACGTTGTATCTATAGCGTTGACCGTTGTTGTCGTTGTTGTTGAAGTTATTGTCAATGATACGGTTACAGATACAGGTTGACAGGGCCTATTGCAGTAAGACCCAAGGGCCACGCTAAGCGTGATAGTGGACATGATTGAAAAAGGAATTAAAATAGTGATGAGTTGCTAGCCGCATCGTCTATTAACATACTTATTTTAAATCGCGCCCATTATTCGATCGGTTTTAACATTCTAAGATTTTTCCCCAGACCAGCATGGAAGAGCAGTATTTTATCAATGACCATCAGAAAAACCCGTAAGTGCCGATCATCTCTGTATTTCATCATCGTCATCATCAGATATTTTTGTCTCCACTGCCGGAGCACGACCCTCTCTGTACTACCAAAGCCATACTTGGCCAGAGAGGACTTGGCCTACACCAGACGGTTTGGAGATGTCTCATTGATGTTTATAAGCTTTGTTTAGCTTGTATTTCCTAAGTCGCCTTTTACGACATCCACGGGAGGACTTGGAGTGAACCTATTCTACTCTGCCGGAAACCACACGGCTTTACATTACTAAGGAGTTAAATCTCTGTATTAAACTCCTTAGTAACCCCTGCATGCACTTAATAAGCATTCATAACACGTCGTTTACACCAGCTTAACAACAAACAATTTGTAGGCATCCATTGTGTACGTCAGTTCTGTAAACATTTGCTTTACGCAATAGTCGAGCTCATCTTAAGTTTACCCTATAATTATTGTGATACGCTATAATCGATCTTACTGCTAGGGGACTTTAAACCACTTTAATGTCAACAACGTAACAAATAGGTAATATTACTAAACCACAAATGACTGCTAGAATGTACACTGTGTTTATAAAAGGTGTAACAAAATATACTGAAACTATTTAAAAGGTAGTCATGGAACCCCCCTTAGGTAGAGTTGTCTACGTCAACCCTTAAAGCTGCTTACCATGCCCTTATGATAGTCTATTCAGCATTTGTGGGTTGGTGCAGACTCTCTCTCATTATGACACACTGTATTTGACGTGAACCTCCGTTAGACGTGTCCTAGATTATTTTATATGTAATTCTAATTATAATTAGTTTAAAAGTTAACTTTAAAGTAAAAATAAACTTTTATTTTTATTTTTTAAAAAGTGTTTCAAAAGCTCCCAAAACAAGTCTGGCGCAGCCGGGTCGGATCGGCGGAAAACCTGCATTTTGAAATCGCGTTGTTTCCGCGCTTTTGGTCTCAAAATCGTACCAGGCCCGGGAAGTGATTTAAAAAGCGGTGTGATCGATCTATCGAACCTGTAACAAATAAATTCGACTATCGGGAGTGAAGTGAGTGAATAGTGTCTTCACTATAAGATTGCATAAGGCAAGAATGGTGTCGAGTGAAATGTAAGTAAAACTCTTTGCTTTCCCTCATTTTACCGTCCTGCCCATTTCCCTAAACTTGTGTAATTACGAGTGGTTTTTGAATAAAACGCGCAATTAAATTTTTGCATAGAATAGTAGAGTAAGTGAAATTTTATTATATTTCTGAACAAATAAATAAAATAAATAAATTTAATGTAATGAAAATAAAATTAAAAGTAAATTAAATTAATAGATAATTGTAAGTTATATTACGTATTTCACTCTACGTAATTTTATAGTTAATATTGTAGAGCTAATTTTAGTTAGTGTGTTTAATTCTAAAAAACAAAAATGGAACAACAACAGGGAGAAAGAATTCAAATCATCCCTAATGAAATGATTAAACTCATCCCTATTTTTAAGGGTGACAAAAGACAATTAGGGTTATTTTTAAGGAAATGTGAATTTGTTATAAATAAGTACCAGGGATCCGAGGCCCAAAATGTATACGTCATGCATACCATTACGAGTAGGCTCGCGGACGATGCAGCTGCGCTTATCAGCGAGCGCGAGGATATTATGACCTGGACTAATTCCGAGAATTGTTAGAGCAACACTTCGGTGATCCGCGCAGCGAGGAATGTATTTCTATAGAACTAGAGTCATTAAAAATAAAGTCTGGTGAAAGTTATTTGGATTTTTGTAATAGAGTACAGACAGTTAGATCTATTTTAATGTCAAAAGTAAATAAAATTAATGATTTGCAATTAAAACAAAGTAAAAGAACTATATATAATCATATGGCTTTGAACGTTTTCTTATATAATCTGCCTGAGAATTTAGTTAGAATTGTGAGGTTAAAGACGCCCAGTTCTTTAGAAGATGCATTAGCTATTGTTCTCGAGGAAGTTAACTTTCAAACTCAATATAATACGCGTAATAGGTATACATATAGCAATCCATTTAATAAACAAAATAATAACTTTGGAAATAAATTTAGTGCACCTGCCCAATCAACTAGCTTAGTACAAAAAAATAATATATTACCTAAATTTAATTTTGGCATACCTCAAGGTCAGCAAATGAGAGCGCCGCAAATGTTTGGATACAGACCTCAGTTTTCTCAAGCTCAACAATTTATGAGACCCCAACAATTCGGGTATAGACCCCAGTTTTCTGGTTTCCAACCTAACCAAGTAATGAAACCTCAGCAGTTTGGTTACAGGCCTTACTTGCCTAACGCTCAAGCTCAGCAGTTCGGAAATAGGCCCCAAGCTAATAATGCTCAACCCCAACAGTTTGGTTATAGACCTCAGCTGTCAAATATGCAGCATAACCAATTTGGCCGTATTAAGCCCCTTCCTAATGAAACAACGGATGTGTCTATGCGTACAGCCCCCCTTAAGCCTAGATTTGGCATTAACGAAATTACCCTTAATGAGGAATATTATAATACAGATTCTCAATACCCTGACCAGTTAGAACCCTATTATTATGAACCATACTATGACTTTAATCAGCATAGCGAACAATTTAATGAAGCTATGATGTCTGAAAATATAGTAGGTACAGAAGAGCAGCCTTCAGCTGAACCCTCTGAAGAAGCTGAAAATTTTCACATAGTTACAAGAATAATAGAGAAGTCATAGAATTAAATTGTACCCCAAATAGTGGTTTACCTTATATCTATATTCCAGAAATAGATGCAAAAATGATGATAGATACAGGTAGTACACGTTCATTTATTAGTCCTGATAAGGCATATCAGTATTTCTCAGAATTTATTTACCATGAACCTTTTGAAGTAATTAGCACACACGCTACTAGTACACATAATGAGGCTATGCAAATTCCCCTATTACCTACTTTTAATTCATCAGATTATCATAAATTTTATATATATAGCGTAGACTCACGTTATGATGGACTGGTAGGTAACGATTTACTTAAACTTCTAGATGCAGTTATTGACTTAAAAAATAATATGCTTAGAACTAAAACTGCACAGATACCTATAGTACATTGTTGCCCAAAATTAGTTATGACTTTACTTCCGCGAACAGAGCATCGCGTAGAATTACCTACTAATCAGTACACAGGTGAAGCTATTCTTGAATTTAAGGAATTTAGTGAAGGTGTGAGAATGCCTAGCGCTATTATTAATTGTGTGAAAGGATTTGCTAGTACAGTTATACAAAATAGTACGGAAAATGAAATTACCTTGACTATTACAAGACCATTTAATGTAACCCCTTTTAATAGTAATCAGTGTCAGCTTAACTATACAAGTGATACTAAAGATATAGAAGTAGATAGACTGTTAGAAGAAAATCTAAAGCGCTTAAGGATAGATCATACAAATGAAGAAGAAAGGAAGAAAATAATAGAACTATGTAGAGAGTATAAAGATATATTCTATTGTGACCAATTACCACTTACCTTTACTAATGAAGTGAAGCACCATATAAGAACTAAAAATGAAGATCCTATATTTATAAAACCTTATAGGCAGTCTCCAGCTGAAGCTGAAGAAATTAAAAATCAAGTAGATCAGCTTTTAAAAAATAACATAATACAAGAGTCGTACTCACCTTGGAATGCACCTGTTCACCTTGTTCCTAAAAAGCAAGACGCTTCAAATATAAAGAAATATAGAATGGTAATAGACTATAGGAGACTAAATGACTTGACTATAGACGATAAATACCCTCTCCCCAACATGAATGACATTTTTGACAAATTAGGTAAAAGTACATACTTTTCTACATTAGACCTAGCTAGCGGCTACCACCAAATTGAAGTAAATGAAGAGGATAGAGAGAAGACCGCGTTTAGCACACAGAATTCTCATTTTGAATTTCTTAGAATGCCGTTTGGCTTGAAAACAGCCCCGGCAACATTCCAGCGTGCCATGAATAATATACTCAAAGGGCTACAGGGTATACACTGCCTAGTATACCTAGATGATATTATTATCTTCTCTTCTAGTCTAGAAGAACACATACAAAAACTTAGAATGATATTTGAAAGACTTAGAAAAACTAATTTAAAGATACAACTAGACAAATCCGAATTCCTCAGAAAAGAAGTATTATACCTAGGACATACTATTACTACTGACGGACTAAAACCTAACGATAACAAGATAAAAACTATACTTAAATACCCCCTACCCAAGACTATCACGGAAATAAAAAGTTTTCTAGGACTTATTGGATACTACAGAAAATTTATAAAGGATTTCGCTAAAATTACACAACCTATGACTAAATGCCTTAAAAAACGGAATAAAATAGTAATAGATCAAGAATATATAGATTCATTTAATAAATGTAAGGAACTTTTGACAACAGCCCCACTTCTACAGTATCCTGACATGACTAAACCTTTTATTCTGACTACTGACGCATCAGCAGTTGCCTTAGGTGCTGTCCTGTCCCAAGGCCCCATTGGTTCAGATAAACCAGTAGCATTCGCTAGCAGAACATTGAGTGACACGGAAGCTCGTTATAGCACCATAGAGCGTGAACTTCTCGCTATAATATGGGCTGTGAAACATTTCCGCCCATATCTCTATGGACAAAAATTCTATATATATACGGACCATCGTCCACTAGTTTGGCTTAATTCCCTTAAGGAACCTAACAGTAAATTAACGCGATGGCGGCTCCGTTTACAGGAATATAATTTCGAAATTATTTATAAAAATGGCAAGCAAAATCAAAATGCTGACGCATTATCGCGTATTAAAGTTAATGCCTTAGATTCCGATGATGACACGACTTCTGTGCAAGTAAATGTAGATGACAAAGAACATAGACTGAGACAATACCTGGACGAAGTTACTGAAGAAATTGCGAAACTATCTACTAACAAACCTGAAGAAGAAGAAACCATACTTTTATCAAATTCTTCTACTGCTTCAGCAGACGAAGTTTACCCTCTTCCACCAGTTTCTAGCAGCACAGCTACTGCTCATTCAGCAGATGATTTAGAATCTTTCGGTATACCTATCCTTAACGAGGCTATAGATACGAAGCCTAACCAAATTCTTGTATTCACATGGTTACGAAACGAATTACAGGTTAAAGATCTCTCAAGAGATAAGCAAAAGATATTAGAAGTATTTATCCCCATTAATAATTTAGAATTAATAAAATCATTTTTAAAAGAATACATTAGGCCCAGTGTAAAATATTTCATATATTTCGAAAATGAGCAGCTTAGAAAAGATTTTTCCTTTATTATAACCAGTCTGTTTAAAAGAGATACAGTTCGTTTTTATGAATGCACTGAAAGAGTAGTTTTCGTGGAAGATGAGAAGGAACAAAAGGCTATAGTGTTACAACATCACGAGGGCAAGACCTGCCATAGGGGAATAAAAGAAACTATGCTTAGAATACGTAGGTCATATTTCTGGCATAACATGCAAACTGTAGTATCAGCTATTATAAACTCCTGTGAAGCCTGCCGTAAAATGAAGTATGATAGGAAACCTATTAAACCCATACTCCAATTAACTCAAACCCAAGATTCCCCATTCCAGGAACTTTTCATTGATCTTTTCACTATAGATGGAGTATATTATCTTACTATAGTAGATGCATTTAGCAAGCTAGGCCAGGCAATTAAAGTAGATAACCGCTCCACGCCTGAAGTAATCAGAGCATTAATTAAGTACTTTGCAGCATATGGTACACCTCGCAAAATTACTAGTGACCCAGGTCTAGAGTTCAATAATAGTTTAATGAGAGAATTAATGTCTTTCCATAAAATAGATTTACACATAACTACCCCCAATAATCCCAACTCTACAGGTGTAGTTGAGAGATTCCACTCTACCCTGATAGAAATCTATCGTTTAGCCAAATATGAGCAAAAATGTACAGACGCAGCTTCTATAATGACTTATTCTATCATGTCATATAATCATACCATCCATTCTACTACAGGTCTCACCCCCTTCGAGGTAGTATTCGGACATACGTCATGCAATAGTATATTTAATGTAGATTTCGAAAAACAGTATATGAGTCAATTACTTAAAGATCATGCCAAACGCACTAAATTCTTATATAAATATATAACAAATAAAATTATAGAGACTAAAGAGAAAGAACGAAAGAAAAGAGGAGGAGAACCTGATATGGATATAGATGAAGAAAATACTGTTTTTATAAAAGACATTAATATAAGAAAACCAAAAGATAAACCCCGGTACAAAAAAGCAGTTGTTAAAGGAAAAATAAAACGTAATATAGTTCCAGTTAAGATAGGTTCTCGACTTACTAAAACCCCTATTAAAAACGTTAAACGTCCCCCACAGATTCGTTGTGATGCTGATGACCCTGATAAGGACCAGCCAGGGCCTTCTGCTCCAAAAGATTGAGAACAACCCAGGATTGCTAACCTTCAAGGAAGGAACAGCTGTAATAGAATATGATAAGTGGACCTTAATTAAAACACAGAATTTAAGTCTAGTTTATAAGGATTTAGAAGATAATATAATAGGGTTCGGAAACATTAACAAATTAATTTCAAGTAAATTTCACCTGAACTTTAGCAAGGAATTTATAAATTTACAGGATCAGGTAAATTATATTAAAAATATTACTGTTAAAAAGTATTTACAATTGGTTCCTGTTAATAGAGTTAAGAGAGGAATATTAAATCCTATTGGTACTGTAATAAAGGCTATTACTGGAAATTTAGATAACGAGGATGCACAAAGATATGATCAAATATTAAATGATTTAACCTCTAATCAAAATAAATTAAATAAAAAGATAACAATAATTTCGGATATTATTAATACATTTGTGAATTCCTCTAAATCAGTGAGTCATAATTTCATTCAGTTAAATAATAAACTAAAAGAAATAGAAAGAGACCTAAAATTACTTCAAACTAAAGACAATAAGTATTTCATACAATCTCAAATTACTGCTATATATCATATGTACTTACATAACTTCCAATTAATATACATTAAACTGAATGAAATAGAGACAGCTCTAGCCTTTAGTAGAGTAGGAACTTTGCACCAGTCTATAATAGACACTAATGAATTATTAAACTTCCTAGAATTAGTTAATAGAACGGATAAGTTAATATATAATCCTACTTCGTATAACTTAGTTAAGATTGAACGCTCTATTGTGGTGAAAGCCTATGTAAAATCAGATAGGATAGTCTTTCTATTAGAAGTTCCACTCGTAAGCCCTGAAAAATATACATATTATAAACTGTATCCCTTACCTGTATATAATCCTATTCTTAAACATACCTTAGTTATAATTCCAAAATATTCCTATCTCCTATCAAAGAGTTTGAAATTCAGGTCACTCGCACAACCATGCCGAGAGATAGATGAAACTTATTATATATGTCAAGAAAGAGATACTTACCAAATGATTGAAGACACATGTATCCAGGAACTGATGAAATTCACTGCTAATCCCAAGAATTGCAAGCAGACTCCCATTCAAATAGAAGACTTGAAAGCTGAAATGATAAAACCTAACCGCTATATCCTATATGCTAGACATGAAACATTAATTACTGAAAATTGTGAAGGAGAAGCGACACGAAGATACATAAAAGGTACCCATATCCTAACCTTAGCAGAGGGCTGTGACGTCATCGTGGACTACTTACGCTTCAAATTCCACCGCAGCGAGAGCTTCGATACTTACGAACCGTTACCCGTGATATCTCTACCTGAAGTTTCAACTCCTGATGTTCTGCAGACTCTACCTGTAAACCTGAAAGGAACAGACTTAAGTGATCTGGAAAAACTAAACCAGCAGTTAAAGTACAGTGCCAGTGAAGTGAAAATAAAGGGCATTAAAGTGGAAACAGTGAGCGTATATACTGTAATATTATATGTGTGTATAATTATAAGTTTAACTGTATTGGTTATAATTAAGTATAAGGCTAAACTTTTACATTGTTGTGTGCGAAATCATCCGAACTCTGAAAATCGTCCTTCGGATAATTTCGCTCTTGGTGAGGGAGGAGTCATGGAACCCCCCTTAGGTAGAGTTGTCTACGTCAACCCTTAAAGCTGCTTACCATGCCCTTATGATAGTCTATTCAGCATTTGTGGGTTGGTGCAGACTCTCTCTCATTATGACACACTGTATTTGACGTGAACCTCCGTTAGACGTGTCCTAGATTATTTTATATGTAATTCTAATTATAATTAGTTTAAAAGTTAACTTTAAAGTAAAAATAAACTTTTATTTTTATTTTTTAAAAAGTGTTTCAAAAGCTCCCAAAACAAGTCTAGGTTGATTCAGTCCATAATAACAAACTTTTCTCGCAGTTTTCTAAATAATATTATCTGTTGTTCACTTTAACTGCTAAAAACACATGTGTTTTAAATGTCGCAAAAATGGTCGCCAAATTAATTGAAACTATTTTAAATGTGAATTCTGTCCGTGATCGTTTTTTTTATATTTCGGTATACAATGTCCTTTTTTATTAAGTACAAATATTTTAAGGGGTGATTCAGTCCATAATTTTGAACAACTTTTCCCAGTAAATTTTTATCGAAATACGAAAGAATAATTTTCATTTTCCATAGTAATGATATCACGTGACTACTTCGATTTCTATGAAAACCTAAAAAAATTTTTTCCTATTTCGATATACATTTATTGGGAAAAGTTGTTCAAAATAATGGTCTGATTTACCCCTTAAAATATTTGTACTTAATAAAAAAGGACATTGTATATTTAATGTGGAAAGTTGTTCACTATCACCGATCACGGACTGATTTCACCCTTAAAATAGTTTCAGTATAATTGGTTAAACCCAATCTAAGTCCTCCCGTGCGGATGTCGTAGAAGGCGACTTAAGAAATACAAGCTAAACAAAGCTTATAAACATCAGTGAGACCTCTCCAACCCGTCTGGCCAGCGTGGAGAGTGTAGGCCAATTCCTCTGGCTGCTCTGGCCAAGTATGGCTCTAATAATATAGAAAAGGTCAAAAGGCCTGATGATGATGATAATGAATTGGTTAGACCTTATATTTTGCGATAATGAAAACACATGTGGTGTGTAAGTGTACAACAGATAATCTTTAGAAACTGCAAGAAAAATTTGTTACCTATCCAGATAACCATCCTTTCCCACAAAGATCGTAAAAACCGATGAGGAAATAGGCGAAAATCTGAGGAATTGTGTTAACGTCGGAACGGCCAGTGCCCGTCGTAAATGTGAATCCATTTTCCACACGCCTGCCATCGCGTTGAATGCTGGACGTGACTTCACCGTAGAGCCCTAGGTTCTGACTACCATTTAAAAGGTAAAGAGGTGTTTACAAACAATATGGCAAATAAAATAACATACATACTATCACGTCTTTATCCCTAATGGGGCAGACAGAGCATTTTGGGTCTTGCGGTTCTATGCAGAGCCCAGGGCCGCAAGACCCAAAAGCCACTTTTTGCGTCATGGTGGGCGAGAAGATGGAAAAGCAATCAATACAGTGATGGGTTGCTAGCCGCATCGCCTGTTAACATGATTTGCATTTTTGCCCATTCCCTCGATCGGCTTTAATGATCTGCGTGGGAAGAGAAGCAGCTTTACATTCTAAGTTTTTTTTATTTCTCCCAGACCAGCACGGGAGAATAAAATAAAGAAATATATAAACAACTTTTCTTACGGAGCGGAACATGTTTGTACGATGAAGACATTTTTTTTCCGAGATTTCATCATTGTTCTTGGAAAAGTTATTCAGATGGACAGACTGAGTTACCCCTTGAATACTTTAAGCTGATGACGTTATGTTAACAGTAAATTAAGACAAATAACCTCTAGAACTTAATAGTAAAGCGATTTTACATCTCACCCATTAGACGAGCTGTTATAGTCGATATTATTTGTTCATTATTATTTCCATAGCCGCTTAACCTTCACCGGAAATTATTTGTCACTAAGTATTTTCAGCTGGAAACGGCCGATGTGCGGCAAAGGTAAACAATTTATAGTAATTATTTTTAATTCAATTTCTTAAATGATTAATTTACACTATAGACACACACATTATATAAAGGAATACAAAAATAAATGTACACCATAAGTGAGAAATTGAAACTTACTTGCATTCATCTCTCAATTACTTTCAAAACCTATAAGTAAATTTACAGCAAAACAAGGATAGTTCAATATAGGGCGTGGTTTACATTTAATTTGGAGCGGAGTTGCACACTGGATTGAGCGCGAGTCGCAAAGTTGGGGTAACTTCCAAATCCGTAATGTTTTAATGCACTCAGTCTGGCTGCTGGTTAAATAAGAAATTGTTCGCGTTGACTCAAGGGAATCGTTCGAGACGATTTTCTTCAATTCTACATATGTACTCGTTATCTCTGACGTGAAAAAGAGCGGTGTTAAAGATTGAAGTGAGGGCACGCAGAGTAGAATACGATTTGCACCACGGCTTTGCTTTCCACAGTCTTAAGAGGGAACACTGCTACCCGTTCTCTATTACCCATGCATCCCTTATGTACGGTAGCAAAAAGTGACGGTAAAATCTTACACTTATTTTCACCTAGCCCCAGTCTGTTCTATCCGAAAAGGAAATTCATTCAAAATAAGTTAATAAAAAAAAAACATTTTTTCTACAAGTTTTTATTGTAAGGCCAAATTACTAAGACAAATTAAATAAGCCTAAACTCAATGGAGTTGCGTCATTTTATTACTGAGTTCCATCGACCATCTTCCATCTCCGTAATCAGAATCTAGGCGTCGTCTTCCATAAAGTGCTCATCAATACTAATCAAACGAGTCCAACTCAATGAGGTTATGTTGTTTTATAATTGAGTTCCCATCACCACAGTTATCATCAGAACAGCTCATTGACTTCCTAATATTATATTGTCATCCGACTTACACAAATATACAACATTTCAGCTAAATCGGTTGAGGATAACTGGTTGAAAACTGAGTTGCAAGATTTGACCTTAACAAACATTCATTAATACATACATACATACATACAAGAAACATTGCAAGTTAAATAAAAGCTTGTAAAATAGTTGCAGGTCCCGGCTGCAATTTTTTTTCTATCTACCAAATTATTTTCTATTTCACAATAAAATAAAATAAAACGCTTAGTCTTTAATTTTGAAGACTTAAACAATATTTATCTTATACCTTTAAACGAGCAATTCTTGTATATTTATTTATTTATATATTTCTGTGATCTCGAAAACGGCTGTAACGATTTCGCTAAAAATTGGTTTATGGGGGTTTTCGGGGATAAACAATCGATCTAGATTAGTCTTATGTTTGGGAAAACGCGTGTTTTCGAGTTTTCATGCGTTTTTCTTTCCACTCAGAATATGGTCGCTAATTTCGTCGCGCCGGTCGCCATCCGTTTAGCTCAGCGGTAAGATGCGGACCGCTAGAAAGAGTGTTACGGTTTCAAATCCCACTCGGTGACAGTTTGTATATATTTTTTTATTTTGTATTGTTTTTAGACAAGTTTAAAAAAATGTAGTTAATGTTTGAGATGTATCCGAACAAAACTCGGTCGCCCAGGTACTAAAAAAATATTACTCATGAATTAAAACATCTGACAAACAAAATAAGTGACAGTGGAAACCCGCCAAAGTACTAGAAATACGTCTGCGGAGTAATCGCGCAAGTTTGAGAACTGTTTGCATTCGAGATAGCGTCTAGGTGTTATGACTGCCTTCCCACATACACTTAGTGGTGGATGCAGTATTCGTATGTTTACTCACAGTTAAATGTTCATTTTACTTTCATGCTGGTCTGGGAGAAAAAAAAACTTAGAATGTACCAGCTGCTTCTCTTCCCGGGCAAATCGTAAGAGCTGATCGAGGAAATGGGCTTTGGGCAATCGAATCATGTTAATAGGTACCTAATGTGGCTATGTACCAGCTGCTTCTCTTCCTGGGCATATCGTAAGAGCCGAGGGAATGGGCAATCGAATCATGTTAATAGGCGATGCGGCAACCCATCACTATTTTGATTCATTCATCCACCATCTTGCCCACATCAAGCTAAAAGTGGCCTTTGAGTCTGCAGCCCTAGGGTCTATCTGCTTACAGCCGCAAGACTCAAAATGCTCTGTCTGCCCCATTAGGGGTAAAGACGTGATAGTATGTATGTATGTAAATGTTCATTTGAAGGCAAGCGATAAAGAATAAAAAAATTATAAACTGATATTGTAAAGATAATCTAATTTAGATTCAAACTGATAAAGAAATCAATCTATCGACATTTATTGACCGAGCGAGCGAAGCGAGCGAAGCGAGCGAAGCGTCTCAGTTTCGAGATTAGCCAAAAATTCTTTTGTCCGTCTGTCTGTCTGTCTGTCTGTCTGTTCTCGCCTACAGGTCTCATTTTTTAACCGATTCTCATGAAATTTTGTAAGCAGATTCAGCAACTAAATATAATTTTTTTGTCGAGCCAGTTTTTCGAAATTTTTTAAAATGGCGGAAATATGGGGGTTTAAAATTTTAAAAGTGTCATATATCCGCCATTTCCGAATATTTTCAAAAATGTCATTAGACTTTTTTGTTGCCAGTATAGAAACGCATTTTTTTTATTTAAACATCTTTTTTGTCTGAACAACTTCTTTATACGTTACACTTAAATGGGTTTAGGGTGACTCGCGAAGTCTAGCTGACTGAGCCGTGACGGATATACAATACAAATCTTCTTACAAAATATACTGAAACTATTTAAGATATTTAAAAATGAATATTTTACTACAGACACAGATCGTGTTATACCGGCGCCGGCAGCCAATTCGGCAACCAGTGCCGGCAGCGGAGGCACTCCCTTTGGAATAATATTCGCGAGGTCTAAGTGCTTGGCGAACTACTAGTTATTTTGGGTGCAATAGTTTAGTTGTTTTTAACTTGTTTCCTTCTTCTTCTCCGCCATTTCCTACAGATGTATATTGAGGCGGCGCAAATAGTAGTGCATTAATAGTAATTTTATGTGCTGGAAATGATAAAGATAAAGATAAAGATAAAGATAATTTATTTGTCAAACATGTGTTACAAGATATTAGTACATTCAATTTCGTCCAATCATGTTTACCATCACCGGTGTGCAAATGTGGTCAGAAAGGCTATCTATACCTATGCTACCTATATAACTATACTATAATAATATACTTAATCTATGGACCTTATATATAAACCAAAATCAATTTACAATTTTTCAGATAAGAAATCCTTAATACTATAATAACATTTGTCTACCAAAAATGACTTAAATTTTTTATTAAACAAAGTAACATTTAATTCTTTATATTGTTTTGGTATTTTATTATATATAATCGGTGCCATACCTAATACACTATCATGTAATAAAGCAGTTTTGGATGGATGTATGCACAATTTGTCTTCACGTCGGTTTCTTTCTACTCTATCAGATAACTTAGGAAGCAGGTGAGGATTACTTTTTACAAATATAGCTGTTTCTATTATATATAATGACGAAAATGTTAGAATCTTATGTTTTTTAAATAGCGGTTCACAACTATCTGTACTTTGTAGTCCGAACATTGCTCGAATACAGCGCTTTTGCATTTTAAATACTATATCTTTATCGGTGGAATTTCCCCAAAAAATTATACCGTATCTAAGGACTGATTCAACAAGGCCATAGTATGCAGTTATTAGTGTATCAGTATTTACTTCATTAGATAACCTATATAGGGCATAAGATGAACTACTAATCCGTTTACAAAGACTTTCAATTTGTTCTTTCCATTTTAACCTACAGTCGATTATTATTCCAAGAAATCGAGTAGATGGAACATTAGATACAATATTGCCCTGGTATTCTAAGTTAAAATTGTTCGCCTTTTTAGGTCTTTAAGTGAAATGCATAATGTTAGTTTTATCAAGGTTTATTTTTAAATTATTATTATCAAGCCATGTTATTAGTGAGGCTAATGTCGAGTTTACGTCGAGTTTATATGATTTTTTGTCCGTGCATTTAACTGTTACTGTACTATCATCAGCGAATAATGTTATACTATGTTTAATATTCATAGGAAGATCGTTAATATAGATAATAAAAAGGAGAGGCCCTAAAACACTACCCTGCGGAACTCCATATGATACACATCGTTCATTTGATGTGTAATATTTTTCTGTTTTAGATTTAAAATCAAATTTAGATATTTCTGTTACTTGACGACGATCTGATAAGTATGATTTAATTAATTGTAAGACATTACCTCTAATTCCGTATGCTTCAAGTTTGTCTAATAATATTTTATGATGCACATAGTCAAAAGCTTGCGTCATATCACAGTTGATAGAACAAACTGGATTTCTTTTGTTAACTTCAGTAATAACATTCAGTAAAAAATCATAAATTGCCATATTAATTGTTTTTTTACGACGAAACCCTTTTTGTTCTTTGCAAAATATTTGTTTCTCTTCAAAGTAGGAGTTGAACTCATTTGAATAGTATTTCTCAAATATCTTTGAAAATATTGAGTTAAGGGCAATGGGTCTAAAATATTCCATACGTTCCCTGTCCGTTTTTTTAAATAAAGGTTTAACTATAGACAATTTTAAATCTTCTGGAAAAATACCTGTTTGAATACTGAGATTTATAATATGACTGAGATGATGACAAATGTGTTCATTTACGGCTTTAACTATTTTTGTTGCAATTCCATCATAACCAACACTGTTTGTATTTTTAAGATTTTTAATAATTTTATATATATCTTGTGGTGTGCTTGGCGCCATAAACATAGAATTTGATTGGTGTCTAATATTTGACGTAACATTAGATCCACATCTCTTTACAGGTTTAACCTTATCAATAAAGTAGTTATTAAAAGAATTTGCTATTTCATCGGGGTCTGAAACAATTTTATCATCAATCTTCAGTCGCGTTACTGGTTCATTTGGTAAATTAAATTTGGAGTCATTGATAATTTGCCATGTCGTTTTTGACTTATTTTTTGATGTGCTTATTTTATAATTATTTTGACTAAGTTTTGTCAACTTAATAATTCTTTTGAATAAGTTTGCATAGCGTTTATAATTCATTTTATTAACTTTTGTAGGTCTTAATCTGAACGTCCATAGAAGGTTTCTTTTCTTTTGGGCTGCATTTTTTTAACCCTTTGGATATCCATTTTACTTTACGACAAGTATGTATAGTTATTTGTTTAAGAGGAAAACACTGATCATAAAACAATTTAAAAGTGTCCATAAAACTTCGGTACGCGATGTTAGGGCCTTCAGTATCATAAATTTCTGTGAAACTGAGGTTTTTTATACAATTTTTAAACTTTGTTACATTTTCTGCGCTGTAATCTCGCACTGTTTTACGCCAAAATTTTAATTTTACGGTTTTTTTAACAGGTAATTTAATCAATATCAAAGAATGATCCGACACTCCAAATTCTACCACTTCCGTCGCACATTTGGTTTTAAAATTATGAGCAAAATTATCCAGACAAGTATTACTAGCAGGCCTGGTTACTTCTTTTACAGCTAATTTGAAGTCATAATTTGACAATAGGCCTTCAAATTCAATTTTATCATTACTATCTGTTAATATATCAATGTTAAAGTCACCAGCAATAACTACATTGTTAAATTTATATTTTGGAATATATCTCAAAACTTGTTCTAATTTATAAAAAAAAGTATTAAGATTTGTCCTTTTCGGAACTCTATATACACAAATAATAAGAATTTTATAATCAATTAATTCTATAGCACAACATTCAAAGATACTTAAAATGGAGAATTGTTTTATGTCTACTAATTCTCTCCATCTGTATTGCTTATTTACAAGGATACACGCTCCTCCTCTTTTTATATTAGGCCTACCAAAATTAGCGGCTAATGTGAAGTTAGGTAAGCTTAGAAATTTTTCATATCCTGTCATCATGAAATGTTCCGTTATACATACGATATCAATATTTATATTTCGATCAGCAAGTTCTTGTAAATGTACTAAAAATGTGTCTGATTTATCTAACAATCCTGCAATGTTTTGGTGCAGTATGTACAAACATTTATTTTCGAAAAAACATTGAATCACTATCAGGTGTGTTTTCTTCATGTTTGTTATTGTATTGGATGTCCTCTACTAGTTCAAAAATAGTCTTAAATATTACTCGCATGCCATAATCCTTTATTCGACCTGTGTTTTTATCAAATGTGAAAAGATCATAATTAATTTTCTTGTTCGAGTCTAATAAATAAGCATGTCCATGTGTCATTATGTCTAAGTATAAAAGGTTATTAAAGTTTTCGACTCTCCAGTTGAACATGTTTTTTAATTCACTATACTTATATGTAGGAAGACAAATAATGACATTAGTGTGTTTGAGGTTTTCCAAGGTTTCACGTATATAATATATAATATTGAAATAGTTTTTTGTAGTTTTAAAGTCTTCGTCTCCTATCATTATAACACAATAATCATTTTTTGTAAAGTTAGTCAGTTTAGATTCTACACCTGACATTAACACATCAATATTGGTATTTGGTGTAATGTAGTGACAAACATTATAGTTTCTAAATGTATCTGTTGCAATAGAAGTAATATTATTGTGTTTATTTGTGCTGAGTATGCACATTCTGGGTGAGCATGATTTTTGGGTGTTTGTCTTTCCTACTTGACTATGTGTGGGTATGTCATTCTGAGTGCTGTTTGTTTCTCCTACTTGACTTTGTGATTGTATATTGTCCTGAATATTATTGATTTGTAATGTTTCTACCGGTTTACTCTGCTGTGTATTTTTGATAGGCAAACTTTTAACTGATTTACTCTGTTTGTTTTTTGCCTTTTTGGGTGTTTCTTTTTGACTGCTTTCTTGAATAGTAGAAGCTGTTTTCTTAACCGTTGATTTACGCGCACGTGTTTTAGGAGGACTATATGAATTGGCTTTTATTGAGTCATATTTACTTTGCAAATCTGTATTAATTTTACATAATTCCTCGTTTCTGCATTTTAAGTTTTTATTTTCTATAACTAGACTAGATATTTCTATATGTGCACTTTCCAATTGTGATTGTACTACTTGAAGACACTCTTTTAATTTTTGTATTTGTTCCGTATCATCATCATGAGATGTTCCGGAAATAATTGAAGCATCGTCTATATTCAGATTTGATGCTAACGTTTCATCAGTTTGGCTTTCCGAATCGGATTTTGTGCTCGCACGTCGAAAGAAGTTCATTTTGTATGTATGGATAAGAATTATTCCTCACAAAAAATACAAATTTTTATTTTTAAAGTATGCCTCCGATAGAATTCGATCTCGGACCCTTTCAATCAACTTTGAGAAACACACCTCTAGACCAATGGCTTCTTATAAGTGGAGATGAAAATTATGTATTAGTTAAACTTGTATACTTTGCTTGTCTATCAGTTATTAATGGTTTTAACAAGCAGCTACAGGTGGCAGCACAATATTTGAAATATCCTCAATTACAGGGAAGCTATCTGCCAATATGACATTGACAAATTAAATCGAAATCGTATTCTGACGTGACGTTTCGTTTTGTTATTTTATTTGTGTCAATACGGAGGTAGTTCAAAATTATGCTGTTAAAATATATGACTCATGCTTCAAATATGCTAAATTTAGTAATCTTTGTATGATGTACTTTTCCCACTTAATTGTTGGATATGCAAGTAAGTACTTACTCAACTTCCAGTTAATCACAATAACCGATGTGTTAAAAATGTAATACTCCCTGATATTTTGTATTTTATAGTCGTCCTTGTTATGCAAGCGGAGCCGTATTTTGATTTGTTGATATCTTCGTTGCTCGGCACTGAGATCTTACACCAACACTTGTGCAATATTTTTATATAATATATAACTATTTAAACACAGTATCACAACACTTTATGCGATCTAACTATTTTAAATAAATAAATTGCGTGGAGCTAATTGTTCGTATGACAGAAGCGCCATCTGACTGAAATGATAAAGGTAATACTTTTAACGCGATGATGATACTTTGAAACCAAAGCAGAAAAGTAGAACACCTACAATACCTAATCAGAGTTCAAACGACTAACCTTTATTTGGTATGGTTTTCATTCAATAACTACAAAAAAATATTTCTTCTACTTCTAACAAGAAATTGACAAAACTTGCGTTTTTGAAGTGAAAACTTCTTTAGCGGCGTTGTGCACTTTTTTTGGAATGGGTAAAAAATGTTAAACTCGCGTCAGGACACGTGACCTGATCGAAAATTCGTAAGACGGCGCAGGGCGCTTGCGCGAATGTTCGTGTGTGTTTATGTCACAGCGTGCTAATAAAATGTCATGTTTGTGTACGATAGCCCAATAAATAAATATTGTATTCTACCACATAAATGAGAGTACTTTTATACTGATAATTAAAGCAATTCGTGCAAAATTATTCCCTAACCATTCCAAAATATCAAAAATGCACAACGTTAATATTCAAGTTTTCACTTCTGCCGGCACTCCCAGAGTGCAACCCGTCGTTTTTTTTTTAATAGTTCTGATTTCTTTTTCCAAAGCAAAGAACATAAAAAATATTAACCTACATTCATCCATGTCGTTGCCAAAATGTATTTAAAAAAAAAAACCCTTGTGCCTCATCCATGGCCTCATCTGATACAATAGACTCTGTTTTAAACCATCTTTTTCTTTTTTTTTTTTGCTGGACTGCAACATTTTTTTTTTATTCTTCGTAGATTACACTCGTATTCAGACTTTTTTTAATTCCTAGAGATTTTCTTTTTTACTTTTCAGACCCGAGAGAATCAGCAGTAACTTTAGCTCCAAATGTTTTGGGAAGAAAACATTGTTTTTCAAATAGATAAAATAAAAATGTATTTTCTCTACATACATTTATTTGCTATTTAGATGCTTTTGAGTAATTATTTTATTTACGTATAAACGGCAGAATTGATTACCTGGATTAGCACGCAGAACACTATTTATCCCGGAATAACGTGGATCAGCTGTGGGATTCATTATCAAGTTCATTATTGGATTGGTGTTGGCAACGCCGCAAGGAACCGCTTTTTACAGATTACTTTGGTCTTCTTTCTATCCGAAATTAGCTATAATTATATTATATAACTTGATCTGTTTTTGGAAACGAGGCGACTACTTGATTGTTTGCCTCATAGAGGTCTTGCACAGTGGAGCTTTTACACAGGCTATACCCACTGGTGGGTCCACATGTAAAAGAAGTATTGAATACGCTTTAAAAACATTTATTGCATTTCATATAAATCTTATTTAATTAATTAGAGTACCTGTAGGAGTACCTACTACTTTATTAACATAACAAGAATAAAAGATTTTAATGTTTTAATTATTACCACCATAAAGCGCCATCTAGTGACAAGGAAGAGAAATAATTATGATATGGAGATGGGTAGGCACAATATTGTCTAAAGATGCAATAGTCGAAGTACAGCTTCTTTAAATTTTAAAATTCATAAAAAAGCTTATTTAATTGACGCTTACACCCGGACATTTAAATGCCCTGATAAAGAGCCACGGAATGACAGATCCAATTGGAAGCCATTAAAATAAATCAGGGACTGCATGCAGTACGTCACTCATTATGTGAGACCCACTCGCCGGGACGCGGATGTAGGTCAATGCATTCCTACTCGCATCTCTATATAGGACACGCGTGGCTTTCAAATAATAAAATCCCATCAAAAACATAAATTTGTAAATGGGAGCCAAGTTCAATATCAGACAAAAGTATTGAAATCTAAAAGGCCGCCAAGTTCTGTAGAGAGTCCTGAAATTTACTTATAATAACCTCAAAATTTGACCTTTATTTTAATAAATAACAGGAATAAAAGATTTTAAAGTTTTAATTATTACCATAAAGCGCCATCTTGTGACATGGAAGAGAAAATAATTATGGTTATGTGGCGATGCGTAGGCATGACAATGTCTAAAGACGCAAAAGTCGATGTATAGCTGTTTTTTTAATTTGAAAATTATAAAAAAGCTTCCGTAATTGACGCTTACACCCGGACATTTAAATGCCCTGATAAAGAGCCACGGAATGACAGATCCAATTGGAAGCCATTAAAATAAATCAGGGACTGCATGCAGTACGTCGCTCATTATGTGAGACCCACTCGCCGGGACGCGGATGTAGGTCAATGCATTCCTACTCGCATCTCTATATAGGACACGCGTGGCTTTCAAATAATAAAATCTTATCAAAAACATAAATGTGGAAATGGGAGCCAAGTTCAATATCCGACCAAAGAATTTAGATCTAAACGTTTTTGTGCCTGTAGTACGGTTACGTTATCCGGTCAACCCGACTAAGGAAAAAAATATTCTCCATGGTTATACAACAATAAAACCATTACAAAAAATGGATTCAAATGGCCGCCATTCTGATTTAAATTATCATCATATCAATTCGGATAAGGCCCAACGCAGACGACAGACTAATCCGCGCCGCACTTTTTGTTCTGTGAAAATAGAACCTATGGAATCATACGCAGTAACACACACGGTGTGCGCCGGACTTTTTCCGCGTCGTGTAGGTTACTGCATATGATTCCATGGGTTCTAGTTTCACAAACTAAAAAGTGCGGCGAGGATTAGTCTGTCGTCTGCGTTAGGCCTAAAAATAAGGATATCATTACTTTTTGCTCACTTTTATTAGGTTTTTAAACGTTACTATTATCAATCAATAACTGTTAAAACTACTTTAATATTTACTTTATTTCTTAGATTTATTAAATTTATGTGAAAAGATGTTTTTTTTTTCTTCTCAATGCCAGCGTGAATCTTCACAGATGTCTCATTACCAGTTCTTTTTTTTGTCTCCACTGCAGGAACACAACCCTCTCTGTAGTACTAGAGCCAAACTTGGCCAAAGCAGCCAGAGGATTTGGCCTTCGTTCTGCACGCTGGCCAGACGGGTTGGAGAGATTTCATTGATGTTTATAAGCTTTGTTCAGCTTTATTATCCCGTGAATGTCGTAGAAGGCGACTTAGTAAGTCGCCTTCTACGACATTCACGGGAGGAGTTGGAGTGGCCCTATTCTACTCTGCCGAAAACCACAAGGCAGATGGCTTTCATCTTCTTAATAAATATATCTTTCACAGGCAGACATGTGAAAAGTATTAAATACTAGCTCGTACCCACGCATCTCTATATAGGACACGATCGGCTTTCAAATAATAAAATTATCGCTAAGACGATTTCTTTTTCTTGTTACCCACTGACCTAAAGACAAACAAAGAAAGACGAACAAAGTGCTTTGCCCTCAATAGAGAGTAGCGTCCCATTTAGACGGTGCAAGTTTCATGCCGGTTATATGATGATGACAGGGTCAAAAAAGTATGATTATAATTAGTCCGTCTATTAGATTATCCAAAAATAATTGACCCATATTTTTCAGTTCACCAAAAAGTAAAAATTCACAAAGATACGGAGCATCAAAGTTCTGGAGTGGGGGCTGGCGATGTCACCGCTAAGTAAAAGCGTACCTATCCGTGACGTTATGCGAAATTTAAATGTGCTGTATCTTCGTAATTTTTTGTTTCTTAAAGAAAAGAAAAAATACGTGTACAATTTTTTGATAATCTGACCGATGGCACAGGTATGGCACTTCATACAAACGGAGCAGCATATATACCTAGTACTACTACAAACGAAACAATCCGTCCGTGTACACGTCAAATGTGTGAGTTGAACAATCAGGGTCGTCACCACAGAATTTGTTGCTTTGCTTACCTGTTTTCATCACTCGGAAGTCTATAAAATTTTGGTTATTTATTGTTTTCCGTGGATAAACAATGATAATGTGCGCAGTTTCTCACCATTATAATTCAATAATCCTAAGTGACTCGCGTAATGCCAACGTGCGACTACCAACAACCCTGTTTTACTGCCACTTACACCTCACAATAACGGGGGAAGGGTTGCGGGGACACCAGATTGCGGGGGACGGCGCGAGTTTCCGTTCTGTATGTAATACTATTATTAATTCTGTGCCGATGGGCCACAAATATTTTTCCATTCGTCTTGCTGGCCTATTGAAGCAATAAATGATAAGTATGGCTGACGTTTCGTTTAGACCATGCAATTTATCTATTGCTGCCTAAATGGGCCTTAACCTTTCAACCACCGGAAATTACGCTACAAAAAGATGATAGCTTAACCAGTTTTGCTGCTTGCAATTTGTTTATTAGATACCAAACTTTTGTTCAAATTAGCAGAAAGAAATATAGTTTTAATTTAAAACATATTCAGCAGTCACTCGATTTTGGTAACGTGTAGCAAAAATTTTTGCTACTATATTCTTTTTTCTCAGTGATATGTCACCAAGTACTTTCGGCTGAAAACGACCGACCTACGGCTTAAAGGTTAATAAAGGGGCGATGGGCACATTCTTTTACTTACTATAACCACAGAATAAATACTAGTACTTACGTACAGAAGTCATACTTAGCAAAGGAATTCAAAGAAATATCTACTCAACGTCCTTAGCAATATGGTTCAATTAAGCTCGCGTTAGAACTCGGCACCTTTTTGTTTAGATACCTAGAAGTGTCAATTTCATTTTTATTATTCTAGACATACGATTCATATCACTGAATTTACCAATCCGGAGTGGTCGCCGCGCGCATATAATAATGTAGGTATATTTTCGATACTTAAACGAGGAGTTAAGTTACTTGTTTTACCATGACGCTAAAAGTGGCTTTTGGGTCTTGCGGCCCAAGGCTCTGCATAGAGCCGCAAGACCCAAAATGCTCTGTCTGCCCCATTAGGGATAAAGACGTGATAGTATGTATGTATGTATGTAAACGAGGAGTGACAAAGGCCTGCTTTATCTGATAAAACTAGGTGAATATAAAATTACTAATTGGGCTTAGTTTAGGCTATATTGTAATAATATTAGCGTACTTATTTAATTATTTTTAGTATGAAAAGTGGAAATAAAATTACCTATCTATACTGATATTAGTTTTTTTTCTTATTCTAAAGTACCTACAAATAGTTCTTACATACTTTTAAATGATCATTGACCAGTGTTAGTCACGAGCGCCGTCTATATGGCTGGCATTGCATAATTTACCAAGTACTATCAGACTTGATGCTATGACCCTTTTATAAGTGTTTTGATTGGCCGCCACTAGATGTCATATGATACGCACACTATTTAAACAAATTTTTGGAATTTCCGTCCTCTGTTCCAAAGCGCTTTAGCTATAAGCAGTTACCTCGAAATAAATCGATACATACCAAATTTCTCTCTTCCTCTCGGGCACCGATTTTACAACTAGTTTGCGGCTACGGTAACCCCTTTGTCGTTAGCCTTATTCAGGTTTCACACTTGACTTTCATCTATCGATATCATCATCGGTCAAGGGAATGGCTGGAAATTCGATAATAGGCGATGCGGCTAGCAACCCATTACTATTCAGATTCTTTTCTCCACTTTCTCGCCACCTATCATGCTAAAAGTGGCCTTTGAGTGCTGTAGCCCTGGGCTCTGTCTGCTTTCAGCTGCAAGACCCAAAATGCTCATTATACCTTTTTGTATGTTTTTTAAGCTATAATAGGTCCCATCGTTGGACAAAAGCCTCTCCTCTTAGTCTCCATCTATCGCGGTCCCTAGACATGTATATTATGTATGAATCTATCGAAAACAACCAAGACTAACATGAGCTCAAGTAGAGCACAAGTTTATCCCGCACACATCAATTACGATCGGCCACTTCGTTCTGCTGACACTCGTCTCCTACATAGAGGTACATTTTCAATAGCACACATTTCATGGCAAACTGTTTTACACTACATGCTACGTAGTATATTATTACTCTGTGATGCTAAACAGCTCTGGAATGCTTTACTTTTTAAAAAGTCTGGAAAAAGTGTTTTTATTTTACCCGTTGTCTGGAAAAGAGTGTGTGCATGAACTATCTTAATAGGTGTGTGTGTTTTTTTTTAATATTTTACTAGCACTAAGCTTTACCGGTTACATAATTATTTAATGAGATGATGCTGACATTAAAAAAACACAAATATGCATATTTATTAAAATGATTAAAGAATATACATACATAATATCACTTCGTCATTCCTAATGAGGCAGACATAGCATTTTGGTTCTTGCGGCCCTAAGCAGATAGAGCCCAGGACTGCAAGATTTAAAGGGGGGATGGTGGTGGGAAGGTAAAAAAGGTAATTTAATAGGAAGTGTAGCTAGCTTCTATGATTTACGCGGAAAGAGAAACGGCTGATAAATTCTAAACTTTGGTTAGTAACATTGCTATACACAGCAGCGATTGACGAATGCCCAGTCCAGCCTGCTAGCCACCATTTTTAGGATGCTGTTGGGGCTACCCTACGTACTAGGGAAGCGCACCTCTTACGCATAAGAGCATAAAAGGTATTGAGACTCACAAGGAATAAATAAATATATAGGGACAAATTACACTGATTGAGCTAGCCCCAAAGTAAGGTCGAGACTTGTGTTAGCCCTTCAAATGTCGTCATAACAGACACAATAGTAAAACAATACATCAGACGCCCGCTCCGGGCGTCCGACATTTAAAGGGTTATGGGATACTTAATCAACGATACTATATTTTAATAATAAATACATATATAGATAAACACCCAAGACCCAGAACAATTTAAAAAAGGCCATTTACCAACTTGCCCTGACCGGGGATCGAATCCGGGAACTCTAGGTGGCGGACTAGCATGGTGACCACTACGCCACAGAGGTCGTCAAATGATTGAGAAGTGAGATAAGTAGACACAAGTATAAACTATAGACAGATATAGACGATGCGTATCAATAAAACAACATGGACGGTTTCAGACCGGCCGGCCTCGACACTGGAGGCCGATCGATAGCTGCCGTCCGTGGAAACAGGAGGCCTGGATGAGGCCAATATATTTATTATAGTTAATTTGCTCCTCGTTTATGAGGTCTCTAAAAGCAATAAAAAATAAGTGGGCATAACATCATTATACGTTCCCTTCTCACCCTTTTTCAAGCTTTTATTAAGTTAGTTTTAGTTAGCTTTTATTTAGTTAGTAGTTTAACTAACAATGGCCTCCGTTGCGTAGCCAGTGGCGGATTCACACATTTGACGCCAGAAGCTATTCATATTTTCCCGCCCCAAAGCTTCGTTTTCTGAAATACTATTACAAAAGCGCCCTTCAACCTTCTCGATTGCAATGCTCGAAAAAAGTGGGGGAGGGGAGTGTAATTAGCCTAAAATTTGCCGCCCCCCAAATTGTGCGTCCCTAGGCTTGAGCCTACTCAGCCTATTGGTAAATGCGCCACTAGGCGTAGCCACGCTAGTTGGAAAATTCTCTTTTTCAAGTTGTCCTTTATAATGCCACAGACAGACGGACAGACAGACAGTTGCGTTAAACTTATAACACCCTTTTTTTTGTCGAGGGTTAAAAATAGGCTCAAAAAACATGTATGTTTGGTAGAACTAGAAAAATTGTATTCATATTTACAAAGATTAAAGGAAAAGTTTATTATTTTATTTATTATGAGCGTATTGTCTAAAAACGTTAGATACTCTATATCCGTGAAGATTTTATAACTGGCGAACATTGGAGAGCACTTCATTCACTCAATTAATAAATACCGCCCGCGACGTCCGTATCAATACCCGGGCTAAACTGAAAATTAAATTATTTGGATGGCTAGCTTTCTGCTCATTACCTATTTAAAAGTGAATGGCCAAGTAGGTGCAGAAGTTATACATCATACAACTGGATCCGTCTTATTATAAACCGCAAATAAACTTTGTTTCTAGGTTTATAATACGACCAAATCAAGTTGACATCTACTAATATGATATTGTCTCTGAAAACGTCAACTTGATTTGGTCGGATATTGGTTTAAACCTAGTAACAAAGTTAGTCCTCGTTTTATAATAAGACGGCATGAATTCATTCATGCGCTTCAAACGGGGATCTAGTTTCTTTCTTTTTTTAATTTTTCTGATCCAAGGTCTTTAACTTTTAGGTCAATCTGTCGTGTGTGTAAGTGGCCAACATTAGTGTCAGATTTTCTAGCTGAATATAAGCATAGCTTCACGACTGCCGTACAGTAATGACTGAAACACTGACGAGCTTGAGATTTTTTTATACATGTGGTCACCTATCCAAGAATAGACTACGCGCGGTGTCGCTTAACTTGCGAAACCGCTAGTAATGCATACTCCCGTCGGGCCACCGAGCTCCCCAAACAATTACGTAAAGTTCCAAAAAACAATTTTACCTATTTAAAACAAAATCGACGTAGCTCATTTCATTCTTCCAATGTCGTAAATCGAGTAAGAATACAGCCGCAAACAAGACTCGCTTACAAATGTCTAGGTATTTAATAAAAGATTATATTTGCACAAGAAGCCAGCGTATTCAGAACTCAACGCTCTCAATATATGCAGCGACCTTTAATTATATTCTTAACCTATTTAAGGGCGTACTCAGACAGACAATGTGAAATTACACAAAATAAATACACTGTGTAGTTTATTTCTTTTGTAATCTTTTTATATAAAACTACCTCAATTATAATTCTTAGTAATTACACCGTTTAAACATAGCGCCGTGACGGCAACAATACCCTGTATATTGTCCAATACTATAGGTATTGCATAATTTTTCAAAACTAAAAACTGATTTTAAATGAAAATCTATGGGACCACCTGACACGTAACCCCTTTCAAAGAATTTTCTAAATCGGTCCGGACGTCTTTGAATAATCGGTGACCATACATTAACATACATACATACATACTATCGCGTCTTTATCCTAATGGGGCAGACAGAGCATTTTGGGTCTTGCGGCTCTATGCAGAGCCTAGGGCCACAAGACTCAAAAGCCACTTTTAGCGTCATGGTGGGCGAGAAGATGGAAAAGCAATCAATACAGTGACGGGTTGCTAGCCGCATCGCCTGTTAAAACGATTCGCATTTTTGCCCATTCCCTCGATCGGCTTTTACGATCTGCGCGAGAAGAGAAGCAGCTGGTACATTTTAAGTTTTTTCGTTTCTCCCATACCAGCATGGGAGCATACATTAAGAATAAATAAAATAACTTTTTGGAAGTCGGCTATCCAAGTATGGGTACCGCAGCGGTGTTGTCGCTGCCACTGCTGCGGCGTCATGCATTATGTCTCCAATTAAGTGTCAGCCCCATTTCTGCTCTCCTTAATTTTTTGTTCTTTGTGTGACTGGTACATCTAATTTTATCAAGTTCTTGTATCTGTGAAGCGAAGCTACGTTCTACATTTCGTAACTTCATAATCATTTTATATAATGACTCCTCGTTAATCATCACCAGGTCTTTTTGTCTCTACTGCAGGAGCACGATCCTCTGTGTACTACCAGAGCCGTAATTAGCCAGAGCAGCCACAGGGTTATCTTACTCCTACACTCTCCTCGCTGGCCAGATGGGTTGGAAAGGTCTCATTGATGTTTATAAGCTTTGTTTAGCTTGTATTTCCTAAGTCTTCTACGACATCCGCTAGAGGACTTGGAGTATTCCTATTCTACTCTGCTGGAAACCACACGGCTATAACATAATGTCTATCACATTCCAATGAGAGCATTATGCGTCGCATCATAGCAATGTTATTATGTTACACATCCTCACATCTGAATAGGCCTTTAAAACGTTCCGTTCGACATTATGTTACAATTTGTTATTCATGATATTAAAATTAAAGCAAGACGTCAGCCGGCGAACAACGGTTATGGAAATTACAAAATGATATTGAACTCTATCTCTCGGAAAAGAAGATGTAAACTGCGATGTTCGTGAACTCAAAACATTGATTGTGTTTGAAAGAATCTGAGATTCTGTCAATAATTTCTTGTCTGCGGTGAATAGCTTTCTGAGTAGATATTTTAGGATGTTCAAGTTATTTTTGGTATTTGTTTTCTTTACCTCCTTTAAAAGTTTTTATCATTCCACTACTAGTATTATATACATACAAAGCTGGCATAGAGCTAGTATTAAGTATGACTTATACTTATTATCACACAATATCTTTATAAATTGTAGCCTATGTGTTATTCTGATGTATAAGTTACATTATTGTGAAGTTTTATTAAAATCCAATCAGTAGTTTTTATGTGAAAGAGTAACAAACATCCATCCATACTTGCAAACTTTCGCGTTTATAATATTAGTAGGATTGAGGCTATGAGGTTGTAAATATACGGGCCTCTAATGTAAATATAATTAAACGCCTCTCCAAAGAAGAGGATTTGCCCATAATGACTAAGCTGGGTGGTCAGGTGGGTTGATGACCACAGAAGATGGAGCGAAGACATTGAACAGAGGAGCTGCTGCCTATTATCTTTTTAAGTTGCAGTAGTTGCAGTAGTCAGAACCCGCAACCCTTAATTCAGTTGTACATGGGTAGAGTAATTTTGTTTTTTTTTAATCTTTACTGTCCCACTGCTGGACACAGGTCTCTCCCATTTTTTTCCATTTATCTCTATCCAAAACTGCTTCTGAATCACGCTGGAAAGCGTCCAAGTCATCGCGCCAACGCTTTCTAGACCTAGCCCTAGACCATTTTCGGGGATCCACAAAGTTATCCTGTGAGCCCATTTTTCAGAGGATGTTCTGCTAACGTGACCCTCCCATCCCACTTCAACTCGGCAGTTTTGTGGCCTACATCGGCATGCCAGTTTTAGAACGGATTATATTATAACTAAACCAACAATGTAACGCTACTCGCTCAAATTTACTCTAGCTGTGTACAGCATAGAGAAAGGAGGTGGGACTAATTATATTCTGTCAGCTGTAACTTCGTGATCATATTTTTGATGACCTTTATGGCATATTGGTCACCATGCTAGTCCGCTACCCAGAGGTTCCGGGTCGATCCCCGGTCAGGGCAAGTTAGAAAATGGCCCTTTTTAAAATTGTCCTGGGTCTTAGATGATTATGTATTATGTATTTGTAATAAAATATAGTATCTATCGTTGACTTAGTATCCTATAACACAAGACTCGAACTTACTTTGAGGCTAGCTCAATCAGTGTAATTTGTCCCTATATATTTATTTATTTATTTTCATTATCATTATCAGCCAAATAACGCCACTGCTCGACATAAGCATCTCCCAAATATTTCCAAAATGACCGATCTAAAGTGCCTTCTATATTTCTAGTATCAAATTTTCTTTTATTAGAATTAATAGTAAAATAGAAATATGTGTAAAATATTTATTTCCTGTAGGTATTGTGGCAAATATAATATATTTGCCCATTGTATTCTTGTCAGGTAATAAATAATGTTTAAAATTCTGTCATTCACACTTTTTCTAGTTTTGCAAGTATACATAAATCTATTGTTTATTGTTTAAGTTTTTTTTTTACAGTTTGTACCTATTTCGCTTGTTTTTTGCTGCATATATTAACTTACATCCACATGGAAAGTTTTCAACGACCCCAAAACTAAAATTAACTTCACTAAGTTTGGTTTCGAAATTAAAGGTTTACAAATGAAAACATAAAAAATATCTGCCTTACAGATAGAAACCTGTTTAAAAGGAATTAAGGGTCCTACCAGCGCTAGCGACCTTGAAAATACAAAAAAAAATCTCTTTTTGTAAATGAGATTTTCAGAAACCCTCGTACAACTTTTTAGCTAGTATCCTTAAGTTACATTAGAACCTAGAAAGTCATTGAAATACAATACTCTGTAGTTCCCTTTGCAAAAAATACTAAAAACAAGACAACATCTTATACAATATGTCTACATTCAGTCGATCAATTTAGCTATGTTTTCGATTGATCTTTCTAAAGATCAGGGCTTATATTGTGATAAATACCCAATAAGTTAGGTAGGTATTCGTGTTTTATTTTTGGTAAAACAATATAAGTGCAACAAGTAACGAATATAGTTAGTTTCCCTAATTTTAATTAAGTATCTTAATATTCCTATATAAAAAAATCGTTTAAGTCCCTACTTATCTAATTAAATTTGCACTCCGTCTACCGTCTTTTCTACTACATCCCGTAGGTGAACTGGTAAAAAATGCTTATCACTGACACATCTGTAAGATTTCAATGTAAGTGCATCCTTCCATGCTGGGGATGGAGAAATGAAGAATCTTATAATGTAGCTGCTTCCCTTTGACCCGTAAAAACCACTGAATGGATTTTAATAAAACTTACTATAATATAGCTTATAAATCAGAATAACATGTAGGCTACAATATATAAAGATATTGTATGATAATCCTGCACAGATGAAGTCGCGGGCACCAGCTAGTCCTACTAATCCTACTAATATTATAAATGCGAAAGTGAGTTTGTATATTTGTTTGTTTGTAACCACTTCACGCTTAAAATGCTGAACTGATTTGTATGAAATTTGGTGTAGATATAGTTTGAGACTCGAGGAAGGACATAGAGTACACTCTATCCCGAAATTCACACGGGGAGCGAAGCCCGCGGGTACTGCTAGTTTGTTATAAAACGATGAAGCTACTCGAAATTCGATACAACCGCAAGTACACTTTGCTCAAGAGGCCTGAATAACGCGGCATTAAATAACAATGACAAGTCAATTATAATAAATTATCATGCGAGAATAATATCCACGAATAGTAATTACGTGTACGAGCATATGGCAACTACAATTTGCTATGTAACTTGTAAGCGAACATTTGTATGTTTTGTTTTGCCTCAGAAAATGTAATTGTGTCGAGAGATATATTACTAAAGTACACTACAATACATAAAAAGAAAAACTAAGTACAGACACGTGTGTGCTACAGTATTACAAAAGGCGATATATCTACTATCGATGTTTTCACAAGATGATTAGTTTTTAGCCCCCAAAAAAAAATAGAGGTGTTATGCCGGTCTGTCTGTTTGTCTGCCCTCGAACAGACGGACTGATTTAAATCCGTTTTATTTACATGAAAGCAACTTCAGTTGCGGTGGTTCTTAGCCATGTTTGATAAAAATCGGTTCAGTCTTTAAATGTGATTGGGTGTTAACAATTCAAGTCGAGTTTTGTAATCTACCTGGCAAATAATAGATGGCGCTGCGGATATCAATTCCACTTAAATAGGTTAGAATATTATGTAATTCCGCCACTTATCACTAGTAGTTTTTGAATTTGCCTAGCTAAAAAACTTGTTTGAAGCACAACTCACCTAACAAGTCTTATGTCCACCCGGTGGGTAGAGATCAGAGCTATAAGACCCAAAAATCTTTCAGTCAGTTTGAAGGTGGACGCTTTGTGGGAGCTAGAAAAGGGAATGACAAAGCTGGTAGGCAAAGCTATTGGTACGATTACTCTATATTTCTGACCAGTCCCTCTATTGCATTGTACAATCGGCGCGGGACGTTAATCCGTTTTTGCCGTGAGGTTTTCCGGCACAGTAGAATAGGCAAACTAGGTAGAAGACGAGTCAGGAAATACAAACTAATCAAAGCTTATGAACATCAAAAAGACCTTAACCCATCCAAAGAACCAACCCAAAGAAGACTTTAACCCATCTAGCCAGCGAGGAGAGTGTAGGCCAAGTCCCCTGGCTGCTCTGGCCAAGTATGACTAGTTGTACAGACCGGGCCATGCTCCTGCAGTGAAGATAAAAAGACCTGATGATTATGATGATGGTGATGATTTTCCCTTTTTTTCTGCCAGACCGGCATGAAAAGAATACTATTAGCAAGAAATTGTAAAGATGTTGCAATAAGCTCCATCCTTCATGTTCTTACTCACCTCCTTTCTAATCATTCTGACTCATTCCTCTTCCACCTCTCATCTAAAAACATCTACTTGTAATTTATTGTATAGTCAATTCTGCTATAATAACAAATTTATTAATTTCCTTTGTCAATCTTTTCTCTATGACATGACGTCTATTGTACATATTTCATGTGGAAACACTCTTATACTGAGCTGAAATAGGTTCCAACAAATTAAAGGGATTAATGACGGCCTCCGTGGCGTAGTGGTAACCATGCTAGTCCGCCACCCAGAGGCTCCAGGTTCGATCCCCGGTCAGGGCAAGTTGGAAAATGGCCTTTGTAAAATTTTCTTTGGTCTTGGATGTTTATCTATATATGTATTTGTTATAAAATATAGTATCGTTGAGTTAGTATCCCATAACACAGTCTCGAACTTACTTTGGGGCTAGCTCAATCTGTGTGATTTGTCCGTATATATTTATTCATTTATTTTTATTACGGCGAGGGTCCACTACCAGCCCACATGTTTCGATGTCATCCGGAGGTCTTCATCAGGGCGAATGTTTGTCTCGAGGCGACATCGTGTACGAGCGTTCTCTAGTCACCATCACCCTGATGAAGTCAAAACATGTCAGCCAGTAGCTAAGTAATTCTCTATGTGAGAAACCCTTTTATTTCATGGTAATAATGTCTGGGCCTTTAAATGAAAAGGATAATTCAATGCCCCGTACTAAATACCAGCAACAGCCTTTACCTACATGAAAGATCAAAATGTTTACAAATCTGTGGGCCCTAATTACCACAACAGTAATTAACCTTACTTTCATTAGCAAATAGGTAGTTAATTACGTTCGTGAGCAGAGATGTTTGCTTTGCATTAGTAGTTAAGCAAGTTAAGGCCCTGCAGGAAAACTAACGGTGTTGACAAAGGCACCTCCGGCTACGGGGAAGTTACTTTGAAGTCTTTTCGGTGTATGAGAGCTTAACACTTACTTTATCATTAGAAAATGTTGTTACCTGCTTAGTTTTTGTTAAAAAGAGCACAAACGTATTTTATTATTAGGAAATGTTGTTCCCTGCTTAGTTTTTGTTAAAAAGAGCACAAACGTATTTTATCATTAGGAAATGTTGTAACCTGCTTAGTTTTTGTTAAAATAGCAAAAACGTCGTCTTATAATCCTGTGTATGAGAGCTTAACATTTTTCGTATCGTATTTTATCATTAGGAAATGTTGTTTCCTTTTCAGTTTTTGTTAAAAAGAGCACAAACGTACTTTATCATTAGAAAATGTTGTTACCTGCTTAGTTTTTGGTAAAAAAAGCACAAACGTACTTTATCATTAGTAAATGTTGTTTCCTGCTTAGTTTTTGTTAAAAAGAGCACAATCCGGCGTATGAGAGGTTAACATTTAGGTACTTTATCACTACAAAATATTGTTTCCTGCTTAGGTTTTGTTAAAAAGAGCACAAACGTCTTATGATCCGGTGTGTGAGAGCTTAACATTTAGGTATTTTATCATTAGAAAATGTTGTTGCTGCTTAGTTTTTGTTAAAAGGAGCATAAACGTCTCGGCGTGTAACTACTATACGACTTTAGATATATTTCGTTAAATTTACACCCCACCTACCATTTTTTCTGCTACGTCCCAAAGGTGAGCTAATGGCAGACAATGCTTAGCGTTAAGTTGTACCTTTTATACTATAATCTTGAGATTATAAGTGCAATAAATTTAATAAATAAATACTTTTCCAGGGAGGATTGACGTCAGGCAGTTGGTCGGTCGTAACCCAGCCGAATCGTTTTGATGGCTCTGACTTTTCAACTACATTGAATCAGATTCAATCAATCAATCATTATTGGTCAGTGTTACCATTTAATTAAGACGCATATAGCTTTGGAGAAAAAGTTGGAAAAAGATGTACTTCAGTTGGTACCTATCAAATGAGAACGCAAAGCCACGGCGGTTTAGTTCATCATCATCAGAAATGATGAAATGCGATTTTTTTTCGTTCCTCACACATGCACAACACATTTCTGCACAAGTGTATCCACCAAGTCATAAAATATTTGTGCACACCAACGGGTGCAGAGAAAGGTCTGTCATCACAAAAATATTTGAGACGAGCCAGATAAACAGCATGACTTGCCGGTGCCGGTTGCCTTCAGCTATTAAACATAGTGCATGAAAAATTAGAAACGTAAATGTTTATACCACAGACAGTTTCTATTATCGAAGTGAATACGATGCTTTCATCAACACTAAAGGTATACATTCTGACATAAGAACTAATCACCAGACACTTCGCACGAGCCGTAGTATAGTAGCTATCAATAAACAAATTGAGTAAAACGCCGCGCCAACCAGTTCGCCCCACATTGTGTTGATTTGATAACGGTGCCCCTCAGTCCGTACCCAGATCTCGTGGTTCACGCACGCACCATGTCCGAGACAGAGAAAGAGCAACCAAGCGGTCTGTGGGACGAAATCACTAGCCCCATCAATCTAGTCCTCCTAGCGTTTATAGTGTACCTTATTTACAAGATCATACGGTCCAAGTTCGAGTCAGATGCCGTGGCTGCCCCACCGCCGCCGCCGTTGCCCAAAATCCGGAAGGATCTTACAGTAGCTGAATTGAAACAATATGATGGAACCCAGTCTGATGGGAGAGTTTTGTTAGCAGTGAATGGTGTTATTTTCGATGTCACTAGAGGGAAGAGGTTTTATGGACCCGGTAAGTGATCATTCTTACTTCTATTTGTTAAATCATAATAGTTTGGAGGAGATTAATTTGAGGATTTGTGCCAAATACTACAGAGTTATTATTTAACTTTATATTAGTGAATCAATCTCTAACAAAAATCACCAAGATAAGCTATTTGTAGTTGATATTAAAAACCAAAGTGCTCAATAGATAAGCAATGACAAACACAATTACTTATCTTGAAGTGTATCTACTCCCAATCTAGAAAGAATTCTCCCCGAAAAATACTGATATAACTCAAAAAAAGACGCTGTAACAAAATTGGGTTTTATTCCTTCTTTAATCTTCGCAAAAGATACAATTTACCTCTATCTAATTACCATGCATGAGCGCGTACGACGCAATCTGTACAAGCGATACATCCATCTCTTTCTGTCTTCCAACTTTATAATTTGCATGAGCGGGCGAGGTTATTTTGCTTACATTTCATAACCTACAAACAGAACCGGTTTATGTTTATAGTCATATCATGACGTACGTAATGTTATCGCTTTATGATCCATCAAACATTGTCAAGGAACACGACGTTCGATAAAAGAAACACTGTGCGAAGTTTTATTTAAAGGGAAGCATGAAATATTCAGAAACAGGACCATCGAGGAATGAGATGGACCACTGATAGGGTCCACAAATTTGATGTGTTTGCTATGTTTTATGGTAATAGGGCTTGCGCCTGATACCAAACAACACAAATAACTTGATATGGAACGTTGAATATTTTTCTTGATAAGGAAAGGTTGCTGACATTTTGTAAACTTAAGTATAGGTACCTATTTTAGAATTTATCTTATTATCATAGATCTAGAAATATGCTAATAATAATTTCAACATATTAACGGTTGTTATATTTATTATTGTGTCCATTAATAGGATATAAAACTACGATATTATCATTATTTATCGTACATTCCCTTATTCTGGACCAATAGGATTTTTTTCCAATGCGTTTATTTCTAACAAGGATCGCTATATAGGTAGGGATACTGGTTAGAATTGCCACGAAATATTGCGAAATACGTAAAACAATTTAGCTCTATCAGCCGATAAAATTTTGTATAAGTAGAAGGTTAGTTCCATGCATGCTGGTCTGAGAGAAAAGCAAACCTTAAAATGTACTAACTGCTTCTCTTCCCGGGCAGATTATAGAAGTCGATCTAAGGACTGGGTGAAAATGCAAATCATGCTATTAGGCGATACGGCTAGCAACCTATCACTATTTTGATTCCTTTTTCATCTTCTTGCTATCTCCCACTATCATACTAAAAGTGGCCTTCAAGACTTGAAGGCCACTTTTAGACACTAGCAAATGGCACACTGGCCTCTAGCAAACAGAGCGTGGGCTCTGGTTGCTTTTATAGCCGTAAAACCCAAAATGTTCTGTCTGCCCTATTAGGGTTAGTATATATATGAGTATTTAGATATATGTATGAGTTTGAGTGGTCACTTTTCTATCTTCTTGGCCAAATGTAAAGGTATATTGAAGGACGTAATCATGGAGGTTACTCCAAAAACGGTACGCAAGACGGTCGTACTGCATACCCGCGTTTTGGTGTCAAGCAATATTAAGCATTAGTGTATAATGATAAACTCTAATTCGGTTTGATATGAAACAAGTCGTAATAATCGGACGGCAATAGTAGTATTTTATAAAGTAATCTTCCAGTTGCCTTCGGGTTGGAAAAGTTGAACTTGCAAAATGTTGCATTTCCAAAATGTTGATTGGTATCATACTCCGAACTTGAATTTTACGCACGTCATTTTAGACAATTGTTGTTGTGGAACAATAAAGTTTTAATAGAAAATACCATGGAATTGTAATACACAATATGACGTAACGATGACAGTCATCTTTATTTTTAATGATGTATCAAACCTTGACCCGCTCTCAACCAAGAAGTTATAACAGGTTGCAAATGAAATCGAGATTTCTTGTTCACTGGCTCTAAAAGACATAAAAACGTAACTTGCACATTTACGTTCATAAACCGCATTCATTTTGTAATAGAGTCGGTTTGTGGTCAAGGCCTGGAGACGGGCAATGTGAGCCGTGTTTCGAGCACCGGAAACCATTAGGCCCAGTTCAGACAGAGGAGCGCAGCGGAGAGGATTTTAGTGTAAACTGCAAAACAAGAGTATGCTCGCGGGGTCTCGAGGATGCGAGAACTTTTTGTCATGTTTAAACGTTTGTACAACGTGTAACGTCAATACATATGTATATTATTACTCTGTGATATAATCAATATAATAAAACAGTAGGAACCGCGTGTCCGTACATTTGATAAAATTATCAAAAAATGGGTGTGGGCGATAAAAAAAGAGTAACAAAACACAAAAAAGATTTTTTTGTTTTTTTTGTCTGTCTGTCTGTCTGTCTGTCTGTCTGTCTGTCTGTCTGTATGTATTTGCTAATCTTTAAAACTACTGAACAGATTTTTACGCGGTTTTCACTAAAAGATTAAGTATATCCCTAAGCAACATATAGGCTTACATATATATATTGTTTCATCGAAATCTGATATCAGATAAAAAAGTTATCATCATTTAAAGTTTAAAGATAATTTTTCTATGGGCGATTGTTTGTCTGTTAGTACACGATAATCTCCGGAAATACTGGACTGATTCGAACTTTTTGTTACATAGCTGTTAAGCCTGGGCAACATATAGGCTATAATTGATTTTGGAAAATGGAACACCTGATGCAGAAACTTAATGGTCCAGCTAAACTATTAGAAATATATAAATGACGCCTTAGCAAAAGTTGTTCAGCCTGATGAACATTTTTTGTTGAAATATAAAAATCGAAGATCTAGAACACCAGATGAAAAACTTAATGGTCCAGCTTAACGACAAGAAATAATAAAAATGTCGCCTTAGCAAAAGTTGTTCAGCCCGCTGAGCATTTTTTGTTGAGTTATAAAAATCGAAGATCGGAAACACCTGATGCAGAATCATAATGGTCCAGCTATAAGAAATATAAAATGACGCCTTAGCCAAAGTAGTTCAGCCCGATGAACATTTATTGTTGAAATATAAAAATCGAAGATCTAGAACACCAGATGAAAAACTTAATGGTCCAGCTTAACGACAAGAAATAATAAAAATGTCGCCTTAGCAAAAGTTGTGTAGCCCGCTGAGCATTTTTTGTTGAGTTATAAAAATCGAAGATCTGGAACACCTGATGCAGAACCATAATAGCCCTGCTAAACTATAAGAAATATTAAATGACGCCTTAGCAAAAGTAGTTCAGCCCGATGAGCATTTTTTGTTGAGATATAAAAATCGAAGATCTGGAATACATAATGTAGGACCATAATGGTCCAACTAAATAATAATAAATATTTAAAGGTCGCCTTATCAAAAGTTGTTTAGACTGGTGATCATATTTTGTTGAGGTATAAAAATCGAAGGTCTGGAGTTTGGAACACTTGATTCAGAAACATAATGGTCTAAACGTATAATAAAATAGTAAAAGAATGTATCTGTACAATGAATACATTTTGTAAAAAAATTGGGACGATGGAGACTGTAATATAGTAAGAAATACAAAAATCTGTCTGTCTGACTGTTTGTACACGCTAATCTCCGGAAATATTGGACGGATTTAAATAAAACTTTTTTCAACATATAGGCTATAATTGATTTTGGAAAATGGAACACCTGTTGCAGAACCATAATGATCCAGCTAAACTATAAGAAATATAAAAATGACGACTTAGCAAAAGTAGTTCAGTCTGATGAACATTTATTGTTGAGGTATAAAAATCGAAGGCCTGGCACACCTCATTTAGAAACATAATGGTCCAGCTAAACTGTTAGAAATATACAAAGTAAGTAAAAGTAGTTCAGCCTGATGAGCTTATTTATACGGCGGAGTCATAAAGTCTATGCGAACGAAGTCGCGGGCATCAGCTAGTAACCGTAATAAATCTTATTACGCACTACACATGATCACTAATAAGTATAATGAAATTAAAATAAAAGTTTTAAAACATATCGGCATTTCCAGGTGCAGCTGCCCAGGCAGTATAGGAATGACGATTTTTTTATTGTTATTTTAATATAATTATTCAATAATGATCAAGTATAGCGTTTGATTTATTACGGGTATGTCCCTTCCACGTTGTATACCTTAAGATATGTAATACGGTCTTCTCTTCTCAACTGACTCTGAACGAGTCGCGGTCTGTTTGCGGATAAATATCAAAAATTGGCTTGCTTTAAACAATTTTCAAACGACAATTTAGTCTTACTAGTTTTTTATTTATTAAACTTTATTACAAAAATGTAACAGGTGGACTTAAGGCCCAAAGCCTTTTCTACCAGTCAACTCACAGGTGGTGTCTTACTAGTTATATCTAAAATTATTTTAGTACTAGTTCTAAAAGTTATGAAAACATATCTAGAATGTAATTGATAACTTTTCTAAACCGTATGCAATTTGTAATAGAGTCGGCTCGTGGTCAAGTCCTGGCAATGGGCAATGATAGCCATGTTTCGAGCACCAGAAGCCGTCAACGGGTTGCGACCTCTTTATGGCTCCAGTCTAAAATTATAATACATTGCTATAAATAGCAAAAATGTGCTTGCTTTAAACAATTTTCAAACGATAGTTATTATCAACAAAGGAAAATTGGGTCTTACTAGTTCCATCCAAAATACTTTGTGTACGTTCTAAAAGGTATTAAATCATAACTAGAATATATAAGTATTGACAGCCTAAACCGCATATAATTTGTAAGATTTGAATCGTGGTCAAGGCCTGGTGACGGGAAATGTTAGCCGTGTTTCGAGCACCGGAAACCGTCAACGGGTCGTGGCCTCTTTCCGGCTCATGTTACAAAATGTAATCATTTTGCTATAAAATAATAGTACCTGGGCGACCGAGCTTTGCTCGGGTACATCTTAAACAATAACTACGTTTTTTTTAAACTTGTCTAAAAACAATACAAAATAAAAAATTATATATAAATTTGAACATTAAAAAAAAACAAAAGTAAGTCACCGAGTGGGATTCGAACCTGTAACACTTTTTCTAGCGGTCCGCATCATAAACCGCTGCGCCAAAATGGATGGCGGCCGGCGCGACGATATTAGCGATCATATTTTGCGTGGAAAGAAAAACGCATGAAAACTCTAAAACACGCGTTTTCCCAAACATAAGACTAATAATCTAGATCGATTGTTTACCCCCGAAAACTCAAATATACCTATTTTCTGCGAAATCGCCGTTTTCGAGATCACAGAAATTTATAAATAAATATACAAGAATTGCTCGTTTAAAGGTATAAGATATTTTTCTTTTAGACAGTGATAGCACCTCTATATTATACTATTATGTATCTAACCTACTAAAGAATCATGAAGCTAGAATATATAATGATCTTTAAAAAAACTGATGAGACTTATATTAGTACTTTTTAAAGCAAACGAAATAAGCCTAAAGATAGGGTTACGTCGGTTTCCTACAGTATGGTTTTTTCTATTGGTTCTGGATATCCAGATCGCAGTTCAAAGAAATGGAAATTAAATGGTCTTTTAAATGTACTCTTTGTGAAGGTCAGTGAAAATTCTTAATGGATACATTTAAATTACATATAACTTTTGACGATCGCGGGCGAAGCCACAGGTAACAGCTAATATCTAATAAATATTTTAATTTTTGATATTGGACGGTGAATGTCAGACTTATGATAAATTTAGATTTTAGTTAAAATTATATTCAAAGCGAAAAGCAATTTCAACACAATTGCATTTTGATTTATGTAATATGTAATGCGGAATTTGTGTTTGACACGCCAATGCTTTGTTTTAAAGTTTTGGTAAATTTGGTACACGCTACATCAAACTAATTGTACGAATATTCTATTGCAATTTACCTAAAACAAATACAAAATTATTAATATATTATACTAGCTGTGCCCGTGGGCTTCGCTCCCCGTGGGATTTCGGGATAAAAACTATCCTATGTCCTTCCCTGGGTATCAAACTATATCCATATCAAATTTCATCTAAATAGGTTCAGTGGATAAAGCGTGAAGTGATAACAAACAAACAAACAAATAAACACACACTTTCGCATTTATAATATTATATTATAGTAGGATTTGCAACATATATTTTTTTACTGTTTGTGTGCCTAGTACAATAAATTTTTCTATTTATCCCTGGGATCGACTAAAAGAATAGCATTAAGTCCACCCTTAAAATTAAATACATATCTATTATATTTATAAATATACACACCACCCCAAAATAATTAAAGACAGTTTCTTTTTTTAATGCTTAGGCATAATTGTAAATGACCCATCTGACCGACGACGCGCGACGGTCTGACGACCCGACCAAAGTCTCTGGAAGGCGCTGAATACAAGCCTCTCTAGATCGGTCATTTTGAAAATCCATGGTAGAGGCCTATGTCCAGCAGTGGATGTTATGCGTCTGAAAGATAATGATGATCATAAATTGTAAATGACCTGATAAAATAATCATAGTACAAGTTTTAGAAGCATTTTCAAACATAACGGAAAGGCCTGGCTCTGAAATCTGCTAAAGTTGTTTATTCGCATGCCTAATATGCATTTCCAACACATGAATCGGAACGAGTTCGGAAACTCCGCAAAAACGGTCCAACTTTCGCAACTGTTCGATTCAAATATTTCAAAATTCAGTTCTCAATTCAATTTAGAATCTGTACTTGAGAATTTTGTTTGTCGTCAAATACACACAGGAATGCTGCAGTGGAACTGGTTGGAACTTGGAACAATTGTTCTTTTGTCTCGTTCCCTTGTTTTGTTTTTACTTATCTCTATCAGAACATTCAGAACTCATCATGCAGTCCAACTAAGAATAAGTTAATATTATCAGCACTTTTGAGGTATACTCGTAAAGCAAAGACAAGTTAAACTGTACTTAATTTTGCAATCTAAATAAATTTCTTTTTTCATGATTTTATTTTACCACTTTGTCGGCATGATCAATATATAGGTATACCCATGCCAAATAACAGCTTTCTAGTAATTATGGTCTTTGAGCATAACCGTGGACAGACAGACGGACACACTTGACGAAACTACCTTCCTAGAGTTCCTTGTTTACTACCGAACCCTAAAAAGACTTTTGCTCTTTTTTTTGTACAATGATTTAATAATCTTCTTTCATATTAAATTTGCAAATAAATTGTTATTATATTGATTTGACAGGAAGTATAAATTATTGAATGTTTCTTTAAGGATCGAGTGTATTTTTTTTATTGTATATCTTTTTATAAATTTGCATGCTATTTTCTAATCGGCGCCATCGCATTAGGTATATAACCTGTGATGATAAGTGCTTGTAAGATATTGAAATAAATAAAAAAATAATAATAGAAGAATAATTAATTATAGGTAAATATAAGAAAAACAACTCTACATTATTCTTACTATATATATTATACTTGATTTTCTAGATATTCAAGTATATGCACTTGATTTTCTAGTAACTTATACAAAGACAGTTGATTGATTGATTGAATTGAATCGCTATGTTAATACTCCGATTTTCATCCCAAATGTAATTTGCTTTATAAATCAATTAATTATTTAATTACTTGACCAAATTAATAGAAACTTGAAATAATTTCGGTCTGTAAATTGTACCAGTCTAATGTAATGTTTGTTTGGCTTTATTTAATTAAATCTGAGCCCGAATGGTTGTTCATACCCAAACTTACTCGAGTAAGTTATAACATAAAAAATAATTTGAATGCAAGATAATTTTATTGTAATTGTTTCTTTGACCTTCACTGCACCACAGTGCAAAGTCTGAAGTAATTATATTGTGTAGGCAGTTAGTAAGACATAATTTTAAACAAGTAAGAATACATATTAATAGAATGTTTCGCTGTATATTTTTCCTTTAAGTACATTGTTCTGATTGAACTAGCTGATATTTTTTGTATACAAAGTAAACAATGCCACGTTTATTTCTTGCATGATATAATTTTAATGTTATTATTTCGAATTGACATAGAAGTTGTACTTATAATATTTTTATAGACTAGAAACGGGTAAATTCTGAGGTTATCGGAACTTTTACAAGATTTTAGGATTAATATAATGAAACTCTGAATAAACTTGAGTAAAAAATAAATTTAAGCGTCGGTGGCCAAGCAGTGGACACGGCCTTGTACTTTTGAGGCTCATGTTCGATTCTCAATAGGCGCGCCTTATACTTGAGTTGAAATTTTGCATATGCTGGGTATAAATAGAAATGACACAGCAATATAATGACCTCAGAGACAGATAAAGAATTGTGTGTTTTTACAGCTCTTACAGATGAGTGACAGTTTACAACACTCGTCGGTGACGGTTGCGCGATAATCCGCGATCGTCTGCTACCGACTGCAATCGGCAACAGTATAGACGACCGCCGCCGACTCACTGTCGCTCGTCTGAGTCATTATTGTACGAAAGATATAAAATAAGGAATAATGAGAGAATCAAATTTTATAGAATTATTTGTTAATTTCCAGGTGGTCCGTACTCCGCGTTTGCAGGCAAGGATGCAACCAGAGGTCTTGCCACCGGTCAGGTAGCTGCTAGTGACAAGGAGTGGGACGACGTCAGCGACCTCTCGCCCGATGAGGTTGCCTCAGCCAAAGAGTGGGAAGACCAATTTAGGGGTGAGTTAAAACACATTTTTTTACTGAAAATCCAGGCTACAACAAACCATTTTTTTTTTTGGAGCCATCTTGCGTCGTAATTCTTATTGCTGAGGGTCGTAACCTCTATGGAACATCATCCTAACACCTTCTTATGTCCTGTGTCTAGCCATTTAGTCCTGTGCTCTGCAACTCGGATAGTATCGCTGACTTTGGTGTCTAGTGTTGAAGGAATCTGGTCGGACCAACGCAGACTGCGTCCTCTGGATCTGTTTCCTTCGATTTTGCCTCTAAACGTTTCCTGGAGATACGTCCGAAGAACTCATGTATTCTGCGTAGACATATTATTGTGGAGAGTATTTCGGAGTAGCCAGTTGTATAATAATCGTCAATGCACCATCTAAAACACTTCATGGACTATTCTGTACTTAACATAATAAGACTCTATGTAAAAAAAAAGTAACGTAAGATTATTCATATCAGACATTGTTAGTTTTCTTTTATATTTCCAGAAAAGTACGACATCGTCGGAAATCTGCTGAAGCCAGGTGAACAGCCAAAGAACTATGATGATGAAAACGAAGAGAAGAAAGAACTGTAGATATTATTTATTAGTTTTTATAAAAGTAGTTGTTAAAATTAACTGAAACTATTCAAAGACCAGTTTAATGATTGAACAAATGTGACAATACACATAGAAAATGTACAAGTACTAAAAGTTAATGTGTAATGAGATGAAGCAAGGAACAACATGTACGAAAAGTCTTTATCAGCTTTAAGAGACTCGTATCTAGCCACACCCAGACCACCGATTATAAATAAAATAAAAATCTTCAGAGGCAGAAACTATCCGGAGAAATCTTTGGTGTCCAAAGGATGCAAAAACGGTTGACAAAAACCAAAACAGACAGACAGACATGACGAATCTATAAGGGTTCCGTTTTTGCCATTTGGCTACGGAACCCTAAAAAGGTTGCAATAAATGGCCACCAATTATTGTTTTTGTAAATAAATAAATACATGAAATAAATACGTCACGCGATATAGCGTCAACAGCATTTTTTCAGGGTATATTGAACGGGTCCTGAAATAGTTTCAGTTTATTTGTAAAGGAACTGGGTATAAGTTGATACATGAATAAATATTTTTTTAATTGACAATGTGATAGAATTATTTTGTTTTAAGACACTACTTTCAAAGTTGAGTAAAACCGCGGACGGACAGACAGGCATGGCGAAACTATAAGAGTTCATTGTTTACTACTGAACCCTAAAAAAAGATCGTGACGGATTGATGACCCACTCCTTTTTTGGAAGTCAGTCAAAAATAAGAATGATAGTGATTTTGTATAAAAAAGTTAATGAACAAGATGTTTTACATTACGCTACGAATTTCGTCATAATTAATCAATAAGAATGAAATTGCTATAAAATTTAGGCATAGCCACTTTGTGCAATACAAATAAATCGGGAATTGTAAACTAAAAGATGACACCAGACTTGCAAAAGACATTCAGATTAATTTAAAAGTCTTGTTCCATTTCTTCTTTGCTCAGGTAAAAGAGTTAGTCCGAGGGTCGCCGATAATTTATAACTTCCATTTTGAAATGCTTCTCTTTATCCCGAGGGAACCCCGTGAAATATGATTCGTGTTGCTCGTATTGTTTTTGTTGTTCCCAAAGGCATTATGCTGAAGGGGATGAATCTTGGGTTTATTTTTAAACAGCTCCTGAGTTATTTTTAGGCTCCTTATTTAACTTTTATGCAACATCGAATTATTAGAATTTTTATTATTATGAGGTAACATACACAACAAAAGTACGCGTCGAATTGATAACCTCCTCCTTTTTTTGAAGTCGGTTGAAAGTAAGTAACAATTTTCTTTAAATAATATACATCGAAAAAAAACAAGTTTACTGTCCATAGAAACTTGAATCAGCTCATTTGTCAACTTTGATGGGAGGCCATTTCTCTTCGTTTACGGTACATATATGTTGTTCCGGTGTTGACTGAATTTACCGACACACTGAATCTACCAGACACTAGTTGACACTTATACTACGAAAGAAGATGCCGTGTGGACCACTGCAAGTCTTCCCATTGATGTCGTAGAAAGCGACTTAGGGAATACAAGCTAAACAAAGCTTGTAAAAAATCAATGAGACATCTCCAACCCGTCTGGCCTCCGAGGAAAGTTTAGAAATCCTCTGGCTGCTCTAGCCAAGTATGCCTCTGGTAGTACAGAGAGGGTCGTGCTCCTGCAGTGGTGACTCAAATACCTAATGATGATGATGATGATGAACTTACAGATGTAAGTGTACATCATGGACCAATTTATGATCTGGGCTGAAGAAATTTAATAATTTGTAAAAGTATTAAATCGATAAAAGGGATGTTGAGAAATATGGGTTTGTAAGTCGAAGAAGAGCTGAAGAGTTTTATTTTTATCGGTTACCAAAAAATGTTCAAAACAAAAGGAAGCTGAGTGCACTGAACCAATAAAAAGTTATAAGTATAGCGGCTCATGAAAAGTCGCGTTTTCCTAAGTTTTAATGGCTTGGTTGACTCGTCGGTTATCGCTACGTCGAACCATTTCAACGTACGAGTATTTGCATCGATTCGATAACATACGAAGTACAAAACGACGAATGTAAAATGAACTGCTATATTTCAACTATATAAGGTCTAACAAAATACTGAAACTATTTTAAGGCTGAATTCATTCTGTGATACTGAGCAACTTTTTCTAATAAACACATATCAAAATATGAAAAGTAATTTTTGACCTCCCATACAAGTCAGCTGATTCGAATTTTGTATAAAAAACCATAATATATGTTCCTTCGGGAAATTGTTCATTATCATGGACTGAATTCACCCTTTAATATTTTATTATACCTTATATAACAAAAGGCATGACGAATGGAAAAATATTTTTGGTCCATCGGTTAGATTATTAAAAAATATTGTACACGCCTTTTTTTTTTTCCTGAGAAACCAAAAATAACAAAGATGAAATTTCGCGTGACGTCACACTTAAGCACGATTTTTAAGTGTGACGTCGCAAGCCCCCACTCCGGAACTTTGACGCTCCATATCTTTGTGAATTTTTACTCTTTTGGTAAACTGAAAAATACGGCTTCATTATTTTTGGATAACCTAAAAGACGGACTAATTGCAATCATACTTTTCGGACCCTGTCGTCACCCCTATTTAAGGTATCCGACCGACGGTTGGTAGCGGCCAAAATCAGATCAGCTTTGCAAGAGTGCTCGCAGCTCACGTGCAGGGTACCAAACAAACAAGGTATCGAGGAATTGAGGATTCGCAATATCAATCATTCGCAGTATCGTCTACCTATGAATAATATATCGCAGATAGATTTTCCGGACTCTAGCTGGGAACCCCGTGTTAACAGGTATCTAGTACATAAGTACTGCTTTGTTAGTAAGTTTGCCGTATGGTTTCCGGTAAAGTAGAATGGGACCACCGTTTCCGTGGTTGTCGTAGAAGGTGACTTAGGAAATACAAGCTAAACAAAGCTTATAAACATCAATGAGCCCTCTCCAACCCGTCTGGCCAGCGAGGAGAGTGTAGGCAAATCCTCTGGCTGCTCTGGCCAAGTATGGCTCTTGAGGCACAGGGAGGGTCGTGCTCCTGCAGTGGAGACTAAAAAGACCTAAGGATGACGATGAAGATGAGTACTTAAGTAGTGTCACGGTAGTATCAGTTAAACTACTAACTGTATTTTCTGGAATGACTTATGGAACTTATTTACAATTTTTAAGAGTAATTTGTATTAATAGAACTGTAATAAAATATGGTTATATTTGGTAGATCCTCAGTAGCGTACCGATCGGCAGCGCCGTCACTTTGCTCTTAATCTCCACAAAGGACCTAATTACTCTAAAAATAACCTTATGACAAAAATATATATTCTTTTCATAGTACTATTACTTCACCATTCGGAATTGCGGAACATTTGTATGCCTGACTACGTACTAAGGCACATAAATGTTTATTTATTTAATCTTTATTGTTCATCAAATTCAAATTGTACAGAATAGGCGAACTTGACGCTATAAGCGTTGTCTGACGATCAACCTTTGGGTTATACAGATAGTTTAAATGTGGGTTGCAAGATAAAAATTGTACATAGAAAATAAAGAAAAAAAAACAATAAATATAGTAATATGCATTTCCCATATACATACATATATAAATACATACATATACATGTTCCGCAGCAATGAAGTGGTGGGCAGAGGACCTCCAATTTCCTCCCTATTTCTCTATTTCCCGCGTGCCTAAAAGGATCTCTATTTTGCCCTTCATATATTTCATCTTCCTTCATATCTCCAAGAATCATATATAAATCCTAGTATCTAACAGAAATTTATATATTTAATTCAAGTGTTTCTTTGTGGAAGTCAAAGTTACATGCTTATTGATTTGGATTACTTTATGCACACACAAAGTTATACTTGAAGACTTAGATATTATTACTTGTGGTCATCATGCCAGGCTGGTCACACTGGAGGTCCTGGTTCGATCCCCTGTCAGATCAAAATAGATAATGATCTTTTTTGGATCTTTTTTGGATGTCTTGGATGTTTATCTCTATGTATTTATTATAAAATATATTATCGTTGAGTAAGTATTTCATAACACAAGTCACGACCTTACTTTGCTCAATTTGTGTGATTTGTGCATATATAAGGTCTAAGAAAATATATTGAAACTATTTTAAGGGTAAGGAAATATAAAAAGTAATTTTTGGCCACCCCTAGCTTATCCGAGTGTGTATGGAAAGCCAAAGATTATTTTTATATTTCGACATGTTTCTTGGGGTATGTTGTTTAGTATAATGGACTGATATCACCCTTAAAATAGTTTCAGTATATTTTTTTAGTCCTTACATATTAAAATAATATTTTAAAAAAGCTACGCCCCATGGCGTTACCCGCGGTTAAAGTACCCTACGTGTTAATCCAGGTGTCAGCTTCGTGCATACCAAATTTTATCAAAATGGACCCACTTGGTTGCGCTTGAAGAAGTAAAAAACATGCACGCACACACACTCACAAACTTCCGCCTTTCATTAGTGTGAAACAAATCAAAAAGCATATGAGAAATGTATATTTGAAGGCATGTGCTCAGGCATACAAGTGTTCCTATCTGCGAGTTCCGCAGCAGTGCAGCGGTGGGCAGCGCCGCCAATTTCCTCCCCATTTCCCGCGCGCCCCGCCGCGCGACAAAAGGGCTAATCTCTGGAAGGAACTCTATTTTGCGCTTCATTTCTCTAAGAATCGTTTTATTAAATCTCCAATAGTACCTGTATTTAAGTGTTTACTCGAAGAAATCCAATGTTTATAAGGGCGTGTTTCGTTACGGCGACATTCCTCACAAATGAATTTCGCTTGATTGAGTATTGTCAACGGCTTAAATTCGTGCCGATTTAAAGGGATTCGTATTAAAGGGAACTTTTGTCGGGATATTCGATACTTTGCCGAAGGACGTCTTCCGTTTCGCCTCGTAGGCCAGGAAAGTTACAATGTTTGTGTTAAAGTTACAATGGCAGATAAAACAGTTTTTTTTTTCATTAGGAACAGAATTTGGAAGGAAAAATAAAACAGTTCTCTTGTGTCCAAGATAAAGTATCAGTCTGTCTGCAACCATAAAAGTCATCATTGTCATCAGGTCGTTTTGTCTTCACTGCAGGAGTACGAGCCTCTCTATACTACCAGAGCCATACTTGGCCAGAGCATGATAGTAAGCAACTTCAATTCGAAACATAACCAAATAAATTTCGTGCTGAAACCGCTTTATAAAATAAAATATGACTAAAAATTAAAGAAATTATAACTAGACCTAAAAACTTTATTAAAGCATATTACAAATACTTTATAAAAGCTGATTCCCAGATAAGTCGTCTTTTAATTAGACATGTTGAAGTGTAGTAGGTAGTTTTCTATACAGAAAAACATTCGTAAATATACATTTTACTAATTTTAATATAAGTATGCAGCTTTTGACAAAGTATGTTATAGAACCCATCTTACATTTTAGTGTACGAATATTTAGGGAAGCAAATAATTCAAATGTAGTGTTCCTGGACTAAACGGATCCGGGCCTAATTTTGTACGCGCCAAGTATTTGTTTAGTCCCAAAGTTCTCGTGTCAGTAACCGACTTGAGTAATTTATTTGAGTCATGTCATTCGCAAGTAATAGCTGAGTATTTTTTACATATATGTGAATTCTTTTTCAAAAGTCATATGTTTTGTTCTATAGATAAATGCTTAAGCACCTCGCACACTTAACCACTTGGTCGCAGAAACTACGGTTGGGCTGCGGCCAAGTTTACTCTTTGTTTTGTTACAAACTATACGTAGGTTATAACCATGGTCGATGGGGCAAAAAGGTTCTTAAGTGACAACGGTTCGCACTGGTAAACGAAGTGTACCCACCTACAAGGTGGTCAGATGACCTGACCAGGGTCGCTGGAAAGCGCTATATGCAGGCTGCTCTCAGGATCGGTCATTTTGGAAATCTTTGGGTGAGGCATATGGCCAGCAGTGGACGTTATGCGCCTAAAGTGATGATGATGATAGGTAGGTTGGTTGCAACGACCAGTCGTGCTGGCCCGGTGTACGACCAGCGACCGTTACAACCAAGTGCGCGACGTTCATATGGTTTCTTTAGTAATCTGGTCGTTGCGGCATCTGGTCGTAGTCATAGCCGTCTGATTCGCGAGGTGCCTAAGCATTTATTTATTTTAGTTTTGGAAAGAAAACAGATGTACGAAATACTCTACTATTACTTATTACACTCAAGCCGGTTACTGACACTAGAACTTCGGGTATTAAACAAATACCAATTTCCTACTAATTCATATATAATGCCATAACCAGCGATACCCTGTATCCATACAAAATGTGTGAAAACTACAGGAAAGTAGTCGGTGGCCCGTTTACGCCGCACCTAAGAGGAACTCTCCATCGGTTAGTAACATTTTTGGGTGGATAATGTTTTAAAACAAGAACTTAGCTTTAGCTCACGTTTATATTTAGCTTAACTTACAGCATACGAGTAAAGTAAGGTATTCGAAATAAACTTCATTAATTCATGCACGAGTATAACGTTTCAAACGAGTTTACGACCTAACTTTCGTTGTTACATAAGGTATACTCACTCCAGAAAGCTAATACAACTTCCTGGAATCGTATCGCTGGAAACTGTACGTTGGCACAGTTTGGCCAACAATATATTCTTATAAGAAAGTGTTGGACAACAAGCACAGTATGTCTTCATTGTCCGCAACTTCGAGAGGTGACCCGCTGCTCTAGTTTCAAATGTAAGTATAGAAAGATTTATTATTCCAATACTGATTATGTAACGTAGAAGAGACATATCCGTAATAAATCGAACCACAGGCTTTACTAGATCACTATAGTATAAGGATAATTAAGTAAAAGACAAAAAAATCGACATTCCCGTACTAATTGTCCGGCGGCTACACACTTTTGTTTGGAATTGCCATTTTTTTGTCTTTTTTTTACCGTAAATTTAATTTTATTATACTCTCTACTACTATAAAGGTCTCTTTCATTATAGCTTCTAAACATTTTGATCTATTTTGAATATGTACTAATATCTTTTTTTGGGTTTTATACTTAAATTTTTTTTATTTTAAAATATTTGTATTTATGCACCGTAAACGATCAGGGACGGGTTTTGAATGTTGACTCTTTTGTAAAACAATTTAGAATGTAATTATTATGCTTATGTGATTTTGTTATTTATGTATGAGATTTAACTTAAATAAATAAAAAAAATTGTATTCTATTTTTTATATGGCTAGGCAAAGGAATTCAATTTTTAATATGCGATTAGCAAAGTTAATTAAAAATTTAAATTTTATACTGATCATTTAAATTAACATGACAAAATAATAAGTCCAACTGTTAAAGTACTATGTACCTTTTAACTAGTACCTAGTAACTTAATAATGAAGGAAAATAAAATTTCAAAGTCTGTTATAATTTCATTAGATACTAACACTTTGTCCTCAAAATGTTTTAGTATATACTGTTTAGTGCCAAAATGAAATTATTTAGGGTAAATTCTCATCTCCGCTTCATAATATGAATATTTCTAACATTAGTAAGCACTAAATGAGACAATGATAGTTATTTTAATAGAAATTATGTTCATTTCATTGCTGTCTCGCCTTTTGGTGATAAAATGGCTAATTTTATAATTTGCATATCATAGATAAATTCAAATGACTCATCATCATCCGAGCGTTTTTTCCCGTTTGCATCCTCAGCAATAGGAAATGCTTCAGATCCCGGGGTCCGCTACCTAACCAAGGAGTTTTGACGAGGTTACTGGTTTAGACGCAGAGCGACTGCCGTCAGACCTCCGCAACCCAAAGGGTAAACCAGAATCAATCCTTGAGTAGTTTGATGATCAAACGCTAGATGACGTTCGGGACAAACAGTTTATACGTGCCTTTCGAAACACGGAATCATCTTTTTTTTTCGGATAATCAGGTTTATTTTTATTATTTAGTTTATTTATTCATAGGTGATATGTTTAGTTATTTATAGGTGAATCTCTAATATCAGATAAATTCAAATGACTATATAATCTTTATTCTTTCAATGCACTTTTTTTCACGCAATCTAGTATTTAATATTTAATATGTAATTTTCTTTATTTATTCAAAACTAGCTGATGTCGGCGACTTCGTTCACGTGGACAAAAATGCTCATTTCTTCGACCAGATTTGGGTTAGTTACAGTTAAATAAAGTTTATTTGGTGCACTCATATTATAAAGAGCACCTTTAAGAAGGTTACTGTAAACGCTTGTAAAGTGAAACATACAAACATACTATGACGTCTTTATCCCTAATGGGGCAGACAGAGCATTTTGGGTCTTGCGGTTCTATGCAGAGCCCAGGGCCGCAAGACCCAAAAGCCACTTTTAGCGTCATGGTGGGCGAGAAGATGGAAAATCAATCAATACAGTGATGGGTTGCCTTGCTAGCCGCATCGCCTGTTAACATGATTTGCATTTTTGCCCATACCTCGATCAGCTTTTACGATCTGCGTGGGAAGAGAAGCAGCTGGTACATTCTAAGTTTTTTTTTTTATTTCTTCCAGACCAGCATGGGAGAAATAAAAAAAGTAAAGTGAAAAGCTGCAATTTTCTTAAAACACAACAAGTTCTTTTCCTAGAATAAGGTTGTCTTACTTTTATTTTTTGGTAAAAAGGCTGCAGTATACTTTTAAATACACTTCTCTCATCTTAGTGCATTACCGGTTGAAGCCCTAGCTCTGCTGCTTTGGAGCCCTGGGGCTAGTTCTAAACACGCGAGTCAGCAAAACAAATAACCGACCTCGCGCAATGTAGGGTTCCTTAATCGTGAATGCCAACTTTAAGTTCACGGGGCTAAAAACGTATTTTCTATGGAATTACGAAATTTTACATTTCCGAGTACATTTTAGAAGTTGGTTGACTATAACTCTTTAATTTGTAAACTCTACTTATCTCTGATAGTTTTCCTTCGTTAAATATAATATTGCTGTAATTTTTTTCACGTGTCTATATATAACCGTTTAGTAGATAGAGATTTAGTAGATAAAATTTGCACTATAAAAGCAAATGTTTTAGAAACGGATTCCTAAATCAAAAAATGGTGTGCAGAAAGTCTCAATATTTTGTAAAACATATTCAAAGATGGTTAGTCCAATAAAAAAATTGATCCCACTTTACATATTTTTAATTTTTAGGGTTCCGTAGCCAAATGGCAAAAACGGAACCCTTATAGATTCGTCATGTCTGTCTGTCTGTCTGTCCGTCCGTATGTCACAGCCACTTTTTTCAGAAACTTTAAGACCTATACTGTTGAAACTAGGTAAGTAGACGTATTATGTGAACCGCATTAAGATTTTGACACAAAAATAGAAAAAAAACAATAAATTTTGGGGGTTCCCCATACTTAGAACTGAATCTCAAAAATGTATTGTTCATCAAACCCATACGTGGTGGGTATCTATGGATAGGTCTTCAAAAATGATATTGAGGTTTCTAATATCATTTTTTTCTAAACCGAATACTTTGCGCGAGAGACACTTCCAAAGTGGAAAAAAGTGTGTGTGTGTGTGTCCCCCCCCGTAACTGCTAAAATAAGAAAATGATAAAACTAAAAAAAATATATGATGTTAATTACCATGAAAACTACCAGCGAAAATTGGTTTGAACAAAATCTAGTAAGTAGTTTTCTTTTTATATGTCATAAATCATAAACGGCAATTTACCATTCATTCAATCAACTCATATATAAAAATTAAAAAAAACATACTACAAGACTTTTATATTATGTTAGTTGCTACTACGGAACCCTTCGTGGGCGAGTCCGACTCGCACTTGGCCGCTTATTTTACATGACGCTACCCAAAATCAGTTTTTTATGATTTTATTTTACCCCTTTGTCAGCATGATTAATATATACCCATGCTAAATTACAAATTTCTAGTACTTTATAGTAGCTGAATAAACCCGCAGACAAACAGACAGACATTTGGTGAAACTATAGGTCTTTGTTTGCTACGGAACTCTACGGAAAAAGTGTAGTTATGCGAGACACGCTCACGTTGAAGTCACGAAATGCTAATTTACCTACCTTAAAAATCGACAATGTAGATGTAGTGCAGCCAAAATTGTTCTTTGTCGCAATTTTTTTTAAATGGTTTATAATAAATTTTAAAATAAAAGCTTTATGTATGACGTATAACGGGATCTTACATGACAACCGAGACAAAGGTTTGTGTTTAGTGCTGGCAACGAATGATCTGCTCAAAGTCAAAGTCAAAGTAAAAAAGAAACATTCAATGTAATTCAAACTTATCTCTAAGAAGGTAATGTTTATTTAAAATAATAGTACCGGGGCGACTAAGCTTTGCTCGGTTACATCTCAAACATTAACTAATTCTTTTTTAACTTGTCTAAAAACAATGCAAAATAAAAAAAATATATAAACTTAAACATAAAAAAAAACAAAAGTAAGTCACCGAGTGGGATTCGAACCCGTAACACTCTTTCTAGCGGTCGCTATCAGGAACCACTGAGCTAAATCAACGCGGTCGCGGCGCGACGAAATTAGCGACCATATTCTGCATGGAAAGAAAAACGCATGAAAACTCGAAAACACGCGTTTTCCCAAACATGAAACTAATCTAGATCGATTGTTTACCCCCGAAAACCCCCATATACAAATTTTCTGCGAAATCGTTAGAGCCGTTTTCGAGATCACAGAAATTTATAAATAAATATATATATATATATATATATATATATATATATACATACAAGAATTGCTCGTTTAAAGGTATAAGATAATAGTGAAAAAGCTACAACCTACTAGCGTCTCGAAACAACCACTGCTGATGGGCTATGTTATATGCGACTCGTAGCAGATCCTTCGAGTAAGGCGATTCAAAATGAGGCACAATAGAATTTTACTTGAATATCATTCAATGTAGAAATTCTTCATTTAGCATTTATGTATGACTCCTGGATCAGCTTTCCTGCTTTAGATCGTTCGGGGTTACGAGACCAGTGGTAAGATGTCAAGCAATAAGGGTAAAATAAGGGTATAACCTTATGCCGTGGTACATTACATTCATCATCATCATAATCCCAGCCCTTCTTTCGTTCACTACTGAGGATACGCCACTCTTTATCTACGTCATCTATCTTATCACCCGGCTCTTAATATTTTTTGAAATCTATATTAACACACAGTGTTCAGTTAGACAGTCCGTAAGCATGCCAGCTACCCTCATACATTATAGTTAGCCAAAGTCCCTTGGGGCATCAGTTGATAATTAACCATATCCATGCACAAATCGCCAGTAATCGACTAGGGAGCTCGCTGATCGCATAAGCCTGTCAGAATTGATATAAATGATGCTTTACAGTAGAAATATCCAGTAAATAGCTATACTTGAAATCCTTGCTTTGCGTTGCGTCCTGATTGGTTTTACTGTCTTTGAAGTCTTTCTGAAATAATAGGTAAGTAAGTATCTTTATTTCTATTTCAACTTTCCGCTACGTGAATAGCAAAGACACTTTGTTTTTAAAGTGTAAAACTGTTATAAAGGAAGACTTTTTTAGAAGATTTAAAAGGTATATTTTTTACAACGTTACAGCAAATTTAGAGCATGAAACTGATTACATCGACCAAGAAAAAGATGGCTGGAAATGAAAAAATATATTATGACCTCGTGATAAAATGAACATGTGCATTTATTGAGTTTAAGTAGTCAGTATAGTTTGTTTTTGTTTTCTTGCTGTAAAAGTTTGCACAATACAAAAAAACGGTACGTAGAGTACTATTTTTATTTTACAAAAGCTATAATTACACTTACCACGTTTCCAAATGAACTTTGTTACTGATTCATTTTTTGTTTTATAATAGGTAATGATTGTGCAGAATGTTGTAGTCGAACGGTGTATTTAACCAAAATTAAATCAAAACATGATTAAATTTTAGTTAAATACATCGTTCGATTTTTGCGAAAAAAGAAATAGATAATTCGACTGGTGATTGCTCATAAACAGTAAGTGCTTATAAGTAATAGTACCTGGGTGACCGAGCTTTGCTCGGTTACATCTCAAACATTAATTACATTTTTTTTAACTTGTCTAAAACAATACAAAATAAAAAAATAATAAAAAATTGAACATAAAAAATAACAAAAGTAAGCCACCGAGTGGGATTCGAACCCGTGACACTCTTTCTAGCGGTCTGCATCCTTAACCGCTAAGCCAAACAGATGGCGGCCGGCGCGAAGAAATTAGCGACCATATTCTGCGTGGAAAGAAAAACGCATGAAAACTCGAAAATACGCGTTTTCCCAAACATGAGACTAACCTAGATCGATTGTTTACCCCCAAAAACCCCCATTTACCAATTTTCAGCGAAATCGTTAGAGCCGTTTTCGAGATCACAGAAATTTATAAATATATAAATAAATATACAAGAATTGCTCGTTTAAAGGTATTAGATAGATTAGATTAGATTAAAAGGAGTTTAGTTAGATATAGTACATTTTTAGTCACTGAAACTGTAAGCTTCTAATTTTTGCTACTTCATTCGCTATAATATTCTATAATAATGCACGGAGGATTCTGTTTAAAATAAAATTTAATCCGATGCGTGACCAAACGACGCGACGGTCGCATCAAATCACACTATCGCTGCCCACAGTGTGTGCTAGCTCCCATCTTTTTGGTTTGCAGCTCTTGCGGTGTATATTTCAGGATAGCCGGCTACGATCATAAATATGACCACTGCGGCGCTGCCAAACGCAAAGTTTAAACCACCCTTTATAAATGACTTGCCAGCTCTGAGGTTTTTCGGAATACCACGGAAAATACGGCGCTAAAATTTTGACAAACTTATCTTTGGGCGGTTGCGTGGTCGTTTTACCTAACTGCTGCCAAAGGAGTGTTCTGTAACAATTTTTTTATTTTTATTTGTTTATTTAATTTATTGCCCTTTAAATCTTAAGATTATAGTACAAGATTATAGTTGTACCTTACAACTTAATGCTAAGCATTGTAGCAGAAAAGTTGGCAGATGGGGTGCAAATTTATTAGATAAGTATATCGAAGGAAATAAATTAGGGTGTATTTAATTACATAAAGTATACATGGACAAATATATTGATGAAAATATTATCTTATTACACTCTTTTAACCGACTTTCAAAAAGGAGGACGTTATCATATCGTCGCGATCTTTTATTTTTTATTTATATTCACGCCTGGACCAATTTGGAATTTTTTTGTTTGAATGTCTATGGGACTGCCTGACCAGTACATCCTACCTACATGTCAGGTGCCATTGAAATTTTATCAATATCGTTTGTGTAGTTTGAGGGTGAATTCGGTTTTTAGTTTGGCAAATTATAGGACTGCTTCTGTTCTAGCTAAGCTTCTTCTATTTAGTTCACGATACAAAGACTGTACGAGATTGTGACCTAAATGTGCACAAATATGTACATTTAGTTTACGATGCAGAAGCAGTCTTAGTAGGTTGGTTTACATATAATGTTCGACATTACACGTTAAGAGTCCCCCGACCCTAGACTTCTCCATACAAACGTAGTCTACGTTTAATTTTGAAACCACATGTCAGATTCCGGTAAAAATTGGTAATTGTAAAGAAATTGCAATTATCTAGGGTTATAACTAGTTTCCTATGGTAAAATTATGAACTGGAAAGAAAATATAACGATTTAGAAGTTTCCCATACTAATGGTCAAAAATGATATAAAACACTATATTCTATTTAAATCGGACATGTCGTTTTGAAATAAAACGTAGACTACGTTTTGTATGGAAAGTTGTATTTTGGTCTAGGGTCGGGGGACCCTTAAATATGTTTTAAAGCAATGTATAAAAACTTTTTTAGCAATACACAATTTAATATACTCGTATTTTTATTTAACGGTTTTATTAAACGGTTTTATTTAGCTTGCCCCGTTTGTTTATTTATTTATTTGTTTGGGTCAAATCTAGTAATTTAAATTACACCCCCTTCCTGTTGACAGGTTGTTCTGAAATTTGGCACACACATTTCATTCTGATGACAATACAATGTTATATATTTTGTATCATTTTAAATCCAAGATGGCCGCCAGTACGAAATGGCGGATTACATTATCTTTCACAACTACCTCAATATGGGTATCAAATGAAAGGGCTTAGATAGAAGAATAAAGTTCGCTATTTAAAAAAACAAAAAATTAAATATGGCCGCCCACAAAATGGCGGAAAGTATCAATATGGGTACCAAATGTAAGAGCTTTGATACAAGCATGAATGTCCCATGTCGAGGACTGTGTGGCGTTAGGGTGGCTAAGATCAAAGAATTAAATAGAATGGGAAGTATAATTTAACAAAAGAATGAAAAACTAAAAACTTGAAAATAAAACCGTTTAACTTAAAAAAATTTTTTACTTATTTTATTTTCAAGATTTTAGTTTTTCATTCTTTTGTTAAATTATACTTCCCATTCTATTTAATTCTTTGATCTTAGCCACCCTAACGCCACACAGTCCTCGACATGGGACATTCATGCTTGTATCAAAGCTCTTACATTTGGTACCCATATTGATACTTTCCGCCATTTTGTGGGCGGCCATATTTAATTTTTTGTTTTTTTAAATAGCGAACTTTATTCTTCTATCTAAGCCCTTTCATTTGATACCCATATTGAGGTAGTTGTGAAAGATAATGTAATCCGCCATTTCGTACTGGCGGCCATCTTGGATTTAAAATGATACAAAATATATAACATTGTATTGTCATCAGAATGAAATGTGTGTGCCAAATTTCAGAACAACCTGTCAACAGGAAGGGGGTGTAATTTAAATTACTAGATTTGACCCAAACAAATAAATAAATAAACAAACGGGGCAAGCTAAATAAAACCGTTTAATAAAACCGTTAAATAAAAATATATTAAATTGTGTATTGCTAAAAAAGTTTTTATACATTGCTTTGAAACATATTTAAGGGTCCCCCGACCCTAGACCAAAATACAACTTTCCATACAAAACGTAGTCTACGTTTTATTTCAAAACGACATGTCCGATTTAAATAGAATATAGTGTTTTATATCATTTTTGACCATTAGTATGGGAAACTTCTAAATCGTTATATTTTCTTTCCAGTTCATAATTTTACCATAGGAAACTAGTTATAACCCTAGATAATTGCAATTTCTTTACAATTACCAATTTTTACCGGAATCTGACATGTGGTTTCAAAATTAAACGTAGACTACGTTTGTATGGAGAAGTCTAGGGTCGGGGGACTCTTAACGTGTAATGTCGAACATTATATGTAAACCAACCTACTAAGACTGCTTCTGCATCGTAAACTAAATGTACATATTTGTGCACATTTAGGTCACAATCTCGTACAGTCTTTGTATCGTGAACTAAATAGAAGAAGCTTAGCTAGAACAGAAGCAGTCCTATAATTTGCCAAACTAAAAACCGAATTCACCCTCAAACTACACAAACGATATTGATAAAATTTCAATGGCACCTGACATGTAGGTAGGATGTACTGGTCAGGCAGTCCCATAGACATTCAAACAAAAAAATTCCAAATTGGTCCAGGCGTGAATATAAATAAAAAATAAAAGATCGCGACGATATGATAACGTCCTCCTTTTTGAAAGTCGGTTAAAAGAGTGTAATAAGATAATATTTTCATCAATATATTTGTCCATGTATACTTTATGTAATTAAATACACCCTAATTTATTTCCTTCGATATACTTATCTAATAAATTTGCACCCCATCTGCCAACTTTTCTGCTACAATGCTTAGCATTAAGTTGTAAGGTACAACTATAATCTTGTACTATAATCTTAAGATTTAAAGGGCAATAAATTAAATAAACAAATAAAAATAAAAAAATTGTTACAGAACACTCCTTTGGCAGCAGTTAGGTAAAACGACCACGCAACCGCCCAAAGATAAGTTTGTCAAAATTTTAGCGCCGTATTTTCCGTGGTATTCCGAAAAACCTCAGAGCTGGCAAGTCATTTATAAAGGGTGGTTTAAACTTTGCGTTTGGCAGCGCCGCAGTGGTCATATTTATGATCGTAGCCGGCTATCCTGAAATATACACCGCAAGAGCTGCAAACCAAAAAGATGGGAGCTAGCACACACTGTGGGCAGCGATAGTGTGATTTGATGCGACCGTCGCGTCGTTTGGTCACGCATCGGATTAAATTTTATTTTAAACAGAATCCTCCGTGCATTATTATAGAATATTATAGCGAATGAAGTAGCAAAAATTAGAAGCTTACAGTTTCAGTGACTAAAAATGTACTATATCTAACTAAACTCCTTTTAATCTAATCTAATCTATCTAATACCTTTAAACGAGCAATTCTTGTATATTTATTTATATATTTATAAATTTCTGTGATCTCGAAAACGGCTCTAACGATTTCGCTGAAAATTGGTAAATGGGGGTTTTTGGGGGTAAACAATCGATCTAGGTTAGTCTCATGTTTGGGAAAACGCGTATTTTCGAGTTTTCATGCGTTTTTCTTTCCACGCAGAATATGGTCGCTAATTTCTTCGCGCCGGCCGCCATCTGTTTGGCTTAGCGGTTAAGGATGCAGACCGCTAGAAAGAGTGTCACGGGTTCGAATCCCACTCGGTGGCTTACTTTTGTTATTTTTTATGTTCAATTTTTTATTATTTTTTTATTTTGTATTGTTTTAGACAAGTTAAAAAAAATGTAATTAATGTTTGAGATGTAACCGAGCAAAGCTCGGTCACCCAGGTACTATTACTTATAAGCACTTACTGTTTATGAGCAATCACCAGTCGAATTATCTATTTCTTTTTTCGCAAAAATCGAACGATGTATTTAACTAAAATTTAATCATGTTTTGATTTAATTTTGGTTAAATACACCGTTCGACTACAACATTCTGCACAATCATTACCTATTATAAAACAAAAAATGAATCAGTAACAAAGTTCATTTGGAAACGTGGTAAGTGTAATTATAGCTTTTGTAAAATAAAAATAGTACTCTACGTACCGTTTTTTTGTATTGTGCAAACTTTTACAGCAAGAAAACAAAAACAAACTATACTGACTACTTAAACTCAATAAATGCACATGTTCATTTTATCACGAGGTCATAATATATTTTTTCATTTCCAGCCATCTTTTTCTTGGTCGATGTAATCAGTTTCATGCTCTAAATTTGCTGTAACGTTGTAAAAAATATACCTTTTAAATCTTCTAAAAAAGTCTTCCTTTATAACAGTTTTACACTTTAAAAACAAAGTGTCTTTGCTATTCACGTAGCGGAAAGTTGAAATAGAAATAAAGATACTTACTTACCTATTATTTCAGAAAGACTTCAAAGACAGTAAAACCAATCAGGACGCAACGCAAAGCAAGGATTTCAAGTATAGCTATTTACTGGATATTTCTACTGTAAAGCATCATTTATATCAATTCTGACAGGCTTATGCGATCAGCGAGCTCCCTAGTCGATTACTGGCGATTTGTGCATGGATATGGTTAATTATCAACTGATGCCCCAAGGGACTTTGGCTAACTATAATGTATGAGGGTAGCTGGCATGCTTACGGACTGTCTAACTGAACACTGTGTGTTAATATAGATTTCAAAAAATATTAAGAGCCGGGTGATAAGATAGATGACGTAGATAAAGAGTGGCGTATCCTCAGTAGTGAACGAAAGAAGGGCTGGGATTATGATGATGATGAATGTAATGTACCACGGCATAAGGTTATACCCTTATTTTACCCTTATTGCTTGACATCTTACCACTGGTCTCGTAACCCCGAACGATCTAAAGCAGGAAAGCTGATCCAGGAGTCATACATAAATGCTAAATGAAGAATTTCTACATTGAATGATATTCAAGTAAAATTCTATTGTGCCTCATTTTGAATCGCCTTACTCGAAGGATCTGCTACGAGTCGCATATAACATAGCCCATCAGCAGTGGTTGTTTCGAGACGCTAGTAGGTTGTAGCTTTTTCACTATTATCTTATACCTTTAAACGAGCAATTCTTGTATGTATATATATATATATATATATATATATATTTATTTATAAATTTCTGTGATCTCGAAAACGGCTCTAACGATTTCGCAGAAAATTTGTATATGGGGGTTTTCGGGGGTAAACAATCGATCTAGATTAGTTTCATGTTTGGGAAAATGCGTGTTTTCGAGTTTTCATGCGTTTTTAAAATGGCGGATTACATTATCTTTCACAACTACCTCAATATGGGTATCAAATGAAAGGGCTTAGATAGAAGAATAAAGTTCGCTATTTAAAAAAACAAAAAATTAAATATGGCCGCCCACAAAATGGCGGAAAGTATCAATATGGGTACCAAATGTAAGAGCTTTGATACAAGCATGAATGTCCCATGTCGAGGACTGTGTGGCGTTAGGGTGGCTAAGATCAAAGAATTAAATAGAATGGGAAGTATAATTTAACAAAAGAATGAAAAACTAAAAACTTGAAAATAAAATAAGTAAAAAATTTTTTTAAGTTAAACGGTTTTATTTCAAAGTAAGACAATAATGATGTACTAAAAGCTAGAAAATAATTCGGTAGGTCCTAGCTACCACTCATCACACCACTCTTGTCATCAATCTAGGGCATTAATCAGACAAAAAAAAATCGTTGGGCGTAATGTAACCTGAGAAAATATGTAAGTTAATAGCATTGATATGTATAACGATTGACTTGATAGAAATACCACGCGCCCAACGATTTTATTTTTTTGTCTGATTAATGCCCTAGATTGATGACGAGAGTGGTGTGATGAGTGGTAGCTAGGACCTACCGAATTATTTTCTAGCTTTTAGTACATCATTATTCTTTTGTTAAATTATACTTCTCATTCTATTACTTATTTTATTATAAAACCTATCTGCCACGATCACGCAGCTATCTTGAGAAATCCCGGCCTAAGGCGTTTCTTGGCTCCTTGGGCGCAATTCTGCTGAGGACGACAATATCGGAGGTCTAATGTGGGTAATCCAAATAAAACCGGTCCGATATAGCAAAACTTCCGTCGCAGTGACTTGCAAGTGTTTTAGGAATCACTGTTAAATAGGAACGCATTTAAAGTATTTTTACTGCTAGTATTTTTTGACCCTCCTTATACAACAGATGCATACATACATAATATCACGCCTGTTTTCCATAGGGGTAGGCAAATACTAATGGACCTCGACTTGACGATCCTGACAAACCTCTTTTGCTTCATCTAAACTTATTAATCTCTTGATGCATGCACTTCGGTTACGGGTACTTTTTACCTCTCCTTTGCATAAAATACTCCTATGCTAAATCTTCTTGCTTCACTTACTGGTATACTTACCTAAAGCACAGAGTATACTAGCCTATAGTAACCGAAACTGAGCTCCCTTACTAGGCCGCAACTCAGAATACGTAATAGTACAAGGCCGCAGGTCAAAACGCTCCCACCCCAAAGGATGAGCTATTTCTTTCGTTTATTTTTTTCGTTATCCAGATATCTGTGTTTTTTATTCAAAAAGTAAACTATTTATTAATCTAAAAGATCTAATAAATACCTATGTGTATTAAAAGAACATGTACGTAATTGAAATTAGCAACCCTAATATATGATATGTATGTATAAGCCTGATTTTCAAGTCTTTGTCGATAATAGAATCCCAGTTGAGTGACCTCGTTAGAGACAAAGCGAACGTGTACGTACTTCGAAGTGTTGAACTGATAGATGGAATACTTCTTAATCTCAATCACTCACTTCACTTATTTGTACGCTTTGTGAGTGATCTTTAATCGGTTGAATACGTTGAATGCGAACACAATGGCAGTAACTAGAATTGAAGTACGAGTTGTTGAAAGTTAATCATATTGCTTTATAAATACACGAGTAAGATGGTGTGGTGTGAGGAGAGGTGGTGGCTTGGTAAGTAAAATTGTTATCATTATAGCGGGGTCGTAGTGACGAAGGACTCTTCATACAAACAACGAGCCACTATTAATATTGTATATTTAGTAACAATGTTATATACATAAAACACAAGTAATATTTTCCAGCACAATGCGCGAGATGTTATTTATAATAATTATTTATGTAGTTGTGATTCGCAAGCTTCGTAGGCAGCCGCAGAGAAGATCAAGAAGTCTGTCGTAGAACGTCACTTTGTTTCTTCTTGTCACCGGGCGAAACTTCTTGTAGGTGGCCAGTGATTTCATAGCGAGCGGCTAGGCGCGCAAGAAGGTAAGTGTTTATGTCTGACTGTTGTGTTTATTTTGTATGTGTAGTGGGATGTGTGATATACTAAATATATATGTAGGTATAGTAATATAGTAATTATATATAAATATTTTTATGATTATGTGGACACGCCACATCACTCCCCCCCTGAGGCCGTCCTAGGACGGACGATAGTGGGCCGGAGGCTTAACAATTCTTCCGGACCGTGTCCGGTGATAGTTACTTTCAGTGTCTTTCTCAGATGAGATCAATATGAACATTTTGAAATCTGGCTTTAGGAAGATTGTATGTACTTAGAGGTGAAGAAGTATGCCGGGTGACTTTTGATGACTGACACGCGTGACATGCCTTTGTCCATTCTCTGCAATCTTTTCTAATTCCAGGCCATACGAAACGTTGGGCGACCAAATTTGCAGAACTTTTAGCGCCAGGATGACTAAACGAGTGAAGGTTCTCGAAAACTTGTCTTCGGAAGTGTTGAGTAACGAAGGGTCTTTCGTTTCCGGTGCTAATGTCACAATAAATGGGCATGTTAGCTCCGTCCAAATTAACTTTCCTGAGTCGAAGCGCTGTAGATGAGTCTTTGAGAAGGTTCTGCAGTTCGGTGTCTGACGACTGAGATTTCGCTAAAGCCGTCAGGTCTATGGGTTGCGTAATTTCCGTTATTCTAGAGAGAGTATCAGCTACCACGTTATCTTTTCCAGATATATGTTGGATATCCGTAGTGAATTGGGCGATATAATCCAAATGCCTAAATTGCCGTGGTGAGCAGTTTTCTTTCTGGGACTTGAATGCGAAACAGATAGGTTTATGATCAGTATAGATCGTGAAGTGTCTGGCTTCTAGCATGTGACGAAAATGTTTGATGGCTTCGTAGATGGCTAGTAATTCTCGATCGTATGGAGAGTACTTCTGTTGAGATGGGCTCAATTTACGAGAGAAGAAAGCTAACGGTTGCCAATCGCCGTCTTTTAGTTGCTGTAAAGCTGCTCCAATAGCCGTATCTGAAGCATCCGTTACTAGAGCTAATTTAACGCCTAAGTCTGGGTGAGCCAAGAGGGTTGCCTGGCAAAGACTTGTTTTGCACTCTTCAAATGCCTCCAGGAGCTTTCCAGAGATGGTAACGGGAGATGAGCCTTTGACTGAACCTGCCAACAAGGCGTTTAGAGGGGCTTGTATTTTTGCTGCACCTGGGATGAATCGGCGATAATAGTTAATCATCTCGAGAAATCTCCGTAGTTCTTTCACGTTCTTCGGGATTGGGAACTCCTTAATAGCCTGAGTCTTTGTATCGAGGGGCTTAATACCTTTTTCAGAAACATTGTAGCCTAAGAACTTGACTTCAGATGCTCCAAATACACATTTTGAAGTATTAATGACCATTCCAAATTCTTGGAGTTTGGTGAATATCTGCCGTAGGTGTTCCATGTGGCTCTCCTCGTCACGTGAGCAGATTAAAAAATCGTCCAAGTAACAGTAACAAAAATCAAGGCCTCTGGTCATCTCATCGACAAATCTTTGGAATGTTTGACCTGCGTTCCTCAATCCAAAAGTCATGTAATTGAATTCGAACATTCCAAAGGGCGTTGTGATGGCTGTTTTAGGGATATCATCAGGGCAGACTGGTATCTGATTGTAGGCTTTCACTAAATCTATTGTGCTGAAGACCTTACAACCAGAAACATTGTGAGTGAAATCCTGCACATGTCGTATAGGGTATCTGTCTGGAATCGTGCGAGCGTTGAGCATCCTGTAGTCACCGCATGGTCGCCACCCGTTGTCTTTCTTTGGAGCTAGGTGCAGCGGCGAAGCCCAGGGGCTCTCTGATGGACGAGCAGTTCCATTCTTCAACATTGCTTCAAATTCAGCTTTCGCTATTTTTAGTTTGTCCGGTGCCAATCTTCTCGGTGTGCACGAAATTGGCGGTCCTGGCGTTGTCCGGATGTGATGGACTGTTTGGTGCTGTGGTATTCGCTGAGTGCCCGAGGGACGAGTTATTTCCGGGAAATTACTAAGTAGCTTGTGATACTTCGAGTCGCCGTATATGGTTTTCACTGACGAAATGCTAATAGTTGAAGTTGCTAGGGATGCTGCCGTTGACAATGTGGTTTTATTGTCAATTAGACGACGATTACGACAGTCCACCATTAAATTGTAGAAGGAGAGGAAGTCGACTCCTATAATCGGTTTAGTGACGTCTGCCACTATGAATCGCCACGGAAAATCGCGTCGAAGACCGAGGTTTAAGTCCAGATGGATAATGCCATAAGTCTGGATAGGCGTCCCGTTTGCAGCAAAAAGTCCATATGAGGTTGGTTCTCGCCATTGATTAACTGCTGTACGAGGGAAGACACAGAGGTCGCTGCCTGTATCAACTAAGAACTGCATTTTGGTCCGTCTGTCCATTACAAACAAGCGACTGTACGACGTGGGGCAGTCATCTGTCGCCATTAACGACCGCCCTTGCAGTTTTCCGACTTATCATAGTCACACGGCTGCTGACATGACTTAGCGTTCTCACGGTATTTGTAATGGTAAAAACAAATTGGGTACCTTCTATAATTTGACTGCGATCGTAGTCCACGTTGGTTATTATCAGTCCTGGAAGTCGACCTAGACCTGGAAGTTGACCTTCTGTCGTTACCGCCTCTAGAGGTAAGTGTTTCTATTTTGCGCGTCAGGTCCTCAATTTGCTGGGCCATTTTGGCTATCATGGGGTCGACTGATGTACTAGTTGCTGCTACCTGAGGCGTCGGTGGTACCAGTTCGTGAACTTTGTCTGCCAAGTCAGCAATAGATGAAAGGGGTGAGTCAGGTTGACATGCGATAACTGTTTGCAAATTCGCTGGCAGGCGGCTGGTCCAAATGGTTCGCAGGAAATCTTCTGGTACGTTGGGACCTGCTAAGCCTTGAAGATGTCGCAAAAATGTGGAAGGGCGACGGTCTCCCAACTCTTCGTGCATGAGGAGCTGTTTGACCTCCTTTTCTCTGGATGCCGACAATCTTTTTATCAACTCTGATTTCAATTTTTCATACTTCCCTTTTGCAGGTGGCGATATTATTATGTCCTTGACTTCGGCTGCATATCGCTGATCTAGTTGGGCGATGACGTAATAGTACTTGGTCTCGTCGTTCTTTATCCCTGAGAGTATGAAGTTACCTTCTATTTGAGCGAACCAAACGCTGGGCTCTTCCGCCCAAAACGGTGGTAATCGCACGCCTACTCTAAAAATATCGGATGGTGTAAACGATCCTTTTCCTACGTCGATCTCATCGCCGGACGCTTCGCTTCCATTTGCGGTTTCCATTGTTTTTCAATAAAATAAATCTGCCTTACTTGCTTATAAACTGGAATCCAGTATATGCCGGGGGTGTGTTCACTCTTTCGGGGTCACCAGTATAGCGGGGTCGTAGTGACGAAGGACTCTTCATACAAACAACGAGCCACTATTAATATTGTATATTTAGTAACAATGTTATATACATAAAACACAAGTAATATTTTCCAGCACAATGCGCGAGATGTTATTTATAATAATTATTTATGTAGTTGTGATTCGCAAGCTTCGTAGGCAGCCGCAGAGAAGATCAAGAAGTCTGTCGTAGAACGTCACTTTGTTTCTTCTTGTCACCGGGCGAAACTTCTTGTAGGTGGCCAGTGATTTCATAGCGAGCGGCTAGGCGCGCAAGAAGGTAAGTGTTTATGTCTGACTGTTGTGTTTATTTTGTATGTGTAGTGGGATGTGTGATATACTAAATATATATGTAGGTATAGTAATATAGTAATTATATATAAATATTTTTATGATTATGTGGACACGCCACATCACTCCCCCCCCACGCATCGCACATCATCAAACGAAAAGGTTTATAGTTTTATTTCAATTGACCGAGCGAGCGAAGCGAGTGCATCATACTAGTTTTAAGATTTGCCAAAAATGCTTTTGTCCGGCTGTCCGGCGGTCCGGCTGTCCGGCTGTTCTCGCCTACAGGATTTGAGAAGGTTTGAGAATTATATAGGTTTCTTTTTTAATTCAGTTTTTCGATGTTTTTCTAAATAGCGAAAAAAATTAAAAAATCATGTATAACTTTTTTGTTACCCTTATTAAGACGCAACTTTTTTATCCGATAAAATTCAACGGGTGGGTGGGACTCGTGAGGTATACATCTCATAGAGCAACTAGTTTTATAGTCTATATTTGTAAATCGACAATAAATCTTAATATTTACAGTAGGAGGGAATAAGCAAATGATTTATTGTATATTTTACTTACCACGGAGCTTCTGGTCGCATTGTCCGGTACGGGCTGCGGTCACTGCCGGTTGTTCAAACAATACGAATACGAATCGATTCACTCCAAATAATAATTTTATCCGTGCCCATAGTATAAGTAAGTAACAGCGTTCTTTGTATCAGAATTCGAGGTTGGTCAAATCACAATCCTTGATTTTTTTTTAGTGTGTGTACATTGAACATATTTCTAAAAAATATTTGTGGCGATGGAGACAACGATAGAATAAGAATTTATATAAAACTGTATGTCTGTGATTCTTTGTGAAAAGTTATTTCCAGTCTGTCATGATGTTGCAGGCTGGAATCACCTGATTATCCGAAAAGAAAGATAATTCCGTGTTTCGGAAGGTAGGTGCGTATAAACTGTGGGTCCCGAACGCCATCTAGCGTTTGCTCAATCCTATCCAAGGACTGGTTCTGGTCTGCCCATTGGGTTGCGGAGGTCCGACGGCAGTCGCTCTGTGTAAAAACCAGCAACCTTGCCAAATCACCTTAGTAAGGTAGCGGGCCTCGGGCTCTGAAGCGTTACCACTGAAGATGGAACCGGGAATCCGCTCGGATGATGATTGAATGCGTAGGGAAGACAAAAATCTAGTACGATTAAAACGATTTGGTTGTGGTTTTACGACTGTTGCCTGTCTGACGTCAACCCTTCTCAAGAAATAGACGTGATTAGAATTATTTTGGATGTATAAAATATTAGAAGTTGGCTATTTACATATTTCATATGTCCATGTATCACTCCAAGTTCGCGGAAGACCTTGAAGAAAATCCCTAATGCAATAAAGGTAACACGTCCATCCCTTAGGAACCCCGACATATCACACTGACACACTGGTGACCCTTCCTCGACAAACTTTTCACAGACAATAAATAAATAATAGATTAAATTTTTATTTATACCTAGAATAGAATACGGGTTAATGATAGCTACTTGTTAACTATCGCTTTGTACTGTATCATTAATAAATTAATGCATACGGGAATTAAAGTAAAACATAAACTTTTCCTTTTTTATATTTTATTACTGCGCTGGGTTACATACATACATTTATATCATCACCAGATCTTTTTACCTCCACTACAGGAGCACGACTCTCTCTGTACTACCAGAGCCATACTTGGCCAGAGTAGCCAGAGGACTTTGGCCTACAAGGCTGGCTAGCCGGGTTGGAGAGGTCTCATTGATGTTCATAACCTTGTATTTCCTGAGTCGATTTTTAACATCATCTACGGGAGGATTGAGTAACCTTATTCTAATCTGCCGGCACCACACGGCAATATTTATATATATAGTTGTTAAGAAACGGACGTTTAATACATATGTATATATATACACAAACATGCAGGAAAAAAAATTACACCTCTAGTGCCTTTATTGGACAGAAAATACCAATGTAGAGAGTACTGGAAGGAACGAAGCGAGGTCTTTGCCCAGCAATGGTACATACATGGCTAGAAAAAAAGTGCATGTATTGTGTCACCAAATTTTCGCATTTTCGAAACATTTAAAAATCTATTGAGATTTAAGTCTATGCTTTGTTATTATATAAGACTTAGTTGACTCAAACTTGAGCATTCACACAATGTAGTTAATCATTTTAACTTAGGTATGCACGCAAGTAATATAAAACTTCCTTTGTCTTATGCTAATAACGTAATAACCCACACTTTAATTAAGCAAGGAATTTTAATGCAAGTGTAACGTACGTACAGACCTCGAGGCGCAATCTCAGCTTTGCATTTGTGTGAATGCATACAGATAGTGTACTTAGGTGAAACACCAACCTGAGGCAATGCACGACCCGCGAGTGCCTTAAATCGATTTATACTGATTTTTGAAACTCGGCCTGAGACACGGCACGACCTTTGCGCGTCATCTACCTGCTGCGCACTTATATCTATTTTCTTATCAGGGTAAATGTGTAAAATTTATGATTATATGCGTATCTTTAACTGAAATGAAAGTGATCAGAAGCATTGGAACTTAAAGCTTCGAAATAAAAAATAGACTTGAATGTAGTAACGTAATCATATGTCCTAAACCTTCATTTTAATAAGTGCTAATTTCTAGCAATCAGAATCAGCTACGGAACTGAAATCAATAAGAAAGGCTTTTCTTATTTTTAGTCTCGAATTTAAGGAATGAAATATAGAGGCGCCTTCAAAGAACAAGAGGCGCATTTAAATTTAGTGCTTCCACGAAAAATAAAAGATTCCAAATTGATTAATGGAGTATTTTATTAACGGTTAAGCGCTCTTACAGATCAGCGACAGTATGTCGGCGACGGTCGCCGACCTGTGTCGCTAGAATACTAGTCTGTAATACCGCATTTACACATTCGTGTTCTATATTCGCCTCGTCTTGCCTCAATGTGTTAATGCGGTACGAAGACGCGAATCGCGAGGCGAATAGCGTCCTCACTGTTTACATATGCGTGTTCGTTATTCGCCTCGCGATTCGCGCGAATGTGTAAATGCGGCATGTAATTTCTCCTTAGGGCTAAGGAGAAAAATTACGGCAAATTGGCAAAATGTACTGGTACATACCAATGAGACCAATTCATCTCGAAATGCCGCATTTACACATTTGTGCGAATCACGAGGCGAATAACGAACACGCATATATAGACAATGCAGTACACGAATGTTTCATGGAATATTTCGTCGAATGACGAGGCGAATGGCGAACACGCAAGTGTAAATGCTTTAACAGATTTCGTGCCTTACACCACGACCATCAAGCACATTGGGAATTAATCTACGGAAATGTAACAATGTCGTTCTGATTTTTTTTTAAAGTTAGGCTACCGTGCCAAGCCCTTAACCCGATCGTCTTTGTCAAATGGTAGCAGACTAAATTTCCCAAAGCATGTTTTCTCAAATTTTAGATATCACTCTTCGTTTTCAAAAAGTGGAAGAAATTGTTACTTTTTTCCTATTTCTGCCATAAATTCTTTTTGCTCGTTACAACTCATTGAATACGTATCTTTTGAGCTTTTTCTGAATTCAGTTACAATTTTGGTATACTTAAATAACAACAATATATAATGAGGTAAAAGGGGCGGCCTTATCGCCGAAGCAATCTCTTACAGGCAATCAAAAAGACCCATTGTTTACCTCAGAATACAGATATACAGATACATTTTCACGTCTATATCCATGACGGGGCAGACAGAGCCCAGGCCCATTAGACCCAAAGGCCACGCTTAGCATGATGGTGGGCATTAAGATGGAAAAGGAATAAAAATAATGATGGGTTGCTAGTTGCTAGGCGCATCGCCTATTTCTATGATTTAAATCTTGCCCATCTTAGAAACAACTACATAAAACATGGAAAATAGTGTTTTATTCTAAGCAAACCAGTAGCTAAAAGTAAGTACTTTATACATTTCCATTCAACTAGTGGGTACTATCGATAATTCCGAGTCGTATTGGAGCGCTCGGCAAATATTTACGCCGCACTGCCACCGCCAGTGAAGTTATTTCAAACTTAGCGCATACAAAACTCCATCATGCACCCAATGCACTTATCTGCACTGAATTAATTTGAAGTCTTCCGGCGTTTCTGTCCAGTAATGGTCGTTTCTAAACGCTAGTTGTTTGTAGCTAAAAATAAGCTTGAACAAAAATTACCGTTGAATAGGGCTTTCAAAAATATTGTGAGCTTGCAAACACTATTTCCCCGATTTAAGTGTAAAAGTTAGCAAAGTGCGTGTCGGGCCACGCGAATTGTAGGGTTCCGTAGTTGCGAATGCCGACTTTAAAACTAAAAACGTCTTAAACTAATTTTCTATTGAATTTGTATGAAATTTTCTTTTTCGAGTACATTTCATAAGTTGGTTGCGTATTACTTGTTAAGCTTAGTGTGCCCCCCTCCCCCTCTATCTGTTATATAGACACGTGAAAATTTCACGGCAGTAGTATATATAACAAATTATAAAAAGTAAAACTACCGTAAATAAATAGGGTTAAAACATAAAAATATAGGATATAGATATTGGCATCCAACTTATAAAATGTACTCATAAAAGGAAAATTTCATACAAATTCAATAGAAAATTAGTTTTTTAGACATTTTAAGTCGCTTGATTCCAAACTACGTATTACAATGCGCGTGGCCGATAAGCACTTGGCTATTTATTTTATGTTTCCTTTTACTTACTATTTGAGGTAAGTCAAATTGAAATTGTTTAAATGTTCAGTATTACCAACTTAGTACGAAGTGCTTCAAAGGAAGCTACTTCAATATTCTAGATATGCAATATTACTGCCAGTTCAAAGAGAAATTAAAGCATAACACACCGTAAGCAAAGTTATTTCAAACTTTACCGCTGTCATGCATCCTGTGCACTTATATCTGGTAAATTAAGTAGACGGAATTGAAAGTGCCGGAACTCATTCGTTTTCGAAGGCGGGTAAATTTAACTTAGAATAACTTTGACATAGGGAACGCTTAATATTCTGCTTATCAATAAATATTCATACACACATTCATATAAATGGATTTGGAACATTTATATAGAGCACTGCTTTGTATGGATGTGAAACGATGACCAAAAAGGATAGAGATAGATTAGAAGTATTTGAAATGTGGTGCTGAGGAGAATGAAAAAAAAGTTGGACAGAAAAAATAACAAATGAGAAGGTATTAGATGATGTGAGAGAGAAAAGACAAATACTACAAATTATAGAAAATAGAAGAGGGAAAATGTTCGGTTATCTACAACGTCACGATGCGTCTTTTAAAACAATAATGGAAGGGAAAATAGAAGGAAAAAGAGGAGTAGAAAAACCCAGAAGAAAATGAACCGACCAAATAAAAGAAAAATTAAAAGTGAAAACATATAAGGAAGTTAAGAACTTAACGAAAGAAAGTGAGAAATGGCAAGTACTCCACCGACAAGAACCCAGCTCTTAAATATAAGAATACAAGCACGTCTTTATCCGAGAAGGGGCAGACAGAGCAATTTGGGTCTTGCGGATCTAACCGCAGATAGAGCCTAGGGCTGCAAAACTCCAAGGCCCTTTTAGCTTGATGTGGTCAAGAAGGTGGATGAAAAAATCAAAATAGTGATGGGTTGCTAGAAGCATCGCCTATTCAAATGATTCGCATTTTCGCCCATTCTCACGATCGGCTCTTACTATCTGCGCGAGAAGAGAAGCAGCTGGTACATTCTAAGTTTTTTCTTTCCTCCTAGACCAGCATAGAAGGAATAAATATACATTTACTTTTTATAAAACAAATCTGCCCGCCGTATGTATATGTACTCTTAGATCTTTTAGACTACGCAACCGATTTTGATGCGGTTTTCAACGTTTTTATCAATATGTGTGATTTGAATGAGATTCAAAAGGTAGCTTGGCTGATGTTCATGGCAGTGACGTCACATATCAGTACGTAAGTATAATTTGACAGTTTTTCTTTCAACAAGATTTGTAAGTCACTGAAAACTTACTCGCATTTTATTAAATATCAAAAAGTAATATAATAAAATTTTATCAAAAATCAACCGACTTCGTTTCCTTTCAGGAGTTTATATATCTCCAAAGTTCTTCATCATATCTTCACCAAATAAAGATGTAACTAATTTGGTACTAAAGGCTTTCAAATAAAAAAAAGAAATCATCAAAATCGGCTCACAAGTGACGAAGATATTGCGTAACATACATACAAAAAACACTGGTTGACATGATAACCTCCTCCTTATTTGAATTCGGTAAAAAATGGTTAAGTACCTACCGTTCAAGCATTAAGCTTCAGAGCTGTGCTTTAGTTAAAAAAAATCACATCGAACGAAATTTTAAAATCGAATAAAAAGTGCATGTTTGAAAACATTTTCAATTAAAATGTTTTGATTATCTTTGGAATATCCTTTCAAACCTTCGAACCCGTTTGTCGGTCTGACCTGCGGTCCGCGAAGGTCGTGAATTGTAAAAGTTAAGCCTCCAAGTACCCAAAGAAGTTGCAAACATAAAGCAACAACTTGTTAATGAAAACCGCTCGCCTCTTCAAATACTCCGATAATATTTTGTTAAGGAATTAATTTTTCGTTCAACGAAATTATGTTTATCGTAGCGGAGAAATTATTATACGCTTCTGTATAGTGATTCTTTTAAATAACATGAATAACTTATGGTTATTTTTAGTTACTACATTTTACTTCTAGTGTAGGAAACCTGGGAGGTTACTGCAAAAGTGGTACGCAAGACACGTTACTGCGTATCCACGTTTCAGTGTCGAGCTACATTGGGCATTGATTGATAAAGTCTAATTTGGTTTGGCATAGAAATGGAACGCCTGTATCGGAAGACTGTCGTATTATTATATGGAGTAACCCTACTGCGCACAAAGTTTACTACATAGATACCCAAAAACAATGCTTTACATATTTACAGTGTAAGAATAGGAGAAGCAATGGCAATTGTATCCAATATCTCCGCCAAACATTTCCATTGTAGTTTTGGGAATAAGAAATAATAAGAAATACAATGCCGTGTGGTTTCCGGGTGCCGTGTGGTTTCCGGCAGAGTAGATCGCTCCAAGTCCTCCGGTGGATGTCGTAAACAAAGCGTATAAACATCAATGAGATCTCTCCAACCCGTCTGGCCAGCGTGGTGAGTGTAGGCCAAGTCCTCTGGCTGCTCTGGCCAGTATAGTTCTGGCAGCACAGAGAGGGTCGTGCTCCTGTAGTGGAGACAAATAGATCTGATGATGATGATGATGAAGAAATACAATACCTAAGTAAGATGTCAATTGTATATTTAGTGACATTTTCAATTCAAAATTCATAATTGAACTTTTTATTTAACTAGTTAAGTTAAGTTAACTTTTTAAGTAACTATTTATGTCACTAGACTTTTACACTTTTACAGGCACCTTTACACGTCAATAAGTATAATTAACATTACGTGTAGTGTTTAATTTATTTTTTAAAGAAACGCTACCGATACCTACTCTTCGCAATGATCACTGCTGGAATATCCAAAAAAATCATTTTTACAGTATTGGTCTCTTAATTGCCAGAAGGGCTTTGACATATTATAATTATAACTTTTAATCATCATCATTATTTCGCATAAAGTTCACTGATGGACAAAGGCCTCTCAAGGATTTCCAAAATGACTGATCTAGAGTGGCTTGCATCCAACGCCTTCCAGCGGCATTGGTCAGGTCGTCAGACCACCTTGTGGGTGGGTGTCCTACGCTTCGCTTGCCAGCACGTGGTCGCAATTCGAGAACCTTTTTTGTCCTATCGGTACTTTTTATCGATACTTTTTTTAAAGGAAAAGAAAACAAAACCTTCGCTGATAGAAGTAATTTCGCAAAGTACATAACAGCGGCATATCGGTGCACTTATCTGCAGGGAATTAAGTGGGCGGCATGTCGAGTATTGGAACGCCATTACTTTTCAATTGCTCGGTCGAGGGCGAGGCGGACTACTTAGTTCAGTCATATCTAGTTCAGATCATTTCATAAACTTTATACTTGAGTAGATGTATAGAATTCCGTACTCAAAGGGTAAATACAGTATTATTGAAAAAAAATTTAAAACTAACGTGATTATTGAATATTGTCCGTCCGACCGTCTGTCTGTCTGTCAGTAACCAGGCTTGTATCTCATAAACCGTGGTAGCTAGACAGTTCAAATTTTTACAGATGGTGTTTATCTGTTGCCGCATATTAACAAATAGTAAAAACAGTATAAAATTATGATTTAAGTGGGGCTCCCATACAACAAACGTGATTTCGTAGAGATGGTGCGCAATCCTTCGTGCACGAGTCCGACACAAACTCTATTTTTTCAACTTGTAAGAGTATGAATGTTCCATGATGTTATGGGAACAGTCGGCACCAATACAGATACATTATCATATTTCTATCCCTGACGGTGTAGACAGAGCCCAGCGCCGTAAGACCTAAAGGCCACGCGAAAAAGAAATGGAAATATTGAGGGATAAATAGGGACCACTTATCATCATTTTAGATTCAAATCTCACCCATGGAAGCAAAAAAAACAGAATGTCCTGCTTCTCCTTCCGTGCAGGTCGCAGGAGTGTCACTATTAGAGAACCTTTTGGCCCCAGCGGCCATTGGTCCGTGGCGTTATGTCTCCCGCCCACTGCCACTTCAACGAGCTAATCCGCTAGGCGATGAAAGTGACTTTTGTTTTCCTACGAATTTCAAATTTCGAATTCGATTACGTATGGAAACATCGAGCAAAGCCCATGGTCCTTGGGTCCTGCGAGTCTTGACTCCGTCTACTCAGTACAGGAAAGAGACGCGATAATATATGTATATATATATCTAAAATATATGTAAGTATGTATTAAGCATAGATATTAGTTTTGTTCGCAGAAATATACGGATATTAATCTAACTAATGTAATGTAATGAAAACAAGAAAGTTTTTCCTCCTGTGATATGTGATATGAAATAAAAATATAACATAACGCTGTTTATGTAACTAGCTAACCCACTATGGCCAAGGCGAACGAGCGTTATTTTTTGTGAGTTGTTTGAGCAGAAACCTATGAATGAATGAAAAACTCTTTATAGCATCAATACAAAAATTAAAAAAGGTTCCGTATCATTATCTACCAGACATTATCAAGATAATATTTCTGTGGAACAACTGATGTTTTCGTAAATTTACTAAACGTACAGACACGCGATTTTTACTGTTTTATTATATGTATTTATATCTCCAAAGTATTTATAATTCGCTGGTAGTTCCGCGTTTCAGTATAAATAGGATTTTTTGATGAAATTGAATACTGCGTAAATAACGCGCCTGACAAAATTACGCCCGTTTGCGTGAGCCCTAGACTTTATGTTGTTAAAAAAAAACAGTGTGTGTGTTCTTTTTTGTTTTTAGTCAAAGAAGGTTTTTGTTCTTAATGATACAGAGTAAAAATAAGTCAGGCCTGACTTAAAAGTACCATTTGTACCAGTGTAGTAACTAAATTCATCAATTACTAATAAAAATCTATTGTTATGTATGCAAACATAAATACAACGTCAAATACCATAAAAGTAACTTTATTTAAACCCAAAAACGAAAGGGTTTATTTCCAAATACGCGTGTTATTCAAAACTAAGTTATAATGATTTGAAAACACGGATGACTTTCGGGTGCTAATCAGATACGTGTTTTGGAGCTAAACCATCTAAAAACAATATTTAGAGAGAGGGCGCAGGTCTGAGACAGAGAGTGATTGTGACGCATGGTCGTCCCGACCCTCATAACTCGGAAAGACGATCCAATCCAACTCTATGTACCTTTTTATGTATTTGGAAAATTGCGCTCCCTAATGCGATGGAAATAAAGGTCGTATTTAGGTGGAAATTGAATTGTCCTTGTCACTGCCGGGTGTTCAGGATTCAGAATATAGGTTAGTGGAATTGTTTAAGATTTGTTTTTAGGGTTTCGTAGACAAAGGGAGGCTTAAGCCCAGCAAGGGGGTTTTTAAAAGCTGGTGGTGACTGAAAGAGATCCCTACAGGGGTCAAGTCTACCATTGTATATTTACTCTCTCGAATTTTATGTACTTTATTTAGTTTTGTTTTAGTAGAATAAAGTTATTACAAACAAACAGATTAAAGATCGACACAGCAAAAACAACATGGCTTCCGATCTCGAATAGAAACACTTCAACTTTTCCGTTATCATAAGAGGCGACTAAAGGACCCAGCACAAAGTCAAAGTAAAAAAAAATTATCAAATTTAGGGTAAAAGTAGGAGAGACGCCATACCTTCGGTAATTCAGTACGTGAGAAAGATACAGATATATTTCTCACTGTTTTAACTACCCATAGACGCTTTGTTCGCGACATGTTAGTTCTTGTTCGACTGCGCTCGAGTGTGACGTATGTATGATGAAAAGATTATTTCATCGCGTGAATTTTTCGAAGAAAATTTTGAGGCGCTGCGGTTTCGATGAGTGTTAAATATAAAAAACGATGCCGTAAGGTAACATTTGGTTTTATTGAATTATTTTGTTTGTTGTTTACTTATTTTAATTAGATTTTGCCATGTAACAAATACCTTTGTACTTTATATCTACATGGCATCTCTCCCACAAAATGAGGAGAGATGCCAACATTTTCAGAAGTGTTTTTGTTGGATATTTTCTTAAGTATTTTTATTGGATATAGAATGCCGAGAAAATACGCGAGGAAGCATACAGTGGCCAGAGGGCAATGAAAAAATGGTGAAATATCCAAAAATTTAAAAACTGACTGGATTAAATATTTCTTGTGCCAAAAGTGCAATGATTGGAGCAGAGAATTTCTTTGCAAAAAAGCCCAAAAAAAGTAATAATAATATATATGGCATCTCACCCACACGTTGTGGGAGAGATAGCCTGCTGTGTACTTAAAATTTTTAATTTTTAATTTCTTTTATTGTTAATTCTAAAACTATTTAATTGCAATTGTAATAATTAATATTAGTGTAGTTTTCGAATAAAAAATAAATGATTATTTTATTACATTTTTTTTTATGTTTTCCTAATTTCTATAAAAAGTATGGCGTCTCTCTCACTTTTACCCTATCTCTTATTAAAGGTCATATTATATACTATCCGAAACCCGCGACTTCGTTCGCGTTGACTTTATGACTCCGGAAAATGCTTATCAGGCTGAACAACTTTTGCTAAGGTGTCATGTTAATATTGCTTATAGTTGAGGTGGACCATTATGGTTCTGCATCAGGTGTTTTTTTTTCCCTAAATCGATTATACCATATATGTTGCCCAAACTTAGCAGCTATTTAACAAAAAAAAGTTTCATTTAAATCCGTCCTGTAGTTCTGGAGATTAGTACAAATAGACCAACAGACAAACCGACAGAGTTTTCTTTTTAAATTCTTACTCTATTACTCCATCGCATAAAATTTTTTTTGGCTATATTTTCTATATGGAGGCACATTTTTTTTACTGTTTTATTATATGTATAGATTGGAGAAGCGCAGCGTATGACACACAAGGTGGTCTGTCGGCCTGAACAAGGTCGCTGGAAGGCGCAGGATGCAAGCCGCTCTAGATCGGTCATTTTGGAAATCCTTGGGAGAAGCCTATGTCCAGCAGTGGACGCTATGCGGCGGGTGATGAATGATGATGAACCCGGGCTCTGACGCAGCACAGCTGTAGATGTAATTAAGAAACGGAAAAGCGAAAAAGCGCTAAAACAAAGGAGACCGAAAATAACATTTGCAAATAATTTTATTTTACTATTTCAAATAAGATAGTCCATCTTATTGAAAACTTCTTTTATTTGAACGTGCGTAAAATGAAAAAGTAATTCTGCGAGTCAAAGATAAATTGTTTGCCCCAAGAGAGGAATCGTCGTACGGTTCCTGTAAGAGTAAGATTTGTTCGCTGAGTTCCCGAACTTTGCTCGGTAACAAACAACGGGATGTTTTGTTATCTTCCAAATATTAATTTTTCAAAAACAGACTTCGGCGCCAAACAACGCAACCGATTTTGATAAAATTTCTATGGTACCACCTGACATGTATACCCTTTAAAACAAAAAGTGAATTTTCCAAATCGGTCCAGTCATCTTCGAATAATCGGTTAATATGTTTAAATGAAGTCCGTTAAAATAAACATCCATAACAAGGAAAGGAAGCTTTTAATTTTTTGTCAATCAATCAATAAATCTAGAGCTACAAAAGCGTTGTTTCTTGTAACAATTTCTAACAAGGGCCTAACACGCTTTGATAGAGCGAGATAGTCTTCTTGCGACTTCTATAAGATGAAAAAGAAAAAAGTGCCGTGTTTTGTCCTTATCACCTACCGAACATTTGTTCTTGGTCGGGTTATATGCAAACTTCAAATCGCATATACAATACATGAAGTGAACCTATAGCCCGACCATGAATAAAATATACGTAGTATCATTAATATGTCCTTCTCTTACCCCCGGTCGCTCGGTGGCAAATTTACACTACTTGTATATTCTAAATCTCTAACTCTGTGATTTCTAATAATGTTTCAGGTGAACTAAAACTAAGGGGTTCTGTAAAATTATGAGCAAATCTTTCTGGATTTTCCCGGGTAGTAGATACGTCGTTGTAATCGTCATTACAGCGGAGTGACGTAGACGGATTGTGATTTATGACGACCATCGTCCTAATTGCCACCTGCAGAACAGCGGACTGTGACCTCATTTTATTTAGCCTACTTTGGATGTCGACCTCTTTCATAATGGTCTGGGGAAAAAAGTACAATATAAACCAAAGTCCTTTTCAGGCAAAAGGCTACCCGTCTCTGTTATGTTCGATTTCCGCCTACACACTAACTACACGTTCGACATTGCCAAAGATTATATAATCAGTAACTTAACAGAAACCCAATGCCATAGAAACAAATAGAGGGCCCTTATGTAGGTACTGTCAACTTGGAAAATGGCCCTTTTTCAAATGGTCCTGGGTCTTGGATGTTTATCTATATATGTATTTGTTATAAAAATATAGTATAGTTGAGTTAGTATCCCATAACACAAGTCTCGAACTTACTTTGGGGCTAGCTCAATCAGTGTAATTTGTCCCTATATATTTATTTATTATTTATTTATAGTTTTAAAAACTAAAACCCGAGTACAGAAAGATGCTTGCTGTAAACTAGATTTCTCCACTTAATGCAAGCACAGCGGGGAGAAACAGCTAATAATTTGTATTTATTTTTTAAATGTGCCTATTGAGGCTTTTCATTTGATACCATACTTACATGATTTGATTTATCTTTTAGCTTGGCAACTTTTTGGCCTATAGAGGGCGCTATATTGAATTTATTCAGATATAACCGCCCATAACCAGCGCACAAAACGCATAAAACCTTCTGATCCGTAAAGCATCCAACGATACCTCACTTGTCAGCGTACTATGGATGTTATAACTATATATGGACAGAAGATACACTTAACCCTGCTTTTGGCTTTGCCGTAGTCAGGTAAAAATGAAGCAAAAATAAAAATTGTTATAACTAAAAGAATGGAAATCCATTTGTATTGTAATAAATAAATACCGACCAGCAATGTTTGCAAAGATTCATACGCGTCCCTGTTTGTGGATTTATCCCGCACAATTTAACATCGCAACGACAAATAAAACCCGATGCAATATATTTAAAAAGGTCTGATGCAGTTGCGAGCTCGAGTACCTGCGTTTGTAAATTTATTGGATTAACCGTGGAGCCGCGAAGTATTGAATTGGAATAAATGTTTGCCGTAATTTGGTTCCATTTATCCGAAGTCCAGGATACCGAGGGGAAAATTAAATTAGTTTCTAAAGTAAAATGTTTGCGACATCAGAGTACAAAGAGGAGCGGAGAAAGAAAGGAAGGGAAGAAAAGAAGCATCAAATATTATTATTTTTTTACGAGGAGTTTGACAGGTCTCCATGGTGCAATAGTTCCCCGAGGGGAAAATTAAATTAGTTTCTAAAGTAAAATGTTTGCGACATCAGAGTACAAAGAGGAGCGGAGAAAGAAAGGAAGGGAAGAAAAGAAGCATCAAATATTATTATTTTTTTACGAGGAGTTTGACAGGTCTCCATGGTGCAATAGTTCCGGAATCCTAAGTCTACTCCTTTTTTATTAAGTCTTTGACAAAAAGTTTTACATTTTCAGTATTACACCTTAGTTGTGTGTGCAGCCAATCTCAAACAACATCTCTAACTTTTTTTTTATTAAAGCTAACGTGAGACACAGACATTATTAAACTTAGTGAACGGGTTGTGTCGCGAGCCGGTGCGGTGTACGGGCCTGTAGTCACATTCGCCCTGATTAAGACCTCCGAATGAGGTCGAAACATGTCGGCAGTAGCTGTCTCTATACGTAACCCGTTCACTAAGTTAAAAACGTCTCTAGTATTAATTATTTTGACCACGCTACACCAGCATTATATAAAAGAAAGGCTAATAAAGCGCTTAATTACATGTCTTTAAAAGGTAAAGCGGAAGTCCTATTTCCGCCCGCTGACAGCCAGTGTGGCCACACCGCGCAGTTGGCTGCAGTTAATTACAGCGACTTCAGAACGAATCAGAAATGCAATTAGTGTGCGTGCCACGTTTTTATGCGCACTCTACCCGCTAACGAATAGAACGAATATCGATATAATTTCCAAGAATTTTTTACTGAATATTTTACAAACTGAGAAAAAGGAATGGTTTCAGCAAAAATGTTTGCTACACGTTACCAAAATCGTAGTGACTGCTGAGCTCAGAGCTACTAGTAGTTAAAATGCGTTTTAATTAAAATACATTGTTTAGCTAAATTGAACAAAAGTTTGGTATATAATAAACAAATTGCAAGTAGCAAAACTGGTTCAGCTATTACTTTTTTTCAGTAAAGGTGGAAAATTATTCTTTAGGGAAGTTTGCGCATAGCATCATACCCGTGTGTAGTGTCACGCACGGCTCACTAGTTCATGGTATAAAACTATAAAACGTGGTAAGATATAGGTACAGAGTGTCTAATATCATTTAACATTGACTTCATAGTGACCATCTAGGAAGACTATAATATAACCTGTAGCCTCTTCTGCCCCTCTAGACCTGGTCCTAATCAAACCCTCTATTTGAGCATTTCTGACCAGTCTTCCCAAGAAGAAGAAAAAAATGTACCAGCTGCTTCTCTTCCCGCGCAGATCTTAGATGCCGATAGAGGGAATGGACTAAAATGCGAATCATGTTTATAGGCGATGCGGCTAGCAACTCATCACTATATTGATAACTTTTCGATCATCTTGCCACTTGGGCTCCTTCTGTTTAGAGCCGCAAGATATAAAATGCCTTTTCCTTTCTGCCGCGTTAGGGATAAAGACGTGATAGTATGTATGTATGATTAGTCTTACTTTGCCTTTCCAACTTGTCACTCGGCAATCATCGGAATCAATCGGAAATGTATGGAAAGTGATGATTGCCGAGTGACATCAAGATATTAAATGCACTATACCAACTTAATATATTCAAAAACCTTGAGTTTTCTTTTTTTTAATCTGTCATTAAATTCCCCGGAAAACAAAGGTATGATATTGCGTCATTCTTCCGCATAATGGTCCTCGTTAAAGCTTAACAAGCTGCCAACTCCCTTTCACATCTTCAAAATTCTTCGAATCACTTTGTTCGCGAGTAAAAAATATGAAAAGAAGTACACAACTGGGCAAGGAAACGGCAAAATGTTTACAAACGCCCGGCTATTATCGAGGACAAAGAAAGTATTAATCAGAACAATTTTTCTTCGGCAAAAGTAGAATAGAGGCCCATTCCTTGCAATGCCTTACGTAATCCTTCTCAATCAAGATAGGGTTATGCTCGGCCAAAATGGGAGGTCTCCCTTGCGTATTCATTAGGGAATCTCTGGACAAATGTCCCGGAATTATGTTGCCGGGATTACCCGCTTACGCAGGGAAACAAGATGTGACAATCGTTAGAAGAAAACATTGTGTCATGGGAAACGCCTTGTTTACTTTGGATAAGTGATGTAATTGTGACGAAATAGGAAATTGCACTTGTGTAGCGGAAAATCTTATATTAATCTTATTAGATGAGTGATTCTTTGCCTATGGCGTTCGTGAACCTTATAGCATTATATAATAAATCATGCAAACTTAATGTTACTATACAGAGTCTAGCAAAATATACTAAAACTATTTTAAGGCTGAGTTCAGTCCATGATACTGAACAACTTTTCCCACGGAACTTATAGCAAAATATGAAAATCATTTTTTGGCCAAGTTGACCAATCAGCTGATCCGAGATTCTATGGAAAGCAAAAAATATTATTCATATATATATGTTTTTGGGGAAAGTTGTTCAGTATCATGGACTGAATCTACCCATAAAATAGTTTCAGTATAATCTGGTTAGACGTATATAACGTCTAACCAGATTATACTGAAACTTTCTTTGATGAAGACTGAAGATTTCTTTCTTCTTGTAATAACAGGAATTAAAAAAAATTTCAAGGTAAAATTAATTAACGATCGCTGTAAGCCCTTCCTAACCGGCCCTATAGGTCCGGTGCTAACACAAACGAATCTCGACCTTACTACTAATGATCTATATTCCTTAATCAAAAATCGGAGTCCGAGATAAGTGAGTCTTCCATGGTTACAAAACGTTAACCAATAGTTTTGTTTAGGCCGTGTACCGTGACCAAATAATTTTATCTATTGGCAAGAACAAAAGCTACAGGCAACAAATTTGCAATTTGTTGACAGGCATTTAATAAAATATAGTTATTTCTGGCAAATAAATCAATGCGCTGTTGTTAGAGCGCCGGTTTGAATAATGCAAGGAATTGAATTTGACTTCGAAAGGAGTAGTACTCGGTTAGCGAGTTTCAGCGGATAAACTATTGAATGATTTATATTTATGGTTCATTCAACAGATCTAAGGGTCTAAGCAATGTAAGCTAATTAGTACTTAGTTCAAAGTGACTGTCGTTACGACATCTCAGCAGCTGTTTCTTCTAAAGTAAATAGGTAGATATAGAAATATCTACCTATTTACTTTAGCCTCGGTTTTGACGGTAATAATAATAGACGGACCTAGATTTTTAATGTACGATGAAATGAGATATGAATAAAATGCCATCGCCTGACCACGGCCAAATAAAAGTATTGCAATTTTTTTTATTATGAATCAAAATAGTCAAAAGTAAAAAAAACACATTCTTTACTGATTTTTAGATTCGTGTTGTCAATGTTATCAATAAAATTCAAATCGATAGTTTATCCCTCCCCGGGAGATTATTTCATAGGGTTAAACTATTTTAATTTATAGACATTCCAATCCACAGCAGCATAGGAATTTAGTTTTGTAATCAAGCGAAGAGAGTGTAGACCAAAGTCTTCTGGCTGCTCTGGCCAAGTATGGCTCTGGTAGTACAGAGAGGTACGTGCTCGTGCAGTTGAGACAAAAAGACCTGATGATGATGATAATGAAAAATTATAAGTATTTCAAGAACCTCAAAATCAATTGAATGCTCAATAAAACTGGCACCACCCCATCCATTAAAGCAAGCTGGTCATCAGAATTAGTTCGCCACAGCCGTAAATCGTAACAAACAAAACAATTAGAGCTGGAATAGAGTTGTAGGTAATTTATAGGATAGATATTAGTTGGGGCCGTCCATCACCGCGCTCGGATACAAACCGTGTTGTGTTTGGTACACGGTAGAGCTAGAGCCAAGTTAAGGTATTCTCGATGAAAAAAAATATTTTGAGTCGAAATTGTAAATTAAAAAATCACATTCTTTGCTGATTTTTAGACTCGGTTTGTCAATGTTATCAATAAAATTAAAACTAAGAGTTTTCCCTTCCCGGAGATTAATTCATAGAGGTAAAACTATTTTAGTTATAGACATTCCATTCCACAGCAGCAAAGGAATTTATTTTTGTAATTAAGAAGAGCAAACAAGTTTAATAGTACCTGGGCGACCGAGCTTTGCTCGGTTACATCTCAATCATTAACTACATTTTTTTTAAACTTGTCTAAAAACAATGCAAAATAAAAAATTATATATAAACTTTACCATAAAAAAAAACACAAGTAAGTCACCGAATGGGATTCAACCCGTAACATTCTTTCTAGCGGTCCGCAATCCGCAGCTCTAAACTGCTGAGCCAAAACCTTAGCGGCCAGTGCGACGAAATTAGCAACCATAATCTGCGTGGAAAGAAAAACGCATGAAAACTCGAAAACACGCGTTTTCCCAAACATAAGACTAATCTAGATCGATTGTTTACCCTCGAAAACCCCCATATACCAATTTTCAGCGAAATCGTTAGAGCCGTTTTCGAGATCACAGAAATTTATAAATATATAAATAAATAAATATACAAGAATTGCTCGTTTAAAGGTATAGGATAATAAGAAGTACATACCTTTTAAAGTAGGTACAAAAGAAGTGAAAATAAAGGTCCAAATCAACATTACTCAATGCATGTATAAGTACATACAGAAACAGATTCAATTTTACGTCTATCCCTGACGGGGCAGACAGAGTTCAGGGCCGTAAGATCCAAAGGCCACGCCTAGCGTGATGGTGGGCGTTAACATGGAAAAGGAATCAAAATAGTGATGGGTTGCTAGCCGCATCGCCTATTAACATGATTCAAGTCTCGCCCATATATAAGTAAACACTGAAAATGAAACTTGGCTCCATCTCGCACATATTCCTTTTTGGTATGATCGTAATTTACGTTTGCAGGAGATCAATTGGCACTACGCGACACATTTTCAGCCTATTTATACGTTGCCACTTTAACAAATAAATCTTTAACTGCGAAAAGAATTATAGATTCTATCAAAGTCAAGTAGGTAAGTTTTTTTCTCTTTTAGTCATTAATTTATTTATCGTATCTTTATGCAAAACTTACAAATTATGTAGTTACTAACGTTTCAGAACGGCTAAAGGGATACGCTAAAAGAAACTAACTAAGCAGTGGTCGTTGCGAAACGCTGGCAACGGTAGCGTTTCTTTAAAAAAAAATAGACTACACGTAATATAAATTATTCTTATTGACGTGTAAAAGTGCCTGTAAAGGTTTAATTACTGAATAAACATTCGAATTTTAAATTTTAATCTATATTGTAAAGATATGGGTATTGATCATGACCTTAATAACAAGATATCAGGATTATTAGCCAAATTTTTATTTGTACTCAAACAGATTTTGCATGCCAGATTCTGGTGAGAAGTGCTTGTGACTATATATATTTTAATAACCCTTGTTCCCACTTTTCTAGCAAATTAACTTTGATTCGAAGATAAATTAAAAATATTCAAACGTACAAAATAGACCATTTTAGCTGCTCGAATACCTCAATGAAGAGAAGACAATTTCTCAACTTCAGAGGTCTTAGTCTGCGGTGCGGATTTTTCCTAAAAATTTGTGGAACACCCGAGATCCTTAGGACGACTACAACTTGGCGGTTGCTTTCTTTTCCACCTTCTGACGTCAACCATCCATGGAAATGTATTTTAGTGAAACGTCTTAAACAACTGCCGTCCGCTTGATCGTTAAGCTCCATGAGAACAACACTTGTGCTTGATTCTTTAATCGTATCTTATATCGAATATCTACCTAGCTCAGGCACCTGTTCTCTCCTCTTTTAGGACACATATAATGTTAACCTTACATTGTACATGTACCTTTTTGGAGAGAAAAATAAACGAATTATTATTATCTTATGGCATCCAAAGGATGGTGTTGATGATGGAGTGGTCCTACGTACATTCATACGTATGTATGAATGTACGCATCACTTCTTTATCCCTAAAGGCGCAGACAGAGCATGTTGGGTCTTGCGGCTCTAAGGAGATAGAGCCGGTTGCTAGACTCAAAGGCCACTTTTAGGTTGATGTGGGCAAGAAAGTGGATGAAGGAATCAAAATTGCGATAGGTTGCTGGTCGCGTCGCCTATTAACATGATTCGGATTTTCGCCCATTCCCTCAATTGGGTCTTACGATCTGCGCTGAAAGAGAAGCAGCTGGTACATTCTAAGTTTTTTATTTTCTCCCAGACCAGCATAAAAGATGATGGTATGGTTCTATTCTAAAAAATCTAGAAAATACTAAAAAACACACGAATATGAATTTTAATATTTTCGGACCTATTCCGTGTATTCTATTTTGAAACGGGTCATGCGACCAAAAAGAAAAAATTGCACCGTTACATACAGATTCACCGAGCGTTTTTTTAAAACTGCAAGCGTATACAAAATATAATATCAAAAATGCACGCCGACGTAGACTTGTTCAAACATTTTTGCTAAAACGTTTCATTTTTAGCTAACGACGTGGCTCAATTCATTGGTGCGCTGTTAAATCGCATAAAAAGTTTTCCGTGTACAAATATTCAAATCAAGCGGGACATGGCGTTCGCTTTTGAATTTCATACGGATTTCGCTGCAGTTCAGTTACTCGTTTCGGTTCGTGTTAGGGCGCGCACACACTTAGCGCATAAGCGGCTTATATCAGATTAGAGACTGTCGAGTGGACGGCTACGTTAAATTATTATTAAGGTAATGAGGTCTACGATCCTGAATGACACGATTATGAACTTTTCTGAGTTATAGTTTAAATTACAGACATTCTATAAAATGGAAAGGAAAAATATGTATACCGGTAACCGAAAGGGATTATGAAGAGATTGATGAGTGTAGATGAAGCAAAAGAGGTTTGTCAGGATCGTAGCAAGGTCCATAGCCTCTGCACACCTCTTCAGGAAACAGGCGTGATATTATGGATGTATATTATAGTTTCAATTCTTTTTATTTTTCATAATGGCTTTGATAAACTTACAGTTATTATGAAATTTATGCCCTGTTATTATAAAACGCAGACTAACTTTGTTATTAGGTTTAAACCATTATCCGATCAAATCAAGCTGACATCTAGTAATATGCCACTGTCTCATCTAAAATGTCAACTTGATTTGGTCGGATAATGGTTTAAACCTAGTAACAAAGTTAGTCTGCGATTTATAATAACACGGTTCATGTCGAAGACTGTGACATGTGCGAGACAAAGGTGTAACCGATATCATACTCAAATGTGTCAGTACAAGTACATAACCTGTACACCGATTATTTTGAAAACGAAAATTTCAAACACTAGGTATTTAATATTGCACGTTACATAATGTTCTAGAAAATTTAATAGAAAAATAACTAAAGACAAATCACACTTTAAGCTGACACATTACTTACATTATTACGTCCTCATCGATACGGAGTAGTCAGATAAATAAATATGGACAAATTACACAGATTGAGCTAGCTGAAAAGTAAGTTATAGACTTATGTTATGAGATACTAACTCAAAGATAATATAGAAGTATTTTATAACAAATACATATTATAAATAAACAAACATCCAAGACCAAGGACAATTTTAAAAATATATTTTTAAAAATTGCCCTGTCCGGTGACCGAACTTGGAACCTCTTTGTGGCGGATCAGCATGGTGAGCACTACGCCTCAGAGGTTGTCATAATAGATGAACTAAAAATATGGAGTTTGTCTCCATGTACAAATGTAACATTACCAACCATTACCACAACATTACTCGTAGGATACATATAAATACTAGAATAAACCTTACATAAATAACATTCATGTTACCAACGTAATTCACAATTTCCAAGCTCCACAATAAGATTATCTCAAAAAGAAATATTCTCGAGTCGTTACGTTTTACCCACATGTTTTACAACACCGTACGTACGTACAGCTAAGCTCATAAAGTAAATTCTTAAACACGTTTGGTGTAAAGAGTGACAAACTGTATTGCAGTGAAGCTAGAGAAGTAGTTGCCGTGAGGTATCAAAGTAGAATAGGACCACTCCAAGTCTTCCCATGGATGTGAATAAGGCCTTAGGTTTTACAAGCTAAACAAAACTTATAAGCGTAAATAACAAGATAAACAAAGCTTATAAGCATATATGAACATCAATGACGCCTCTCCAACCAGTCTGGCCAGCGTGGAAAGTGTCTGGTCAGTAAGGCTGGCAGTACAGAGAGGGTCGTATATAACTACTAGCCGAAGCCCGCGACTTCGTTTGCGTGGAATTTATGTCTCTGGAAAATGCTCATCAGGCTGAACAACTTTTACTAAGGCGGCATTTTTATATCTCTTATATAGTTTAGCTGGACCATTATGGTTCTGCATCAGGCGTTCCATTTTCCAAAATCATTTATACCCTATATGTTGCCCAGACTTAATAGCTATATAACAAAAAAAGTTTCATTCGAATCCGTCCAGTATTTCCGGAGATTAGCGTGTACAAACAGACAAACAGACAAACAGACATACAGACAAACAGACAAACAGACATACAGACAAACAGACAAACAGACAAACAGACAGACCTTTTTTTTTAAATTCTTACTCTATTACTGCGTCTCCATCGCCCCCAATATTTTTTTGGAAATATATTTAATGTACAGACACACTTTTTTTACTGTTTTATTATATGTATAGATATAGATTGGGTGCTATTGGGAGTGTCTTTACGTACAACAAGATTTGGGCAACCGCTTGATCAATTTGAATCATGTTCGGACTTTTAAACTGCATATCCTTTGTCATTGAAATACTACAGATTGGCAGAGGCGGCCAGATTGGATTTGCCTGTTATGCCCGCTAAATAAACGGGATTACATCGTCATATTTACCGTATTTTTGATAACGTAACAATACCGTCAAATATATTTAGTGTTTGACGTTTATAATTGTTAAGTCATCATATATTGAATAAATGAAAACTCTTTATTGCATCAGTACACAAAAAAAACAGTTAAAAAATTGTTTTACAAAAAATACATTAGGTAGATACAATGGGCGGTCTTAATGCTTAGCATGAGCTCTGCCAGACAACCAATGGTTGGAGAGGAAAATTTCCTCTCCATGTACTCGTAGGCACGTCAGAAATAACGCATAAGTACATGTATGTCGCTATAAGTACATGTTTTCGATTGCGGAAGGCCCGGTCCACTTACTAGCGACCAACTCCAATTTGCTTGTTCCATTCAAAATTACTCTTCACCTAAGGTAAAATGATAACTGGGCTATAAACAACACCACGTGAAGACTGACGTTTTCAAAATGGCAAAGAATTTTCGTCCTTACTTAACAAGCTTTAGTGCATAAATCTGCATATGCTCGTATTTGATACAGCTTATGTGTTGATAGTGCGATTGTGTGACTACGTCCTCACTCGGCGAGGATTCAGTTGCGGCCGTAGCGAGTTTTATGGCAAGGGTTTCTTTGAATAATGTAGCAACTGACGCATGAAGAGACGAGCGTAGATGTGATGTGGCGCGATTGACAGTGGACAATTCTTCTTTTGCGCCGTGTGGTTTCCGGCAGAGTAGAATAGCCACTCCAAGTCCTCCCGTGGATGTCGTAGAAGGCGACTTAGGAAATACAAGCTAAACAAAGCTTGTAAACATTTATGAGACCTCTCCAACCCATCTGACCTGCGTAAAGAGTGTAGGCCAAGTCCTCTGGCTGCTTTGGCCAAGTATGGCTCTGGTAGTACAGAGGGTCGTGCTCTTGCTGTGGAGACAAAAAGACCTGATGATGATGATGAATTCTTTGTTTTCATCTAAGCGCATTCCTGGTTGCATCCTTAGCTGTGCTGCTCCGGAGACCCGAGTGCGCTTTCTTAATTTTTTTCTTCAATTATTTAAAAGTGATTCAGTTCATGACCCTGAACAACTTTTCCCAAGAAACGTATGTCGAAGTATGAAAAAAAAAATTTTTTGCTTTCTATACAAACTCGGATCAGCTGATTGATCAACTTTTATGTTCGTGTTAGACCTTTTATAAGATCTAACAAAATATACTAAAACTATTTTAAGGGTGAATTCAGTCCATGCTACTGAACAACTTTCTCTAAGAGACAATTATCGAAATATGAAAAGTAATTTTTGGCCTTTCATAAAGTAGACCGAATTTTTATGGAAAGCAAAAATGATTTTTTCATATTTTGACATACATTTCTTGGAAAACGTTATTTAGTATCACAGACTGAATTCACTCTCAGTATAACTGGTCACCTAAGGATGCCAAAAACCGTGTGAAATCCGGCCACCTGCCTGACGTCAACTTTGAATGCATTTATGCGAGAAGTAGTACAACCGGCTGCCTCACTCATACAAGTAAGTACAACCCTTGTCATGCAGCTACCTGTGATCACACGGCCCTCGTTACAGCTAATGCTGGAAAACGTCACCCATGAGTTATTACGTACTTAGTTCGGTTTGACTCGTTATCATTGACAATAGAAAGAAGGAGATGTTACTGTATGTAACATTCGTGTCTGTCCATTTTTCATGCGTGACTGAGTTATTATAATTTACAATTAAAATTTGCATTATTTGTATGTTCAAAATATTTTAATTTTCCCTTTTTATAAAATTTCGAAAATTCAGCTTACTGCAATATTTAAAAAATATCTTTATGTCTTTCTTTCTTTATTTTCGCTTATACGTTCATACATAACATAGTTAGTAGGTTAATAAGTACATGAACCCTGACAGGGTGTTGCGAACTAAAAGTATATATTTAATGAGATGTAGTTTCTGGTAAGTCAGAACATTTAAAATATCTAAACAATGATAGTGCAAAAAGAATATTTAGAAGGAAAAAAAGATAAATATAAATGTCAGTATATTAATGGATGTTGCTTGAGAATATTTTAAAACTAGTTGGGTAATTTGTCTTCTAAGTACTCTTTGACAGAATAATAACCTTTTGTCAATAACAATGTTTTTAGTTTTTTATTAAAAGTTTTGTCATTATGTTCTACTTGTAGTGATTTTGGTAGTTTATTATATATTTTGATTGCACTCACATATGGTTCGTTATTGAATATGTCCAGGATTTTTTTTCGACGTCTTGTGTGCGTCTTTCGTTTGCGTAAATATGTGTTTATTTTTTCTCACGAATGTGCATATGTGAAGGATATAGATTGAGGGAAATGTCAAGATATTTTGTTTTATAAAATACGTCTTGATTGATTAAATAAAAAATAAATAAATATATAGGGACAAATTACACTGATTGAATATTTGCCCCAAAGTTAGTTCGAGACTTGTGTTATGGGATACTAACTCAACGATACTATATTTTATAACAAATACATACATAGATAAACATCCAAGACCCAGGACAATTTGAAAAAGGCCATTTTCCAACTTGCCATGACCGGGAATTGAATTAATAAATTGATTAAATTATTAAATTATGTACCTTACTTCCAGAAGACCACGCGTCTTCTGAAAAAATCGAAAGAATTTAAATGTAGTCTTGTAAATACACGACCATTATTACACACGTTGTATTTCCTGATACAGGGGGTTACTCCAAAAGCGGTACGCAAGTCGGACATTACTGCGTATCCGCCTTTCAGTGTTAAGCAACATTAAACACTAACGTATGATGATAAAGGCTAAGTAGGTTTGACTAGAACCTAACGAAATAAGACTTACATATTATTTTATGAAGTAACCCCCCAGGTATATATACCAATTATGTTACGATTTGAAAGTAATTGCGAGCACGAAAAATGACAATAAATGTGTAATTATTGCTGATACCTGTGCGTCTTTGAAGCACATATTAAGGGTCCTACCCGCGCTATCGACCTTGAAAATACAAAAAAAAAATTCTTTCTGTAAGTAAGATTATCAGAAACCCTCGTACAACTTTTTAGCTAGTATCCTTAAGTTACATTAGAACCTCGAAAGTCATTGAAATACAATACGCTGTAGTTTCCTTTGCAAAAAATACTAAAAACGGCCACTTTTGACTCTTTTTGTAAAGGTTTCTAAAGCGGATAGTATTTCAATGACTTTCGAGGTTTTAATGTAACTTAAGGATACTAGCTAAAAAGTTGTACGAGGGTTTCTGATAATCTCACTTACAGAAAGAGATTTTTTTTTGTTGTATTTTTAAGATCGCTAGCGCCTTAAGAGATGAACTAATTTCCTTTTCTCTATGACCTAAGCTCGTTTCAGGAACGTGAGTAGCGCTGGCAATCGAGCTTGCGCAGGATTGATGGCTGCACACGACAAAAAAACATGGACGGTTTATATGCTGCAGCTTAGAGACCTGGCAGAATAATAACTAGTCCCCTTTTTTCTATGGTCTGAGCTCATTTCAGAAACGTGATCAAACCCCATGGGAGTATTAGTACTAGCGCTTTCACAAGTTAAGTTATCTCGGGCGTGGTCAGCATTAGGATGGGTGACCATAAATAGCATAAAATTTTCTCGAGATTCTTAGTACTGCGTCGGGCCCAGCTGTCATCAACAGTCGTCAAATTGTGACATATATGTAGATACCTTTTTAGGCTGGTAAGCTGCCTAAAAAGGCATGTCTTAGCTTGACTTACATACTTACATAACACACGGAAAGAAATAATTCCTATAACTCTTAGGTAAGTACTATATTAGTTTATTACAAGCTCAAAATTAGTTTTACCTGTCCCGTTGTCTAGCGTTCTGTCTGTATCCAAATCTTGCAAGTTAAATTTGACCCATTTCCCGGTTTCCGATTTGAGATGATATTTTGCACGCATACGTATATTGCGTGACAATGCAATATTATTATGACATGCAGCTGATCTGACGATGGAGCTGGAGGATGACCATAGGAACTCTGTAATGAAACGACGCTATCCCATCAAAATTGGGCACGTTTGATTCGTCTTGAGGAGAGTTTTTAGATAAAAACTTGTTTTTTTTAAATAATTTCCTACTTGTTATACTTATATAGATATAATAAAACAGTAAAAAAGTGTGTCTGTACATTAAATATATTTCCAAAAAAAATATTGGGGGCGATGGAGACATAGTAATAGAGTAAGAATTTAAAAAAAAATGTCTGTCTGTTTGTCTGTATGTCTGTTTGTCTGTTTGTCTGTTTGTACACGCTAATCTCCGGAAATACTAGACGGATTCGAATGAAACTTTTTTTGTTATATTAGCTATTAAGCCTGGGCAACATATAGGGTATAAATGATTTTGGAAAATGGAACGCCTGATGCAGAACCATAATGGTCCAGCTAAACTACCTATAAGAGATAAAAAATGTCGCCTTAGTAAAAGTTGTTCAGTCTGATAAGCATTTTCCAGAGACATAAAGTCCACGCGAACGAAGTCGCGGGCTTCGGCTAGTCTTTAATAAGAGAAGTTTATTCTCTTTGATATTGTACCTACACACATAAATCCTGAGTATTTATAAGCAGCGAGCACAAAGTAGTTTGTAATTAACTACAAGGTTAATTAAACAAGTGCACGGCAGCGAGGTTAAAACACTGCAGATAATAGAGAAATGTGAACTTTAAAGTTAATATAAAAGTGAAATTTCTTTACGCAAAGTATTTGCGGAAAGCATTTTTTGAGATGAATGAGAACCATTGTACTTGTGACACCGTTACCGACACCAAGTTTTCACTTTTGTCGGCACTCCTGGAGTGAAACTGTTTTTAGGGTTCCGTACCCAAAGGGTAAAAACGGAACCCTATTACTAAGACTTCGCTGTCTGTCACCAGGCAGTATCTCAAGAACCGCGAATTATGTATTTCTGTTGCCGCTATAACAACAAATACGAAAAAAAAACCATACAAAAATTTGATTTTTATAGATAATGGTACGGAACGACTCGCACTTGGCCGGTTATTTTTTTATTGTTACGTTGAGCTACAACTCAGCACGGAACAGAACAGGGAGCCATAAACGTTGTATATCATAAAACGTGTCTAAATGTTTGTGGCTCTCTTTGTCGGGTATTAGTATTTTTAAACGTATATCTTGTTGTACAGACGAGTGCTCGCTAGACTTCGTAGATTACGATTGGACTCCAGCTACTTTACAAGCTACGAGCCTACAAACCGCTACAAATGGCTACGACGTCGTACGTACGGTAGCAAAGACAGTGTCTAATTCGTAGCAAGGTTCTTGTCATAGCTGTCCTAACTGCCTCCTAAACGACAGAAGTTGGTCCCAAGCGACACTTCCCATACGGTATGGTGGTCTTGGAATAAGAAAAATTTCCAGTATAGCTCTACCGGCATTTTTATCTTCGGCCCATCGCCTTGCGATGCAGAGTTTGCTTGCCTGACCGAGGCTAAGAATGCCTGGTTTTGTGCAGTAGGTCCGCGTGGTCAACTACCCCTGAATCTGGCCTCGCAGCGACAATGGGACGAGCCCCTCTGCGAGAACACAAAAAATAATCTATTAGAAACAGCAGTTGATGACGCGGAGCGGTCCCGCCTTCGGGCTAGCTGCGTGCCAGAGTCAGGGTACTGGTTAAATGCCCACCCATCAGCAGCGGTAGGTACCCTTCTGGAAAGAACCACGTTCAGTTTAGCGGTGAGTCTCCGTTTAGGGGCCAGGACAAATGAGCCCCATCGCTGCCGTTGCGGGGGAGATGTCGATCACCTAGGACTCCATGGCCTGGCTTGCCGCCGCAGTGCTGGCCGCATCCCGCGCCACGCTGCTTTGAATGACGTCATCCGTCGGGCTCTTGCTAGCGCCGGTGTACCAGCGGTTCTAGAGTCTGCTGGTATTTCCCGAGACGATGGCAAAAGGGCCAGACGGGATGACGCTCATTCCGTGGAAAAACGGGCGGTCTTTGGTTTGGGATGCCACCTGTGTAGACACTGTGGCCCCATCCCACCTCCAAGCGACCGCCCGAAGAGCGGGCGCGGCCGCAGCGGGAGCAGAAGCGAATAAAAAGCGCAAATACGCGGGTCTATGCAAGCTTTATATATTTGTGCCCTTCGCCGTGGAGACCTTAGGGCCCTGGGGTGTGGAAGCCCGTCAACTATTTAGAGAGGTCTCCACACGTTTGATCGACGTCTCTGGGGACCCAAGAGCTGGTGCGCATTTCGGCCAAAGGCTTAGCCTTGCAATACAACGCGGAAATGCCGCCAGCCTCTTGGGGACTCTGCCTATTGACGGTTGACGGTGGCGATCTGGGAACGATTTTTTATATAAATTGATGTTTTTATTTTTAGTAATAGTTTTAATTTATAAAATAGCTTTTAGTTTAACATAATTTCATTATTATTAGATATTATTATGTCCTGTATTTGTTTATTTTGTGCAATAAAGATTACTAATGGTGGTATAGTAACAAAACATAAAAATTGTAGTAAAATCTATAATTTTACCTGATAGCTATTAAAAAATGCTAGTTCAGAAAATAAGGTGCCATCTTATATTTATTCAAATCCATCTTTATTTATCAAAAGACATGCCAGCTTGCACTGACGTCGCTGGAAATTAGAAACCCTCCTGATAATCTCCAAGGAAAACAACTCCACACATGGCCTTTTAGTCTTCATCTCACGAAGTTATCCATTAATTTGCTGAGCACATATCTTGACCTTTACCTTGACCTTAGATGCAAAATAGCTAAGGCATGGAAGAAGAACGCGTTTAGTTCTACTGGCCATACAGGACAATGTTATATTTATTGATGGCTTACACAAAACTTACGAAGAAAACGTTGCAACGTACTCAAAAGTTTTTTTTTTCAATTTTTTTATATAATTGGTCTCTTTAGTTATCTTTATATATTTAAATTAACAGACATCCTTGCCAATTTAATTTGCGTTTGCAGAGTAGAAGGATTATATAAGATTACAAAGTTGACTGGAGACCCTTTCTAAGTTGCGAGACACGAATAAGTCGTCTTTTTGTTTAAGTACGCAATTGGTTGTGTAGCACGATTATAACTTCTTTTTTGACAACTGGTTGCGAAACATAGTTGCCAAAGCGGCCGAAGGGGAATCTTCGTATGTATAGGAATTGTAATCGTTATAACGAAGTTGTTCGTAGTTCAAAATATGCTTGGCATCTATTTGGCATGTGTCTTCGACTCTTTTTGTCAGTCGAGTGCTTTCCATATATATTCGAAGATTATGCAACATTACAGTACAGTACACCTTCTTACGGTACTTGATCTGATAATAGAGCCGGGATATAGGAATTGAATTTATTGATTGGTAATCAATAGTAGGATCGTGAAATTTGGGATAGCCAATTAAAGTGTGTATACGTAATTGATTTAAAAAAAAAAAAACATATTCGATCAACTTATTAGGTTGAAGAGTTGTCAGTTCCTCTTCTTCATATCGTGTCATTGGCTCAAAATTTAACTTTTGTATCTTTCCAGTACGTCGTCACGAGTACGTCGTATAAGCGTATTGTCTGCGTCAAGACCGTTTCTCCATAAAATAAACGACAACCATCCGATAGAGAAGTCTTATTTCAATGTAAAACCAAATTAGACTGTATTGTCATTTGGTACCACTCAATATTGCTTAACACTGCAACGCACGCACTTAGATAGTTCTTTTGAGGTAATTGACAGTTGTATACCATTTTTATTTTGACCTCGGATCTGTTACAAAAAGTTTCTACTTAATTTATGTAATAGCCAACCCGACCTATATTTATTTTATGTTGAAGAGAACGAGCTTCAGGCTACTCTTATCTTTGGTTATTGCTAATAGAGGGATGTTTTTTATACAATAAGAATGTTACCAAATATATGTTTGTACTTACCCTAATATGAAGAAAATGTTTATATTTGTTACTTGACATGATTTTAGGAGACATGACATAAAAATAAAGGTTACTTTGAATACAAAATATGAAGGAATATCATTTAATTAAATTTTTTTGCTTATGATTTTGGCAGATTCCCAGCTCTCCACAAATCATTGGATCTCCGAAATATTCCGCCCATACAACTATTCCTAGGCGGGTCTACGGCAATCAAAAATTAGTTTCGACGGCTCCATGAGTTTTTTTAAGTACATTCGGGTGTTTTATTCATTTATTTACTTATTAATCGCTAACATGTTGCAAAAAATGACAAAATATTGGTGCAGTATACATGTACCCATTTTGCGTGTGGCGATATAATCTATAATATAAAAATGAATCGCAAAATGTGTTGGTAAGCGCAAAACTCAACAACGCCTGGACCAATTCGGCCAATTCTTTTTTTAAATGTTCGTTGAAATTCAAAGATGGTTTTTACGGCGAGAAAAATTCGAATAATTGCCGGAAAAACCCAAAAAACAGCCCTTTTCATTACAAATCATTTTGACAGGCTATATTTGGCAGTACGAAGTCTGCCGGGTCAGCTAGTCATTGAATAAAATTCTAAGTCATACGAGTATAAGTGCCTATCGGTTTTATCATTGAATTAATTTGCTAGTTCTATCGTCAAATTATATTATTAGTGTAAATGGAAGCGGTAATTTGTTTAAGAAAAACTCAAAAATGCAAAGGTATCATATAGGCTCTCTACCTTAATTTACTTTCATTATCCTTTATTCTTGGTTCTCACACTGGTTGGTACATGTCACAATGGTTTTGCATCTAAACATGTAAGTACTTGTAAAATAATAATGACTACTGTAGTTGTTTTTATTAAAATATGAAAAAAATATGTTTCTATAATGGTGTTAAATACTTAGATAAGTTATTTATACACATACATACATACTATCACGTCTTTATCCCTAATGGGGCAGACAGAGTATTTTGGGTCTTGCAGTTCTATGCAGAGCCCAGGGCCGCAAGACCCAAAAGCCACTTTTAGCGTCATGGTGGGCGAGAAGATGGAAAAGCAATCAATAAATACAGTGATGGGTTGCTAGCCGCATCGCCTGTTAACATGATTTGCATTTTTGCCCTCGATCGGCTTTTACGATCTGCGTGTGGAAGAGAAGCAGCTGGTACATTCTAAGTTTTTTTTATTTCTCCCAGACCAGCATGGGAGTTATTTATAGACAGTTAATATTTCAAAGACGCTAGTTTTAAGTTATATATCCGACACAATGTACTGTGTACGTATATTATTATGGAATAAATAAACGAAAAAAACAGAAATACCTAACTTAAACACAATTAAAATTTCTCTGAACCAATCGACAAATATCAAAGCAAACAATTCCAGTTCTGTGATATTAAGTTTCCGAGAAAAATCGCTCTGACGTACAATACGAACCAATTGATTTGTGCGTGTCCCACTGGGGTTGAAACAATTTCCTCCAGCTCTGATGAAATGGACTTGGAAGTCTGCGGCCCCAGAAGAGGCGGGGTCAGTAACCTCAATGAAGTACTTTTCTACTTCGTTAGTATCTAAAATACAACGTGGAAGGGACATAATCGTAATAAATCTAACCACGGCCTATATTAGATCAGTATAATGAAATTGAAATAACAGTCGATTTTTTAAAAAGAAAACGACATTTGCATACAGAAGTGTCCAGCTAATTTGTATTGAAATATCAATGTTTTTGATTGTTACATACATACATACATACTATCACGTCTTTATCCCTAATGGGGCAGACAGAGCATTTTGGGTCTTGCGGCTCTATGCATGAGCCCAGGGCCGCAAGACCCAAAAGCCACTTTTAGCGTCATGGTGGGCGAGAAGATGGAAAAGCAATCAATACAGTGATGGGTTGCTAGCCGCATCGCCTGTTAACATGATTTGCATTTTTGCCCATTCCCTCGATCGGCTTTTACGATCTGCGTGGGAAGAGAAGCAGCTGGTACATTCTAAGTTTTTTCGTTTCTCCCAGACCAGCATGGGATTTTGATTGTTATTTTATTATTATTATACTATAGTAGTCTAGTACAGCCCGTGGTTCGATTTATTACGGGTATGCCCCTTCCACGTTGTATAAATGTTGTAGGACTATGATTGAAAAGTCGTTTAGGTACCTTACTTCATTTGGCCCTTGTTTCTGTAGTAAATAGTAATACTGTTTTTGAGAACAGGTAGGATGAGTTTTAAACTTTATTTAGGTTACGCCAGTTTATGACCATATCGGTTTCGGTGAACCAGCCATCGGGCATACGGCTTTCGAAATCCTGCAGTAAACCCATTTCTACCCATCACTAAGCGTGAACGATAATGACGTCATTCAAAAATACGGAGAATCATATTTATTGAAAGTAATTCAAACCTCTTATAAGTCCACACAATAATATGTACCTACGACTATACCGAACAATAAGTACATTACGAATATAAAGTACAAGCTATAAATTAAAAGTCTTGAATAGACATAGAACATATTATTTGTTCAGAATTGCAAATCATTTTCATCGAAATAATTTAAGGGACTCAAAAAATAATAAGAATGTCACGCTCAAATAAACAACGCAATTCGAATCATAAATAATATTCATAGCCTCCAGATAGCCTCTAAAAAACTTTTTCTTTTTATACAAGCTGCACCTAATGTAATGAGCCAACCTACGAGTAATGTTTACATGAAGTTCTAAACGTTTTAATTTATTTGTGTTATTAAATCACCCTATGCCGAGAGTCTCGCCACTACGTATTTATATCTCTATTTAGTTTATTGGGTCAATAACGAAATATCTCTGCCCGAGACTCCATTCAAGATCAACGAGGATGAGTTGTGTTTAAACAATTAATGACGTTTCTAATCTATGAACTAAACCCCGACTAATATTGTTTTTTTTTTTTTTGTTTGTTACCTCTTCACGCTTCAACCACTGAAATTATTTAGATGAAATTTGGCATGGATTATAGTTTAAGACTCAAAAAAGGACATAGGATAGTTTTTATCCCAAAATTCCCATGGGGAGCACAGCCTGCGAGCACAGAACGGGCTAGGCGTTCAGTTAGCGGTCTGATTATCCAGATGGCTGCTACATCATAAGCTTTGAAGTTGCTACAGGTATGCCGAAATCTCGGCAACCAGAGACTCTAATGTAGAGTACGAAGGAAAACCTTTTTATTGGAACGAAGTTCCTTATCGCGCCTTGCGAAAGGAGGCTAGACGGAAAAAAATAAGACCAAAAGTTGTAACGACACCTTTTGCTATAGTTGTAAGCCGTGCGGCATGCGCGTGTTTCTCTGTCTGTCTCTCTCTCCTAATTAATCGAAAGGAACTTCGTTCCATCTGGGTGTACCTTGACACCTCTCAAGTTTTTTCAGATTTTTGTTCTTTGCTGCAAAAAAAATAACTAATTTTGCAAAAAATTAAAAATGACAGAAAAAGAACGTACGTATCAATAAGCGAAACGAAATAAACATCGATGAACTTTGATTATGATAAATTTAATACATTACGAGAGGGTAAATTACGAAAATATACTGGAATCGTCACGCCGAGAAACTCGGCCCGAAATAAAATTTCTTTGCGTCGGCTCCTATAAAAGCATATTCGCCTAAGAGGAATGGCTTTCATTACGCCGTACTCCTCCAAATTACCGTTATTATATGTATTTTACTGTACTCTACACGTATTGCCAATAAGATCTATTTCGGCTGCGTACTTTGGTACTATCAAATTAACTTTTTTCTGTAAGGCGAACAAAAAGGCTTTGCTCGAGACCTCTAAATACAGTTACGTCTGTGATTTATGTTAAACAAAGTAAGACTGATGCAAGGCTTAATGTTAAGATTTTAGTGTTATTACAATTCTATGGCAAAAAAAAAAATATTTTTATCTTTCTTTAGAATCGTTGTAAATATTGTTTTGGTGCTTCATTGGTTGTTTATTGGTGTATATACACAATCCTTTGACACAGTGGCGTAGCTATCATAGGGCCAGGTGGTGCAGTGCACCAGGGCCCCGGAGCTCAGGGGGCCCTCTAGCCTCAGCTTTGAAAAAAAAAATGAAAAATTTAAAAAATTCAAAAAATTCAAAAAAAATAAAATTCTTGTGAGCAGGCTCGAGCCTCGAGTCTCGGAGCCTGCTCACAAGATTTTCTTTTTTTTTCAATTTCTATTTTTTTTTATTCAAATTGTAGTTTATGGGTCACCACTGTAGCTTATGTGGCTAACATATGGTGCTTATAGGTACCTACGGAGATAAATGATAAGGCGTGTTCGATGCTCCAAAGTAAAATGTCGAATGAATAATGCACCAGGGCCCTTGTCCCCTTAGCTACGCCACTGCAAGTCTTGTAATATGGCACTGTTTCATCTGAAAATATCAACTTGATTTAGGCGGATAATGGTTCAAACCTAGTAACAAAGTTACCACACACAATAATAAAACTGTTAAGTTACATTTTTCTATTTTATGAGAAAAAAAATTGATAAATGATATGATTTTTTTACTTTAGATTCTAAAGTCACCATCTTCTAAAGTTTAAAGATGGTGTCAACTATGTGATAATGATAAGGCTACTGGAATTGAATTATAGTCTGCACTGCAGTAGCATGAAGCTCTCTGTACTACCTACTAAAGCCATTCTCGGCCAGAGTAGCCAGAGAATCTGGCCAACACTCTTCACGCTTGCCAGGCGGGTCGGAGCTAGGAAGTACAATTATTACTACCCCTTCTCTTTTACACGGGTTTTGTAAAACGTGACTAAGATAGATTTAAGTGACATAGAATGTTAAGCAGCGTACTCTGTGGAACAACTTACACATTATTGCGATCACCAAGCCCATAGTTAATATAAGTATACAGAATGGAAAGTCCTCCGTAATATACGTTCCCGTCCTCGCACCTCCCCCGTTCCTGTCTTGTGTAGTGTGTTGGCGGGCGAACACGCTCACATTGACATGTGCGTGCACCGATGTATGCTTTCGTTTGTAGTAGTAATAGCCGATATTAAATGATACTTCGCTTCTATGAAATGCCATTACCTGTAATTATGGGCAAATCCTCCCTTTCTTGGTAGAGACAATGAGTGCAATAGCTCTAGATGTTTGCTGGTATAAAAAAGCAAAAATACTATAACAATAACGAATATTAACCTGTGATACTGAAATACAGAATGTTGTGACGTACGTTACATTTAAACAGAGCCACGTATCTGACAGACACGGCGGCGCCCTAATTGGCTGTGTTCAAGAGCGAGCAGGCCACTCCAGCTTCAGCTATATTCGACATCAAAGCTAACGCGCATGGCTGCTTATCGCTTGATTCTGTAAAGCCTGGAGCATGATATGATTGTGTTATATTGTTGTTTCATCGATGTTCGGCGAAATTTAGGGATATTTTTTTATTCTTACGGTAGATTTTGCAACACCTTTAACATTATTAATTAAACCGCACAAAAGGAATGCGCGCACTTTTTGTAAAGATTTTTTTTCTTTACTATTTTTAATAAAGTTCTTTATTTTTCCCGTATTTTATCTCTGTTCTTCCCTTATTCACAATGCAAATAATCAAAATATTAATAAACAAAATGTTACATAATCTAAATACATTAGCCTTCCACGTTGTATATCTGCAGTTGAAGCTTACAGACAAGTAAAAACAAAACTAAATTTTAAAACAACCGCACAGAAAAATAATAGACAACCCAGTCCAAGCTAGTTCGGGCAAAAACCGGAAGCAATCAACAAGCGTTGTGAAACTTTAATGCTCTCAAAGGAATTGTCTTCCTCACTTGTTTGCATGGGGTTTGGGCAAGGCCTCCTCAAGTGACAACTGAAACAAAAGTTAGTACACACACACACACATACACAATATCACGCCTGTTTCCCACAGGGGTAGGCAGAGACTATGGACCTCCACTTGCTACGATCCTGACAAACCTCTTTTGCTTCATCTAAACTCATCAATCTCTTAATACATGCCCTTCGATTACGGGTACTTTTTACCTCTCCTTTTTTTAGAACGTCTGCAATTTGGTCGCAGAATATTCGCCGAGGCCGACCCTTTCCTACTACTACAAAAATTAGTAATTGTAAATAAAACTTTCTTTAAAATCGTGGAAATAAATAAAAAAAATGAAGTTTTCAATATAAGGTATGTTTTTTATTTGTTAGTGTTAGCATTTGGGCAGTTAGGCCAAAAAAATCTATTCTTCTTTTGGTGTCGGTGGTACTATTATATTTTCTCACTCCAGTATCGGGCCAAATTTATAGCTTTGTCATTTGCGGCCATCAAGTCTTCCCAAGTGCAGGTGTTTATATATTTCGTCCTCTGGCAACTCTGGCCAAGGCCAAGTATGGCTCTGGTAGTACAGACAGAGTCGTGCTCCTGCAGTGGAGACAAAAAGACTTGGTGATGATGATGATTAAGTATATGAAAGCATTTTTAATTTTTCATTCTTATTTGAGGTCTTGCGATAAAGACAGTGGGACAGTGGAAATACCTCACCTTATTAGCAAACAAAAGCTGTATAAGAGTACGAGTAATTTTAATTTTGCACCAAAGTTGACTATTAAGGCCATACCCAAATTTTCCGGGGTCCAGTGGCGCCGCCATTTAAAATAAATCATTTTAAAGGAAACGGAGATATCATTTAAAATTGTGTCTTGGTCAAGTTCTAGATACCCATTCAAAGTATTTTTTAAACTACTTTTTGTAGTTTACCCCTTCCACATCAGGTTTCCGCAAATCCTCAAATGTCAGATTTTTCTGGTACTCACTGGAGCACTCTCTATACGACCACACATCAACCTAAGCCCCACCAACCCCGCAACAGGGCAAACAACTATGTCAATCAGTCAGTGAGTCAGTCAGTGGTAATGTAGGTTTATATATTATTATATGTACGAGTATATGCGTTCGTCCATAGCAATGAAATTTATGTAGCTGTAATGATGATGATGATACATAATTGCTGGTTTCACAATGTGGTAACAGCAGAGTAAGACGGTTTGATTTCCTCTTCCACTCATGGGTGTCGTATAAGACGACCAAAGGAGATAGGTCTATTAGCTTTAATAACATTACGAGTACTGCAAGCACCAACCCTCCTACTCAACGTAGAGACTTTGCTCCAGACGTGTCCTAATAATAGACTGTAAAGAAGATTTTTTTGTGGAAATTAGCTCCCAGACTATGTAAAATGCTTGCTCTATTACCCAGTCCTTTGTTTGCTCGGTTACTATTAGTCAACTTTGGAGTCCTGGCAAACAGGAATGGAAATATGTTGGCATTCCTGTATTAGTCCGTTGATAGATAAATACTGAATAGAGAGAACAACCTTATTATTATAGTGATGAACCTGGCTCCCATGCTGATCTGGGAGAAATAAAAAAAACTTAGAATGTACCAGCTGCTTCTCTTCCCACGCAGATCGTAAAAGCCGATCGAGGGAATGGGCAAAAATGCGAATCATGTTAACAGGCGATGCGGCTAGCAACCCATCACTGTATTGATTGCTTTTCCATCTTCTCGCCCACCATGACGCTAAAAGTGGCTTTTGGGTCTTGCGGCCCTGGGCTCTGCATAGAACCGCAAGACCCAAAATGCTCTGTCTGCCCCATTAGGGATAAAGACGTGATAGTATGTATGTATGTATGAACCTGGCGTACATTTTTAAAAAATAAAACAGTTTTTTGTGCGTGCACTCTGCAGCAATATTCAGATGGACAAAATATTAGTTAACATCTTCATTTCCTAGTAATCATACTAATATTATAACCTTATTATACTAATATTATAAATGTGAAAGTTTGTGAGTTTGAATTATTGCTAGTCCATCACGCGAAATGGCGTAAGGAATTGTAATAAAATTTGGTATGTAAAAACCTTTATTTATTAGATTAGCTCACCCTGGCATATTATTATACTTTTTATCCAGAAAAATGCGAGTTTGTCTTACAATAGAAACATAATCTCATACGTTTTACCAAAAAGATGTAAAGTTGAAATGCCTTCTATAATTTTATTGCGCCCTAAACTTTATATCTCAGAATAAAAAGCAAGACAAATTATGCACGGCAATTCCGCAATACCAGGATAATTCCGCCAACCTCTTGTTAACGAAATAACTCTGAAAATATATTTCTGTTTACTGTGGCAGGGCTTTAATCTTTAATAATTACAAGGAAATTAAGTTTTTCATTTAATTAGTGCTACTAAAAGTAAAGGAAATGTGAGTTAGTTAATTACGCAAATTACTTAGTTGCCCGTAAGCGTTGCTACAAACCTCCTACACGTTACATTTCACATTTATAAAAAGTATTGTAAAATTATTCTATATACTATTCAAATAATACTGTTCAGTAAATATTTCACGCTGATGTGGGAGAAAAAAAATCGCTAAAAGTGGCCTTTGGGTCTTGCGACTTTAAAAAAAATACCCGACTTTCAAGCGTTCACCCCACATAACTTTTGAACCGCTAAACCGTCCATAAAACATAGCTAAGAATACCGTAACTAGACGTGTTCTCACAAGAAAACTCTCGATCAAGTCTTTTACATTCTAAGTTTTTTTCTTTTCTCCTAGAACAGCTTAAAAGGAAAACTAATTGTCATCATCGTCCTTATCAGGCATTTTTGTCTCCGCTGCAGGAGCACGACTCTTCCTGTACTACCAGAGCCAAACATGGCCAGAGCAGTCAGAGGTTTTGGTCTACACTCTCCACGCTGGCCAGACGGGTTAGAGAGGTCTCATTGATGTTTATCAGCTTTTTGTAGCTTATATTTCCTAAGTCGCCTTCTACGACTTGGAGTAGCCCTATTCTACTCTGCCGGAAATCACGTGTAAAACTAATTGACATCTAGGTCTATGAATTGTATTATGTTTCAAAAACCCTTCAAGCCACATCCTGCCCTGATAGATTTCGGTTTGCATATCGTCCTCGGGGTATAATCTATCGGATTACACGCCGTTATCGGCAACTCGGCGATGTAGCTACAGTGTTATTGAGGTACGGGGATTTTAGACCAGCTTGCACAATGCACTTGGGAATAATTAGGAGTAATGGACACAATGCCAGAGGGGCCGTCTGATACGATGGTGCGAATAAGTATAAATAAGTAAGGTTGTAACTTTTTTTGTGTGATTTGCCAACATTGATATATTTTTTGTATACATGTAGCTATACCAGAATGGTCAATTAATTATCTTGAATCATATCAAAAGTAAATGCAGCTAATAACCCAGAAAACAACAAATTCATTTGCTAAGCAAATTAAAAAAAATCCGACTGTCAAGATTGCCATCTAGTGATGAGTAGGGGAACTATCGATACGACTTGATATCCGTAGCGCCATCTTTTGTTTGCAAGAGAAAGCCCTGACTTTAAACTTAAAACGGGCTAAACTGATTGTCATAAAACTTAGAACCACCGCAAAACAACTTACTTTCACTATGTAATACTATTATTAATTCTGTGCTTTCACTTAAAAACCGTATTGAAATGTAACACCCCTCTTTTTCTTCACTCAAAAAGTAAAACAAAGCAGTGATTTAGATTACCTATTTCCATCCTACAGCCTACCAAATGGCCTTTTTGCCTCACGGCCTTAGTTTACGTGATATTTAGTTTACTCCTATTTATAATACAGACAATAATTTGATATGGCCTCAGCATCCGGCCACTTATGCGTTGTTTGCCGACATGACAGCTACTTGGCATGACTGACAAGGGCAATGTTATCACCCGCAAACAACGTACCCCTAGCAGCCTACGCAAATACTGGCGCAAATCTACGGTGAACACAGTAATTGACCGAGCGAGCGAAGCGAGCGAAGCGAGCGAAGCGAGCGAAGCGTCTCAGTTTCGAGATTAGCCGAAAATTCTTTTGTCCGTCTGTCTGTCTGTCTGTCTGTCTGTCTGTCTGTCTGTCTGGCTGTTCTCGCCTACAGGTCGCGTTTCTTAACCGATTCTCATAAAATTTTGTAAGCAGGCTCAGCAACTAAAGAGAATTTTTTTGTCGAGCCAGTTTTTCGAAATTTTTTAAAATGGCGGAAATATGGGGGTTTAAAATTTTAAAACTGTCATATATCCGCCATTTCAAAATATTTTCAAAAATGTCATTAGACTTTTTTGTTGCCATTATAAAAACGCATTTATTTTTAATGAACAACTTTTTTGTCTGGACAACTTTTTTATACGTTATACTTGAACGGGTTTAGGGTGACTCGCGAAGTCTAGCTGACTGAGCCGTGACAGATATACAATACTAAATCCTCTTATAAAATATTGAATTCAGTCCAGGTTACTGAACAACTTTCTTAAAAATACTTACATGTCTCCCGTGGGAGTTAAACCCGCGACTTCCGAGTTACAAGGCCAATGTCTTGACCACAATTTTTAAGAAAAGAAGAAAATTGACAAATATTTGTTGCGTGCACTCAATAATAGTTCACAAAAAGCAATAACAATTCAATCCAACAAAAATTTTAAAACTCTTAGAACTCGCTATGGTTATTTTTTCATAAGTTTACAAGATTTACTTGATTTTTTCTAGAATCGTATGACTTTTTGCTGTCTTGCTTGTTTAAAGTTTTGTTTAATTTGTTTAGTCGGTTAATTGTGTTCAATAGTAGTGTATTGGATTGCTTGCTTTGCTTGGGAGTAGAAGATATAATCGCGAGGTCTAAGTTCGTGGCGAACTACTAGTATTTATATTTACAGGCTGAGTTGCTTTTTCAGTACCTATATAGACATAACATTAACGCATTGTACCCATATCTTCATGTGCATTCTTATATCTGTATATAATTATCGTCAGGCCTTCTTTTTAGTTTACATTGCAGGAGCACGATCCTTTTCTGTATTAGAGGCATGCTTAGCCAAAGCAACCAGAGGAGTTGGCATACACTCTCCACGCTAGTCAGACGGTACGGACAGTATGGCCTGGTAATATAGAAAGGGTCGTGCTCCTGCAGTGGAGACAAAAAGACCTGATGATGATTATGAAGTTTACTTATATATTTCTTGACTCGCTTTTTTCGACATCCATGTCCAAACTTAAAGTTGTCTTATTCTACTTTGCTGGAAGAAAATCACACCGCTCATGTATATGTACTTACAGATTAGGTACCTCCTATTCTATTTTAGCCTTAACATGTTATGTAATAAAGTATATAATTGACCGAGCGAGCGAAGCGAGCAAGGTCTCTAAATCGAGTTGGGGGCAAAAACACATTGTATGTATGTATCTATGTATGTATGTATGTATGTTTGTACCTCGATAACTGCCGAACCGTTGGTCTGATTATGATGAAATTTGGTAGGCAAGTAGGAAATATCAGTAGAATTTTCAAGTTCGTTGGGCATCAAAATCGGTTCAGTAGTTTTTAAAATATTAATAAAAATGTCCGCGATTATGTAGCAAACGAAACCATAGTGCGTTTTAACTTTGGATAGCGCCATCTAGGTGTTACTTAGGGAATGATTTTATGTTATAATATAGAATAATAATCGCGAGGTCTAAGTTCGCGGCGAACTACTTGTAACAATACTAACCATCTTATTTGAAACAAGCAATCAGAATGCAGTCACTTAGTCGTTTGTTTGCTTACGTGACAGCTACATGACAGACTGACACTAACATAGGCGATGTTATCACCCGCAAAATGCCCGCAAACAATGTGATCCCAGCGTGTACCTCTGCCATGCCTCTGCAACTATACGCGTTATTCGTTTGTCGAATGTCTTTATCGAAAAACACCGTTCTTATTTAACTTATTCTAATTTATCTTTACTTCTTTACGGGGGATAACAATTGGCGCAAACGGTAACTCCATAACAGATCTCCGCGCTAGGGAGGGGCGCGTGTCGATTGTGTAGAACAACTCGTGTTGCGCCGCCCTCGCCTCAACACAGGTTATCTTCCTATCAGTATGTAGGACATGTGGAGATGGCAGAGTAGAAAACAACTCGACTGCTTTTCTCTCCAACAGGTCTCGTAGTAAGAGATGACTAAGGGAGGCAAAGGTAAAAGAGAGAATGGGCAGCAGAGTTTTCTGTGCAACCACTTCCCACCATTTACACGATCACCGATCCTACTGCCTAGCATGATAATAACGGTTATCTCCTTTTAAAAGAGGTATCACTGATATAACTATACTTTTAAAGTTACAATAAGTTTTTGTAGAGGAAAATAAATATTCATTTTATTATTTATTATTATATTATTATTATAACTAAAGTGTCTTAGAATTTGAAACTGAATTTTTGGGATTTCTTTCCAAAGAACTCAGATTATTTCGGATGGAGAGCTTTAACCCCTTCAGCTCAAGCCCGCACTTAACTGGATCTTCTTCTGAGGCTGAAACTCATTTGTTTGAAGGTCATTATTTACACCTCTAATTCATGACAGCTAAAACATGAGAGCCAAAGAGAAAACAAATAGGTACTACTCAGTATAAGCACTAGGGTTTTACCTCTCAGTCATCTTTAGTTCTTTTAAGTTTCCTTTGTAGGAACACTACCCTCTCTGTACTATGAGAACCATACTTGCGGCCAGAGGATTTGGCCTACATATAAGGGTTAGAGAAGTCTGTGTTTATAAGCGTTATTTAGCTTGTATTCTCTAAGACGTGACGACATCCACGAAAAGACTTGGAGTGGTCCTATATTCAACTCTGCCGGAAACCACACGGCGAACTCAATAATTAGTCATTCTTATATAGTAATTCTTCATAGCCTTAGCTTTTCCCAGCCATTTATCTCATCAATAGCCATTTAGCACTTACACACACACATGGCAACTGAAACGGGTCTCCGCTTTCTTCGTTTGTAATCAGATATTCACAAACACGTTAAAACCTTTCTGAAATAACACGTTTCAAAAGGAAATGCTGGTAAGCTTTATTACAACCCCCTTTATGTATAGCGCTACAGTGTCTACACCCCCTTGTTTGCACAACGTTATTTTGGCGATCCGCTCTACTTTGGTGAAATTGGAACCATTTACTTGTTTTACAAACGAGAGTTATTTTTAACTTGTAAATTCGAAATTCAATTCCAATGTCTATTCAAATATTAAACCTTTACAGGTGCTTTTGAGTAAGTATAACCTGTCGTCTGCGCAAAATACCAGACACAATAGTAAAACAATGCATGTCAGACAGATTCTGGTGCTGCCAGATGAGAGGATAATTTACATTACGTGCTGATAAGAAACGCCCAAAGAAGCTCATTTTCACAGGATTGGTCGCCTATGCGCCAGGATGGCTTTGTTATATTAGTATTAATTATGTCTTTTTTAATTATTATAAACAAAGATGATTTTCCGTCTCATTAAACTTCAAGCCGCTTTTGATAGGTAATTTTGGAAATTTTTGCTATGATGACTATTTTTGATTGATATGAATTTAAATATAAATTCAATCAAGGCCTCCAGCCATCCAGCAGTAGCTGAAATAATAATGATGAAAATTCAAGCTACCACCTACCTTTTATAAGTATATCAAAAATGCCCGTATAGCTAGATAATGGTACAGAACCCTTCGTGCGCAAGTCTGACTCGCGCTTGGCCGGTTATTAGGAATGAAAACAACCTATTCTCTATACAACGAACTTCAAAATATAGTAGCTATTATCAATTTTTTTTATCATCGTCATCTTCATCGTCAGGTCTTTTTAGTCTCCACTACAGAAGCACGCGTGCTTGCTAGAGGGTCGCGACCCTCTATGTACTACCAGAACCATACTTGGCCAAAGCAGCCAGAAGATTTGGCCTACACTCTCCACGCTGGCCGGATGGGTTGGAGAGGTCCTATTAATGTTTCTAAGCGTTTAGCTTGTATATTATTTCAACTGCACGGAACCTACAGTAGGCGTAGGAATCTTTCTTGGCTAGATTTATTTTTCTGAACCGAGCACAAGTGGCAATTTGAAATGGGAATAGCTGATTTTTTCATATAAAAGGCTTGTATAACTCGCATAATGCGCCGCTTCCCGGCACAAAAGCCGCGGTAATGGCAGAATTAACGTATACCTATCGCGATGCTCACCCAGCCTCGAGTCTATTTTTATTGGATTTTAAACTTTATCCTCTGCTCCATAAAAAATAATTTTATTAGCTCTATAAAAAAATATCGCGCGGCTGGAGCTTGGAGCTGAACTTAGAACCTATTTTGCTTGAATTTTCAAATAGGTAGGTACTTACGTTTTTTACAATTATAAAAAATGAAACCGTTAGCACGTTTTTGCTGGGTACATATTAGTATAAATTGAAATCCCTCGGGGTAAGCACGTTTTTTGTTGTGTAATATTTAGAATAAATTGAAATCCTTCGGTGTATGTCTAGCTACATAATAATAATATATTAATCTGTGGTATGCATTGCAACACAATATATCTATAGGTAAGTACGGACGAGGGTATATCTAAAATGGGTTAGTTCTGTTGTCTTAAAACTTGTATAACAATGGATAAGATGGAAAATTCGATGCTAAAATAGCTTATCCCAGAACCTCGTATTGATACAGATGCATAGATATTACTCTACAAAAACATTTCGTTCAATAAACAAATCAGATAAAAATAACGACAGCGAGTTACATTCTTAAAATTCATGAATTAAGTACAGAATAGACCCCTTCAAAAAACATCGTTGGGAATAAAACAATGCCTACCAGGATATAAACACTAGTTAACCAACTAACCCTTTTTACCGCCATTTTGTGTCTAAAGACCAGAAGTGCTATTTTTGAAACGCGGAGTCACAAACGAATGGTTTCTCCATACAAAAAATAGTTCGTTTAGTGACTCCGCGTTTGAAAAATAGCACCTATATAGCATTTACACGTTGAAAAGCACACACTTGTGAGCGGCGTCTCATTACGGAGGTGATCTTGTTAGAGTGTTCATAAATAAGGGCCGGCTAACAAGCGGCCATTTTGCAGACAGATCGCACTTTTCAACCGCTGCCTTACAGACTTACATGGGGACATGTGGCGCTATGAAATTGAGTTGGCATGTGCATGTTATCAATAGAATTTAGCATCGAACTTGATCGGTCAGGTGTGGCTTATTAAGGAGTTCGCAAGTTCAGAGTTCTGGGCCAACTATCTGTAAATATTTTGACGTCAAATCGTAACATAGTATAGCATACAAAGTGTAACGGAAATACTCCCTTTCCGTTACACTGTGTATGCTACCAACCCGGAAAGGAGTAGAAAAAATCTGCGTTTCCATACAAAATTAAATACCTTTACCTACCGTGCAAAATGTTATGGAGCTGCAGTTTTTTATTTGCGATCACATAGATGGACCCATAGTAAAAGTTGTTCAAATGATTAGTAGTAGTTTACTCCCTTTCGGGTTGATACCCCTTTTTCCGTTCCACGTCGTATGATATTGTAAGTTCTGTACTGTACTGGGTTGTACCTAACGAATAAGTTATAATTGTATCTAACGTTTAACTTGAAAATAAACAGGCTTTTTATTTTATATTATTATGTACTGGATAACCCCCTCAAACTACTAGGACGAAAATGGTTTTTATTGTTTAATGCAAGGTACACACCGGTAAAAAGAGAGAGAACAGCAAAACTGCATAATTTTCCAAAATTCTAATTAACATTTTTATTTTTGTTGCAACGGTATTTACCTTCAAATATTACGTCTATTGACATCGTTATACAAAGTCCGCCCACTCAGCGCTCCATTACAAATTCAGAGGCTGTTTAGTCATTATCAAGAACACCTGTTGTCGACCGCTTACGTCGGTTTAAACATGGTTCCCAACCTATGAAGCCAACACGACTTGAGGCATTTTTAACCCTCCAAACAAAAAAAAATATGTCATAAGTTTGACGTGTCCTTTTAACCTGATGTATCATTGTGATTTGGATAAAGCGATTATGAGTATTTTTATTAAGTAACTAAAGTTTTTCTATGCTCCGATAAAATTTTCGTCCCGAGTGGGATTCCAACGCACACCCCTCAAATCTGTACCACATATGCACATGCAACTTTGCTGTCATATCAACTCGACGAATTTTCTCATCAGAATGTTACCCTTTCACGTATTTGAACTATTCTACCTGCTCTTGATTTTGATTTGATTCAAATCATTAAGTGAGGCAAAAAGGTACTTGAATGGCGACAAAGCGATGGCAAGCGAAACGTAGGACACCCACCTGCAAGGTGGTCAGATGCCCCGACCGGGGTCGCTGGAAAGCGCCGCTCTTGATCAGTCATTTTGGAAAATTTTGGTTAAGGCTTATGTCTAGCAGTGGACGTATTGCGGCTAAAATATTCTATAAAAATATATCCTACTGTCGTACTTCCTACTAATATTATAAATGCGAAAGTGAGTTTGTATATTTGTTTGTTTGTTTGTTTGTTACCTCTTTACGCTTAAACTACTGAACCGATTTGGATGAAATTTGGTATGGATATAGTTTAGACTCGGGGTCTCAAACTATATCCATACCAAATTTCATAGGACATAGGGTACTCTTTATGGCGGAATTCCCACGGGGAACGAAGCCCAAGGATACAGCTAGTTATATATAAATAATAAATATAAAAAGATCGATTATAACCAAAGAGTAACTATACTCAGAAAAATTGCTAAATTGAAAATATGTACTCGTAATAAAAAAATTCACCTCGTAAAAGTTTAAGAACTTCTGTCTCACGAAGCAACTTCCCCGTGAGCAAGGCCGCGTCAGCCTTGACAGGCGCCTTTAAACGAGGATCATTACATTTTTAAACGAAAAATATCAACATCAAGCATGCGAGCCCGAAATGCAAGCTTTGATCCAAGTTTCGTCTTTTGGCAATCTAAAACAGGTCAGGATCATAAGAAGTCGCAGATTTTTTTCTCGAAATCGTGGAGTCTTTATAAGTGCAGATTCAGGGGGGATAGCGATGGAAGGCTAGCCTCATTGCCTATTAACATGATTCTCATTTTCGCCAATTCCCTTGATCATCTTTTACGATCGTGGGGAAAGAAGCAGATGGCACATTCAGTTTTTTCTTTTCTCCCAGTCCAGGTGGGAGAGATTTATTCCGTTGTTTGTTTAAATCTAATGTCACTCGCCTTACATAGTAGTATAAAGTAGCACACATTTCATAAGGAACTTAGAGTTAGGAATAGTTGCATAATTAGTCGCCAGATGGGAACTTGACCGGATTCGCCAGATGTTTCCTGTGGCGACCAAACTATATTAAACTTCAGGGATGAATTTCAGTGGCACTTAATAATTTTAGATGCTCTAGCTTTTGGTTGAAATTCGGCATTGTAGCATCGATTCTGCTATTCTAGAATGTTCTGGAATTTATTCAGGTGGAGCTAAAAGCATGTATCCTAATATTCGATTACCTCTGTGACGTATGGTCACCATGCTAGTCCGCAACATAAAGGTTCCGGGTTCGATCCCCGGTCAGGGAAAATTGGAAAATGGCCTTTTTCAAATTGTCCTGGGTCTTAGATGTTTATCTGTACATGCATTTGTTATAAAATTGAGTTAGTATCCCATAACACAAGTCCCGAACTTACTTTGGGGCTAGCTCAATCTGTGTGATTTGTCCATATATATTTTTTTATTCATATATTTATTATTTATTTATTGTCAATTTTGCTCAAAATGTATCATGCTTCACAGCTTAGAGCAAGGCTGAGTATTTTTAACGATATTCTTATCGTTAAAATCAACTTATTTCTCAGATAGAAACCTCTCGAGCGTTTAAACTTTTCGCGTCGTCTCTCACATGATTTTCATTAAACGTGTTTATTCAACATGAGCACAACTTCACAACTTTGAAATGAGAAGTCATTGAACTCTGCTAAAACGTCGTCTATTAAAACTTTGAGGTAACTCATAAGAGATTTATTAAGTAAGCAACTAAGCACTCGTGTATGAGACTTAAGGTATTAGCAGCCATTACCAACAACTTAGTCGTAATTGAAGTTGTTATAGGTCACATAAATGTACTGTTTGATAAACTTAGTGCCAAAGTCAACTGCATTGAATTTAACATCTAGACTCGAGGCGTACCGTGTACCTACTTATATCAATGTTGTGTCGTGTGTTACGAAGATGCCTATTGAGCTTTAATTTAAAGAGAAGCTTGAAAATATATTACAAACAAATCATACAGTGCAAGTTTGGATGTAAAGCCAGATTTCAAATACCAAAGTGTGTATTTTAAAAATTATTCATTGATTTTTCCAATAGGGAGCGTGCACGATCTATAGATGGCAGCACAAATCGACAAAAGCGACACTATGCGGACGATAAATGAAACTTATATAAGCTGTCATTTGCTGTCATTCTGCTATCAATACGAAATATTTCATGTAATTTTTTTTTAATTATATTATGATAAAAATTACAAAATATGGTTTCCGACCAATAAATAATGATCAACAGCGTGGCCAAAATATTTTTAAAGGTAAAAAGCTCTTCAAGGCTAGCCGTGTATTAGAAGACGAAGAGAAAGTAAATGAAGAAAACGAGACGGTGATAACTGGAAAAATTGGCGTACAGACAAAAATTTCCAAAGTTTACGATGTGAAAATATTCTTTGTATCCAGTTTTTATATATAACGAATCAATATTATAAAGTATAATAATTAATAATATTTATGATCTCAACTTTTTAGCTTGATTGCAACAGAAACAATATAAGTGCATTAAGTGCTATCTCGAAATGTGGCTTTTTAGGAAAATGAAAGTTTATCGTGTGCCTTAATTCACTACCTAAATTCTCCAGAAACTGCTTTTAATAAAAAACAAGCAGTGCTCAACAATGGGGTAAACCATCACACGGGCAGTTACTGGGTAAGGTACAAAAATGTCAGAAATACTTATCCAACACTAGTCAATAACTAAAACTTATTAATTTCGCAGAACATCTTTTTTTTCTCTTTGTTGTCGTCGTTTTGTTTTTGATGCATTCCAACAACCAGAAATGCAACAAAATATTATAACGTACTAGCTGATGCCCGCGACTTCGTTCGCGTTGACTTTGTGACTCCGGCGTATAACTCAGGCTGAACAACTTTTGCTAATGCGTCTGGCTGGACTATTATGTTTCTGGATCCGGTGTTCCAGACCTTAGATTTTTATATCTCAACCAAAAATCCTCATCAGGCTTAATGAAATTATTTTTTTGCTAAGGCGTCATTTTTGTATTTCTTTTAGTTTAGCTGGACCATTATGGTTCTGCATCAGGTGATCCAGGTCTTCAATTTTTATAACTCAACATAAAATGCTCAGCAGGCTAAACAACTTTTTAAGCAAAAGTTGTTTAGCCTGCTGAGCATTTTTTGTATGTTAATGCGTCATTTTTGTATATTTCTAACAACTTAGCTGGAATATTATGTTTCTGAATCAGGTGTCCCAGACCTTAGATTTTTATACCTCAACCAAAAATGCTCATCAGGCTTAATGAAATTATTTTTGCTAAGGCGTCATTTTTATATTTCTTATAGTTTAGCTGGACCATTATGGTTCTGCATCAGGTGATCCAGGTCTTCATTTTTTATAACTCAACAAAAAATGCTCAGCAGGCTAAACAACTTTGGCTTAAGGCATCATTTTTATATTTGTAGTTAAGCTGAACCATTAAGTTTTTGCATCAGGTGTTCCAGATCTTCGATTTTTATTTTATATCTCAACAAAAAATGTTCATCAGGCTGAACTACTTTTGCTAAGGCATCATTTTTATATTTCTTGAAGTTAAGCTGAACCATTATGGTTCTGCATCAGGTGATCCATGTCTTCCATTTTTAAAACTCAACAAAAAATGCCCAGCACACTAATATGCTTTTGCTAAGGCATCATTTTTATATTTCTTGTAGTTAAGCTGAACCAATTATGGTTCTGCATCAGGTGTTCACATCTTCGATTTTTATATCTCAACAAAATTGTTCATCAGGCTCAACTTTTTTTGCTTAGGCGTCATTTTTATATTTCTTATAGTTTTGCTGGACCATTTTGGTTCTGCATCAGGTGTTCCATTTCTTCAATTTTTCTAACTCAACAAAAAATGCTCAGCAGGCTAAACATCGTTTGCTAAGGCATCATTTTTATATTTCTTGTAGTTAAGCTGAACCAATTATGGTTCTGCATCAGGTGTTCCAGATCTTCGATTTTTATATCTCAACAAAATTGTTCATCAGGCTCAACTTTTTTTTCTTAGGCGTCATTTTTATATTTCTTATAGTTTAGCTGGACCATTTTGGTTCTGCATCAGGTGTTCCATGTCTTCAATTTTTATAACTCCACAAAAAATGCTCAGCAGGCTAAACATCGTTTGCTAAGGCATCATTTTTATATTTCTTGTAGTTAAGTTGAACCAATTATGGTTCTGCATCAGGTGTTCCAGATCTTCGATTTTTATATCTCAACAAAATTGTTCATCAGGCTCAACTTTTTTTTCTTAGGCGTCATTTTTATATTTCTTATAGTTTAGCTGGACCATTTTGGTTCTGCATCAGGTGTTCCATGTCTTAAATTTTTATAACTCCACAAAAAATGCTCAGCAGGCTAAACATCGTTTGCTAAGGCATCATTTTTATATTTCTTGTAGTTAAGCTGAACCATTATGGTTCTGAATTAGGTGTTCCAGATCTTCGATTTTTATATCTCTACAAAAAATGTTAATCAGGCTAAACTACTTTTGCTAAGGCGTCATTTTTATGTTTCTTATAGTTTAGCTGGACCGTTATGGTTCTGCATCAGGTGTTCCATTTTCCAAAATTAATTATAGCCTATATGTTGTTCAGGCTTAACAGCTATATAACAAAAAACAGTTTTATTCGAATCAGTGCAGTATTTCCGGAGATTAGCGTGTACAAACAGACAAACAGACATCACACCAATTTTTTTTTCGAAATATTTTCAATGTACAGACACAGTTTTTCTGTTTTATTATAAATATGTATTGATGTCTAGATAGATAGAAATAAAATCGCCCATAGAAAAATTATCTTTAAACTTTAAATGATGATAACTTTTTTGTCTGACATCAGATTTCGATGAAATAAAGTCTATATGTTGCTCAGGGATGAGCTTAATCTTTTAGTGAAAACCGCATAAAAATCTGTTCAGTAGTTTTAAAGATTAGCGAATACATACAGACAGACAGACAGACAAAAAAATCAAAACAATCTTTTTTGTCTTCTGTAACTCTTTTTTTATCGCCCACACCCATTTTTTGTTAATTTTATCAAATGTACAGACACGCGGTTCCTACTGTTTTATTATATGTATTGATTAGGTATCTAAATATTTTTCACCCATAAAATTGTTTTACTCGTTGTAAATTTTACTGTCAAGTATTAATAGCCCAAAAGCACGGTACAAGTAAAAGTTTTAAATTTTAGGCACTAGTTGGCAGCACCGTCGTCGATTTTTAATAGCATTGCGATTCTCGAATTATTATACAAATTAAAACATGTGATAAAAAGTTTTTACACGAGTGTACTACTAAGTGTGCTACAGTGACTTCGAATCACTCTGACGAATTTTGTCAACACACGGTCTACACCAGTCTTTCCCAAAGTGGGCGATAACGCCCCCTTGTGGGCGCTGCAGGTCTCAAGGGGGCGGTAAGAGACCCAGAAAGAAAATGTTTTTTTTTTTTGCTAGGAGCTTTATTTAGCTAGGAGGACGTGGATTTAGTGCTGTGACAACACTGCTTACTAAAAAGAGAAATCGTTTGCTTGTTACCGAACGTGGCGACTTGCGACTGTTCTTGAGTAAATTGGAACCTGATATCAACAAACTTATTAAACAGCATCAGATTCATCCTTCACATTAGTTTTTATATAAGGATTGATTATTTTAGTTATATTTTTAATAAAATATACTCTGTTTTAATACTATAAAGTTGCGTTTCAATAATCATTCTTATTGGCAGGTGGAGCCCGTAAGAGTTAACTTGAGACCTAAGCGCCGTTGTATGTTACTTACTGCGCTCAGGTTTCAAGTTGCGGGTTATAGTAAAAGTTTCGTTTAGAATTCTCCGTTAATATACATATATAGGTCACAATAATTAATTAATTTAATTTGAAGTTATAGTGGTTTTTAAATAGGTGAAAAAATGGGGGCGCTAAAAAAATATTTATTCTCAAAGTGGGCAGTAGACAAAATAAGTTTGGGAACCACTGGTCTACACGCATCTTAAACATGCGTTATTCTTCATTACTACCCACTATTAAGACGTTTGTGTTCAATTTATTTTAATTTAGATGAATTGAAAGGTGATTAAAGCGAAGAGACTTTCTTTTAATTATAATACATTCTAATTAATTGTATAGCATTACATAACGTGAAAACGTCTAAGAAGCAACATATTCAAAGGTAAAATACGAGAACAGTTAAATGTTACGAAAGAATCTTATTCTCCCAAGAGAGTAAAAGTAAAAGCAGCCTTAAATTCTGTTTTTTTCGACAGCTACAATTTAAATAAGCTTTCGTCCGCTTCGGTTCATGATTAACATTTTTCGCGGATTGAGAGCTATTTGGATTAAACTGAAGACGACGTAATCCGGCGACTTTTGTGCGCTGTCGCGGAGTCCTTTTATTGCGAGACGAGGGTATTACCAAATCTTGATTTGATTAAGAAGTTTCTTGGTTTTACTAGGTTTCACCAAAATTATGCTGATAATAAAACTAAAAATGGTTGAGGCAATTTATGAATATTGATATCAAATTGTAGATCGTGATATCGTTTTTATCTAAATGCTATTTCGCCCGTTTGGCGTAAAGATGTGATAGTGTCTACGGGAACCGCTGTCTGATGTCTGTCCGTCTGTCACAGGGCTCTATCTCTTGAACCGTAATTTCTAGACACTTGAAATTTTTATCGATTTATGTATAACTGTAACCGCTATAACAACAAATACCATTTTTCAGAGTTTTTAACTCGATCTTCAAAATGACTAGATACTTGAAAAGTCTTCCCTACCGATACATGCTGGGTTCCATACATCCGTACGTCTGTCCTCGTAAGTGATCCGACTGGCACTTGACCGATTATTCATACTCTCGTGAGTGTTAAAACTTCTTTTTCTTCCAGTGCCATCATAAACGAAGGTCGGCCATCATCATTGCGATCTGCTCTGTTGAGACGGCTGCTTGGAATAGGGATCGCGTACTCTTGTTGTACCATTGGCGTAAATTTTTCGGCCATGGTGTTCTCCTCCGTCCAGGCCTCCTTCTGCTGTGGATCTTGCCTTGTAAAATAAGTTGAAGGAGTTCATATTTGACGCTAAGCATTATAAGACCTAGGTATTTAAGTTTACCTATGCTTTTGAAGATGTCTAGATTCTTTCCCATTGTCTGTAAGAAGGTGGTATTACGTACTTTCTGCACCCAGGTAATCTTTAGCATTCTACGGTAAACTCATTAGCTTTATTTTTCAATAAACTAATGTATGAATGTGTAGTACCCAGTGAATGGAGCAGCAGTTACTTGGTGCCCATTTTTAAGGGGAAAGGTGATATTCAGGACTGCAACGGGTATAGAGGGATAAAGCTAATGTCACACACAATGAAAATTTGGGAAAAAGTATTGGAGAAAAGATTGAGGACTGAGACTAATGTAACACCAAATCAGTTCGGTTTTATGCCCGGCAGAAGTACAACGGACGCCATCTTTGCAATCCGACAGCTAATAGAAAAGTACAGGGGTGCCCACAAAAATCTGCACATGGCGTTTATTGACCTGGAAAAGGCTTACGATAGAATTCCACGAAATGTCGTCTGGTGGGCCATGAGAAAGAAAAATGTTCCTATCAAGTACATACATTTGATTCGTGCCATGTACAGTCAACCTGTCACGAAGGTAAAATCCGCCGCTGGAGTAACAGAGGGATTTGGTGTAACAGTAGGCGTGCACCAGGGTTCGGCATTAAGCCCTTACCTCTTTCTGATAGTCATGGATGCTTTGACATCGGCCCTACAGGAAGAAGCCCCCTGGTGTATGCTATTTGCCGACGACATCGTACTGGTGGAAGAGGAGGGTACGATGTTGCAAGATAAACTGAATATGTGGAGACACACCCTAGAAACTGTAGGCTTGAAAATCAGCAGAACCAAAACAGAATATCTGTTCTGTGATTTCGGCTGTGTTTCTAGGGAAGTTAATCTTACCATCGATAGTGATATAGTACCAGCTTGTTCTGATTTTAAGTATCTGGGTTCGTTACTCCAGCAGGACGGAGATGTTGACAGGGAAGTAAAGCGCCGAATCAATGCAAGTTGGCAGAAATGGAGAGAAGTCACCGGTACCATTTGTGACCCAAAAATGCCATTGAAACTGAAGGGTAAGATCTATAAATCAGTTATAAGACCGGTGATGTTGTACGGCTCTGAATGTTGGGCCACAAAAGTACAGGACGAGAAGAGGCTACATTCAGCCGAAATGAGAATGTTGCGATGGATGTGTGGGGTGACAAGAAGGGATAGGGTTAGAAATGTTTATGTAAGGGGAAGTTTAAAGATAGCACCAATAAACGAGAAAGTAAGAAGCAATCGGTTGTCATGGTTTGGGCATGTCATGAGAAGAGAGGATCAACACGCAACAAAAAGAACTCTAAGTATGAAGGTAAATGGAAATAGGGGAAGGGGAAGACCAAAAAAGAGGTGGATGGAGTGCGTAAGGCAAGATATGGTTGTAGCAGGAGTAGATGTTAGTATGACGGGAAACAGAGGACTGTGGAAGGAGAAGACATACTGCGCCGACCCCAGATAATGGGATAAGGTGAGGCAGATGATGGTAAACTCATGTCTCGAATGCAACCAATTTGTTGCACGTGGCTTCAGTGAGTGTCCATACTTTTATTCCATATAAAAGCACAGAGAATCGTACCATCTAGTCATCCTGATGTGCAAATCTAGTGTTATATTTTTGAGCAGAGAACTTTCTCCATGCGACGAAATGCGTTTCTGGCTTGTTCAATTCAGCTTTGTATCTCAGTGTCATTGTTTCCTTGGTCATCTACCATTGCGCCTAAGTACTGTGTGTGTGTTTTTTTTTTATTGTTAGTCCATTTATTTGCAGAAAGGTATTTAGTGTAGGTGTTTGTACAAATGTTTTAAAATATTGTGCAATTTTTTATAATCTTGCGACTATGTACGAATGGCCTGTAACGAGCATCCATACGTCACGCTGATCGCGAGGCAGTTCTTACAAGAGGTCGAGTCGAGCTCAATTTATTGTATTTGAGCCTCGTAAGTGGAGGCACGCGTGACGCGACTGCGGCCACTGAATCAAACGTATTGGTACGTGAGTGCTAGTGTTTATTCTGTGGTATTGGCAACACCTGACTCGAAATGTTAAATTTGTTTATTATATATTTTTATTATTTTACTAGCCGAAGCCCGCGACTTCGTTCGCGTGGACTTTATGTCTCTGGAAAATGCTCATCAGGCTGAACAACTTTTACTAAGGCGGCATTTTTATATCTCTTATAGTTTAGCTGGACCATTATGGTACTGCATCAGGCGTTCCATTTTCCAAAATCATTTATACCCTATATGTTGCCCAGGCTTAATAGCTATATAACAAAAAACGTTTCATTCGAATCCGTCCAGTATTTCCGGAGATTAGCGTGTACAAACAGACATACAGACAAACAGACAAACAGACAAACAGACAAACAGACAAACAGACAAACAGACGAACAGACAAACAGACAAACAGACAGACATTTTTTTTTAAATTCTTGCTCTATTACTACGTCTCCATCGCCCCCAATATTTTTTTTGGAAATATATTTAATGTACAGACACACTTTTTTTACTGTTTTATTATATGTATAGATATAGATGTATAGATGTAGACTTGATTTTTGTAATTTTAGTTTTTGTATAATCAAATATTTTTTTAGGAGTATTTTGTATTAAAAAAGTAAAACATTTTTACTTAAATACAAATAAAAGTATATATCAAGTGTAGTTAAAATATGTTTCAACTCATTTTTTATGTCAAATATTAAAAAGGGAGAGAGAAAACACTATTAAAATCTTCCTTTTCTTTTTCTGCTAGGCGTTTATTTAATTGAAGCAAAACAGGTCAGTCAGGATCGTAGCAAGTGGAGGTCCATAATATTTGTATGTATGTGAGTATTCTATTTTATTAAAAAGTACATGTTTTACGATATACAACGTAGAAGCGATATAACCGAGACAAATCGGACCACGGATAAAAAAACAGCCAAAAACCAAATAAAAAAACTTGAGAGGTGTCAAGGGACACCCGGATGGAACGAAGTTTGAGAGCGAGAGAGAGACAGACAGAGAAACACGCCGCACGGCTTACAACTATAGCAAAAAGTGTCGTTACAACTTTTGGTCTTACTTTTTTCCGTCTAGCCTCCTTTCGCAACGCGCGATAAGGAACTTCGTTCCAAAAACCGACATTTCCATACGAATTAACAATATACTTATGCTCACTGTGTAACATAACAAGTGAACAGTTTTGATAACTCTTAAACCAGCACATTGGCGAATAATTCAATCAAAAACATATGGAAAGGGAAATGTATAGTAAAATTACACACTTTATTTCTGAGATACACATTTTCCACAGAGTTTCCCCACATACGACATTAAACAATGAAATAACATTTTAGGAAGGTCACGACTGAGGCAGTAAAATAATCCTCTTCTGGTGTTATATAATAGCTCCAGATACTTTTCATTTGTAACAAACTATTCACAAGAAATACGATTCTGACTATAAATCTAGAAACTTATAATATAACTAGCTGAAGCCCGCGACTTCGTTCGCGTGAACTTTATGTCTCTGGAAAATGCTCATCAGACTGATCAATTTTTACTAAGGCGGCATTTTTATATCTCTTATAGTTTAGCTGGACCATTATGGTTCTGCATCAGGCGTTCCATTTTCCAAAATCATTTATACCCTATATGTTCTTCTTCTTATATTTAAGAGCTGGGCTCTTGTCGGTGGAGTGCTTTCCATGTCTCTCTTCCTTCCGCTAAGTTCTTAACCTCTTTATATGTTTTCACGTTTAATTTTTCTTGTATTTGGTACCCTATATGTTGCCCAGGCTTAATAGCTATATAACAAAAAAAGTTTCATTCGAATCCGTCCAGTATTGCCGGAGATTAGCGTGTACAAACATACAAACAGACAAACAGACAGACATTTTATTTTAAATTCTTACTCTATTACTATGTCTCCATTGCCCCCAATATTTTTTTTGTAAATATATTTAATGTACAGACACACTTTTTTACTGTTTTATTATATGTATAGATAAAGATATAGATATAGTTTAAATTTTGTATTCTGAGACAATTTACAGCTTCCGCGGCCCTGTCTACCCGTAATACAGTAGTAGATGTAGAAATACATTGGCAATTCTGTGGAAATTCATCGTACGTCTGAAAGGAGTTCTTTTGTTAGGAATCTTTATCAAAAATAATTCATAGAGACTTTATTGTACTGTCATTTATAATTAAGTATTTTTTCTCTTAATACAAATTGGCGAGTATGTAAGTTCACTACACTCGGACAAATCTCATCTTATTTTTAATTATATAAAATAAGAGCCTAATACATAACATCCAAACGTTACGCGTGATAAGTGTGTGATAATTTATCAAAACTAGCTTCACCCCAAAACTACACTACCCATTTTAAAAAATCTCTATAGGTCTATCTAACAAATATACCCTTTCAAATAAAAATTATTTTCCAAATCGGTTCAGGCGTCTTTGAGTAATCGGTGAACATTGTATAAAACTAGCCGTACCCGCTGGCTTCGCTCCCCGTGGGAATTTTGGGATAAATAGTACTCTATGTCCTTCCCCGAGTCTCAATCTATATCCATACCAAATTTCATCCAAATCGGTTCAGTAGTTGAAGCGTGAAGAGGTAACAAACAAACAAATATACAAACTCACTTTCGCATTTATAATATTAGTAGGATAGTAGGATATTAGGATTACTATCCTACTATCCTACTGGATATCCTACCGGATAGTAGGATAGGATTAGTGGAATAAAGATCGCGACGTAGGTAGAGGTAGCAGATAACCTCCTCCTTTTCGAAAGTTGGTAAAAAAGGAAATCCAAAAACGCTAAATTTGACACAGAAACCAAAAGGCTATAAAATAATTAAGTTACTCGTATTTGCAGATACTATAGAGCCTAATGTAGTCTGAACTTTCCTTTATCTGTAGTAAAATCAAACCCTGGCACTTTTTTGCTAGTGTCAGGTCTAATTCAGCATTGGCGTGACTCTTGACAAACTTTAGAAGGGAAATCCATTATCGGACATACCATTGATTACACATTTGGAAGATATTTCTTATCGTGCGTGTTCATAGCTTACACTTACTGTGTCACTGCCTAAAGGCATATAACGTAATCTATGACTGTCAACTAGTGACAAACAAAAAGGGAGAGAGAAAACACTATTAAAATCTTCCTTTTCTTTTTCTGCTAGGCGTTTATTTAATTGAAGCAAAACAGGTCAGTCAGGATCGTAGCAAGTGGAGGTCCATAATATTTGTATGTATGTGAGTATTCTATTTTATTAAAAAGTACATGTTTTACGATATACAACGTAGAAGCGATATAACCGAGACAAATCGGACCACGGATAAAAAAACAGCCAAAAACCAAATAAAAAAACTTGAGAGGTGTCAAGGGACACCCGGATGGAACGAAGTTTGAGAGCGAGAGAGAGACAGACAGAGAAACACGCCGCACGGCTTACAACTATAGCAAAAAGTGTCGTTACAACTTTTGGTCTTACTTTTTTCCGTCTAGCCTCCTTTCGCAACGCGCGATAAGGAACTTCGTTCCAAAAACCGACATTTCCATACGAATTAACAATATACTTATGCTCACTGTGTAACATAACAAGTGAACAGTTTTGATAACTCTTAAACCAGCACATTGGCGAATAATTCAATCAAAAACATATGGAAAGGGAAATGTATAGTAAAATTACACACTTTATTTCTGAGATACACATTTTCCACAGAGTTTCCCCACATACGACATTAAACAATGAAATAACATTTTAGGAAGGTCACGACTGAGGCAGTAAAATAATCCTCTTCTGGTGTTATATAATAGCTCCAGATACTTTTCATTTGTAACAAACTATTCACAAGAAATACGATTCTGACTATAAATCTAGAAACTTATAATATAACTAGCTGAAGCCCGCGACTTCGTTCGCGTGAACTTTATGTCTCTGGAAAATGCTCATCAGACTGATCAATTTTTACTAAGGCGGCATTTTTATATCTCTTATAGTTTAGCTGGACCATTATGGTTCTGCATCAGGCGTTCCATTTTCCAAAATCATTTATACCCTATATGTTCTTCTTCTTATATTTAAGAGCTGGGCTCTTGTCGGTGGAGTGCTTTCCATGTCTCTCTTCCTTCCGCTAAGTTCTTAACCTCTTTATATGTTTTCACGTTTAATTTTTCTTGTATTTGGTACCCTATATGTTGCCCAGGCTTAATAGCTATATAACAAAAAAAGTTTCATTCGAATCCGTCCAGTATTGCCGGAGATTAGCGTGTACAAACATACAAACAGACAAACAGACAGACATTTTATTTTAAATTCTTACTCTATTACTATGTCTCCATTGCCCCCAATATTTTTTTTGTAAATATATTTAATGTACAGACACACTTTTTTACTGTTTTATTATATGTATAGATAAAGATATAGATATAGTTTAAATTTTGTATTCTGAGACAATTTACAGCTTCCGCGGCCCTGTCTACCCGTAATACAGTAGTAGATGTAGAAATACATTGGCAATTCTGTGGAAATTCATCGTACGTCTGAAAGGAGTTCTTTTGTTAGGAATCTTTATCAAAAATAATTCATAGAGACTTTATTGTACTGTCATTTATAATTAAGTATTTTTTCTCTTAATACAAATTGGCGAGTATGTAAGTTCACTACACTCGGACAAATCTCATCTTATTTTTAATTATATAAAATAAGAGCCTAATACATAACATCCAAACGTTACGCGTGATAAGTGTGTGATAATTTATCAAAACTAGCTTCACCCCAAAACTACACTACCCATTTTAAAAAATCTCTATAGGTCTATCTAACAAATATACCCTTTCAAATAAAAATTATTTTCCAAATCGGTTCAGGCGTCTTTGAGTAATCGGTGAACATTGTATAAAACTAGCCGTACCCGCTGGCTTCGCTCCCCGTGGGAATTTTGGGATAAATAGTACTCTATGTCCTTCCCCGAGTCTCAATCTATATCCATACCAAATTTCATCCAAATCGGTTCAGTAGTTGAAGCGTGAAGAGGTAACAAACAAACAAATATACAAACTCACTTTCGCATTTATAATATTAGTAGGATAGTAGGATATTAGGATTACTATCCTACTATCCTACTGGATATCCTACCGGATAGTAGGATAGGATTAGTGGAATAAAGATCGCGACGTAGGTAGAGGTAGCAGATAACCTCCTCCTTTTCGAAAGTTGGTAAAAAAGGAAATCCAAAAACGCTAAATTTGACACAGAAACCAAAAGGCTATAAAATAATTAAGTTACTCGTATTTGCAGATACTATAGAGCCTAATGTAGTCTGAACTTTCCTTTATCTGTAGTAAAATCAAACCCTGGCACTTTTTTGCTAGTGTCAGGTCTAATTCAGCATTGGCGTGACTCTTGACAAACTTTAGAAGGGAAATCCATTATCGGACATACCATTGATTACACATTTGGAAGATATTTCTTATCGTGCGTGTTCATAGCTTACACTTACTGTGTCACTGCCTAAAGGCATATAACGTAATCTATGACTGTCAACTAGTGACAATAGTAATTATTAGAGAAGGTTAACGCCAGGTTTCCTCACGTAGGTTTTCTTCACCAAAAGCAAGTATTGAAAATTACCGTACATAAGTACAAACTCATAGAAACAAGTCGCGCGTTCGAGAATCGAACTCGTACCTCACAGAAGCACTGCCAATGCCTTACACGCTTGCCACCACCGCTTCTTTGGAATTTCATTTCACTTGGAAGATGAGTCATAGTAAATCATTAGATAACACAAATTCGATACAGCGCCATCCACTGCTTTAATCATGAACTAGCTTCCACACAAGTATGCTCTTAGTTTGCTTTGTATTGATTCGTATTTAATACCTAATTACATATCTAGATGGCGCGAACTGGTTTGACACTTCATTGATGTGAAGTATACATTTGAGATTCGGGACAGGCACGGCTGCATTCCCTTTAACTCCTATTTAGCACCTTCAGATTCCTGTGGATACAGGAACAACAATTTCAACCGCACAACCATCTGAACCATTATTGCAATTAGCATTTACTCTAATATCTCTATTAAATACATCAATAATGGCTGATGAAAGACTGTCTATCTCTACCTACTTGATAAAAAGCTTTGTGGTACACAAATTAACAATAGGAAGGCGCAATATGAGTCAGAAATTTCAACACGTCATACCCAGCTCTCAACTTGAGATCCAAAGCTTTTTACGTACAGCGTATCTATGGTTTCACGCCAATAACATCGTTGGCAAATCTAAAGTTAGCCGCACTTACAGACGGATTTGCTTCCATTTGAAAGTCTTATTAGTGCAAAATCAGAGGTCCATATCGTGGCTGGTAATTCCACGAATTCTGCTGACAATTCGCTTATAATGAGACCCTAGAGGTTTTGGGGATTAGCAAGCAATTATTGCGTATGAAAGGCTTTATAAACGTGTTGATAATATAGTTCTCTTTTTAGGGTTCCATAGTGATCAAGGAACCCTTACAGTTTCGCGAATTCCAATCCCTCTGTCCGTCCGCTGTTGTACTCAAAAACTATGGGTACTAGAAAGCTGTTATTTGGCATGGGTATGTATATTAATAATTCCGAAAAAATGGTTAATTAGAATTTTGAAAAAAAGATCGTCTCCATACAGCTAACTTTAAACTTAAAAAAATGTGACTAAATTTTTTTCTAGACTAACCCGATATCGATGAATAGGTCTTCCAAAAATATTGTGAGTTTTGAACACTATTTTTTTTATTTCCAAAATCCAATCTCAATAAAGAATAATAGGCGACAAACTAATAAAATGTACGCGGAAAAATAAAATTTCATACAAATTTAAGAGACGTTTTAAGGCATTCGCGACAACAGAACTTATTGCATTTTTTTTCTCAAACGGACATTATTTAGAAGCAATCGCTCTTAAAGCTTACGTACGAGTAAATTCTCGAGCTTTTGAAACCGCTCACTGCTGATCTCAGTTCTTTTAAATTTGTAATCAACCTACGCTCATAGTGCGTGTCAGAGTAGAGTTACGAAGTTAAGTGTTGCAACATGGAAACTTTATTTCTCACGTCCAGCAATAAGATTGGCAGCAAAGCGAATTAAAAAAGATTGGCAGTAAAGTATAAAATTGAAATGTTTTTTTTGAAAAATTTTATTTTTGGTACTTACTTTTATTGCGAGGTCAAAGTAATTTAAGCTCGAATTCGATGGATTTGCGTCGTTTTGTTATCTAGTTCCATCGATCACCATCCGTCTCCGTGATTAGACCCTAAACATCGTCTAACATAAAATGTTCTTCAAGACAAATCAAACGAGTCCTACTAAATGATGTTATGTTGTTTTATATCTGAGTTCTGTTGAATATCTCCCGGCTCCATCATCAGAACAGCTCACTAACTTCATAATATTGTATTGGCGTTCGACATGCCCAACAAAATTTCAGCTCAATCGGTTATGGATAACTGGGTGAAAATTACGTTGTAATATTTGACCTAAACAAAGATACATACTATTTATTATTTTTAGAACCCACTAGATCCCATCGTTGGGCAAAGGCCTCCCTCTCGGCTCTCTATATATCTCTGTTTTGTCCTTTCGTGTTCCAGAGCTTCGAATAGTAGTAAACACTTACTTTGTGGATCCCAACTACTGGACTTCGGGGTCCTGAAAAACATAGGCGCAGGTGGCGTGACGATCTAGACGCCTACTCGAAGGACTAACTTACAAGATACCTTGCAAATAAATAAATATATAGGGACAAATTACTGATTAAGCTAGCCTCAAAGTAAGTTCCAGACTTGTGTTATGGGATACTAACTCAACGATACTAAAAACAGATACATATATAGATAAACATCCAAGAACCAGGACAATTTGAAAAAGGCCATTTTCCAACTTACCCTGACCGGGGATCGAACCCGGGACCTCTGGGTGGCGGACTAGCATGGTGACTATTACGCCACGGAGTTCAAGTTAAATAAAAGCTTGTAAAAATAAACATTCATAGAAAATAATCGAGTCCCTCGCAATTATGTCGAGTAGTATTGTAGAGCAATCGAAAAAGTTGCTGGTTGCGGGTTGCGGGTTGCGGGCGGGGTGGCGGCGGCACGTCAAAGCGATTGATCACGCGCCTTCAGTCTCCCGCCCCATCAAGCACTCTTCAACTTTTAAGAATCAGCCTGTCAATTACTGTTTCACGGAGAATTTTCACAAATATGTTATTTGCCTTTGAAATTGCAAACGTGTTTTACAAACTTTTTGATCTTATGATATTATACTCGTAATGCTTGTACATCAATATCAATATACAAAATTTAAAAATAACAATTATAAAACAATATAACCTAATGAGGTTATATTGTTTTATAACTATGGAGTAGGAGTCGTTTGATTTGTCTTGACAAGCACTGTAAGAAAGACTAAGCCTAGGGTCTAATCACGGAGAGGGAAGGTGGTCGATGAAAATCAGTAATAAAACGACCCAACTCCATCTAGTTTGGGCAATTTCATTTGTCCTAGTATGTACTTTGGCGACACAATAAAAGCTTGTACAAAAATGTAATTTTTTCAATAAACTTAACCGCACCTAACTTTTTTTTCATTTACAAAATTGAATACAATTGCCAGGATTTCTCCAACAGATAGGTACCATTCAGCCGTCCTAAGAACTTGACTCGGGCGGTTGCCTTAGTAGCATTGGATTACCTAGAACGATGCGGTCATCTTGTGAGATGAGGGTAATACAGATTTCCTTGGATTTAGCGTAGAATTACGTCGAATTCTTAGACTAGATTCACTAAATGAAGACAAATACACAACGTGGAAGGGAAATACCTGTAATAAGTCGAACCACGGGCTTTACTAGATCACTATATTATAATGATAATAAAATATCAGTAAAAAAAAACAAACAAAACATTCCCATACGAATTACCTCGTCGACTTCACGCTTTTCTAAGGAAATGCTGATTTTTTTTTTAGTTTTTGACTGTTATTTTCATTTTATTATTCTACGGTGGTCTAGTATAGCCCGTGGTTCGATTTATACGGGTATGTCCCTTCCACATTGTATAGCACCTATCTAGGTAATAAGTAACGTGAAAAAAAAAACCTACTAACACATTTTATTGATGTACGTACCAATGATTTCATACTCACAAAAAATACCAGTAGATAAGATTCATTACATGTAATATAGCCATTAGGGAAATATTACAGATGCTCCCCTACAACCATCGATTTCCCTAAAGACCACTAGGAAATTATTACCGTTCAAATAAGTATAATAATCCCTGACGATCTCTTTTTATTTCCATTCATTCTTTGATCACTTACATTTAAAGTATCGCTTAATTGACCGATTATAATTAATCATTTATACAATATCGACAACCAAGCTAATTTATAGCTCGATAATTGCCCACTTATCTGGGTAGAAAGTGCCTATAAATAAATATATAGGGATAAATTACACTGATTGAGCTAGCCTCAAAGTAAGATCGAGACTTGTGTTATGGGATACTAACTCAACGATACTGTATTTTATAACAAATACATATACATATAGATAAACATCCGAAACCCAGGGCAATTTGAAAAAGGTCATTTTCTTACTTGCCCTAAACGGGTATCGAACCCGGGACCTCTGGCTGGTGGACTAGTATGGTGACCACTATGCCACGGAGGTCGTCGGCCTATATATTAAGTTTGAGACTTGTCGCAGTAAGTACTTCGAACATAATATGAAGTAAACCAGCCAAAGGAAAGTAAATTTTTGAGCTGTTGGCAGAATTTAAATTGCGCTGGTGCGAAATTTTTATTCTTTTGAAAGAATTAGAGATTGAAATGTTTATTCAGTAATTAGACCTTTGCAGGCACTTTTACTCGTCTATAAGTATAATTTTCATTACGTGTAATATAAAGTTAATTTATTTTTTAAAGAAAATATGGAAATTCTCAAACTCAAACACGGGTGGATCCTACAAAATTGGTTCTCACCAATCTACCGTCGATTTTGATATGAAATTTTCGTTTTTATAAATTAATTTTTATTGCATATTATGCGAATTGGTTTATATTATCAAGTAAGACTTTACTTGTGTTTTATTTGCATTTAAAAAAATAAATTAAAAAAACTACGCAAAACGTCATTCAGACGTTTGAAGCCAAGCGGTCTCCTTGGCAACATATAATAACAAAAAAAAACTATAAGAAAGAGAAAATAATAAAAAAAAATACTTTAAATAGATGAATGTCTCATTCATTTTTTTGACATGATAATATATACAAAATAATATTTAAGAAAATAAATGAGTTCAAAGTTTTGTCACTGTAAACCCGTCATTCAGTTCACGATGACAATTCGACATTTGAACGTCTCCAGTTCATGTTTGCTTGTATCGAGACGCGTCGAAACCCCATGGAACACCCGCCCACCGGCCGGCTTTCATTTGCCGCCCGTAGTCAGTGGGAGAAAGACGTGTCTTATTGCTATTTCGTCGACCAAGTTTCGTTCGCAGTGTTTTGTCACACCTTTGCGTCATTCAGCAAAGTGCGTGTAATTTCAAAAGGATCAACCGTAAATAAATTCGGATTTATGCATATGAAAGACCCTGGTGGTCAACGACAATTGTGTGTAGTTTTACTCTTTACACACACAATATATTCTTATTACGTTAAAATTAGATATTTTGTAATGACATTATCGTGAACGTAATGACAAAATTGTGTGATAATATAAGTTCTTGTTATTCGTAGACAATTTACTATTAAACAAACAAGATTTTTTCATACTCATGTGTACTGTATATACTAGCTGCGCCCGCGACATCGTTCGTGTGACGTATTTCGTATATTTCCTTAGGAATCAGATATTTCTCTTTAATAAATTGCATATTAAATGTTGACCTCATCATTTAGCTACCAACATCCCAAATATCATAAAAATCTGCCATAAATATAGTTTTTGCGTGATGGGTGAAAAAACATACATATAGACAGACAAAATGTAAAAAAGATATTAAATATATTTAATGGTACAAACAAAGGTTATTTAGTAAGTATATTTGTACTGTATATTGTAAGTTTGAATTATTCTTGATTGGGTAAAAAAATAAGTCAAGGTTGAAATTTAGAACTTTATTTGTTTATTTTTCATTTAACTTGGTGATCTCCTGATGAGACTAATACAAAAAAAATGTTATTCTGATTACTCAATCTTAATTGTAATATTAAGTAATAAACCAAGTACTGATGTTACTTTGTCTTTTATTTAGTATAACTAATTCTTATGAAGAAAATAAGACCAACACGTATAAATGTCATTACGCTCCTTTAGACGTCATTACGTTCACGACAATTTACATACATTTTTTTATTACTCAAAATCTATAACGGATAACAAGGTCCAACTACTTGTAAAAAGTTGTTAGTAATGTATACTATAGAATGTATGCCAAAAGCTTGATATTAGAGAGAAATTCCTGTGGGAGATAAAAAATGCATCAAATTAAATCAATTTGTAGGATCCACCCACACACATTTTCGGTCGGTAGCCGAGTAGAACAAACAGAACCCGAATACAGCAGGAATTACGCAACTCATTTTCTGCGACTGACAACTACAAAATGTGGGAATATGGGAATCAATTTTTATGTTTCCTTAGTAAACAAGAAACCAATATAGTTACCCCATGTCTGTTTGTGTGTCCATCTGCGGTTCTGGTTAGAGCTTCAGAGACTATAAGTAATAGAAAGCTGTAAATTGACATGGGAAGGGGACGTATAATAATTATTTTATACTTCCCCTTCCCATTTTTTTAGGATAGCACGTTTGGGAATACATGTAATTTGATATACTTTACTCATTTGGCTCATTTTTTAAGAATGCTACATTATGTCATTTGTCTTACAAAATAAACTTTACTAAATATAAAAATAAATAATCCAAGTTCCTTAAATAGTAAATCAACCTTGCATTTCTTTCATCGCGGCCCGAATTATCTGCGGATCTATTTGAAGACATCCGCTTATTGTTTCCTTGACAAAAGGGCGAGGTGTCAGTGCCAATTGATCACGTACCCACCCTCCCCTACGTCCTGAGTGAAATGTAATGTGTCGGGCACACACAATATATCTCACTAGTATTATATAGACGAAATATTGTGAGGGTGTGTGTGTGTGTATTTGTTACTTCTTTCGGCGCAAACGCTTCACGTTAATAAAATCTTGTAAAGACCTTTTTTTTAGGATAGCACGTTTCGGAATACTTATCATTTGATATATTTTACTCATTTGACTTTTTTTGACGTGATAACGTCTTTAAAATCGTTTTAGTCGGGTGACATGTTCAGAAACTTGTGTCACACCAAAACCTCACGAGCGCGATCGCAGGTATAACGAGAGAGAGACGGACCGATCTCCCGTCTCATCTCGAGCGCTGCCAGAAGACGTTATCACGTAAACATCTCGATCGTAAACCTACTTTACAAACAACCAATTTTTTTATAGAATGCTACGTTATGCCTCTTGTCTTACAAAATAAACTTTACTAAATATATAAATAAATAACCCAAGTTCCTTCATAGTAAATCAACCTTGAATTTCTTTCATGGCGGCCCGAATTATCTGCGGATCTATTTGAAGACATCCGCTTATTGTTTCCTTGACAAAAGGGCGAGGTGTCAGTGCCAATTGATCACGTACCCACCCTCCCCTACGTCCTGAGTGAGATGTAATGTGCCGGGCACACACAATATATCACATTATCACACTAATTTCATAGAGCCGAAAGTTTGTGAGTGTGTGAGGGTGTGTGTCTATGTGTGTTTGTTTCTTCTTCACGCGCAAACGCTTCACGTTTATAAAATTTTGTAAAACCCTTTTTTTAGGATAGCACGTTTGGGAATACATGTAATTTGATACACTTTACTCATTTGGCTCATTTTTTAAGAATGCTACATTATGTCATTTGTCTTACAAAATAAACTTTATAAAATATATAAATAAATAACTCAAGTTCCTTCATAGTAAATCAACCTTGCATTTCTTTCATCGCGGCCCGAATTATCTGCGGATCTATTTGAAGACATCCGCTTATTGTTTCCTTGACAAAAGGGCGAGGTGTCAGTGCCAATTGATCACGTACCCACCCTCCCCTACGTCCTGAGTGAGATGTAATGCGCCGGGCACACACGATATGTCACACTATCACACTAATATTATACAGGCGAAAGTTTGTGAGTGTGTATGTGTGTGTGTTTGTTACTTCTTCACGCGCAAACACTTCACGTTAATAAAATCTTGTTAAAACCTTTTTTTAAGATAGCACGTTTGGGAATACATGTAATTTGATATATTTTAGTCATTTGGCTTATTTGTAAAGAATGCTACGTTATGCTGTTTGTCTTACAAAATCAACTTTACTAAAATATAAATAAATAACGCAAGTTCCTTCAATAGTAAATCAACCTTGCATTTCTTTCATCGCGGCCCGAATTATCTGCGGATCTATTTGAAGACATCCGCTTATTGTTTCCTTGACAAAAGGGCGAGGTGTCAGTGCCAATTGATCACGTACCCACCCTCCCCTACGTCCTGAGTGAGATGTAATGTGCCGGGCACACACAATATATCACATTATCACACTAATTTCATAGAGCCGAAAGTTTGTGAGTGTGTGAGGGTGTGTGTCTATGTGTGTTTGTTTCTTCTTCACGCGCAAACGCTTCACGTTTATAAAATTTTGTAAAACCCTTTTTTTAGGATAGCACGTTTGGGAATACATGTAATTTGATACACTTTACTCATTTGGCTCATTTTTTAAGAATGCTACATTATGTCATTTGTCTTACAAAATAAACTTTATAAAATATATAAATAAATAACTCAAGTTCCTTCATAGTAAATCAACCTTGCATTTCTTTCATCGCGGCCCGAATTATCTGCGGATCTATTTGAAGACATCCGCTTATTGTTTCCTTGACAAAAGGGCGAGGTGTCAGTGCCAATTGATCACGTACCCACCCTCCCCTACGTCCTGAGTGAGATGTAATGCGCCGGGCACACACGATATATCACACTATCACACTAATATTATACAGGCGAAAGTTTGTGAGTGTGTATGTGTGTGTGTGTTTGTTACTTCTTCACGCGCAAACACTTCACGTTAATAAAATCTTGTTAAAACCTTTTTTTAAGATAGCACGTTTGGGAATACATGTAATTTGATATATTTTAGTCATTTGGCTTATTTGTAAAGAATGCTACGTTATGCTGTTTGTCTTACAAAATCAACTTTACTAAAATATAAATAAATAACGCAAGTTCCTTCAATAGTAAATCAACCTTGCATTTCTTTCATCGCGGCCCGAATTATCTGCGGATCTATTTGAAGACATCCGCTTATTGTTTCCTTGACAAAAGGGCGAGGTGTCAGTGCCAATTGATCACGTACCCACCCTCCCCTACGTCCTGAGTGAGATGTAATGTGCCGGGCACACACAATATATCACATTATCACACTAATTTCATAGAGCCGAAAGTTTGTGAGTGTGTGAGGGTGTGTGTCTATGTGTGTTTGTTTCTTCTTCACGCGCAAACGCTTCACGTTTATAAAATTTTGTAAAACCCTTTTTTTAGGATAGCACGTTTGGGAATACATGTAATTTGATACACTTTACTCATTTGGCTCATTTTTTAAGAATGCTACATTATGTCATTTGTCTTACAAAATATACTTTATTAAATATATAAATAAATGACCCTATTTCCTTCAATAGTAAATCAACCTTGCATTTCTTTCATCGCGGCCCGAATTATCTGCGGATCTATTTGAAGACATCCGCTTATTGTTTCCTTGACAAAAGGGCGAGGTGTCAGTGCCAATTGATCACGTACCCACCCTCCCCTACGTCCTGAGTGAGATGTAATGTGCCGGGCACACACAATATATCACACTATCACACTAATATTATACGGGCGAAAGTTTATGAGTGCGTGTGTTTGTTACTTCTTTAAGCGCAAACGGCTAGACCAATTTCGATAAAATTTGGTAAGCAGGAAGCTGACACCCTGGATTAACACATACTTTAAGCGCGAGTAACACCTGCTAGTGTTATAATAAAATACAAATAATTAAATTTTTAACCCAAAAATTACTGACTTCAATTAATTTCAGGAGTTTCTTCCATATCTCAAAAGTTCTTCAACATGTCTTTTTAAATTAAAAAAGAATCATCGAAATCGGTCCACGTTTGACGAAGATATTGCGTCGCATACATACAAAAAAACATACAATCGAATTGATTAGGTACCTAATTTTTTGAAGTCGGTTAAAAAGATGGCGGCCAACGCAGAAGTTTTTAACAAAGAAAAAGGCGTTTGGAACTTCATTCTTAACACTCATTTTGTTTAAATGAATGTTATCCAAATTAATATTGAAGCACGCACTTTGCACAAATTTTATCAAAATTGGTGCAGCCGTTTGCGCGAGAAGAAGTAACAAACATATACAATACTCGCAAACTTGCGCCTTTATAATATTAGTGTGATGTCCACTATTTTTTTTTAATTCACCATTATTAGTTTCATAAACGATAAATAAACATATTTTAAACTCTCTCGCAAGCTGCAATCAAGAATTTCGTTCAAAGAAATCCTTCCTATCTTCACTGTAAATAATTCACTGCCAACAAGTGTAAATTCACCTTAGGCCACACAAAAGCCGTTACGCGTTCGTCAATTATCTACCTTCTGTAAGTAAAGATACGTATTGAATTAACGCTGAGAGAAAAGCACAATGTTCGGCGGCCATTGATGAGGCTCAAGGATTTCCTATCAAAGTAAAATTGCTTTGAAGCGGCGGTATTGTAAAATTTTATTGGAACAACTGTCACATAAAAAATATGACTACTATTTATTATAGCATTCAAGGCTCAAAAGTCTATCTTCGTAAGTGGACTTGAGGGAAAACTCTAACATTAATGTTAAGATAAAGTCGATACTTTCTAAATACGAGCTAGGTGGCCCGGCAGGAGTGCGCATTACTAACGCTCTCGCAAGTCAAGCGACACCGGGCGTGATCCGCACTAGGATGGGTGATCAAAAGGCATAAAAAAAACGACGGGTTGCACTCTGGGAGTGCCGGCAGAAGTGAAAACTTGAATATTAACGTTGTGCATTTTTGATATACGAAACAGCAGGCGCAGGCATACATTTTCGCCGCGCCGTAGAAAGAGAGGGGGATACTCCCTCTCCTACGCCGCGCCAGCTGTCTACTCTCCATCCGTCTTACGAATTTTCGATCAGGTCACGTGTCCTGACGCGAGCGTGTCCTGACGCGAGTTTAAAATTTTTTACCCATTCCAAAAAAAGTGCACAACGCCGCTAAAGAAGTTTTCACTTCAAAAATTCTCGAGCTCCTCCGTGCTTCAGAAGGCACGTATATCACACGTGTATCACAGTCATCAAGCTATGTCAAATTCCTTTAGGCAGCCTGAAAAATCTGACACCAGTGTTGGCCACTTACACACAGGAAAAACAATAAAAAAAAACTTTATAAATAGTCTGTAGCTTTAAACATTATTTAGATTTTACTTATAAAAACTTTATTCCGAAGAATTTCCCCGTTCCCTCTATCGGTTTCTACAATCTACGCGGGAAGAGAAGCAGCTGGTTAATTCAATATTTTATCTTTCCTCCCAGACCAGACCAGCATAAAAGGTGTGCGTTACTCTACCTAGAAAGTAGCTCCTAGAGAGATATGAGTGGAATATATAATTAGTACCCAATATGCTGTAAATGTGCCCGGCATAAATAATTTGTGGGGGTTGTCGTTTTGGAAAAAAATGGAAAAAACGGTTCCTGCTAGGGTAACGTTGTTCCAGCAGGAAAATTCTAAACTACTGATCGAAAGGAGAAACAATGTGCATGGTCAGATAGCTTATATTTGTGGAAGTATGTGCGGCGAATATGGAATATGTGACGGTGCAGGTTTTTAAGATATCGAGTTTCCTGCTGGAGTAACGTTTAGCGAAATCGTTGTGCTCTAAAACTGTTATATGTGCGCATGTATATTAATTTCACATGAGTAGCTCTTGATTTGTGCTAATGGCACACATAATTATATTTAAGAAAATATTTATAATTTTCGAGTAATCGCGCTTTTTTTTAAATACAAAAAAAAATTCGCAGCGCCGTTAAGAGAAAACGTATAAGCTCATTAAAAACTGTATTCGATCCATCTCGACTCCTATTAAATCCATAAAAAAATTGGGAAGTGTAGGTACATCAGTTATCAAATAATATTACAAAAATCAAAATTATCCTATCATAATTTTGACGGTCAACATACAAGAAAACGGATCAACGCAAGACGTGCGGGTATGAACTAAAAATTAGTACCTATAGTCGAATAACGCATTGCGAATTTTCAGCTAGAAATGTTTCGTATGTAAAAAGATATAAACAAAAAACAAAACCTGGAAACAAGGGCCGATAACCCGACCAATTTCGAATGACTACAAAAAAGCGGCGGTTTCATACATATCGATGACCTTCTTAACTTAGTCACGAACCGGTCGAAACGTGTTGAGCCAAAGTACACTCAAGTAGAAAACAGACAAGTCAACAATAAATAAACTTGTATGTATACTATACAATATGTAAAAAAAACCTGTACGATCCGTTGGGTAATAATTGCTATTTTTTTACAGGGGTTATTTTTATTAGAATCTTTCATCTATCATACATACTTACATATATACATGTTATCACGTCTTTATCCCTTACGTGGTAGACAGGACCACGTTTAGCATACTGGTGGGCGTATAGGTGGAAAATGTAATCAAAATAGTGATGAATTGCTAGCCCCATTTTTTGGATTTTTTTTTACATTGACTACTTTTGGTTCTCTATTCTAATGTATGACCCAGACCCAGATTTCATTTCTGGCGAAAAAAAAAAACAAGGCGAAGAGGTTGCATTGGCTTTTTAACTGTTTAGCTATCACGGTTCATGAGATACAGCCTGGTCACAGAAAGACAGACGGACAGACAGACGGACAAACGGACATTGGAGTCTTAGTAATAGGGTCCCGTTTTTATCCTTTGGGTACGGAATCCTAAAAGTAGTTAAAATCCACAAATAGAGTTGTAAATCACGCAAAAGTAGATGCACTTCGCGTTTATTTATTTAAGTAATACCCTTAGAATATAGAACAAACCAGAAGCCGCGAACACGCCCTAAGCTGAAGCTACACAAACTACTCTCAAAGAGTGTAGTTTGATAATTGGTGGATTAGTCTATCTGTGGCCATCGACTGACGTACGCGGGAAAAATTCTTTCGGTTTTAATTAAATTATGCCGTGTTGTGCGGTTCTCACCTGCAAAAATGCAGTTGAAAAAATATAAAAACTAGATGGGATCACATTTCATGTGTAAGTAGCGCAAATACATTTTATTTTATTTGAATAATAATGTATTTTTACTCGTTCAAAATGTAAACAATTTGGGCGAGTCCATTTTGTCAATGTTGCCAGTTGTGCTAAAACGTTTTTCCTGCTTTCACTTGGTTATTTTCTAAAAGGTTAATTAAAAACAAATAAATGCATGAAAAATAATTTAACGTTTGACTTTAATACTTAGATAAAAAATTCATATTAATTTATTTAGTGTCAAAGTATGACACTGTTTGAATTAAGACATTTTAGTATAAATAGAGTGAGTGACTTATGTATATAAGTAAATAAAATTATTACCTATTGTTTGACAGATACTAAATTGTATGAATAGTAGTGTTTTTAACCCCCGATAAAAAAGAGGGGTGTTATAAGTTTGACGCTAGTGTCTGTCTGTATATCTACCTGTGGCATCATAGCGCTCGAACGGAAGAACTGATTTCGATTCGGTTTTTTATTTAAAATCAAGTTACCTTGCGGGATGTTTCTTAGCTATGTTTGATGAAAATCGGTTAAGCCTTTTAAAAGTTATTGGAGGTTACGAGGTGCTATTTTTCAAACGCGGAGTCACTAAACGAACGGTTTTTTGTATGGAAAAATCGTTTAGATGACTCCGCGTTTTAGAAACGGCACTTACCGTTTGAAAAACTGCTTTCCCTAAAATAAAACAGATCTATATTTTGTAACGTTATCAATTTAAGTCGTTTCTGTAGTTCCGCTACTCATCGCTAGACGGCGTTTTTGACCGTCGGGTTTTTTCCTATTTGCGTAAACTTGTTATAAGAATGTTTTATGTTAAAACTATTCTAATTATTAAAAGTGGAATTTCAGGTTTCCAGTTTATGAAATCATAAGAGTAAAGAGGACTCAAATTATAACACAAGCTCGGTTAGATGAAATATGAAAATCTACTACATACATACATACATACTATCACGTCTTTATCCCTAATGGGGCAGACAGAGCATTTTGGGTCTTGCGGTTCTATGCAGAGCCCAGGGCCGCAAGACCCAAAAGCCACTTTTAGGTTACTTTTAGAAAATCTACTAGGCAGTGTTATTTGTTCGAAACATTTTAAAGATGAATATTTTTATGACACAAAGCGCGGTTTTATAACTTACACATGGAATTATCTATTCTTATCCATATATTATCCCACAGGAACAAATATCGGAATCAAAGTGTCGGAAAGACTATGTCCTTCCTTATCAAGAAAACTATCCCTATACCTAACTTCATTTAAAAAATATAATTTTTACAGTTGTTGTTATAATCTCATAAGGGCCGTTATAGAAAAATATTTACATATACAACTTCATCATTTGTCAAAATGTAAAAATGTATTGATTGCCTCAGAATCAAAACGTCTATATTATTTTAAAAAATGTACAACAAAAAGGTATGTAAATAAAAGCATATTTTGTAAAAAATTACGTGTTTTATTCCTACTACTACTTAAGGTTTTTTTATGCAATATATTAATGAATATTTATTTATTAGAATAACTGTTATAGATCGATAATCGTATTATGTTGACATAAAACATTAAGTTTGGTTTGCATTATTTTGAAACATGATTTTTGATTTACCCTAAAAGATGCGAACTCTCTCTAAGCTAGCAACACTTTGCGGGTGTGAAGTATGAGGAATGCGGGGGGTAACGCATTCTTTTTGGACACAGTGAGCTGCATACATTAACGGCTGTAGGCTACTTCTGGTTTGTTCTATATTCTAAGGTAATACCTATTGCCGCCCGGTGCCGGGGGCGTTAGCGGTATCGATGCATTGAATCATCATCGGGCGAGTTGTCATGTCATGTCATGTTCGGACATGACATGTCATGAACGTTCATTCAGCGCGTCCGGCCGGGCGCACTCGAGTTTGCTTGCCAGCGGTTCACTTCATTCAGCAGTAGGCGGCCGGCCGGGCGCACGCGAGTTTGCTTGCCAGCGGTTCATTCAGCAGCGGGCGGCCAGCTGGGCGCCCGTAGGTAGATACTTGCAAGCATAGTTTACGCTCGACGATTTACGGTGAGGTGCCAAGTGGTGAGTATTTATGTTTTAATGTAGTTTGTATTTTCAAGTGTGTAAATTATATGCATAGTAATTATATATAAATATTATTTTCGTACCACTTGCTCAAAAAAGTCACATTCTATGGCACAAAAAGCGAACATAACAATAGTCATTTTTAATCTGTTAAAAACAGGGAAAGTTAAATGTACTGAATTTCATTCATCCTCTAGAGGGAGAATGTGGTTTAAGTTTGGAATACTTACCGAAATTTATACTGAACTGAAATCATTTCTATATCGTTAGGCGTTAAAAAATAACGATTTTGAATCGACAACATGTATCCACAAAATCCACAAAACCACTTAAATTTCATAAAATAAACAACTAAATCAAGTTATATCATTGTTTGTTTACACCAGCTGTTTAGTTTTCCAAAAAGAAAAAGCAAAGGGCCATTTGAGTCTCACACATACAGCCAAGTTTTCTGCGTAACTATATTTATTTACAACGTTAAACATTTTGTATTTTTTATATAACTGAATATAAATTGATTTAAGTCCGTAGTAAAGAAGGACCTTATAGTTTCGCCATGTCTGTCTGTCTGTCCGTCCGCGGTGTAGCTGCCATACAAGTAAAGAGGGAGTAACATTTTTTTCTCGACAAACACATTTTGTGACATATCGTTGAATAGGTCTTTTAAAAATAATGTGAGTTAGTGAATACCATTTTTCGATTGAGGAAATATTTAAATTACCATTAATTATTATTATAATTATATTAATATTAAGATTCATCATCATCCGAGCGTATTCCCTGTTGCATCCTTAACCGTAACGCTTCCGAGACCGGGGTCCGCTGCCTAATCTATGTCATTTCGACGAGGATACTGGTTTTTACATAGTTTTTATTCTTAGGAATAAGGTTATAAAATTGCCAACAAAAAACGCTCGGGTGAAAAAAAAGAAATGCCAAAATACCTTTGAACGCGACTGTATGACAACGTTTTAGGTATAAGACGTCCAATAAAGAAGGTCATCGATATGTATGAAACCGCCGCTTTTTTGTAGTCATTCGAAATTGGTCGGGTTATCGGCCCTTGTTTCCAGGTTTTGTTTTTTGTTTATATCTTTTTACATACGAAACATTTCTAGCTGAAAATTCGCAATGCGTTATTCGACTATAGGTACTAATTTTTAGTTCATACCCGCACGTCTTGCGTTGATCCGTTTTCTTGTATGTTGACCGTCAAAATTATGATAGGATAATTTTGATTTTTGTAATATTATTTGATAACTGATGTACCTACACTTCCCAATTTTTTTATGGATTTAATAGGAGTCGAGATGGATCGAATACAGTTTTTAATGAGCTTATACGTTTTCTCTTAACGGCGCTGCGAATTTTTTTTTGTATTTTAAAAAAAGCGCGATTACTCGAAAATTATAAATATTTTCTTAAATATAATTATGTGTGCCATTAGCACAAATCAAGAGCTACTCATGTGAAATTAATATACATGCGCACATATAACAGTTTTAGAGCACAACGATTTCGCTAAACGTTACTCCAGCAGGAAACTCGATATCTTAAAAACCTGAACCGTCACATATTCCATATTCGCCGCACATACTTCCACAAATATAAGCTATCTGACCATGCACATTGTTTCTCCTTTCGATCAGTAGTTTAGAATTTTCCTGCTGGAACAACGTTACCCTAGCAGGAACCGTTTTTTCCATTTTTTTCCAAAACGACAACCCCCACAAATTATTTATGCCGGGCACATTTACAGCATATTGGGTACTAATTATATATTCCACTCATATCTCTCTAGGAGCTACTTTCTAGGTAGAGTAACGCACACGCATAAAAGAATCAAAAAATAGTCTCATTAATGGAACGCTAATGCATATTAAATTGAATGAAGTGCAATTCCATGTTTAACTGTGTGGACTATTTTAGGAAGATTTCCTGATGTTTAAATTAGATAGTAAATAAATCAATATATACAGGATATACATGTCTTTTAAGACATCTCTCCAAGACTAATCAGCGATGCTGGTGACAAGAGGGCTGGCTGTTTTTTCGCACAACGAATCAGGGGGGTTACTCCATAAAATAATACGATAGTCGTACGATAGTGACGTCCTATTTCTATGTCAAACCAAATTATACTTTATCATCATACGTTAGTGCTCAATGTTGTTTGACACTGAAACGCGGATACGCAGTAACGTCCGTCTTCCGTACTAATTTTGGAGTAACCCCCCAGTAATGCGAACCAACGCGGAAATACAGCCAGCTTTCTTGGCACTATGTCACATGGGCGCGATTTTTAGACTAAATTTAGTCAACTTTTTTTTGTACATTTGTAAATATTATATGTAAATTATTTTATCCTACTTATTTCAATTAAACTTTTATTAACCGTACAGGGACTTGTACATTGACTAGCCTGAATCAATAGACCACCTTCTTTCGTGTCCGAGCTGCCCTACGTCACGAGGCTAATGACAAAGGGATCGCCGGGGCCACATACTAGTCAAATATAATTTAAAATTGAAGCTACACTGAAACCATTTTGACTCGATAAGACAACTAGCCTCAAAGTAAGTAATAACAACCGACGTCAATGATATTTGAGAATGCACTTGTACCACGAGATGTTAGTTCTTAGGCCTTAAGGCACAAAGCATCTCTTTTACGGCACCTGGAGATATAATGGGTGGTGTCAAATCGTAATCGTAAGGAGAGGTAAAAAGTACCCGTAGAAGGGCATATATGAAGAGATTGATGAGTTTAGATGAAGCAAAAGAGGTTTGTCAGGATCGTAGCAAGTGGAGGTCCATAGTCTCTGCCTAACCCTGTGGGAAATAGGCGTGATATTATGTATGTTTGTATGTCAATCGTATACCACTCTGACCTTATCACACAGCCGTATTGCCAACGAGAGATAAATAAATTACTTGCAGTCGGTTGGCAATGCATGCTAAATTGAATGAAGTGCAGTTCCGTGTCGAACTGAGTGCGCAACATCGGGAAGATCTCCGTCAATTGCTTTTTATATTGATAACGAGAGATTAAGACTTAAGTTGGATTAAAAGAAGTTTTGCTGTTTTAAAACGAAACTCGGATTTTTCCTCTTTGTAGGTTCAAGTCGCGGGGCTTTGAAGCCGATTCCCATCGAGTTCCCTTAGGGGTTTCCAATATACACGGTGATTATTCACTGGTTTTGAAGCCGAAGGCAACTTGATAAGTATCGTTAGTAAGACCTAATCAGTCAAAATTAAAATTCTGAAACAAAAAATGTTGACTAAAACTCGAAAGTAAAATCGTGAGATCAATTAGTAGGACGACCGGAGTTCATGGAATCACGCGGCAGTTTTGGACGGGCGTAACTACGTAATCTCGATCAAAAATCAGTTTCGCAATTTTTTTCAATTTTATGTCTTACACAAAGGATTGCGTATAGAGGAATTTATTTACTATGCAACTTCTTTTTTTCAAAACCAATAAAAATTCAGCGTGTATATGCATTTATAACTGACAACAATAACAACCTAAATTAAATATAACGGTGCACCGCGTTTTAAAATGTCCATTTACTATTTGCATAAGCCGTAAACTAGCAACATTACTTAATTCCACACACCCACTTAATCAAAGTACGAACATTTTAGCTGGTTATTAAAATACACCCACAATAAGAAATATATAAACACGCTCAGATATTACTCACACTAAGTCCATAGAAACAAAAACATGCTAATTATAAGCACGACATTGTACGGCTAACCTTTATAGAACCTATATAATTAGGTAGATATTTAATTCGTTTCATAGTGTTATTGCTGAACTAGTCCAAATTCTCACTAACGCCACTGGTGGGTACTTATTTGATACTGCCACTATTCAAGTAATATCCCGCAATACCTTTGTCATCTTTCGTAGTGACAGACAGAGTTAAATCAGTCATATAGTAAGCATGACATAAAGTATGCAAATCAAATCCGCAAAAAAATTAAATAAGTATTTAAAAAATCTTGGAATTTCTTTTTTTTACTATTTTATTAGATACCACTGACCTCCATATATACAAGTACGCTGGACCTATGATTAGCCGGGCCATAGTGAGGCGATTTGATTTTCGCCATTTTGGCGCTGATCGTAGGCATTCGTAGCAGTGGGTGGGAACGGAACTAATATGACAGATGGGACAATGACATCGATAAAAGTCATTTCCGAATTAGTTATGTCAGATTTAGTTCTCTTCCCACGCATTGGGGGCGCTTCAAATAGGCACAATAAAGAGCTGTCATTTCTAAGGGTATCATAGGTCCAGCGTACTTGTATATATGGAGGTCAGTGTTAGATACACAGTTAACAACAGTGTTGCCATTTTCATTGATGTTGGATTGTGATATTTTAGAATTCGTTGTTTCGGTGGACTACGTTGCAATATTCCAAGACTGGTATTTCGTTAGCAAGTAATTTTTTATTAAATAATTTTTCAACTACCAAAAATTTGCCATCGTATTTTTATAATAATACTTAAACTTGTGAAAAAACTGTGTTTAAAACCACGGACGAAAGTTACTAAGGAGAGTTACCCAATTTTATGGGCACACAATTTTGAAGATATCACGCTTTTGTCTTTATAGGACACAAACATATTCCCAGACGGTTATCCTGATACCCTCCTCCTCCCGTTAGCCTAGGTCGCAACGCCCTAGGGAGCCCTTACTCCCGTTATATACATTTATAGGTTGAGTGCTTCTACCCCGAGCTGCTGTAAAAGTTACTGACTTTTGGGCTTGTTTTCTTCAAAATGTAGTCAGAATAAATAGTTTTTAGTAAAACATGCCTCATTTTTGCACATGTACAATTTTTTTTAGTAAATTTTTAAGGTTCCGTACCCAAAGACTCCGCTTTTCCAGTCCGTTTTACTGTCACCAGGCCGAGTCTCTTAAATCGTGATAACTAGACAGTTGACATTTTCACAGATTATGTATATCTGTTGCCGCTAAAACAAAAAATACTAAAAATAGAATAAAATAACTCATACAGCAAACGTGATTTTATATAGATTTTAAATGTAAGGTTATAAATGCAAGCTTTATTGTTAAGCTAAATGTTTTTATCAAGACAAACGAAATAAGCCCAAACTTGATGGGATTGCTTCGTTTTATTACAGGGCTTACTGCCTCCGTGGTGTAGTGGTTAGAGCGGTCGGCTCATACACGGAGGTCGCGGGTTCGATTCCCGGCGGGGGCAACCACTTTGTGTTGTTGTCCTAGTTTGGTTAGGACATTGTAGGCTGATCACCTGATTGTCTGATAAGTAAGATGATCCGTGCTTCGGAGGGCACGTTAAGCCGTCGGTCCCGGTCATTGTCTTTGACATTGGTCGTTACCTAAAACCATGTCAGAGGCCTTTAAGGCGGTTAAAAAACTCTGACACTAGTGTTAGTCACAAACACACACGATAAGAAGAAGATTACAGGGCTAAGTCCACCTTACGAACGCTGATTTACGAGATTCATTAATTGCAAGCTTAATATAATTTTGTAAAAAATGTGAGTCTCTATTTGGACAATCAGGCATATGTAGCTACGTATGTATTTTTGACGACAACTCGATAAAATTTCATAAAAACATAGTCCCTTTTACCCGTCTGTCCGCTGATATATTTTAACTATTCAATGGCTTTTATTGCAATTTTCATCAATATTTACAATGATTCAAGATGAAGAAATACATATATATACCCAATAAACATGTATATATGTATCAAATGTTGTATATGTTTACCCGTGCAAAACCAGGGCAGGTCGCTATTGAAATATATGAACCCAATATTTTAGTGTTCACACAAAGACTTGTTTGCACTGATTAGACAGACAATCAGTGCAATAATTGCCAAGGTATAGCATTGTAAGTGGGGTCGCAAGGTCGTAGTTCGGGGTGAACTAGCTTGTGCTAGCCAGACACCGTGTATAATCATAATATGCAACACGCTGGTACATCGATCGCAGGCGAGCGCCGAGATTCACACCATTAATCAGGTCAATGGCCGTGGAGGCTAATCGACACAATTCTAGGTACCTGCACTACCTATATATCGATAGATCTAAACCTCTTAGCCCCAAATTCAAAAACTCCCGCACACCATCACAGGGATTGGAAGACTGTCTGAAAAACAGCGTTACCTCGGTCCGGGGTAACACGAGCTTAGGCATTCCTTTACTTCCTAAATTTTATTAAACTGTTATACAACGTGGAAGGGACATGTATACCTGTAATAAATCGAACCACGGGCTATACTAGATCAATATTTTATAATGATAAACTGCGCCAATACCCAGACACAATAGTAAAACAATGGAAGTCGGGAGGAATTCCTCTCAGTGACAGCGGAAGGGTAAAATAACAGTCAAAAAAGCAAAGAAAATATCGACATGCCCATACATATTGCCCGGGTGAATGCATACTTTAGCATGGGAATGCCGATTTTTTTTTCAATTCTTGACTGTTTGTTATTCTAAATTTAATATGCTATAGTGATTTAGTACAGCCCGTGGTTTGATATATTACGGGTATGTCAATTCCACGTATTACAAATTTATTATCCAGGCAAATAAAAAAAACCTCGACTTTCAACCGTTCACCCCCAGTATCTTTTGTTCTCCTGAACCGATTTTCTTTAAAAGACCGATTTCTTAATCTACAAATTTAAGTCTTTCATTTTCATACCCCGCCTAGGCATATTTACATAGTTTGGGATGCTCACCCCCATAACTTTTAAACCGCTTAACCGATTTGCATCAAATAAAGCTAAGAACCATCTCGATCAAGTCAACTTTCGAACAAAAAAACACGTCAAAATCGGCCTTTTACTTGTGTCTATGATTATAAAAATTTAATTACAACTTCTTGCGACTTGACCACGACTATGTGACTATCTGGCATTAAGGGTCCGGCGGACCTAGACCAAAATACAACTTTCCATACAAACGTAGTCTACGTTTTATTTCAAAACGACATGTCCGATTTGGGCAAAATTTTGTAATTTCAAAGATATTGCAATTATCTAGGTTTATATTAAGTTTCCGACAGTAAAAATATGAACTTGAAATAGAATATAGTGTTTTATATCATTTTTGACCATTAGTATGGGAAACTTCTAAATCGTTATATTTTCTTTCCAGTTCATAATTTTACCATAGGAAACCCAATATAACCCTAGATAATTGCAATTTCTTTACAATTACCAATTTTTACCGGAATCTGACATGTGGTTTCAAAATTAAACGTGTACTACGTTTGTATGGAGAAGTCTAGGGTCGCCGGACTCTTAATGCTGGAACCGCCCTTGCTTCCTTCAGTAGTCAGATAATAATAACTCGCCATACAATCGCCAAGTTCCAGTCGCTCGGTAATAAAGTTCAAACGTATAGATCAAACGATTCTTATTGCTACACTTCACGTGTTCGATAACTCAATAAAAATGTAGTTTTAAACTGAAATTGTCAACAGTTTTCCCCATTGCTTTCAGTTGAAGTTAAATCGGTTTTATTTTTACGTCGTGTTGAAAATAATGGCTTATTTTTTTTGTAATGTTTGTTTTTGTTTATATTGTATTGTAGTTGAGAATTGAAAAAATAAAATTTTAATTGAATTAAAACAAGCAATTATACAACAAATAAGAACTAAAAACCTAAAAAAAATACAAATAATGTAATCCCACTAAAATATTACACCTAGTTTTTTGTTATTAATTTTTTTTTTAAGTAATCTAATCACAAAGCAGCTCTGCTAAGAAAAAGTGACTTTTATAATCTCAGTTTCAGAAATTAAATAACAGATTATTAATTAAAGGGCAAATTGATGCTTTATCTTTTTATTACTAATATTCTCAGATGCTTTTATATTAAAACTAAAGCTAAAACCATGCTTTTATATTACACCTCCAGAGTCGTATGAAAAACTGAAACAGCAAGACTGTGTATCACAGTGGAATCACACAATAATCTCAAATCCTTTGATATAACATAAAGGGAATGTTTCGACGTACATACATAATTACGTCACTTCTAACTACTATGTAACATATCACCGCAAGGCCTATTCACATTATAACGTTTTCGTTTCCATGCTTTACTAAATAATACGTTTATTTCATTAAGTATATTTGTTTATTCTGTTCTTCTTTCTGTGTCACTTATTGAGATTTGCGATCAGTTGCGAGTTAAAAAAAACGGGTGACTTTTTAGGCCACAAGCCAAAATTTTAAAAATCGGTATAAAAATTTCGTTGTCCCACACAAACGTAAAAAGTCTGTTTAACCAAGCGCTAATTTGTATGGGAAGCCGAATACAATTTTTAATTGTTTTTATGAAAAGTAATTCAGTATCATCGAAAGAACTTGCTCCAAAAATTTTGCTGGTGGGTTAAAGTCATCCTGTATAACACGACGATCCTATTGTGTTTTACATTAGTAATTATAAACATTTCGTCACGGATCTGCTTGTGGTAAATGAGATGGCCTGACTAATGTAGTTCTCCAAAGCAAACTACATGGATAATCGCTCGCCACTCGATTCTGCCAAACCACGTGACCAGCTTGAACGTGTGTTGCCTCGAAGATAATTGTAATTATAAACATTTTGACACGGAGTAGTAATTACATACAGAACGGAAACTCCCACCCTCCCCCGCAATCTGGCGTCCCCGCAACCCCTCCTCCGTTTTTGTGCCTTGTAAGCGCCTGTAAAACAGGGTTACTGGTCGCACGTTGACGGTACGCAAGTCACTTATAATTATTGAATCATAATGGTGAGAAACTGCGCATATTATCATTGTTTATCAACGGAAAACAATAAAGATCGAAAATTTTATAGATTTCCGAGTAATGAAAACAGGTAAGCAAAGCAACAAATTCTGTGTTGGCGACCCTAATTGTTTAACGTTTGTATATATTACTTATATATATATTACGTCGTTTCTATGAAGTGTCATACCTGTGACGGAGCTGCCAGTGATAAATAAAATCGGCCGATTGAAACTGCTCTTCGAAGAAAACTACGAGATTGGGGTGGTAAAAAGCTCGCCAGTCAACTCTGCCGAACCACTTGACCAGTTTGAACAAGTGTTATCTCGACAGACGATTGTAATTATAAACATTTCGTCGCGGAGCTGCCATTGGTGAATGGGATCGACTGATTAATGCTCCGAAGGAACCCAGCCTAAATCAATTCACGACAATTTATAGCTTTAAAGCTAAATTCCTAACAGCTCTTATTCATTTTGCGTCTCAACAGACTAAACCTGTATTCATAAAAGTCGGCACTCCTTAAAATTCTATCCTACTAAAATTATAAATGCGAAAGTGAGTTTGTATATTTGTTTGTTACCTCTTCATGCTTCAACTACTGAACCGATTTGGATGAAATTTAGTATGGATATAGTTTGTGACACGGGGAAGGACAAAGGGTACTCTTTATCCAGAAATTTCCACAGGGAGCAAAGCCCGCGGGTACAGCTAGTAGTTATATAGTAAAATGCAACTGATTTTAGAAGCGCTGATTCTGTCAAATGTCATCAAACCAGGAAGGCATTGGTTGCCCCTCTTTATAGAGATAATAAGAAAATTCTATCAAATACATTCAAACACCAAAACTTACTATTATTATTACTTATTAGAAAATAAAGTGAAAAAGTCAGCTGAATATTATATTTTATTCTACAACTTTTTACTCATTACCAAAAACTTCTTCAACTTAATCTACTAGTGTAGTTTATCTTACAGGTAGACCTTTCAAATATAACTTTACACTTCTTTCAAATAAAACTTTACACGCAGGCGTCAGGAAAACACTCTAATTTGCCTGCGACCTGCACACAAACCTCACTTTAGCTTCACTGATACTTCACAGACTATTTCAGTTTTTCCACTTATTGTTCATAAACATGATCATTTATATTTATAACATAACGTAATGTTGCGAAGAAATTGGAACCCAGTTCCGGAATTATTTAGGATATACGCTATTGGATAGGATTTTAATCCAGGCTTGGCAAAAAAAGGAGAGGTAAAAAGTACCCGTAACCGAAGGGCATGTATGAAGAGATTGATGAGTTTAGATGAAGCAAAAGAGGTTTGTCAGGATCGTAGCAAGTGGGGGTCCATAGTCTCTGCCTACCCCTGTGGGAAACAGGCGTGATTTATGTATGTTTGTATGTAGGCAACAAATTCCTCAGGTACTCGTTCCCTGTCGGCGTTACGTAGCATTTACAAACGTCATCCAGCGTCCACAGCAGCTGTAGACATCTTCCTCCGGACTTCCTTAGACTAATACATTTTTCACGACAATGTTCCGGAGTACATGAAGGCTTATTCCGCTTGGCATGCTTGAATTTCATTGGTTCACCTTAAAGAAATATAATATCATTTAAATTATCATAATCACTTCAGCAGCATAACGCCCACTGCTGGATATGTCCAGATATTTTTCCTAGAGCGAACGAATCTAGAGCGGCCTGCATCTAGCACTTTTCTGCGGCCTTAGTCAAGACAACTGACCACCTTGTACGTGAGTGTCTTACGCTCCGCTTGCCAGTGCGTGATCGCCTTTCGAAAACTTTTGCATCAATTATAATATAATCAAAGACGATAATCAAAAGTGCCCCAGCAGTAAGAGTTGCATTATCGGCGTAGAAAAAGTGCCAAAAAAAACAAGTTTGCGCCCATATAGTGTGGTAACCACGAACCACCAGAATACCGTACCCTTTTGCCAAGTCGTATAAAAACGGGTGTCTATTAGAATACAGATTTTTTTGACATCGAATTTCATTTCCCAGAAAACTATTCCACGATTTTTAATACATTTTTTTCTTGATAAAACGAATAGTTAATCATCGCAGTTTCATATTATAATAACAACATTTAAAAAAATATATATTTTAAAATGGTTTTCTTTTATAGAAAAACGGTATATCGAACTAACATTTCATATAAAATATTAAGTTATCGATAAAACTGTTCATAAAAACATGTTTCAATATGTAACGGTACACATAATAACTCGCTTTATAGGATTGCCCTAACCTAGGAAAATGGATAGAAGTGTCTTAGCTTAGTTGGTCGCAGTTCTAACATAACCTAACCTATAGGTTTGCCCTAACCTAGGAAAATGTATAGTAGTTTTCTAGCACTCGCCGGCCGCTACCGCGGCACGCTCGCTTCGCTCGCTCGGCTCGTGCGTGTGTTGGTCGCAGTTCTAACATAACCTAACCTATAGGATTGCCCTAACCTAGGAAAATGGAAAGAAGTGTCTTAGCCTTTTTTTTTTTTTTTTTTTTTTTTTTTTTTTTTTTTTTTTTTTTTTGACGCGGAGAAAATCCCTTCGGATACCTTACCGGTTACGGGACACCGGTAAGGTTATGTGGTGTTACCACTAAAAACTCCGCGGTGTCACCTCTCAGCCGCTATCGGCCGGGACCGTGTGCTTCTTCATGCTCCACAGCCCCGGCGCGGCCGGCCGCTCCTTAAGCGGCCCCGGCTCGCCAACGGCCTCACGGCACCCTCTGCTGAATCAGAGGGGCCGGAGTAACCGCCGCCTTGGCCTCTTGGCCCAAGGACAGGCGCGCTGACACGCACACGCGCCTGCCTTCCACTCCGGAGGGCTGTCCGTTGGTCGATGGAATCCCGTTTCCACCGTCCAACCAGCCCTCATAATTTGGGGCCTGCGAAAGCAGGCCCTGCCCCAGTCCACCTGACGGCGACCGGGGCCCACACAGCCGGCCGCAGGGGATAGGGAGAGCGGCAACGTAACACCGACACTCCTCTTCCCCTGCGGCCCCACCGATGCCGTGCCAAGCGCCACGGCCGCGCTTGGTCGCGGAGGATAGGGCGAGCGGCAACGACACACCGACACTCCTCTTCCCCCGCGACCCCTACCACGGCTGTGATGGTAGGGGGGTCATCGTCACCCCCCTTCCCCCACAGCCAGGCCATTCCCTCCAGGAATGGCCTCCGCCGGGCCCGGGGTGGCCTAAGCCTCAACCCGGGCAATGGGTTCCTCTTAGCTTCCCTGCGACCGAGGCAACCGCAGGTACTGAGCCCCCCCATCGCGACAAGATGGGAACCACATCGGGGGGGGAAGTGTCTTAGCCTAACCTAACCTAACCTAACCTATAGGTCTGCCCTAACCTAGGAAAATGTATAGTAGTTTTCTAGCACTCGCCAGCCGCTGCCGCGGTACGCTCGCTTCGCTCGCTCGGCTCGTGCGTGTGTTGGTTGCAGTTCTAACATAACCTAATCTATAGGTTTGCCCCAACCTAGGAAAATATATAGTAGTTTTTTTTAGCACTCGTTTCAAATGTTTCAACTATTTTGCAAACTGAAACTTACGTGGAAACAAAATTATGGGTAACAAAACTTTGATGTTACGTTATTTCCATAAAATACATAAAATAAGAAAATAAACAACGATAGACTGAGTTCTTAGATAACGAATAATCGAGTAAATAAAATTTCGATGTCAAGAGATTTTAGAATTTGTTAAATATTTTATAAAAGATTTGCGAATAGTTTTATGGCGAATGAAAATCGTTACAGGTAATTGCGATAAAGTGATGGGTTCCCTATAAAAACTTATATTAACCAAGCTCGAAAGAGTTGCAATGCCAATGCTGATTTAGGAGCCTTAGTATCTAAACATACCATAACAAAAAACGAGTCTATATCTTCCTGAATGGCCGGTAAAGCTCTTGGTACACACCCTGGTGTTGCATTGGTATCCGTTGGCGTAATTACGCCTGCATGCTATTTGAATCAACTATGTCCAACCTACGTCGCGTATTTGCGAAATAATAAGTTGGCAGCAAAACTAAAGTTGCGAAAGTTTGGTACAGTGGGTATAAAGACTTAGGATAAGTATCTCATACTTATTCCTTATTAAATTATAACCAACCATGTAACTGGACGCTGCAGACCCCGTAAGTCAAAGCGACAAGCAGGAAAATAAAAATGATGAAAGTAGCACTCATGTTTGCAGGGTCAAGGTGGAATCCAACGCTGGTTATCTACACATTTCTGTTTTCTTCAAACACCCTCCTTCGTCAAGCCTTACGGTGAGTACAGATCCATGATGCTGATAAATAAGAGGTACCTAAGTAAACTGTCTGCAAAACGTGACTGTGAAAAATGTATTGCAATAAGGCCAGTGAAATAGAAAACTATCAATGCACGCAACCACACTCTTAATTAGCATGAATAATTAACAAAACAGAAAAGGCAATAACTAATGCGACTATTCCAATAACAAATACATGAAAAAATAATCCGTTAAATTGAAGTCAGTAGTTATGGTGTTTTAGATTACGACGTCAGCCCGTCGTCTCAGTAGACTTATCTGCACCAATGACAGCTGACGTAGAATAATACCAAACGAGGAAAAAGACTCCGATAATGTTGGAGGATGAAGAAAAGAAAAAAAAAGAGATCTGACGTGACCACGGCGAGGATGACTCGATGGCTGGAGAGCTTCACCACTGCATCATTCGTTCTACTTGTAGATAAATTACCATCTGGCAGCGAATGCCTTCTGGAAGTGCCATAGCAGGTTGACATCCTAGTTGGCCGATGTAAAGATAATCTGATCAGACGAAAATACATACACAGAGACCGCAACTTTGGTGTCTGTGGATCATAATGATCAGGATTTTTGTCTCCACTGAAGGAGCACGACCCTCTCTGTACTTGACCAGAGCAGCCAGAGGACTTAGCCTACACTCTCCTCGCTGGTCAGACGAGTTGAAGAGGTCTTTGTTTAGCTTTTATTTCCTAAGTCGCCGTCTACCACATCCACGGGAGGACTTGGGGTGGCCCTATTCTACTCTGCCGGAAAAACACACGGTTGCGGAAATACACCACGTCTGTGGATGCATCCCACAAATAGCAGACTATGGAACACTTGCTGACTTGCTCAGCGTGCCCCTTCACCTGCACGCTGGAGGAACTGCACAATGCAAGCCACACTACAGGTCGCTCACTACTAAAAAACAGAATTGCCCCCATACGATCATCGTCACGCTAAGAAGTAGGATCACTGGGAAGTTTTTTTGCTCCAGCACAGTTCCTACTAGTGCGGAGAGTAGCCGTCATTACCTGCTGTTACCACTTATCAAAAACGATCTTATACTACCTCCATCTAAATTATTAAGTAGCATATTTAACATTGATTACTTTTTATTGCATTGTTACGCACAAGTTTATGTTACGTACCAACTTGCTTTACCTTTGTTGTTGTTAATGTTAATATTAGATTAAAATACTTTCTGTGTAACAATTTTTCAAATACCTATATCAATAAAAAAATACATTTTATCCCAATAGTCCTAATAGATAGCTGTGACGTAACAATTCCCAATAGCCTTACTAGAGGTTCTTTTAGGATGTGTAAGGATAAGGAGTGGTGTTGGGGTGTAGTGATATAATGGGCTTGAGACGTATCGGGGTGTAATAGAAATTAATAATATTTTATGTTCAAACGTAAACTAACACTATTGTTAAGGGTTCTAAAAAAAAGAAGTTTGTCAAAAACACCATTTAATACCAAGAGTACCCACCCAATTACAAACAATTTGTACACTCAGCCAAGATAATGTTATACAAAATGGGCTGGCATTTTTCTTTTTAATCTTTGTAATTCTACGTAAATAATTCTGCAGGTAGGTATAGCATATGTTTTGTACATAATGAAGATGAAAATTCACGTACATTGTTTAACATTTTTTCAGCAAAAGTGTACAAATTATAAACAAGTTTTTTTAACTAAATACAAATGTAAGTTTTCATTGTTGAAATGATATTATAAGTAAGTAAAAATAAGTTTTCATGCAAATCGTCACTTGAATTCGTTACTATAGGAATCGAAAAAATGTCCCTTTAAATATCCTACTAATATAATAAACGCGAAAGTTAGTAACTATGGATGGATGTATGGATGTTTGTTACTCTTTCACGTAAAAAATACTAAATGGATTTTAATGAAACTTCAAAATGATGTAGCTTATACATCAGAATAACATATAGGCTACAATTTATAAAGATATTGTGTGATAATGCTGGCTCTCATGCTGGTCTGGGAGAAATGAAAAAACTTAGAATGTACCAGCTGCTTCTCTTCCCGCGCAGATCGTAAAAGCCGATCGAGGGAATGGGCAAAAATGCGAATCATGTTAACAGGCGATGCGGCTAGCAACCCATCACTGTATTGATTGCTTTTCCATCTTCTCGCCCACCATGACGCTAAAAGTATCCCTAATGGGGCAGACAGAGCATTTCGGGTCTTGCGGCCCTGGGTTCTGCATAGAGCCGCAAGACCCAAAATGCTCTGTCTGCCCCATTAGGGATAAAGACGTGATAGTATGTATGTATGTATGTATTGTGTGATAATCCTGCGCAGACGAATTGCTGGTGCCCACCAGCTAGTTAAACAATAAACCCATTGAATGCCTAAATAAAAGTGAGCAAAATAAAAAAATCCCTTTAGTAGTTAGGACAAGCATTGGCAGCCATTAATGGTACAGTATCCTCCCCTCCAGTATCCTCTCGATCTGCATCTTGAGGTGCACTCCCAGAAAATGCACCTTGGAAACGGAGGGGGGACATGGATCGTATCTCTGGTTTCGATAACATGCGAAGGTCCTGAAACGAAAAGATTTTTTTTTTAAATCTTATTTTACACTAGCCAAACCCCGCGACTTTGTTTGCGTGGACTTTATGACTCTGGATAGTGGTCATCAGCTTGAACAACTTTTGCTAAGGCGTCATTTTTACATTTCTTATAGTTTAGCTGGACCATTAAGGTTCTGTATCAAGTGTTCCATTTTTAAAAATTATTTATACCCTATATATTGCCCAGGCTTAACAGCTGTATAACAAAAAAAGTTTTATTTGAATCCGTCTAGTATTTTCGGAGATTAGCGTTTACAAACAGACACACAGACGGACAAACAGACAGACATATAAATATTACTTTTCTAACAATAAAAAATTTTTAGATTTTTTTAATAATCTTTTTTGCAAGTCACGTTAAAGTCCACGTCCACGCTAACGAAGTCGCGGGCTTCGGCTAGTATGTAATAAAGTTAAATAACCTGTCATCTGTGAGCAGACCGGAATCCGGTCGACATGCATTGTTTAACTATTGTGTCTGGTGTTTTGCACAGACAACAGGATAATAGAATATGTCAGGCTAGAGATGGAAAAGGATGGAAGGTTGTGGAGGGAGTTGACATACAGAGCCGACCCCAAATAGGAAAAAGGTAAGGAAGAGGAGGAGGAATATGTCAGGCTAGTTAGTGACGGACAGAATAAGATAATGCAGACAGTCGGAGGCTTATGGACAACAGATGTAATGTTGATTGTAATAAATAAAATATTTAATATACTAACCGTTTGAATCTTCCTCAACGCTAGCCACAAAGGCTAGACTGGCGATCAAAACAACAACTAAGAGGCAAGTTCTCATGGTGACAGCCTTTGATGATGTGAGGAACCACCACGTTGTCATTTGTTTATAAAGTCTACAGCCCTACGACTGCAATGCCATCAGGTTCCATCACATTATCATTTCTACCCAGCACATGCATTATTATTGCTACTTCTGATGTACATTGAAGCACAACAAAACATCTGAGTTAAAAACTTCTACAATAAACAGCAGTGGACGCAATATTTTAAACTTAGTACTAACCGTCGTTGCATAATGCACTCGAATGAATAAATATTGGATAGAGGGAATACCCGAGGAGAATTTCACTGGGCTAGAATTGCAAGTAATAAATCTAATTTGAATAGATGGAAATTGGGTCTCTATTTTCAAGATCTAGAGACTAAAGTCGTGTGTATGTCAGCATAAAGCTTTATTTGTATGAAGATACGAGTCTGATAAGGTATCACTTCCAATGGGACTGTTTACACGATTCTGTTTCACGGAACTCTGAAGTACTTGCATTCTGAATCATGTACCTTCACTTCATATTTACATAAGGAGGGTTATGTTTTTCGAGTTTATGTATGTATGTATATTTCTATGGGATACTTCGCAGTCTAAACGGCTTGATGGCTTTAGGTTTGAGAGGTGTCGTTAGATTAGTCTTAGTTCTGAAAGTGACACTAAGTATATCAAAAACTAGCCGAAGCCCGCGACTTCGTTCGCGTGGACTTTAAGTCTCTGGAAAATGCTCACAGGCTGAACTACTTTTGCTAAGGCGTCATTTTACATTTCCTATAGTTTAGCTGGTCCATTATAGTTCTGCTCAGGTGTTCCATTTTCCAAAACCAATTATACAATATATGTTGACCAGGCTTAAAACAGCTTTATAGCAAAAAGTACAACTCTGTCAACAGACAAACAGACCGATTTTTTTAATTCTTACTCTACTACTACGATCGACCCAATTTTTTTTTTGTAACACTGGCATCATATTTTTTTTTACTGTTTTATTATATGTATGGATTTGTATTTCTATGTCATGCTCCGCAGTTTAAACGGCTTGATAGTTTTAGGATTGACAGACGTCGTTAAATTCGTCTTAGTTCTGAAAGTGACACTAAGTTATATTAAAAATTAAACAAAGGGTTTTGGAGTGTAACTGTAGAGCTATTCAAATCAAGGCCCACATACCCTCATGCTTGAACTGCCCAACATCTTGTACAATAGACGATAGAATTAAAGTCTGCTAATGACAGGGGAGTAAGTGTGGGCACACACTGGTCCACATCCACCAATCATATAAAACGCCCTTCCCACTCACTAAAAAAGAAGGGGTTTTGTTTTTTTAATAATTCCTTGTTGTACTTTTATCTCTCTTCTATGTTTATTGATATACTAGCTGCGACCCGCGGTGGCACCCGCACCTCAAGTAGCCTATCTGTTAATCCAGGATGGCAGCTTCCTGCGTACCAAATTTTATCAATACTGGCCCAGTCGTTTGCGCGTGAAAGAGTAACAAATATCCATCCATACTTACAAAAACTTTCGCGTTTTTAGTACTAGTAGGAAGTAGGGTTGGTGTAGGTTTATTTAATAAAGTCTGACTGAGATCCGCCAATACCAGATACAATAGTAAAACAGTGGAAACCACACTATAATATGTAGTGCCATGCGGGTCTTGACTCGTTTCTGTGATTAATTTAAACTTGTAATAAATTTATTACAAGTCAATTATAACCGAACTATATATTTCTTAGTATTTTTACATACACATACTGATACATTATCACATCTTTATTCCTGATGGGGTACACAGAGCTTAGGGCCGTAAGACTCTAAGGCCACGCTTAGCGTGAAGGTTATCAGAATATGTACATCATGAAAGGGGCATACCCGAAATAAATTGAACCACAAGTGAGACTATATAGTACTCGTATAATGATAATAAAATCACAGTCAAAAAACAAAAAGAAAAATACGGCAATTTCATATGAACGTGTGCAGCCACCCTTCGCGGTCAAGTAATTAAAATAAAAACTTATTCGCAAATAATTTCGAGTAATAGCCTCTAGGAGAAGGTGTGTCTAATCAGATTTTAAAATAAAGTCTTACGTCTTAATTATTTAGATATTTGCAATAATCCCAATGACCTTCATTTTCAAGCAAGGTCAAGCTTATTTGAGGTAGTGACATCAAGATGTAGATTCTTTGACAAAAGTTGGCAATTTCCACTTTCAATGCTGAATTGACATTGTCACTGTCATATACTAATACAACAACTAGACAACAACCAGCATAACGACGGTAATTTAAACAGGAGACATTGAAAAAGGCACAAGTGGAAAACAAATAATCTAAGACTTAGCCATTTTCCGTGTCGTTGTTGCATGTTCAAATATGTTCGAAAAAAAAACTGTAAGTCCAGATAAACTGGAGAATGGACCAACTAATAATTAAATTTTTAACAAAAAATCCACTTGACTTAAATTTCTTTCAGGAGTTTCTTCCATATCTCCAAAGTTCATCATCATTGTCTACACCAAATTTATATGGGACCAAGTTGGGAGAAAGGGCATTCAAACAAAAAAAAGAATCATCAAAATCGGTTCACGATTGACAAAAACATCGCGTAACATACCTACATACAAAAAAAATGAGACATACACTCGAATTTATAACCTCCTCCTTTTTTTCGGTTAAAAAAATCATATATGCAGCTAATAGGGTGATTGACACTTACTGATATTATAATAAACATAGTCATAGTTTATAACGTGACCCTTAGGGTTATCGATTTGAATATAAATTGCTTGATTAAAAGACAATTTGTTTCTGTCGGCCGACGATGGCCGCTCGTTAGGGTTGCGTACCAAAATAATGAAACACAAAATTTATGGCACGGTCTTCTCATCTTTGCGAACTCTCTTTTTCACCTAATGTAAACACACCATAACGCTATATATGGCTTTTGGGTCTGACAGCCCAAGGCTGAGAGTATCGTGTAAGAAATATGTAATTAGTATATATAATCTAACAAAATAAACTATTTTAAGGGTGAATTCAGTCCGTAATAGTGAACAACTTTCCCAAAAAACATGTCCAAATATAAAAAATAATTTTTAGCTTTCCATACAAACTCGGATCAGCTGATCTGTCAACTTGAATTCGAGGCCAAAAATCACTTTCATATTTCGATTTGTGTTCCTTGGGGAAAGTTGTTCAGTATAATGGACTGAATTACTCACCAGTAGATGACTCTACACGCGAGTAACCCGTTAACTCATTGTAATGATTAAAATACCAAAAAAGAAAATGAACATTAAAAAAACTTAAAGTTGCTCGAGTTTTTGTCATTGTTATGTCTAGAAAGCTAGCAACATTGTCACGTTTTAGGGCAATGTATATGGTTTGTAGACCATTTGGCCCCATACAAGAACCGTTTGTCTATATAAGCGCTGATTCTTATGGAAAGGCAATTTTATTGCTTTGTGTGAATTGTTTATGTGGAAAGTGGTTCAGCATCATGGACTGACCTTCCTCCAATTAGGCTGGCGCTTAGAAACTCACGCAATACTTATATAAGGTCTTACAAAATATACTGATACTATTTTAAGGGCCCCGTTAACTCATTGTAATAATGTCTGAGTCTCACTTTAGTTTTAATCCAAAAGAAATATATTTATTTTACTTCTTCATTTTAGTTTTAGTTTACGCTTATAGTGTATTTAGTTCTTTTTTTTTCATACCTTGTCTCATTATTTGGGGTCGGCCCTCTTCGTACTGCGATGCCAGGACGTTCGGTCCGTTATCTTGATATCTAATTGTGCCCGCTTGGTATCCCTATTCACTTTTATCCGCCACGTTATTAGTGTATTTAATTAAACCTTTTTCTTATTTTTACCATACAACGTTGCAATGCTGCCAGCCTTCTTAGCACTCTTCCGCAGGGGAATGATTTAAGGGATATTTTTTTATTTATTATTGTATATGTTTTAAGTAATTTATTTTTAGTATTGTTTAGTTCAATTTAGTAAATAAATACATACATACATATTTTCACGCCCGTTTCGGGTAAGCAGAGACTATGGATTTCTACTTACTATACGATCCTTGCAAACCTCTTTTGCTTCGTCAACACTCATGACTCTTTTCATAAATTTAGTTAATGTTTATTGTAATTATTATTGTTACTCTCTTCTATTAAGTTATTTATATATTAAATGTACACACGTATGTGAACCCTCGAAACATGACACTTAAATAGACGTAAAAATATGACAGAGCCTTTCTGGCGAGAAGGCGACCAATACTGTGAAAATACGTTTTTTTCGCCGTTTCTCCCCAGCAGAGGTCTTTGCGAATCGCTGGTACTGTTAGCTTCTCTTAAAAAAATAAATTTAATTTAAATAAACAATTCACGTAAATTAAAATAAATAAGTACTTAATATATGTTTAATTTTACAGGCGCTGGATGCAAGCCGCTCTACATCGGTCATTTTGGAAATCTTTGGTAGAGGCCTTTGGCCAGCAGTGGACGTTATGCGGCTGAAATGATGATGATGATATGTTTAATTTATTCAATGCGACTTCCACTTGCAATTTATTTATCTGCTCAGTTATCTCAAAAGCGAATATTTAACTGCACAGCATCTCTGAACTTGTCCTTCGGATGTGACCATAAAACTGGTTCAAGTTAATTGTGTCCGTTTGATTGATGAACATACTGGCTACAGGTAATTAATTGCGCTGTCATGATTCATGAACACATGAATAGTTACGATTTATGTGACGTTTCTACTCTATACAAGGTCTAATAAAATATACTGAAACTATTTAAAGGGTGAATTCAGTCCATCATACTGAACAACTTTCCCCAAGGAACATATGTCGAAATATGAAAAATATTTTTTGGCCTCCCATAAAAGTCAACCGATCAGCTGATCCGAGTTATACAACTATATTTATTTTTCATATTTCAGTATAAGTTCCTTAGGGAAAATCGTTCAGTTCATAGACTGAATTCAACCTTAAAATAGTTTCAGTATACTTTGTTAGATATTATCTCAGATTTTGTTTTGCTCTGAGGATATTACATAATTAACAGTTAATGTTAATCGGGTTAAATTAAGAAAATAAGAAACTTGGAATGTCCTCTTCCCACTCAGATCGCAAGGTCGAACCAACGAATGAGGACCAAAAAAGGAAAGAACTTTAATCTCACAAATGAAAAAGGTTACTTGTTATCTGCTAATACATTTTTTTTTTCAAAAATTTCATATTAGGCCTGAAATAATTATTGACGTACATATGGTTGCCAAGTCCCCCTCGCCCGTTGAAGTTTATCGGATAAAAAAGTTGTTCAGACAAAAAAAATTGCGTCTTAACCCTTTCACCGCGAGCGTCGCATATATGCGACAAACATTGTCCGGCCCATTCCGCGACGGTCGCATATTTGCGACAAAAAAAATGCTCTTATGGCACATAACTTACGTATCCATATCCGTTTTTGGTTGTAGATAGGTATGTTATATTTACCATGTCTCGCGCTGGGGGCACGACAACTAATATAAAGTCTCGCGGTGAAAGGGTTAATAAGGGTAATAAAAAATTATAAAGACTTTTTTGAAATGACTGAAATATGTTTTTTTTTAAAGATATCAAGATGATATTTAAAATTTTGAAAAACTGAATCGTTAAAATAGTGTTTATGTTAACGGAAATGTATAAAACTTAGGAATTATTTACAATACCTAGGATATGTATACAATTCCGAAGCTAATAAGGAAATGTATTAAATATAAGATTATGCAATACACACATATTCTAGGAAATGTATAAATTTCCTAGGAATTGTATACATTTCCAAAATCGTATTAGGAAATGTTTATAACGAATGCTTTCTACGAATAAAATGAGTAAAACGGGAGCGAGCGATTTAAGCTTAGGGCGAAAATAACACAGACACAAAAAAATCTTTGCCACAGAGTGTAGGTTAAACCTAACGAGGTTTCCTGTAACCAAAACTCGAGCGAGCGAGCGACTCTAGCTTAGGGCGAAACTAAAAAACAACTGTGCCGCGGAGTGTAGGGTAGGTTCGTTATGATGATACCGTTCTAGGTACCAATTTGATAGAGCGTTTATTACATTTCCGACAGCTACTTAGGAAATGTATATATTACCTAGGAAATGTGTCTAATATAAATTAATTCTCACATTTCCGGGCGGTTTTAGGAATTATATACATTTCCTAGGAATTGTATACAATGACGGATTACACATATTTCCGGTAACATATATAATGCTCAAACTTTCTCTCACAAGAGTCGGTTAAAATCGTTAAAGTCGGAAATAGACACTGACAACCGGACAAAAGCATTTTGGCCAATCTCGGAACTGAGACGCTTTTATAGAATCATTATCAATCCTAAAACGTCCAGTTGTAACATGTACAAACAATGACATGAAGTTTAAAAAAAGCTCTTAAGAAAAACTTGAAAGTAACAAACGAAAAACTTTCCCATGTGTGTATTATCCACGTAGAAAACCCTAAAGTTTTCGACTAATTGAGAGGAATAAGTGCTAACAACTTTCAACGCTTTGGGCGAGATAGATCCCACATAAGATACTTGGGCAATGGCCACGGGTAGCTCCATGGTTAGCTGTTTACCTATTCTGCAATTATCGTGCTACTTGGTATTCAGGTAGCGATGAAAACTTGCTGAATTCGCCACGGGTTCAATCAGCCCAAAAACGAACGGGGGTAATTCTTGACACGCCTTACAAAAAGTTCTTTTTAGGGTTCCGTACCTAAAGAATAAAAACGGGACCCTATTACTAAGACTTCGCTGTCTGTCCGTCTGTACGTGTGTCCGTCTGTCCGTCTGTCCGTCGGTCCGTCTGTCCGTCTGTCCGTCGGTCCGTCGGTCCGTCGGTCCGTCGGTCCGTCGGTCCGTCGGTCCGTCGGTCCGTCGGTCCGTCTGTCTGTCACCAGGCTGTATTTCAAGAACCGCGATAGCTAGACAGTTAAAATATGCACAAATTATGTATTTCTGTTGCCGCTATAACAACAAATAAAAAACAAAATAAAATAAATATTTAAGAGGGGTTCCCGTACAACAAACGCGATTTTTTTGTCCTTTTTTGCTCGATATCAATAATGGCAACAGGTACGCACGTTTTAATTATAAATAAAAAATATCCCATACAAAAAGCTTGATTTTCATAGATAATGGTACGGAACCCTTCGTGCGCGAGTCCAACTCGCACTTGGCCGGTTATTTTTCTTTTATTTCTATAAATACTACAATGTAAATGCGAAAAATAGTGAGTTTATTGATTTGTTTGTTATTCAATTCCACAAAAATGCCTGAACAGATTAAAATTAAAGGTAAGTTACATAGTTTATAACCTGGAATAATAGATAGGATATTTTTATCTCGGAAAAATATGAAATTCCGGTGTGACTGTCAAACACTTAACTGAAAGTAGTTTTAAATAAATTTTGATCGTCTTTGAAACTTACAAAATTATTTATTTAGCCAAAGAACACTACATAGTATATGTATAGCAAAGTTAAATCAGTATTAATGCAAAAATGTACGCAGTGGAAAAAATCTTTTGTATAGAGTCAAAGAAATGCTCGTGCAATCATTTCCTATACATACAGACCTAGAGTCAACACCACCTGTTCGTTTTGCGTATGTGTAAGTGGTCAACACTAGTATCAGATTTTTCGGGCTGGCTAAGGGCATCTGACATAGCTGGACGACTGCCATACAATGGTGACAGCCGGAACTAGCAGCTTATACGTGCCTACCTGTAGTGTAGTAACATCAAGTAAAGGTGACTATTTTTTCATACTGACAAATTACACAGATTGAGCTAGCCCCTAAGTAACTTGTGTAACGAGACTTGTGTTATGGGATACTAACTCAACGATACTATATTTTATAACAAATACATAATTAAACATCCAAGATTCAGGACAATTTGAAAAAGGTCATTTCCCAACTTGCCGTGACCGGGGGTCGAACCCGGAACCACTGGATGGCCTAGCATGGTGACCACTACGCCACGGAGGTCGTCATTTCTGATCTTTTTTATCAGTTTTACTTTACCAATTCACGCTTTCTGAATACAAATGCTTGGTTTAGGTACTAACAAAAACATAAAAATCACTACTTAATGTGTTTCTAGAATATTTAAAGAGTCCTCTCGATTTCTCAAAGATTCCATCATCAGATCTTGTACATGCAAGTGCTTTTAAATAAAAAGGAATTTTCTAAATTGGTTATAGGTAATTGACGAAGATATATCAATATGTTAGTCCATTTTAATTGGGAGCTACTTTTTTATAGTCGCTCAAAAAAACTAAGATTAGCATTAAAGAAAAATGAAAAAAAAGAAAAAAAAAGAAAAGCTAGTAGATGATCAAAGTCGACATTGCAATATCGCGCAAGTAGTTCACAGAAGGTACTCCAAGGCAGAGCTACTTGCAGTGAAAATAGCAGTAAAGCTCAAACAATATTAAATCATTATTTCATTTTTTTATAATTTTCAAAGTGGCTGTTTGTACAAGGAAAACAATATCTGTGCGCGCCTTAGCACGATAAATAACTACTTAAAGAAAAAAACTGATAGTTTGTTGCGGCGCAAAATATTATATTTCATTTGAATTGGCTAGTTTTTTTCGCATTGTATTTGACTTTGAAGCCGAACATAGGACAATTAGCATCTATTTGGCTTCAAAGCCTAAGTCATTCATTTATGATTGGACATTTTCATCACTCGTTAATTGTCAATTTTCAACCGACTTCAAAAAAAGGAGGAGGTTATCAATTCGACGTGTATGTATGTTTTGTGTATGTTACCTCATAACTCCGTCAAATATGAACCGATTAAAAAAATATATATTTCGTTTTGAAGAATGCATTGCAAGGTGGGACCCATATATTTTTTTTTAAGATTGAAGAAAAAATCTTGGAGCTGGAGACCGAAATACCTCAATAATAGACCACTGCAGCTCAAATATTTTGTGTATGTTACCTAATAACTCCGTCAAATATGCACCGATTTAAAAAATATATGTTTCGTTTTAAAGAATGCATTGCAAGGTTGGTCCCATGTAATTTTTTAAGAATGGAGAAAAGGTCTTGGAGCTGGAGACCGAAATACCTCAATAATAGACAACTGCAGCTCAAATATTTTGTGTATGTTACCTAATAACTCCGTCAAATATGCACCGATTTAAAAAATATATATTTCGTTTTGAAGAATGCATTGCAAGGTGGGTCCCATGTAATTTTTTTTAAGATCGGAGAAAAGGTCTAGGAGCTGGAGACCGAAATACCTCAATAATAGACAACTGCAGCTCAAATATTTTGTGTATGTTACCTCATAGCTCCGTCAAATATGCACCGATTTAAAAATATATGTTTCGTTTTAAAGAATACATTACAAGGTTGGTCCCATGTAATTTTTTTAAGATTGGAGTAAAGGTCTTGGAGCTGGACAACTGCTGCTCAAATATTAATACATTTGCATACCTACTTATAACACTTTCTAATACTAGTAGTTCGCCGCGAACTTAGACCTCGCGATTATTATTCTTTAATTATAACATAAATTAATTCCCTAAATAACACCTAGATGGCGCTATCCAAAGTTAGAACGCGTTATGGTTTCGTTTGCTACATAATCGCGGACATTTTTATTAATATTTCAAAAACTACCGAACCGATTTTGATGCCCAACGAACTTGAAAATTCTATTGATATTTCCTATATGCCTACCAAATTTCATCAAAATCAGACCATCGGTTCGGCAGTTATCGCGGTACAAACATACATACATACAATGTGTTTTCGCCCCCAACTAAATTTAGAGACCTTGCTCGCTTCGCTCGCTCGGTCAATAAACCGATTCTAATGATTCAATGTTTGTTTAGAAGAATCGCTTATAAGATTAGTTTTTTATAATTTGAACGAAGACCTGATGCAGGGTTTTGGGTATGTCTTTTATTATTAATACTAGTAGTTCGCCGCGAACTTAGACCTCGCGATTATTTTTCGCAATTCAGTTTCCTAAATAACCCCTAGATGGCGGTATACAAAGTTAGAACGCGCTATGGTTTCGGTTGCTACATAATCGCGGACATTTTTATTAATATTTCAAAAACTACTGAACCGATTTCGATGCCCAACGAACTTGAAAATTCTATTGATGTTTCCTATTATACGGAATACGGAACCCTAAAGTGTAATTCAAAATCAATCTACTTTGTATATACCAGTAAGGATCTCCTGGCTTTGCGTCGAAAATATATCATCGCTTATAAACGATTATTTAATAAGGGAATATAGATTCATTTTTTTATCGTATCACCAAGGCGTAAAAACTTGACTGGAAATTTTGTGAATGCACATTTTACCATTTTGGAAAGGCTCATTCGCAAAATGTCCCTTTCGCAAAATGCCCCTCGGTCGTAAAACGTCCGGCCGTCGGTTTTGAGAAAGAGACATTTTGCGAAAGGGACGTTTTTAGAAAGGGACATTTTGCGAAAGGGACATTTTGCGACGGAGCCTTTGGAAATATTGAATGATGCGGAACAGGGATATCGTCTTGCTCGGAGTTTATAATAAAATCTTGCGATAAAAAATTGCTAATGAAAAAAACTGGTTTTATAATTGTCTAACGCCATCTCATCAATTCAAAGATTGTAAATCATTTTTTCATTTCGCACGTTCGCACCTCACTCCATCTCAACTAGATTCCATTTCGAAACAATCACTTTTAACCTCAGGTGAATTATTATGCGAACAAAAATGTATGTCTGACCATTCCCGCGACCCTTGATTAATCTGGACTACGCATCGTACGATTGCCTTTCAAAAACAATGCGGAACCTATCTTCGAAAATGCATTACGACGATCATTATATCAACAGTATGCTAAATTTATGTCACATTACATTGAAAGCGGTCATGGGAAAAGTCCCGCCTTATGAGTTAAGCGCAGGCAAATATTACATCCCTCATTATTGCGTACTGAGACCACTTAACTACGACACGTCTTCGCGTCGTATTTGACGCTATAGCTAAGAATTTAACTCGCGTTCCTCAAATGTTTCTCAACGAATCGGTTCGAAATCACAACTCAATATTTTGGAGATTCTGCTTCGTTTTAGGGAACATAATATCTTTTTCATGTTAGACGTTCCACAAATCTATCATCAAATTCTTATTTTATCCGATCATCGCGACTATCAGCGTATCTTTTGGAGAAACTCAAGAAGCGTTCCTTTCCAAGAGTACCGTCTGAATACCGTGACGTATGGAGTATCGTCCTCTCCGCCCTCGCTCGCCGTACTTTGGGACAGCTCGCTGAAGACGACGGAGATGCAACTGTGCACACACCCACAAGCGAACAAGATCGTTCCGTCCGATGACACCGATGACGTGGTCACGCGATTAATTATACATACTCTTCAAGGACAGTGTATCTACATTTAAAGGTACCTATATGTATTTAAAAAATATTTCTGTGAACAGATAACCTGCTAATTTAATAGTATTTTATATTAAGTTCTGATATTTAGTTGCATTACCTATATAAAGCGCTAAATATGTAATTAGGAAAGTAGGTATGCAAATTTTGTAATATAACTATACAGTACGCTGACTGGGCGACCGAGCTTTGCTCGGTTACATCTCAAACATCGAAAATACGCGTTTTCCCAAACATAAGACTAATCTAGATCGATTTTGTTTACCCCCGAAAACCCCCATATACCAATTTTCAGCAAAATCGTTAGAGCCGTTTTCGACATCACAGAAATATATAAATAAATATACAAGAATTGCTCGTTTAAAGGTATAAGATATAAACTGATGCTGTAATAGCTAAGTATAGATATAGATAATTAAGCTTTTTCATTAATTTCCTTACATTTTTCCAGAAAGAAATAGAAAGAAACAGGCGTGGTATTATATATGTAGGTATGATGTATCTACATAGGTATTTATTATGTTTTATCAGTGGTATACTTCCGCATTAAAATGTCTATATAATCCGTGATTTCTACTTCTTTGCTCATGGCAGAATACACGTATCTACGGACCTTTTATTTGTCACCAACCCCTAATGTCTTATCTAACTTTTGACAGTTACGTACCACCTCAACTTTTCAGAAAAGAGCTTCAACCTATCTGGCAAGGTGAGATCGTTCAATATTTGACTACCTACAGATCTTCTATACATTCGTAAACTTAAATTGACGATTTTAGTATTAATATATTTACTCTGATGAACAGTACTTTTATTATAAAATGTTATTAAAACTATGATGATAAAAATAAAACTAGTAACTAAACCGAATATACAGCTAAATAGCTGTCGCAGTTGAATTGTATAATCCATTGTTATTCAAAAACTCTAGCTGTTTTGCATTACAGCTCGGTATTGTAAAACAGCTGAAAATAATTCAGTTCGATTGTCAATGGGTTACGTAATAACGTTTAACCATGGTATAATAAAACAGGTATTCTCTTCCCGAGATGGAACTTGACTACGTCACAAAGTGTTGCCAGTTTGCCACTGATTGTTCTTTTCGGTAAATTTAAGGACTTTCTCAATTAGTTCACGAATATTTAAAAAAATATTAAGTAACTTAGCTATTTAGTATCTCGCGATTCTCGCGTGATTTATCAATTCAATATTTTATAAATTGATATAATGCATTATTAATTCGAAATTGGTATATAAAGTTCAAAAATGCATTACACTCAGGTAATTCAATTTCACACAGTGGCAACATATAAACTGATGACGTAGTCAAGTTCCACCTACGTCATCAGCTGTCACGGGAAGAGAATACCTTATTTTATTGTACCATGCGTTTAACAAAACAGCTAGCGTTGAGATGGCATATAAGGTTACCATTATTGAATTTAAAAAAAACTGTGTTACCAAACATAATAATATATGAGGGGACAATAATTGTTCTTTATTATTTTTTTATTACTCGTGGGATGGAAATAAAATATCAATTCAACTCCTTACTAAATAATTCAGTCTCCAACATCATAAAACACCAATAAAGAATGATAATCAGCTCGATGCAATTGGATATTGAAATTTTGTATAAACCCGACAATGGCGGAGCGATTTCCTAAGGCCAATAATTGATCCACGTGAAATTTCCATCTCGCCGGAAGGCGGGCGTCGAAATAACAATATAGGAACCAAGCTAAGCGTTTACTTTAATCTTTTCAATCTTTTGCAGTCCGAAATCACAAACGATGCCCCCGATGTCTCTCGATGAAAACAGCTTAGTCCGGAACGCGGCGACGAATTTACTTTATGGGAGGCCATATTTGTTGTTATGACACTGACACTTCACAAGCCACAAGTGGCAGAATTCCCAACTAATCGATCTACAATCTTACGTTAGCTAGTTTATTAAACGTAACACACTGGACATCTAGCTGAACGATTTTCAGCTGTATTACAAAACCGAGCTGTAATGCCAAACAGCTAGAGTTTCTAAATAACAGCGGATTATACAATTCAACTGCGACATAGCTATCAATTCACAAACTATTGTAGGTTTGTTATTATTTGAAATAACATTTCCTTTCATCATTTCCTGACAGCATTTTTTAATATGACGATAGCAATACAATAAGTATTTTAGTACGCAATAATCAGGTATACCTACAATTTCTAAACATATAAAATAAACTATTAAGTTTCTTTGAAGGAGCTCGGTGCCCCGACGGAAATACGCATTAATGGCGCTTTCACAAGTTAAGCGATACCAGGCGTGGTGGCATAAAAAAATCTCAAGCTTCTTTGTGCTTCGGAAGGCACGTGAAGCCATTGGTCCCAGCTGTCATCAGTCGTCAAGATGTCTTACAACCAACTTAAAAATTGTTAACTGTGTTAGCCACTTACTATCACGAAAACAACCATTTTATGTAGCAGAGAGTCTCTGATACGTGTTAGGGTGAACTACGTAACGGTACCTTCCGTCTCTATAATTTTAGTAAGTATATTTTGTGAAATGAATACCTACCTATAGTCAGATCTCATTACATTTAGAATGACGCGCACGCGCAGGTTTAGGCCGGCCCCATACATACGGAATTCCGTACGGAATCCATTCCGTACGGAATCGACTCGGAATTCCGTTCGTCTACCACACACAAACGGTTTTTTCCGTACGGAATGACGCGTCTCAGTCGCGAGCCGCCAGCTATCGAGAGCAGACGTTCTAGTAGCGTGCGGAAATATGAAATTTGAATGAAATTTGACCATGATTTTTTTATAGCGATTGCATTTTTGCTATTTATTGTTAAAAAATATATCTTTATCTTCGTATTGACGAGTTCTTCGAACTCCCTTCAACCTATTATGACATTTTCCACAAAATAGTATGCCGGGAAAATAATATGCCGGGTATTTATTGTATGGGCAAACATGAATTGACAGGTTTAAATTTTCAATTTTTGGAATGACAACACCATTTCCTTAAGGTCTCTGTCGTGATAACCTTGATTATTAGTGTTCTATAAACATGTGTAAGCTTATACGGATATGATGAGATATTGTATGTCAGACATTGCGCGGGAAATTAAACGTACACGGGAGTTTCAAGCTACAACACGTCTGCTCGCTACGGTCGTGCGGCGCACACTGAGCGCATTCCGTACGGAATTTCCGAATGTGTGGTGCGACCCAAACAAAATGTATGGAAGACGTGCATTCGGAACGGTTTTTTTCCGTACGGGATTCCGAACGCACAGGCCTTCATTCGGAATTCCTGACGGAAATAAAAACCGAACGGAATGCTACCGTATGTGTGTGGTACAGTCATTGATTTGTATGGATTTGCTGCGTTCGGAATCCTGATTCGGAATTCCGAATCAGGATTTAGAAACGGAATTCCGTATGTATGGGGCCGGCCTTAGGCCGGCCCCATACATACGGAATTCCGTACGGAATCCATTCCGTACGGAATCGACTCGGAATTCCGTTCGTCTACCACACACATACGGTTTTTTCCGTACGGAATGACGCGTCTCAGTCGAGAGCCGCCAGCTATCGAGCGCAGACGTTCTAGTAGCGTGCGGAAATATGACATTTGAATGAAATTTGACTATGATTTTTTAATAGCGATTGCATTTTTGCTAAATATTGTTTAAAAAAATATCCTTATCTTCGTATTGACGAGTTCTTCGAACCCCCATCAATTTATAATAACATTTCTCACAAAATAGTATGCTGGGTATTTAATGTATGGGAAGACGGGAACACATGAATTGACAGGTCTAAATGTTTAATTTTTTTAATGGCAAATAATTGGATACCTAATTATATGTCCTGCCACGGCCTGCAATGGCCTGCCACGCCATTTCCTTAAGGTCTCTGTCGTGGTAACCTTGATTATTAGTGTTCTATAAACATGTGTAAGCTTATACCGATATGATGAGATATTGTATGTCAGACATTGCGCGGGAAATTAAACGTACACGGAAGTTTCAAACTACAACACGTCTGCTCGCTACGGTCGTGCGGCGCACACTGAGCGCATTCCGTACGGAATTTCCGAATGTGTGGTGCGACCCAAACAAAATGTATGGAAGACGTGCATTCGGAACGGTTTTTTTCCGAACGGGATTCCGAACGCACAAGCCTTCATTCGGAATTCCTGACGGAAATAAAAACCGAACGGAATGCTACCGTATGTGTGTGGTACAGTCATTGATTTGTATGGATTTGCTGCGTTCGGAATCCTGATTCGGAATTCCGAATCAGGATTTAGAAACGGAATTCCGTATGTATGGGGCCGGCCTTAGGCCGGCCCCATACATACGGAATTCCGTACGGAATCGACTCGGAATTCCGTTCGTCTACCACACACAAACGGTTTTTTCCGTACGGAATGACGCGTCTCAGTCGAGAGCCGCCAGCTATCGAGCGCAGACGTTCTAGTAGCGTGCGGAAATATGAAATTTGAATGAAATTTGACTATGATTTTCTTATAGCGATTGCATTTTTGCTATTTATTGTTAAAAAATATATCTTTATCTTCGTATTGACGAGTTCTTTGAACTCCCATCAACCTATTATGACATTTTCCACAAAATAGTATGCCGGGTATTTATTGTATGGGAAAACATGAATTGACAGGTCTAAATGTTTAATTTTTTTAATGGCAAATATTTGGATACCTAATTATATGTCCTGCCACGGCCTGCAATGGCCTGCCACGCCATTTCCTTAAGGTCTCTGTCGTGGTAACCTTGATTATTAGTGTTCTATAAACATGTGTAAGCTTATACGGATATGATGAGATATTGTATGTCAGACATTGCGCGGGAAATTAAACGTACAATGAAGTTTCAAACTACAACACGTCCGCTCGCTACGGTCGTGCGGCGCACACTGAGCGCATTCCGTACGGAATTTCCGAATGTGTGGTGCGACCCAAACAAAATGTATGGAAGACGTGCATTCGGAACGGTTTTTTTCCGAACGGGATTCCGAACGCACAGGCCTTCATTCGGAATTCCTGACGGAAATAAAAACCGAACGGAATGCTACCGTATGTGTGTGGTACAGTCATTGATTTGTATGGATTTGCTGCGTTCGGAATCCTGATTCGGAATTCCGAATCAGGATTTAGAAACGGAATTCCGTATGTATGGGGCCGGCCTTATATTGAAGGGAGTCCCCGCCGCCGCCCGCGCCGCGGCCACGGTATAGATATCTTATCTCTACTGTGCCACGGCTCTGCTGTAAACAACTGCTATTTTAAGTTTTAACACGTGCAGGCTGCCCGCCACGCGTGGATACGATACGAGTACGCACGCACGAGTCATGGCTATATAAGTTTGCGAATTAAACAACATAGGAGTTTGTGTTGCATAGTGGCGTGATGTGATACTGATGTCCTACTAATATTATAAACGCGAAAGTTTGTAAGTATGGATTTATGTTTGTAACTCTTTCACGTAAACACTACTGAATGGATTTTAATGAAACTTTACAATAATATAGCTTTTACATCAGAATAACATATAGGCTACCATCTATAAAGAATATTTTGTGATCCTGCGCAGACGAAGTCGCGGGCAGCGTTGTCTAATATAAATATATTTCAGTACTTATTTAGATATCCGTCACACCTGCGTCTCACCACGAAGAGACGTGATTGTTAGCTGTCGCGTTTGCTGAAGATCCCAAACAGTTAGGTACTCAAAAAAGTGTTGTCTTCATTGAATATCTATAAAAAATATTTTTGCTGGGGTCCTACTAAATGTAATTAGTAATCTGTAAAGGCGTCACATATTAAATTCACTTTACAGTTAATCAAGTCGAGTTGATCTAACTTTCCTCAAAACCATCCGTTAGACCCGTGTACTGGAAATGTTTTTTATCATTGCTCTGCAAGTTGCAAATGGGACAAACATCAGTTAAATAATATGTGATATAGCTGTCGCTATCAGTATTGAAATGTTCGCATAAGTACGTATAAATACTGTCCAGTAAAGCCAAGCCTGGTGTGCCTATTGTTAGCGTTGACCTTGAATAGATTTATCATGGACGTTAGTTGTGAGACGTGTGCGGGAAGCCCGCGCGCAGCCGCCGGTGTGACCAACGCGGGACAAGTCGCCGCAATCGCTGGGGACACGCGACAAGGCAACGCTGCGCCAAACATATGCGAGTTGCTTTACAGCTAGATTCGAACATTTTTACAAAGCTACATAATAACATAACTACACTTTTGGCGCCCAAGGGGTCACCGGTAACCCGCGAAGAATAGAAAATCTATCTGTCAGCAATGACAGAAAGTGAGTTCAAAGTGCCACGCTCAGAGTAGAGTTTTGCCTTTGATTTTATCGATATTAAACAACTTACAGCTTTATTATATTACAAGGAGGTACTTACTTAATTGTTTTCTAAGAATTATGTATTTAATTAAAAAAAAATATTAAAATAAGTACGTTCATATTAAGCAGGCGGCTAGAATTTATAAAGTAACCGCATTAAAAGCTTAGCTTTAATGAAGGGGTAGGGGATGTACTCGATCAAGAATTAGTTTAATATTTCGAAAACAGGTCACTAAATCGAAAAGTTGTCTTTGAAAAATGTTAAAACCGCATGTAGGTACTTATTACCTAACACAACAAATTGTAACTTTATGAGAAAGGAATCGTCATGTCGGACGGCATGTTTTTCTGACCCAGATTATCATTATATCCGTTTACTCTCGAGGTACCTCAATCAGATTCTGAGCCTTCAGGCAGAAGTTTAATGGTGACAATATCGGCTGACAAATCTCACTAATGGTCCAACGAATCAACAAGTGTTTAATTTTTATTGCCCAACATGGAAGAAGTATTAAAATTGTATTCTGATACGGAACAGGGATTCTTAAATCCCGCAGCGGGCAACACTGTGCGCAAACGCAAACCTATCACGTCACCGATATGAATACGGGCGTTATCTCCACTCCACATTGGATTGTATTGCATACTGCAGAGTAGTGCAGAGCCACATATAGCAAGAACATTTCTCGCGAGTGGGTGCTACCACTTTGAAATAAGAAGATTGTAAAATAAAGGTAAGCGGAGTTAAGTGTCTTTTAAATCACTATTTAGACCTTATCTTTCCTTTTTAATAAATGAACAGTGGTTATTACACAACTCTATATAGTAGCCCGAGCATATAATTTATTAAATTGTCTTATGTCAACATTTTTTTGGAGTTTGGATAATGTTAGTGAAATCCGAATTAAAACGCTATAGGTAGTAGCTCAGTTCAGCTTCAAATTTTAGTATAAATATATACATAATTAGGGACAAATCACACTGATTGAGTAAGCTCAAAGTAAGTTTAGGGCTGGCTAGCCCCACAGTAAGTTTTAAACTTGTGTTAAGGATACCTCTTCTTCTTATCGTGTGTGTGACTAACACTAGTGTCAGAGTTTTTAAACCGCCTTAAAGGCCTCCGACATGGTTTTAGGTAACGACCAATGTCAAAGACAGTGACCGGCCTCCGAAGCACGGATCAATGTCCTAACCAAACTAGGACAACAACACAAAGTCGTTGTCCACGCCGGGTATCGAACCCGCGACCTCCGGGTATGAGCCGAACACTCTAACCACTACACCACGTAGGCAGTTACTATTATTAAGGAACTAACTTAAAGTGATACATTATATGATAAATCCTAATCCTAACTAATGCGAAAGTGAACCTAAGATTTTTAAAAGTTTGTAAATTTGTGAACAGGCAAATTGTGAGTGAATGTGTTAAGTGTGTACGAACGACAGGCTAAAAATGTGTACTAGCGTGTAACCAGTGTTCTCATCATCATCATCATTTCAGCCGCATAACGTCCACTGCTGGACATATGCGTCACCCAAAGATTTACAAAATGACCGATCAAGAGCGGCCTGCATCCAGCGCTTTCCAGCGACCCTGGTAAGACTACCTTGTAGGTGGGTGGACTACGCTTCCCTTGCCAGTACGCGGTCTCCATTCGAGAACCTTTTTGCCCCATCGGCTATCGATTCGTCAAGTGCTATTTTGTATCTTTTTGAGAATACATTTCTTTAAACCTAAGTGAGCTTGGATATTTATTTGTAGGCCCACGCCACACACGACGACATGTTGATGTTGAGGTTGTAAGATGTTGGAGTGGAAACGGACTAGCGTAGTATGAATTGATTGATTTTTTATCTTTTGTCAAATGAACGTTGTTTTATTTATATTTTACTAGCTGCGTCCCGCGGTGTTGCCCGCGGTTAAAGTTTGTGTTAATCCAGGGTGTTAGCTTCCTGCATACCAAATTTTATCAATATCCTACTAATCCTATCCTATCCTACTTCCTACTAATATTATAAATGCGAAAATGAGTTTGTATAATTGTTTGTGTTTGTTACCTCTTCACGCCTTAACTAATGCATCGATTTGGATGAAATTTGGTATGGATATAGTTTGAGACTCGGGGAAGGACATAGGGTACCGCGGGTACAGCTAGTTATTTGATAATTAACATATACAAATAACAAAATTTAACAATATAAATTTTTTATCAATTTTAATTATGTAACAAACAAACATACACACACACACACACACACAAACTTTCGCCTTTATAATATTATTGTGATTTTAAATGTTATTGTTAGCTTATTTTTAATGCCGTCACGGCACTCAGCTTAGCTGAAAGCCTGACTTAAACTATCATGAAATCTAAAGAAAAAATTGACAATTATCAAAAGTGATAAAAACATCCAAAGAGGAATTTTGAATAAATAATTTTGTTGACCTTCGTGGCGTAGTTGTAACCAGCATGGTTCAATCCACCGTTCGGAGGTTCCAGGTTCGATCCCGGGCCAGGAGAAGTTGAAAAAATTGGGTCTGTGGTGTTTACTTTATTACAAAATAATTATAGTATCGTTGAGTTAGTATCTCATAACACAAAAATCTTACATTGAGGCTAGCTCAATCAGTAGGATTTTTTTAAACTCTTATTTTATTTGAACAAAAGTTCCTTCTCGCACGCTACTGCGAAGGGGGAGTCAATCCACGTTTCGCATTTTTTGTTTCAAGTGTCACGTGATAAAATTTTACGGTAGTAGATTAAGTATATAACAAAAAAAGGAAAACTATCGGAGCTAAGTAGGGTTTACAAATCAAAAAATTATAAGCGACCGTCTTAAAAAATGTACTCTGAAAAGGAAAATGTCATAAAAATTCAATAGGAAATTAGTTTTTAGACGTTTTTAGTCGCATGAACTCAAAGTTGGCATTTGTAACTAAGGAACCCTATAATGCGCGTGGCCAGTATTTGGCTAGATATTTAATTTTAGAAATAATTCTAAATTAGTTGGGCCTAGACCAATCTAATTGATCCTAAAGTATTTAGGTTAAACTAGTATATTCTGACATGCTTAGGATTAACCGGTTTGGTCTAGGACAAACTAGTTTGACCGGTAACATAAATATTTAATTACAGATACGTCCCTGTTATGTCGTTGAAGCAGAGCTTGGTGCAGAGTCTCCGAGAACTGTGTACTGTCAAGCGCGCCCACGGCGAGCGCTCCCGGCCCAGCAAGGGCAAGGCGGAGCGAGTGCTCAGCCTCGTGTTCCAGACGGGCCTGAAGCAGACTGTCTTCAGCGACGACGAGAAAAAGGCCTTCGGGGAACTCTTAGCGGAGGCTATCAGACCCATACAGGTGAACATCGAGAGCACAGCCAACGCTGACCGCACGCGACTCACAAGCGCTGTGTTGATGAAAAGATCCGCTATTCAATTTCTGATCGACAATTTTGCACATTTCCCAGCCGGGAGTTCCACCGTAGCCAAAAAGTTAGAGGAAGCTAACATCAAAGAGAGTGTGGAGATTCTGAACAACGTCATAGAGAAGTGGTGTGATATCAGCGATTCCGACGAAGGCTGGAGTGACAGAGAAGCAGCTGGCGCGGCAGTAGTGCCATCATCGCATGTTTGGTGGTGGTCGTCAAAGTAAAATTGAAACATATTTTTCATAAAAGTTGATAAATTGGTAAAAAAAGTACAAATAATCCAATATGAGCAAAGTGGTAGAAATAGCAGTTCTTAGTGCAGTTGCTGGAGTTGCACTTATTGGAGCTTCATTATTTGGCAGTAATGAAAAAAAAAGTTCTAAAAAAAGAACGGAACAGAAATATCGCAAAAAAGACGACGAAGACGATGAAGTCGACGTAGAGTGCGAAGAAAACGAAGACGACGAAGATGATACAGATGACGAAGAACGTAGAGAAAGGGAAAAGCGACGACGTGAACGAGAAGAAAGGGAATGGTGGGCTAAAGAAGCAAGAAAGCAACGTGAACGAGAAAGAAGGCAATTGCAGGTAGACCAAGAAAGAAGACGACGTGAACAAGAAGAGTACGAATTGTGGGAATGGCAAGAAATAAAACGACGTGAACGACAAGAAAGGGAAAGGCAAGCCAACGAAGAAAGAGAGCGACGAGAACGACAAGAAAGGGTAAGGCGGGCCATCGAAGAAAGAGAGCGACGAGAACGACAAGAAAGGGAAAGGCAGGTCAACGAAGTAAGAGAGCGACGAGAACGACAAGAAAGGGAATGGCAGATCAACGAAGAAAGAGAGCGACGAGAACGACAAGAAAGGGAAAGGCGGGCCAACGAAGAAAGAGAGCGACGTGTACGACAAGAAAGGGAAAGGCGGACCAATAAAGAAAGAGAACTACATGAACGACAAGAAAGAGAAAGGCGGGCCAACGAAGAAAGAGAGCGACGAGAACGACAAGATAGGGAAAAGCGGGCCATTGAAGAAAAAGAGCGACGAGAACGAGAAGAAAGGGAACGTAAGGAGAAAGCAAGACAAGCCGAAATTGCAAACCAACAAGAAGCGAGCCAAGGAACAAGCTCGGGAGCCTCGCAGCCGCCACAAGGAAACAGAAATAACAACAATAAGTGTAATAGTAAGAAGAAAATGACAAACCAAGAATACTTTGATAAGTTTATGCAATTACTTCGAAGACTTTTGCAATCTATCTACGGTTCTGATAAAGAACCAATATCAAAACTGTTTGTTAAACCGAATTTTACTGAAAGACAAAAGAAATACTTGATAAAAGTCATTAAAACACTTGAAAACTTTGATACATTAGAAGCAGTACTTGAAATAGTAATAATAATGTTTAAGGACCATATGTCTTCGGATATTAATTTTGAAAACTTTCTCAGCCTTTTGGAGTTTGTTCGATCGTACCTCAACGACAAAGTGAACGAGATACAGACAGAGACAAACGAGTACATGGAAGGAACATACGAAGAGCGTCGAGCTCAAATCCTCCGTGACGTCATGACCGACAGTGGTTTAGTGGTAAGAATGGTTGTTTTATTATTCAGACAGTTGGCGGCTGAGATTGCAGCTGAATGCGCAGCTCCCAACAACCTCTCGCCGGACTTCCGGGACATTTTCGCCAAGGTGTACCACTATTACAAACATAGGCGTATTCCTGACTTGCCCGACCATGAAAATAAAAATATTCGCGTGCCCAATGAAGATAAACCTTTCCTTCCAGAAAACGGGATTCTATCTGTCAAACAATATTTCTATTGGGCAAAGCAATACTTGGCTAAACTGAAGAATAAAATGAGATATAAGACGGAGGTGGAGAACGCGTCTCCGACGGTGACGGTAATTTGTCGGTACGAGGTATTCGTGGTTTTGTTCGGGCGGCGCCTGCGCATCGTGGTGAAGGTCCGCGCCGGCAAGCTCGTACTCAGCACCGTTTTCTTCGACGACAACTGCTACCCCGGTGACGCTGACGACTTCGAAGATTTAGACATACAGAAGAAATAAACTCGACTAAAATGAAATAATCTTTTGTAAAAAGGTAGCCCTTTTTAACCAAATTCTAAAACGGTAAAGTCGATTTTTAGTTTTGATAAATTATTTCTATATAGATAGAATATAACTAGCTGTAATTTTAGACACATTTGTATTTTGTAAACATCAAACATCATATTATTGTATTTTTTTATTTATTTATCAACTTAGAATGTGTCCCAAACTCCCAATCCCAATACTTGTAAACTTACTATATGACTGATAATTCATAGTACTTTATAATGTGGATGATGAATAGGCCAGAAAATATGATTGTATCTCTCACGAGTATGGGGAACACCCAAATTTTATTATCTTTTTTCTATTTTTGTGTCAAAACTTTAATGCGGTTCACATAATACATCTACTTACCAAGTTTCAACAGTATAGGTCTTATAGTTTCGGAAAAAAGTGGCTGTGACATACGGACGGACAGACAGACAGACATGATAAATCTATAAGGGTTCCGTTTTTGCCTTTTGGCTACGGAACCCTAAAAAATGTCATAGGGTAAATAAATTTTCTATCCATATTTGTGTACGACAAGACAAAAATGTTGCAAAAATGACTTGAGATCAAGACCACGTAGTGTTAAATAAAAGATTCGCATAGATTCCATGACACGTGTTTATCTCCACCAACAACGCCCCATAAAGCTTGTTACAATTTTTTCACCAAAGACATTTTTTTCTACCTTTATTATTCATTCAGAATGAATTCTCACCAACTGGTCAATTAGTGCTGCCAATTTTTAAAATATCGGTCTGCTCGTTACAACTTGCCACAGATACCCGATCGTACGCACGTACCAACTGTATAAATCGACTACCACTTAGGTTTTATTAATTTGGAAACACTAATGACAACTGCATCTACTGTTTACAAATCGTGATACTTATTTGCTACAACAAATCTAAGAGTTTTAAATAAAAGTAATACCTAATAGTAGTTACGCCCGACCAAAACTGCCGCGTGAGCTCGATGAACTCTGCCGGGCCGGCCAGGTGGTGGTACTACTAATTGATCTCACGTTTCACGAGTTTTATTCAAAATATTTTGTTTCTGAATTTTTATTTTAACTAGCTATTTAGGTCTTACTAACGATCCTTATGAAGTGGCCTTCGGCTCCAAAACCATTGAAAAATCACCATGTATAGAGTACGGAGTAATCTGGCTTAAAATTAATGATAACTAATACTTTTCACTACCTAATTTGTTAAAACTTGCCATATTAATTTAAGTTTCTATAGAAACTAAATAATGTGCGTGCTCAACTCTGCTAATATAGAATAGAAGTCTCCATTATTATCACCTTCACGATTTATCATAATATTTTCCACTTACCCGTAATTCAAAGCACTCAACGATTTAATATTCATATATTATTACTCGCATTTAAATTAAGATGGCATTTACTATGTAATAAAACTTTTACCAAGATTTGAACAATATCTCTTAGTTTATACCAGTTAGTAAGTTGAAACAAAACATAATGTACCACCAGTATATTTAACCAAAAAACATCAACGATCAAGAATGTCGCCGAGCGCACTATACCGCACTTTACGTCGCCTACGTAGCTCTGTGTGTGTGAGCGGCATGTCGTTGTGTGCGTGCACCCACTGCCGGCTTAAAATACCTATATTGGCGGAAAGCAAAAATATTATCGGCCTCTTAAAAGGCAAGGTGCGCGGTGAGGCTGAGCGACTCATTCAACATTTATCGATTTCTTCAGAAAATTATAATACATGCTGGGAGATACTAAATCATAGATACAATAACAAGAAGCTGATGTTTAATTCGACTCCAAATAAATAATGAGTATTATAAAGATTTTTTACTCAGATCTTCAGGGACATCTGATATAAAAAATAATTATTTTTTGCTTTTTAGTGCATTTCGATTTGAAGTCGGTTATTATTTTTTTCAAAAAGTATTTATCTATACATATAATAAAACAGTAAAAAAAGTGTGTCTGTACATTAAATATATTTCCAAAAAAAATATTGGGGGCGATGGAGACGTAGTAATAGAGTAAGAATTTTAAAAAAAATGTCTGTCTGTTTGTCTGTTTGTCTGTTTGTCTGTTTGTCTGTTTGTCTGTTTGTCTGTTTGTCTGTTTGTCTGTTTGTCTGTATGTCTGTTTGTCTGTTTGTACACGCTAATCTCCGAAAATACTGGACGGATTCGAATGAAACTTTTTTTGTTATATAGCTATTAAGCCTGGGCAACATATAGGGTATAAATGATTTTGGAAAATGGAACGCCTGATGCAGAACCATAATGGTCCAGCTAAACTATAAGAGTTATAAAAATGCCGCCTTAGTAAAGTAAAAGTTGTTCAGCCTGATGAGCATTTTCCAGAGACATAAAGTCCACGCGAACGAAGTCGCGGGCTTCGGCTTGTACTATATCATCATCATCATCATCATTTCAGCCGCATAGCGTCCACTGCTGGACATAGGCCTCTCCCAAAGATTTCCAAAATGACTAGTACTATATAAAGTCTGACTAATTATACTGAAACTATTTTTAGGGTGAATTCAGTCCGTGGTACTGAATAACTTTTTTCAAGGAACATATGTCGAAATATGAAAAATAATTTTTGGATTTCCATACGAACTCGGATCAGCTGATTGGTCAACTTGTATGGGAGGCCAAAAATTACTTTTCATATTTCGATACGTCTTCCTTGGGGTAAGTTGTTTAGTATGATGGACTGAATTCACCCTTGAAATAGTTTCAGTATATTTTGTTAGACCTAATAAATATTTAATAATAGTAATAATAACGGTGTAATAGCGAAGAGTCTTTAGACGTTCTCGCTAGATGGCTGGGTCAAGGGTCAGATTCAGAAGGCAGTACTCCTGGACACGACACGTATTGTTAGAAGGTTTCTCTCTCTGAGGCCGTAACCGCCGGCAGCTTGGGCCTTGCCCCGCTGCCAGCGGGCAGCTATGTAAGGTTTTCTTTAATAATAAGTATGTTTATATTTTGTAATATTTTTTTATGTATTTTACTTTTTATAGATATATTATAAAAATAACCTAATATATGAAACAAAATAAATAAATGAATAATATTAGGTAAAGAGAAATAATAATCTATATCTATACATATAATAAAACAGTAAAAAAGTGTGTCTGTACATTAAATATATTTCCAAAAAAATATTGGGGGCGATGGAGACGTAGTAATAGAGAAAGAATTTTAAAAAAAATGACTGTCTGTTTGTCTGTTTGTACACGCTAATCTCCGGAAATACTGGACGGATTCGAATGAAACTTTTTTTGTTATATAGCTATTAAGCCTTGGCAACATATAGGGTATAAATGATTTTGGAAAATGGAACGCCTGATGCAGAACCATAATGGTCCAGCTAAACCATAAGAGATATAAAAATGTCGCCTTAGTAAAAGTTGTTTAGCCTGATGAGCATTTTCCAGAGACATAAAGTCCACGCGAACGAAGTCGCGGGTTTCAGCTAGTTAATAATAATTTAACAATAATGTTTGATACAAATAATTAAACTTACAGCCAACGAGCTATTATGTTCCGTAGCTTCCTAATAAGTGCAAGTGTAAAAGAAGCGGCTATAAAAATTGCATTGCAGTATTTTTTCCAATGACGTGAACCTACAATTAAACTGTTATAAGCATGTTATGTCCGTTGCATCTGTAAAATTATTTACTATATTGAACGTAAAAATACTATTCATTACAAACAATGCTTTCAAATATGTACTAAGGTGCTACGGCAAGATTGTTTCTTTTTGTATTCGGTTAGGAATGTTTAAATGAATTCAATTTGCATTATGCGGGCTCGGTGATCTCCCGTGTAAGCAAACACAGCTGCAAAAAATCTGAATTCAAGGCAAAAATATTCAAATTTCATTTAACGTTTCGCGTAATATCAGAGGTCCTCTTTAAGCCAGAGAATTATTTGGGCTGTACTGTTACGTACGTGGGTAGATTTCTTTAAGAGGTGACGGGCATATTGCTTTTGAAATTGAAATCGTGTGCCGATAAAAGTGGATATTTAAATGTGTAGTCTGTTATGTTAAAACATTCTTTATTTTATAGAAATATTGCTTACGGCAAAAGTTATTAGCATCTCATTATCCATATCTATACATATAATAAAACAGTAAAAAAAGTGTGTACATTAAACATATTTCCAAAAAAAATATTGGGGGCGATGGAGACGTAGTAAAAGAGTAAAAATTTAAAAAAAATGTCTGTCTGTTTGTCTGTTTGTCTGTATGTCTGTTTGTCTGTTTGTCTGTTTGTCTGTTTGTACACGCTAATCTCCGGAAATACTGGACGTTTTGAATGAAACTTTTTTTGTTGTATAGCTATTAAGCCTGGGCAACATATAGGGTATAAATGATTTTGGAAAATGGAACGCCTGATGCAGAACCATAATGGTCCAGCTAAACTATAAGAGATATAAAAATGCCGCCTTAGTAAAAGTTGTTCAGCCTGATGAGCATTTTCCAGAGACATAAAGTCCACGCGAACGAAGTCGCGGGCTTCGGCTAGTTTTTTAATAAAAAAGTACTCTAAGCGTTTTAATTTACTAAAGTTATGCGTCGTAGTCGCGGCGTTATGCCCTTTAAGAGGAGTTATTAGAGTCCAACTCTCACGACTCAAACGACTCCTCTCTGCACAGCCAATTAAATCAAGCTGGGAGCCCTGCGAGCTCTCTTGGATCTCCACCCCGACCGACGAAGGCACGTCGAGGACGAGGGCTCTGACCAGCTCTCTGGAGCACTCGGGCTATGGTGTCGTTACTCACCAACAGCTCGCCACAAGCTGCTTTTCGGGCTATTATTTATTATTATTTCTCTTAATTTAATAAAATAAAATACAAAATATAAATCTAACTGCCCGCTGGTAGCAGGGCAAGGCCCAGGCTACCGGCGGTTAGGGCCGCAGAGATATAAAACTCCTGATAATGCATGTGGTATCCAGGAGTACTGCCTTCTGAATGCCCTTGACCCAAATATCTAGCGAGAGAGTCTTTTTACAGTAATCTCTTCGTGGAGAGCCCCTTGCACTCGTCTTGGTTCTTCTTGGTTTTATTCATAGCAAAATATGAACTATCAATCCTACCATGCAACTTTTCAAAAGTGACCCAAAGGACAGTTATACTCGTACCTGTTTTACTCCGACTTACTTCATGTCGACGATTGGTCATAATTGGAGGAACGTTTGCTAACTCAGTGTAACTGCAGCACCACGCCTTACAGCGCTCTGTAGAATTTATTTTTATTTATTTTTATGAATATTTATATAGATCATATTTGCTCAAAAACTCGTTTGTAAAACGAACCACAACCAAAGTACAGTAGCGAGTCAAAGGACGAGCTGTAAGGATAATATAACTACTTGAAATCAAGAAGGATTTCAGAGATAAGAAAGACACCTATTACCTTCTTCTTCTTCTTTCGAGTCGAAATTGGCTATATGTATTACTCTAGGCATTTTATTAAAGGATTAACTTATATTTTTTTTCTAAAATAACAAATTAACCCAAAGTAACTCAAACAAATTCCATTATTGCCTTCCTTCCAAAAATACGGGGAAAGTTTAAGATGAAGAAATCAGGATACGTAATTAAAGAGAACGCTAGCGATTTAAGAAACGATAGCTATTACCGTAGTGGGGAGCAGTGTGGAGTTGTTCACGAGTTGCGACGAACTCATCAGTTTTCTGACTGCAAATGACTTAGCGGCCTGTGCGTAATGTGCTTGGCTTTCTTCACAAACTTGGAAGTTACGTTTTTTGCCGGAGGGAAATTGGGTTCGGACTTCGGACGTGCTTAATTTTTTCTTCGTTCGTCGGTTGTGAAGAACGTATTAGTGTTGATTGGGCTTACGAAACTTCGCATCGCTTTAGTTATTTAGAAAACTAGTTAGAGTTCTCCTGGTTTTGCCAGATTCTACTTGACGCACAGTATAATATGTCGCTTGTTTTATACTATATATAATGCACATATAGGTATATATTATGCACGTACCACGTGTCATACACAAAATACAATCTGTCTTATTACAAAACGTCGACTTACTTTGTTTCTAGGTTTAAACGATTAACCGACCAAATTAAGTTGGTATTTTCAGATGAGACAATGACATTACTAGATGTCAACTTGATTTGGTCTAAAATGGTTTAAACCTAGTAACAAAGTTAATCTGCGTTTTATAATAAGACTGTATGTAACCACGTACCACCTCTATACGTTCCGCATAGTATAAAAACATTTCCTTAAAACGTTTAAAAGTAAAGTGTTTTTAAATAATTTAGACGTAAGTATCTAATTATAAATTTCAGAGTCTAAACATTTATTTAATTAATTCTGATTCTCACAACCTTCGCCATAAAATAAAACAAGAATTAATATTTTTAATGATGCATTTCATTTGTAGATAGCCTAGACGTCGTGATGTTTAGTCGGATCTCCACCAATCTGATCACTTAATTACATTTACAATTTTTTCTGCAGCCGCCCCGGCTATAGTGTGATGATCCTAAGCTACAAACGTTTGAACAGTAGTTTCGGCAAAAAAGGAAAAAATCATAAGCTGTAAGTAAAAAACATTATTATTAATCTATAAATTCAATGTAAAACAAAAATTAGGTTTTTTTATAATAAAGGATCAATATATAAAAAATAACCGGCAAGTCGGATTTGCACACTAAGGTTTGCGTACGATTATCTATAAAAAAACACGTTTGCAGTATGGGAACCCCATCTAAATATTTAGTGTTTGTTATTATTGCGGCATTAGAAATACATCATCTGTGACCATTTCAACTAGCTATCACGGTTCATGAGACAGCCTGGTAGCAGAAGCTCTAAGGATGACAGAAAGACGGACGGACAGCGGAGTCTTAGTGATAGAGTCCCTTTGGGTACAGAACCCTAAAAACATATTACAAAATATGAACACATTATAAAAAACCGTTTAGGGCCACAGAGAGAGAAATCTCCTGACCTGGCGTGCCGTGTCCAGGAGTACTGCCTTCTGTAGACCCTTAACCCAGCCATCTAACGAGTTGGTCGAGACTCTCTGCTATGAGACCGTTCGTCGATACGACTATCCACATTCTACATCTATTATTATAGTTAGGGAGGCGAATAGAAGAATTTTCGGCAATACTCGAGCGTGGCAGTTTAAGATATGAGAGATACCTTAGACCTAATAGAACAACCTTGTAAAGTATTTAGCTTTATTTGTAGTGACGCGCGCGTAGGATAGACGATCAGATTAGTAAAAAAAATCGATAGTCTGAAATACTCGAGCGCGTCAGATTAAGATATTGGGGGTTGATTTTAGTGTTTAAAGACTAAATTTAACTAATCTGACGATAAGTCCGTGACACCGCCGAGTTATAGGGTCGCGAACTTGTAAAAAAAAACGTTAATCCGGCATTCTCGAGAGCGATTTTTATTTTTTTTATTTTGAAGAATATAATCTAAAACTTGCTAAAAATACAAAATCTGCCGGTTTCCGCATGACCGGAAGTGTGGAGGAGCCATTTTGTCTTCCTAAAAACGCGTTGCGGCATATAAGTCGCGAACGATACATTTTACAAAAAAAAAAGTTTAAATAGATATAGTATCTATCGCTTTATTGTCATTCTTAAATTCCCCATTTTATCAAAGAGAAAGAAAGAAAAAAAAGAAACCAAAAAACCTTTTTCGGTCAGATTAAGAGAACCCACCAACATTTTTGTCAGATTAAAAAAATATGCTTTCAGGATACGGAGATAAACCTCCCCTATGAAAAACTGACGCGCTCGAGTATTTAAAAAAAACTTTTTTTTTGCATTTTCAAAAATTCATCGTAACTTATCGTCACGCCGAAATCGTCAGATTTTTAAAGGGAGCTTCCTTGGGGTCTACTTAACACCCCTTCCGAAAATCTGACGCGCTCGAGTAAATTTTCTTTTTGCCTATTTGCCTACTTTATATGCCTACCCCCACCACGCAAACCGGCAGATTAGTATACCGTTGTTATCAGAGGCACTTGGGGCATAAGTAGTATGAATATCTGACGCGCTCGAGAATGCCCAAGTAACTGTTTTTTTTAACATTTTTTAAAAACCGTACACGCCATACCCACCGCTAAAATGGTTTTTACCATACGAGCTTTTCTTTTCGAAATTATTTTTCTTTCGATTTTGATAGGTCTCGACGGCGCCGTTGAATTACGCCATTTAGCTACCTCGCCTCCCTAACTATTATTACTCAATTATTTTTGTAAATCAATAAATTAATGAAAAGAATGTGGTGCATCTGTTCTTCAGAAAGGAAGACAACAAGTCGTGCTAAATATGTTGTTCATTCATTATACTTATAGAACCAATAAAAACATAGGGATGAGAGCACAGTGTTACTTTACTATATTTTAACCAACTTCCGAAAAGGAGGAGGTTATCATTCTGTCGGAGCCTTATTTATGTATGTTCACCGATTAGTAGAAGACGCCTGGACGGATTTGGAAAATTCTTTTTTTCGTAAGAAAGTACAGTACCAAACCTGTTATTCGTCATGGCAAGCACTGTTATTATTTTATTAGTCAATTAAAGTTCTGCTAGATGTGGCGCAACCTGACATTCTTGTCTCATAGAAATTTTAAAATCGGTCTTGTAGTCTGGGGGTGAACTCGGTTTTAAGTTTTGAAAAATTATATTTTAAGCAGCCATATCCAGCGCTATATTAATTATTGACTATCAGTACTTACATATAATAAAGTAACACCTAATATCTAGGTACTTACAATAAAACTTGCAGCGTTTACTTGTACATTTATTTGAATCGTAACTATACTTATGTCTGTGACTGCCTTCATCTGTAAATTTAATAAGGTTTTTTTAATGACTAATTCTTATTGCAAAATTAAATTGATGCCCTTAGAATTTCTCAACTTAATCTTCTTAGTTTCCGTACTTATCCAGAGGATACATGGGAGTCTTTGTTGCTTTGGGTTACACTACCGCAAGAGGTATCAAATTTGGCGGAATCTAACACACATTACGAAAACGCAAAAACAGATAGAATTACATGTCATCTTAACAATTTGATATTTTTACAGGTCTAAACAAAATACTTTTAAAATATACAAAAATATGAATTTTAGAAGTATTTTTTTCTAAATTAATGAACGAGTATCGAGGTAACAAAATAAATAAAATATATTTTACTACCAGTACTAAAAACTTAAAATTTAAGCTAAGATTTGTGTCTGAAATTTGGTACGTTTGCTGGAGATTGCAACCTGGTATCCCATCTCTAGATGTGGCTCAATAACACTTTGTGAGGCCTTCGTTGCTAGTTTTAAACATCTTTGCACAGATTGTGATTGACAAAGTCAACAACTTCCAAACTCTTATTTTTACCAGAGTTTGAAGGTAAGAAATATGTCAAAAAACTATGGTGACAAAAACTTTTGGTCTAAATATCCTGCATGTAGTGCTATGCTATCAGATTATTGAGCACTATTATTCTTCGTAATGCCAGCTTACGCATGTGATCTTTATCATCAAATTAGGCTTTCTCGGTAAAAAGAGAAATAATTTCTTTTGTAAGCCGAATCGACAAAACATCTCACAGTTTTGTTCCCTATGGTTTACATTATAACCATCTAAGGTCAAGATTAATGACGGATTGTAATATACCTAATGAAAAACATCTTTTAAATTGAGGTAACGAAGTAGATATTTTTTGAAACAGGATTTCGCAAACAGAGTGTCTCATATTTATAGTACTATAATTGAAACCTAAGCTTTTGTTCAAATATTTCAAAAACAATTGCATAAGAGTTATATAATAAGTCTTTTTCATTATGCATAAATATCAGGTTGTTTGTTTTCCCTTATATTGGTAGCTGCTGATAATCGAGATATTTGTATGGTCTCAAAATAGCACACATAGTCTCACTTAATGCCTCGAATTTATTACACTAGATCAATCGCAACACATATTTATAGCTTAGGTCGTTAGAATAACATGTATAAGGCAAATCAGAAATAGTAAAAAATTTACATTGTACCTAGGCAACCGAGCTTCGCTCAGTAACAAAACTTAATTCTATAAAAATATACAAGAATTGCTCATTTAAAGTACCAAGGATTTAGGAATTCCCAGGTGTAACGTACATTACACGGCGAATTGTATGGAAAACCTAAAAGTGCAATAATGTTTTACCAATAGATTACGTACAACCTAGAAACAGTACATATATTTTTGGGTAGCACAATGCCGAATACCACACGGCAATCATTCTGTTGAAATAATTAAAATAAAATAATCTTTAAAAAAAACAGTCTCACGATAATCACAATACAGTGTTTTCAAGAGTAAAAAGTTTTGAAATCAAAATCCTCCTGAAAAGCAAAATCAATTAAAAAATAATCATTTCTTGGCTTTCCTACAGCAAACATAATATTTTTGTATGAATTGTTGAAATCTTATGTTACTTTAAAATAGTAAAAAAATGAAAACTCCAACTTTCATTTGACGATCAATGAGTAAGTGAGTCAGTGACAAAATTAAAATTTGGGCTAGTGATCGTTCTTCTTCTGGTCTGATCGATTTATGGCCCCGCAACTAAGCCATATTTTTTTATAAGTCATTGGAGCCCTTTACTATATACTTTGCACCCTGTACCTGTAATATTAAAATCTTGGAATCAAAATTACAGAAAGAGCACAAACCCAAGTGATAAGAAATTAAAATTTAGAATACCTGCCAGCAATACGTAGATCTCTTTTCGAACTCCAGTGAAGCTGAAACATACTCAAGACAGAAACCTTTATCACCCTACTATATGCCGTAGATGGTTACTTGGTAATCTGGTGATGTCTATCATCATTATCACTGCAACATTGCTGCTTGAGGAATTTCTGGAAGAATGCGGCAGCGAAACTTTCCAGTACCATAAATAAATCTTCAGATAAATCACTTGACGCATAAAATACAGTACCTGGGCGACCGAGCTTTGCTCGGTTACATCTTAAACTTTAACAACATTTTTTTAAACTTGTCTAAAAACAATAAAAATTGAAAAATTATATATAAACTTGAACATAAAAAAAAAAACAAAAGTAAGTCACCGAGTGGGATTCGAACCCGTAACACTCTTTCTAGCGGTCCGCGTTGACCGCTGAGCCAGACGGATAGCGCCCGGCGGGACAAAATTAGCGACCATATTCTCCGTGGAAAGAAAAACGCATGAAAACTCGAAAACACGCGTTTTCCCAAACATAAGACTAATCTAGATCGATTTTTTACCCCCGAAAACCCCCATATACCAAATTTCAGCGAAATCGTTAGAGCCGTTTCCGAGATCACAGAAATGTATATATAAATAAATAAATATCCAAGAATTACCATTTAAAGGATAAAGCAAAGCCAAGTGAACTTCTCATTGACTCTACAAATAAGGTTGAAGCTAAATCAAAAAAAAAATGTACAATTAGGGTGGTTCTTTAGTGCGTTGCATTGCGTCGTCGCACGGATCAAGCCGTTTTCATTCGATTAAATGACACGTCGAAACATTGTCACCGATCAACTGGCATTCGATATACTCGTATTCGAAATCGCGCAGAAACCCCGTATGTCACACGCAACATTTGAAAAAGCACCGGAGCTCCGACTGCGCATGTGCTTAGGGGCGTACTTGTGCAGTGAAGGAGACGTGCTTACACTGTAAGCAAACTGCACTTTATACCAGTAGCACAAAATGAATTAATACTCCCCGCTTGAACACTTAGATAAATGAATGCACAGAAACAATTAGTTTCACGCCGATAATACCTCTTTATATAAGCTAAGTTCAATTTAGTGACAACAAAATTTGCTGTTACCTAATTTGCAACACATACCTACTTACCCGCTTGTTTTTATTTCATTATTTAAAAAGCAATTTATGTTTCGCTCAAACTGTACATGCAAATTAAGAGAAACATAAATTGCGTATAGACAGTCAATTTCAAAACACCGTCATTTGCCGCACTTTATAATTGCGCGATGCGATCTATATCGCGCATACTCGAAATCATGCAGAAACGCAAAAACTTGTATTGAAAAGTAACTTTTCGTACCACTTACTCAAAAAAGTCACATTCTATAGCACAAAAAGCGAACATAATAATAGTCATTTTCAATCTGATAAAATCAGGGAAAGAAAAATGTACTGAATTTCATTCAGCCTCTAGACCAAGGATGAAAACAGGGAAAGAAAATTGTACTGAATTTGATTCATCCTCTAGGGGGAGAATGTGGTTTAAGTTTGGAATACTTACCGAAATTTATATTGAACTGAAAATGAATGAAATCATTTCTATATTGTAAAGCGTAAAAAAATAATGATTTTGAATCGACAACATGTATCCGCAAAATCCACAAAACCACTTAAATTTCATAAAATAAACAACTAAATCAAGCCATGTTATTGTTTGTTTTTTTTTGTAAATTAATTTACGGCTCTGGATACTAGTCCTTTAGAGCCCATCTTCATTTATCTCTTCTTTATTCCGAATCCTAACCCTAACTATACAATCGAAGGTTGGTATAGGTCCTTCGATTGCTTCAAGGGAGTCCACTGGTTTTAATAGCCGATTGAGTGGCGGACGGCATCCAACCGCAGTCCGCAAATAAATATCACTACAGCCGCACTATGACTGTCCACTTTAAACATTTCACATATTGTCCGTGAGAATAAGGATTAAAACTACACCAATTTCATATTATGAAGTCCACTAGAATCAATTTACAAAACAATTTAAAGCAAATTTCAACTGAACCCCTTGACTTCCCGCCAAAAACTCCCGTTATTGTTTGTTTAGTTTAAACCAGCTGTTTAGTTTTCCAAAAAGAAAAAGCAAAGGGCCATTTGCGTCTCACACATACAGCCTAGTTTTCTGTGTACCTATATTTATTTACAACGTAAAGCATTTTGTATTTTTTAAGTATCTGGGTATAAATAAATTAATAAATGCTTATCTCTTGTTATTATTGTCTTAATTTTTTTTGCAAATGGTACGAAAAGTAGAGTATTTTCCTCGGTGATAAAGCTATCTTAGTCTTGGGTGAACTTAAATCCGTCGCTACACTCAAGACTCGTCCTAAATCCCTCGCTTCGCTCGTGATTTAAGTATTTAGCACCCTCGCTTCGCTCGGGAGTAAACCTCGAGTCCTTCCTTGCGCTCGCGATTTAAGTCGACACCCGCGACAGAAGACACTGCTTTATTCCCTTGGTTAATTATCTACTATTAACACTTTCATTTTTACATTATTACCCTTCCCTACGGTACATACGATTAATTAATTTTATTGTTTTAGTTTATTACCTATAGCCCATAACCAGCGAAGCGGACAGCCATCAAGAAGCTTCCGAGTAACTTATCCTACTTCCTACTAATATTATAAATGCGAAAGTGAGTTCGTATGTTTGTTTGTTACCTCTTCACACTTAAACTACTGAACCGATTTGGATAAAATTTGGTATGGATATAGTTTGAGACTCGGGAAAGGACATAGTGTACTCTTTATCCCGAAATTCCTACGGGGAGCGAAGTCCGCGGGTACAGCTAGTTACTCATATATGCTTCCGATGATACCTCGTTTGTCATGGAAATGTTTGAGGATACGAGGTAACTGATGAACATACACACACAACGGCAAAACATAAGGTCTTACAAAATATACTAAAACTATCTTTACGGTGAATTAAGTCTATGACACGCACATGCACATTTCCCCAAGGAACTCGTGTCGAAATATGAAAAACAATATACCCGATACCCGCGCCTATGTATCCAGGGTAGTATCCAGGGTGTCAGCTTCCTGCATACCAAATTTTATCAAAATCGGTACTGCCGTTAGCGCGTAAAAAAGAAACAAACAAAAACACACACGTACAAGCTTCCGCCTTTATCATATCAGTGTGATGCCAACTGTATACTGGTAAACCGCTTAAAAGAAACATGATAATTTCAGTGTATAAAAACCAAAGTAGATTCGAGGCACTTTTGACATCTGTTACCTACGTCTTTATTGAAAAAGCTAGAAGTCCACCAGAGAAGAAAGTACTAATTATACCTAATTGATATCGCAAATCTGCCACGTTCAACACAATAATAATATTTACTGCCATAACCATCCTCAATTTTGTCACTGATTCACTCACTGCTTGCTCACCGATTATTATAATTCTATAAGGTACTTCTAGCAGACCTATAAAACTTCGAACGTAAATTGAAAAGGCTTAAAAATTTGGACTTTCTTTTGTTTGATGTGATTTATTACAAAAAGAAATTAGATTTACTTCTTCTTATCGTGTGTTAGTCACTAACACTAGTATCAGAGTTTTTGAACCGCCTCAAAGGCTTCTGACATGGTTTTAGGTAACAACCAATGTCCAAGATAGTGACCGGGACCGACGGCTTAATGTGCCCTCCGAAGCACGGATCATCTTACTAATCGGACAATCAGGTGATCAGCTTACAATTTCCTAACCAAACTAGGACAACAACACAAAGTCTTTGCCTCCGCCGGGAATTGAACCCGCGACCTCTGGGTATGAGCCGAACGCTCTAACCATTACACCACGGAGGCAGATTTACTCGTAGATTTACTAAAACAGTACTAGATTGAATGCTAGTGTCGCAACAGGCGCAACGCAGTTTTTCACCGTAGAACGTTTACAGATCGCATACCGCATGAAAAACCAAGTCAGTAAAATAATAAAATTACTTGCCAATGCCGCAGTAACATAATCATAATTATAAGTGAAAAATTTCAAGAATGTTGAGAAACTTATTTTGCGTTACTTTGTCATTTCCAAATCATTTTGTTATTAACTGCGATGGTTTTTCAAATCAAATTCCAATAATTTTAACGGTGAACCCTTCGTGTGGAACCCTTTGCACTCCTCTTGGTTCGTCTTGGGTTTATAAATTTGTTAATTTATAGCAAAATATGAAATGTTAATCCTACGATGCAACTTTTCAAAAGTGACCCAAAGGACAGTTATACCTGTTTTACTCCGACTTACTTCATGTCGACGATAGGTCATAATTGGAGGAACGTTTGCTAACTCAGTGTAACTGCAGCACCACGCCTTACAGCGCTCTGTAGAATTTATTTTTATTTATTTAATTTTAAGAATATTTATATAGATCATATTTGCTCACAAACTCGTTTGTTAAACGAACCACATTCAATAGCGAGTCAAAGGACGAGCTGTAAGGAAAATATAACTACTTGAAATCAAAAAGGATTTAAGAGATCAGAAAGACACTTATTACCTTCTTCTTCTTTCGAGTCAAAATTGGCTATAAATAAAAAAAAACTTGGCAATCAGCAATCACATTAGTCTTTAGGCCTTATTACGGAATAAAAAATAACCGTCCAAGCGCGAGACAGACTCGCGCACGAAGGGTTCTGTAAAAAACACGTTTTATTTTATGGAAGCACTTAAATATTTATTTTAATCTATTTTTAGTATTTGTTGTTAAAGCGGCAACAGAAATATATATATGTGAAAATTTCAACTGCCTTGCTATCACGGTTCATGAGATACAGCCTGGTGACAAACAGACAGCGGACTTTAAGCAATAGGGACCCGTTTTTAACCCTTTGGTTACGGAACCCTAATTGACACGTTGTTCAGGTTGACGCCTAAGGTTGATGTGCCGAGTTTCCTTTCAGATATATGTCGTTACGTTTACACCCGGTTTCAAAGAAGAACACGCGCTTCCCAACCCCGGGAGGTCGCGTTTGTGAATGCCTCGTATGAAGATAAGAACTTTCTATTAGAACCTAACTATGTTCAGTTTTAAAATAAAGCCCGTAATGACCGGGTGTGAGTGTATTTTTTTCAGCAATGGTTTTGCGTCTATGTATGTCAATGTCATGAAAAAATGATAAATAATTAATTTTTAATGTTAACAATGGAAAACGTTAAAAACTATATTAAAGCTGTTTTTCTAAGACAGTATCAGACATCTTTTAGTCCTTACCCACACGGCCCGGAGAATTGGAGAAGCACGCGCTAGGCGCGTGCGTGTTGCTCTTTGAACTTCTTTAATTTGCATTATGTGATAGAACCTGGTCTGAACTGACAAGACAAAGTTGTGGCCACTGAATCTGCTCTTGGCATTTCATTAAAGGTTTTAACCTATATTTTTTTCTAAAATAACAAATTAACCCAAAGTAACTCAAACAAATTCCATTATTGCCTTCCTTCCCAAAATACGGGGAAAGTTTAAGATGAAGAAATCAGGATACGTAATTAAAGAGAACGCTAGCGATTTAACAAACGATAGCTATTACCGTAGTGGGGAGCAGTGTGGAGTTGTTCACGAGTTGCGACGAACTCATCAGTTTTCTGACTGCAAATGACTGAGCGGCCTGTGCGTAATGTGCTTGGCTTTCTTCACAAACTAGGAAGTTACGTTTTTTGCCGGAGGGAAATTGGGTTCGGACTTCGGACGTGCTTAATTTTTTCTTCGTTCGTCGGTTGTGAAGAACGTATTAGTGTTGATTGGGCTTGCGAAACTTCGCATCGCTTTAGTTATTTAGAAAACTAGTTAGAGTTCTCCTGGTTTTGCCAGATTCTACTTGACGCACAGTATAATATGTCGCTTGTTTTATACTATATATAATGCACATATAGGTATATATAATGCACGTACCACGTGTCATACACAAAATACAATTTGTCTTATTACAAAACGCCGACTTACTTTGTAACTAGGTTTAAACGATTAACCGACCAAATCAAGTTGATATTTTCAGATGAGACAATGACATTACTAGATGTCAACTTGATTTGGTCTAAAAATGGTTTAAACCTAGTAACAAAGTTAATCTGCGTTTTATAATAAGACTGTATGTAACCACGTACCACCTCTATACGTTCCGCATAGTATAAAAAACATTTCCTTAAAACGTTTAAAAGTAAGGTGTTTTTAAATAATTTAGACGTTAAGTATCTAATCATAAATTTCAGAGTCTAAACATTCACAATTATTTAATTAATTCTGATTCTCACAACCTTCGCCATAAAATAAAACAAGAGTTAATATTTTTAATGATGCATTTCATTTGTAGATAGCCTAGACGTCGTGATGTTTAGTCGGATCTCCACCAATCTGATCAATAATACTCGTGAAATCTGCAGTCACAGTATTTTCTGCAGTGGTACCGGTTCCCGTATGGTTTTGGGCCACAAACTTGTGCACAGTAGTCTCGGCAATAAAAGTCATTTTCATCAGCTGTAAGTAAAAAACATTATTATTCATCTATTTATTCAATGTAAAACAAAAATTAGGTTTTGGAACGAAGTTCCTTATTGCGCGTTGCGAAAGGAGGCTAGACGGAAAAAATTAAGACCAAAAGTTGTAACGACACTTTTTGCTATAGTTGTAAGCCGTGCGGCGTGCGCGTGTTTCTCTGTCTGTCTCTCTCTCTCCTAATTAATTGAAAGGAACTTCGTTCCATCCGGGTGTCCCTTGACACCTCTCAAGTTTTTTTTTATAATAAAGGTATCTATTATAAGAAAAATATAAAAAATAATACATCATCTGTGACCATGTCAACTAGCTATCACGGTTCATGAGACACAGCCTGGTGGCAGAAGCTCTAAGGGTGACAGAAAGACGGACGGACAGCGGAGTCTTAGTGATAGAGTCCCGTTTTTATCCTTTGGGTACGGAACCCTAAAAACATCTAACAAAAATTAAACACATTATAAAAACCGTTTAGGGCCACAAAGAGAGAAATCTCCTGACCTGGCGTGCCGTGTCCTTCTGTAGACCCTCTAACGAGTTGGTCAAGACTCTCTGCTATGAGACCGTTCGTCGATACGACTATCCACATCCTACATCTATTATGACTAGTGGCTCTGTGAGCTGTAGACCTTGCTACCTTAAAGATATTGCAGAGCGAAGAGCTTCTTACGCCCTAAATTTTTCATAAAATATTAAAATCTAGATAATGTTCGATCCGCTAATGTTTTCAGCCTTTTTTTCTCCTCCGTTTTTAACAGAAGGAGTTCCATAGACCTGAGTCAGTCAAACAATCAAAATTGAAGGGCTCCAAGATGACATCAGTAAGTCTTTGAGCCCGAGAAAAGGCGATGTAAAAGCAACATACAGCCAATTCTCTAGACCCAAGGTCGACCACTACCCTGGGTAAAGTCAATCCCTGTGACTTATGCATGGTAACTGCCAATGCTAATGTGAGAGGAAATTGAGTCCTAGAACATGTGCTCTCTTTAGAATGCCAAGTTCGCAAAAGGCACTTATCCCATTATGGTTGGGCCAGTCTGGTTGTCAAATCTAACCATAACTAACCAAAGGGCGATCAATAGGTGATGCATAATTAGGAGCATACACCAAATCAGTAACAGTTCCAACAGAACCATTTACTAAACTTTTTTTACCCACAAATTAGTTTTTAACATAAACCTGGCGCCAAGCAGAAATACAGAGTTTTCTCTAAACTTTGTGCTTGTTGATCGGCTCATGCCTGTGCAGCCTCTTTGTTGTTATGGTCAGCCGACATCTTGGCCGTAGTCATGTGAAGGTCCTTTAGTTTAGCAAAGTTATATAAACAAACATTTCTGTTTTCTGGATACAGCCTCATTGCATCAATAACAAGCCGTTGCTCCTTGTCACATATCTTACTTTTTAACAAGTCTTAATTTTTCCCAATTATTCGGTTGAGCTACCGATGCTCAATCGATCCAGAAAGTCTCTGAACTCTATACAAGAATTAATCGATTCAGTCTATATTTTTTTCTTTTAAGTACCAGCTCATTATTGAACTTGCACTCTTTGTATGTTTACGTGTTCGGGTCAAATCTCGCAAGATAAATTTGATCTACTTTCCAATTTCCAATTGAGCTGAAAATTGTGCACACCTGTATATATCAATGCAATATTATGATGACTTGGAGCTGGTCTGATGATGGAGCTGGAAAGTGGTCATAGAAACTCTTTAATAAAACCAAGCAATTCCCATCAAGTTTGGGCTCGTTTATTTTGTCTTGAAGAGTATTTACCTACTTTGGTCTCACAATAAAAGATTGTCAAAAAAATTAAATCTATTGATTTTTAATTTAGTTATGAAAATGAATTCTTATAAAATTATGGTAAGTGATATTTAAATCGGCTATGTAGTTTCGCGGTGAACTCGGTTTTTAGTTATGAAAAATTATATTTGAAGCAGCCATATCCAGCGCTATATTATTATTTGACTTTCAGTACTTACGTGTATTAAAGTAACACCTAATATCTAGGTACTTACAATAAGAGTAGTCGCAGGTTTTACATTTCCGAAGCTTTTTTTTGTTATAGTTTACTCTGCCTGCATCTGTAAATTTAATAAGATTTTTTTTAATGACTTATTCTTATTGCAAAATTAAATTGATGCCCTTAGAATTTCTCAACTTAATCTTCTTAGTTTCCGTACTTATCCAGAGGATACATGGGAGTCTTTGTTGCTTTGGGTTACACTACCGCAAGAGAAATCAAATTTGGCGCAATCTAACACACATTACGAAAACGCAAAAACAGTTAGAATTGCATATCTTCTTGACATCTCTACCTCGCTTGGAAGTATGAACAATTTTATATTTTTACAGGTCTAAACAAAATACTTTTAAAATATACAAATATAAGTTTGAGAAGTATTTTTTTACTAAGTTAATGAACGAGTCTCAAGAAAACATATTTTACCACTATTTTTTGAAATAGGATTTCTGCAACAGAGTTTCTCTTTCTTTACTATTGAAACCTAAGCTTTTGTTCAAGTATTTCAAAAACAATCGCATAAAATATCTGAGTTATATAATAAGTCTTTTTCATTATGCATAAATATCAGGTTGTTTGTTTTCCCTTATATTGGTAACTGCTGATAATCGAGATATTTGTATGGTCTCAAAATAGCGCACATAGTCTCACTTAATGCCTCGAATTTATTACACTATAACAATCGCAACGCATAGTAATAGCATAAAAATTACTTTGTCTTGAAGCAAGTTGAGAAATTCCTCAAAACAAGTTGAGCACCACAATATGCCAAAATTCGTGAATTATATGATTTAATTTTCCATCAAGGCTTGGCTCTTCGTTTTTATTTTTCAAAATCTGTCAAAATAGATTCAAAAGTTGTCCGTTCTTTTCCGCTAGGTTTGTAGTAATGTCTAAACGCAATGCAGATAGAGTTAAAAATATGTAGAGGTTACAGTATGAAAGACATGACGTAATGAAATAAATCTAATATGTTTTCATTTTTGTAACATATTATGTTTTTGTAAAGAATTGAATAAGGTCATGTCCGTACAAGGACTTAATGCTTATATTTTGTCTACCGCTCAACCTTTACAAATAAGCGGCCAAGTGCGAGTCGGACTCGCCCATGAAGGGTTCCGTAGTAGCAAATAACATAATATAAAAGTCTTGTAGTATGTTTTTTTTTTGAGTTTTTATATTTGAGTTGATTAAATGAAAGGTAAATTGCCGTTTATGATTTATGACGTATTAAAAAAAAAAACTACTTACTAGATATCGTTCAAACCAATTTTCGCTGGTAGTTTTTATGGTAATGAACATAATGTATTTTTTTTAGTTTTATAATTCCCTTATTTTAGAAGTTACGGGGGGGGGACACATTTTTTTCCACTTTGGAAGTGTCTCCCGCGCAAAGTATTCGGTTTAGAAAAGAATGATATTAGAAACCTCAATATTATTTTTGAAGACCTATCCATAGATACCCCACACGTATGGGTTTGATGAAAAATAAATTTTTGAGTTTCAGTTCTAAATATGGGGAACCCCCAAAATTTATTGTTTTTTTTCTATTTTTGTGTCAAAACCTTAATGCGGTTCACATAATACATCTACTTACCAAGTTTCAACAGTATAGGTCTAAAAGTTTCTGAAAAAAGTGGCTGTGACATACGGACGGACAGACAGACAGACAGACAGACATGACGAATCTATAAGGGTTCCGTTTTTGCCATTTGGCTACGGAACCCTAAAAACAGAAAAATTTTATTTAAATTTTAAAATATACACAGTGATTTTTCATTGTGTTTGAAGCTAAGGGCTACTTTATAAGGGTCGTTAGTAAAACTAATTAGCTAGTCGAAATTAAAATTCAAAAACAAAGTAAAATCGTGAGATCAATTAGTAGTACCACCAGGCACCGCCTCCGTCCGGCCGGCCGGCCGGTTAACAGCGGATTGTATTTCAATGACTTTCAAGGACATGCGCTGATAGCAGCCTTAAATAAACTCAACCATAAAATTGTGATGTACACGGCTGCTTTTCCGCCGTTATACTTATTAAAATCAGCGCGGCACGCGGACTTACTAGCTGGTGCCACCAAGCAGAGGGCTAGATCGGAATTTAAAAAAAAAATGAAAATATTGCCGTTGCATGATATAACTTCACTATTTGCGTTTATAACGCAAGCGTGTTTTATGAAACCGATGAAATTAGAGCCACTTTACGAGCAAGTGTGTTGAAAAAATAATTAATATACAGCATGGAAGGGACATACCCGTAATAAATCGAACCACAGGCTATACTAGATCACAATATTATAATTATAAAATAACAGTTAAAAAAAAACGAATTTGACATTCTCATACAAATTTTCCAGGCGGCTGCACACTTTTGTATGGAAATGCCATTTTTTTTTAGTTTTTGGTTGTTATTTTTATTTGATTATAGTTAGTGGTCTAGTGTAGCCCGTGGTTCGATTTATTACGGGTATATCCCTTCCACGTTGTATATTGGCACTACTGTGGGCACTACATTTATTTTAAACTGACGTCGAATTTGCGGAGCGTCTATGTAGTGTAAATTCTAGGAGAACAATCTTATGTATTCAGATTTGTCTACAGTACAGTTGTGCTACTGTAAACGATGGGCAAAATTTTAAACAAGTGCCAAGAAAGGGTGATTCAGTCCTTTATTTTTAACCAATTTTTAAAAGTTAAACTAGATCTTTTATCTTTTTAGGGTTCTGTACCTAAATGGTAAAATTGTCCGGCCAAGCCAAGTCTACGCCACCAAAAACGTCTAAAAACTTGTTTTATTTTCATTTTATAATTTTTTTAAATTCGTTAACCCTCATTGGGTTTGATAGTTTTATTTTAACTTTTATTAAATACAAATATTCTAGAACCGGATTCTTAAATCAAAAATGGTGTTAACAAGCTCAAAATATTTTGAAATACCTATTTAACGATACCCTACACGATGGGTTACTTAAAAAAAATCCCTTGTATGGGAGCTACAATATTATATTTTCCCTATTTTACTTCACTGTTTTTTTTTGGCATGATTAATATACCCATGCCAAATTATAGCTTTTTTTAGTACTTATAGTCTCTAAATAAAACGTCGGATGACAGACAAACAGACAGACATGATGAAACAATAAGGGTTTCTTGTTTAAAACAGAACCCTAAAAACTGTCGATAGTTTTACTTGTCATCGATATTATTGTAAACTATCAGTAATCAATATTATCAATAGTCCTATCGATATTGTTATGGTTTTTTGAGGCCACAAATATAATATATAGACTATCGATATTTTATACTTATTAATCGATATTTTATATCAATTTTAACAAATGTACTAGCTCTTTAGGCGTTGCGCAAGCTGCAAGCAGCCCGCGGTTTTTCGTGCAGCTTTTGAGGTAGGCTAAGATATGTTTCCAGTTCAGAAAATGGATAAAAGCTCCAGTTACTTAAGAAAACAAGAAAAATGTGTGGGCGGCCATTTGGATCCAAAATCTGAATCCACTTGCGAGTTCCGCGGGGTGCTCATGAAAAAATCAGACTCCTACAAAGTCCCAGTGAGACGTTAATAACGAAAAAAGTTTAATTTTCTAAAGCCCAGACGCCAACTTGGATTCCAAAAAATTGCTTTAGGCGGCCATCTTGGTTAGCAAAAAAAAGAACGACGAAGCACGTGGTGGGAATGGCTCGGCCTACGGCCTCGTAGGTGACCTCTGCTTTAGGCCTCAAGCTTCACTTGGTTGCTTGTTTAGAGGGATAACCAGAAAGCCCCCCCCCCCCCCCCTCCCCCCTCTCTGCTCCCCCACCAAGCAAGTGAGCTTCACTCCTTGCGGCTATCAGCAAGGCGCAGGTCAAACAACCATATCAATCAGTCAGCCAGTCAGTCAGTGGTACAATATATTTCTCGAAATCTAAAAGTAAATAAATCCGAAGAGCATCTATAGATAAGTTTCTTTGGCTATTATAAAATTAATTTATTGCCACAAAACTGGTAATAAAATAAAACTTAAATATTATAAATCAATATTGTATGTACGGTACTTGTATGAAAAAAAATCTATGCCGACCATGTCTGTCAGGTAATCTATCTATGCCACGCTATACTTTGACACTTCCTTTGACATTATGACAAGTGACACAGTGTAAGAAAGTTACTCGCACGTTTGTTTACAGACTGTTCGACCCATAAATATTCGTGATATTATTTTACACTGTGACAATGATTTTACGAAATTAAATGTCATTTTTTTTGTGAAAAGCGACGCGTCCTTGCTCCGTGAGGCCCATCGGCCATCTGACAATTTGATGTATAACTGTCAAAAATCTGTGCAACAAGAACAGTTTATTTAAATACACTCGCGAAAAAGCGAGACGGCAATTACAATAATTTTCAGGAAGGTAAAAGGGCTTATATGACTGAAATGTAAAGCCACGCAAAACTGATCAATTATAGAAAAATAGCTCTAAAATTAAAACTAAGGCAACAAAAAAAAATTTGTACCACAATTTTGAAGATTACATAATTACTGATCTGCATAAAAAGTTTCAAAGCTGAAGTCCCTCTCGTTTGTGAGAAATTAGACCATATATGTTTTGGTAGAGGTGTTTTTGACGAGCAAGTTTGTGTTACAAAAATTAACTAATCATGTATCCACAACCACAATTATCCTAAAAAAGCGTTCTAGTATGCTATTAGCAAGTATCAGTTCTAAATTTCTGATATTCGCTGAGAAATAAGAAATAGATAATGCCCATTTTCACGGTGCGTCCCCTCCAGTAATGTCACATTCAACTTGCAGCACGCTTGTAGATAAAATGTTAACTGGCAGTGGAGACTTGTGCCATATACCTTTTATTAGAAAAAAATTACCATAACCTAATAAAGGTCCAATAGAATTTGGTTTTTCAAAATGAATATCTTTTGAACAAAATATCGAGAGGCTCGGGGTGTTATTGTTGCAGAATAACTTGAAAACACAGTTATTCGCTTTTGATTGTAAGAATTCGCAAAGGTCTTGGAGTTCATAAGCTCCTTCAGGAATTTCAACTACTTTATTAATGCCATAATAAAATTTATTATTCGTTTTAGTAATATTTGGTATAGAGTTAAAAGTAGAGAAGTGTAACAGTGATAACTCGTGTTCGCCATTAAGTTCCAACGGAGGCGAATAGTTTGTCGATAGTACTGAGCTGTTTCCAGTTATGGACAGAGTGAAAGACATAATGGGAATGATGTTTTATTCAAACGTTATAATTATTATATATAAAAAAAAAAAAAAAAAAAGTTTTATTTCGTTAACAAAAAGTTGTGTTTACAAACATAATTGTGAGGACTGCCTATTAAGCAAATAATGCTTGTGCCAGACAGACCTGCTCTTTCTTATCTTACATTAAACTAAAAACACATTTGAAAATAGTTATACAATATATAGTTATATAATAGTTTCACTTAAACAATAATTAAAACAGTTTTACTTAATTTGTAACACTATAACATTAATTAATTTATAAGTGTTTCTGTGTCATAGTAGCTTAGATCTTTTAACCACGTGGATACCTTTTCTTTAACGTCTCTTAACCGCAAAGGATAAATGTCCAGATTTTCATTAATTTCGTTATATAGATTAGTAGATTGTGCTTTATACTGACGCTTTGCAAATTTAGATTTTTTACGAGAATAATGAGCCATTTTATCTTTCCTTCTTTTTGTATTAATAATGCTTTTATAAGGTAGGGTTTTGTGTTTTTTTAAAACAACGTGTAGCACATAAAGCCTTCTTACGGATAATAGCTGACACTGTGAGTACAGTTCATGTGTTGGAAATCTAAAAGGTTTAAAATGCATTACTTTAAGTAGAGAACGCTGGCCTCTTTCTATCTCTAAGAACTTAGTTTTGTTTGCTCCACCCCATATAGTAATACAATATCCAATAACTGACTGAGCTAAGGCACAATAAATTTTATTAATGAGGTTTTTGTTAGCTATGTGTCTCAATATTTTAAAAATCCAAATAAGTTTTCTAATTCTATTATTAATAAATTCAATTTGAGGATGCCAGGATAGCCGCTGATCGATAATAACTCCTAGATATTTAGTTTGCGAGACTTTTTCTATTTTAGGGCAGTTACAATCTAATATATTATCATTACATTGGTGTATTTTAAGATGTAAGTTAGGTTTAGGATTAGATCTTTTAGTTTTAGCGAAACATATGTAATTTGATTTTGAAATGTTGAGAGTAAGCAGAAACGATTGTAACCAGCGAGACACTTTGGACAGCCCGGTTTCTGCTAGTTTAAATACAGAGTCCCAACTATTATCAGTAAATACCAAAGCAGTGTCATCGGCATAAGAAACTATGTGACCACCGTCAAGATCTAGATTGGTAAGTCCGTTTATATATATGAGGAATAATGTGGGTCCCAATATACTTCCCTGGGGAACGCCATAACACATATCCATATCGTCACTAATAAAGTTGCCAACCTTCACTCTTTGTCTACGACCTGATAAATAACTTTTTAAAAGATCAAGTGCAATACCTCGAATTCCACTCTCTTCTAACTTGCGTACTAAAGTGGGAATAGAAACGGTATCAAAGGCCTTCTTTAAATCAAGAAATACGGTTATACATTTTTTTCCTTTGTCTAGTTGTTCCACAATGTGAGATGTAAGTGCTAGAATAGCATCTTCAGTAGATTTACCATGTCGAAAGCCGAATTGAGAATTTGAAAAAATATTAAATTTATTAAAAAAGTTAATCAGTCGGATGTTTAAAAGTTTTTCTAAAATTTTCGAAATAACTGGAAGAATAGAAATAGGCCTGTAATTATTGATATCGTTTCTGTCACCACCCTTATGTATCGGTATCACTATATATAATTTATATATAATATTTACACCAAAAGTCATGCAAAAATTCTAAACACAAGTGTCCACAATTCACAGTATCAAACTTTTGGAATCTAGTGTAATTGTATTGTAAATCACTTACATTTAAATATTTCACTAATTCTTTGGGCGGTTTCAAGTTACCAAAACTATCGAAATATTCGCAATAGTCGTTTATTTTTGCAAAGGCTACCCAGTGAGTTCCGTTATTATTATGACTGTCTAAGTTAATTATGCCACACTCTATGGGTCTCGGCCTACGAGGCAATCTATCTCTCATATAGACATCTCGGAAGTATGGAATATTTTTAGAGTTTTTAATAATATCGATATTCGTAAGAGCGCGCTTGGGTAGCCTGCATTTTAGTTTTTTGTAGATTTCAAAAATAAGCCATTTTCTTTTTTATATGGCTTTAGATATAACCCTTTTCCAATCGCAATAGCCTCCATGGTTTTGTTATGACGTTTAGATTCATGTAAATTCTGTTGTGCACTTTTGTAATCATTTATTGTTTTTGCTATATATACCAGCAGCACCTCCTGCTAAGCTCCTAGTGCTGATAAACCAGCAAAAATTGGTATCAAAGGTAAAATTCCTCCTGTCTTAGGTATGATATTACTCTTGGTAAACGAACATGACATATTTTAGGGAACATTTTTTTTGCTGCTTGGTAAGCATATTTAATAGCAGTTTTGTTATCTTTTAATTTCATTTTTTTACTTGTGATCGTATTTTTGACACGAAGGTTTTAAATTGTTTAATCCCTGCACCTGATTTTAATTGACGACCTCCGTGGCGTAATGGTCAACACGCTAGACCGCTAATCCGGAGGTCCTGGGTTCGATCCCCAGCCAGGGCAAGTTGGGAAATGGCCTTTTTCAAATTGTCCTGGGTCTTGGATGTTTATCTATATATGTATTTGTTATAAAATATAGTATCGTTGAGTTAGTATCCCATAACACAAGTCTCGAACTTACTTTGGGGCTAGCTCAATCAGTGTAATTTGTCCCTAAATATTTATTTATTTATTTTGCCTTCATGACCTTACCTACTATCCAAGATGCTTTCTTTTCATCTTTTTGTAACTCTTCTTGATAAAATGAACCCAGTATATTTTGCTTTTTTTGATCTTGTATAAGATAAGTAATCGGGCTTGTATTATTGACAGTCTTAATTGTGAAATTTTCAGTAGACCAGTTAGGTGTGTAACCTTTTGCAAAATTACTCTTATATTTGCTTATTCGAACGAGGTCACCAATTACAAATTTATTTTTGAATATTTTAGTTCGACTCTCTTGAAATTTTATGATGTTGTTTTTTACAAGGTTTTCATTTTCTCTATTTACGTCTATGGGTTTTAATTTAGTTACACTATGTTTATGATTGTTTTATGAAAATACAACGTCATTTAAATTTTTCCCAATCCATTTATAATTACCTTGATAACTAAACAACTTATACAATTGAATCTTTAATGTTTTTATTAGCCTTTCTACAATAGAAGCTTTTTTTGTTGAATACGATGAATAGTGATTAATTTTCATTGATTGCATATATTTTTTAAATATGTCATTATAAAATTCGGTCCCTCTATCAGTTTGTAGGTTTTTAGGGCTGCGTCCGCTTTCTTTTACAATTTGAGTAAATGCGAGAAGAACTTCTTTTTTGATTTGGTTTTTAAAGGAACTGCCCATGCGTATTTCGAGAAACCATTAATAATCGTTAAAATTTAAGCGAATCCACTATTATATTTCTTTAATGATTGAAAATTAATCAGGTCTGCCTGCCATAGGTCGTCTATTTCTTTTAATATTACGCAACGACGATCTAAATTTCTGCGTGCCGACCTATGAATTTCATTTACCACCTGTTGTTTTACCATTTTGTAGTTCGTTAATTATTTTATTAATATGTTCTCGAGTGTAAGTCTTTTTTCCAACTGACGAATATTATTTAAAACATCTGCTTTTATTGCATTTGTGACAGCAATAATTTCATCAGCTCTTTTTATCTACATATTTTTTATTAACTGCATCATCATAAGCCACAGGTTCTTGAACTCCTCTCAGTTGAGTGAAACGTAAATCGAAACCTCCAGTTTCCGATCTAATTAGGTGATTTGTCGAACAATCTAGAATTTCCGACAAACGTAGTCTTTTATGAACATGGTGTCCGAATTTGTCTACATTCATTTTGAATCGAAGTCGATCACCGAGGAGTAATAAATGATCTTAATTGAAGGTGAAGTTGTTAATTTATATATAATAATTGAAATTATTTCGTTATCAAGACCAGTGTTGCCTGCATCTTTAGATGCTATTAATAATTTCAGTCTTTCAACTAATTTACTAGATCATCCCAGTAAATGTAATCAGTATTTTTTTTAAACTTCTTTCTTAGAATCATGCCTTCTCCTTCGGCTATATCCTCAGTATTACTGACAGAAGATGTAGAAGGCTTACGTTATTTAAAAAGTGGTTTAATAATGTGCAAATACTTTCGTCCTTTGTAAAATTTAATTGGTTTACTAGGATCAAAATCCCGTCGATATGCGTTTGTAGCAATTAACATTGCTTTGTATTCTTGACTATCATGTTCGGTAACTAGTTCTAAACTAGGAACTTTTTTGAACAACAGGTCTATAATTCCTGGTGTTATTTCATAATCACGACCTGCTATATGTATATTTTGGTTATTTATATCAACACGTGATGTGCCCATCATTAGTTTACCCCTTTCTCTTCTAACTCCAAAAGGAACATCATCAAATATTTCTGAAGAAAGTGACCAAGATGAAGTATTTTGACTAGGACTCGGCATTGAATCAACAGTTTGAAACGATGTATAGCTGTTATTAATATTATTCTCTCCCGAGTCTCCCGAATCATCAAAACCAATATCTTCATCAGAATCGTTTTCAGAATAATCTTTGGAAATATTGTTTGAAAGGTTCATCTTAAGAGTTTGTTGAAATTTGATTCGGGTGATACAGTTCGCCTTTTTATGCAAGGTTTAGTCAAGATATCATATTCAGATTCTTTTGATAGAATTTTATTATTTTTATCTTTAATCAACTCACGTAATGGATCAGATACAAGTTTAAGAATTGTATTGAAAACATTGTCGTTGTAGGATTCCATAGTTCTCATTTCTTTAATTTTCTTTTTAACAGCTTCTGCAACTTTAACTATCTGAGCCTTTAACTCTTTTTCCATTTTGAATAAGTACGTTATACGCCTGATAAAGTAATAGTTAAACTGAATTAGTGTTTTAATGAAACATTCTTATATGCTTATATATGACTCTCAAACAACACAAAAGTATCGAAATTCTTTCGGTAACCGCCTCCGTTCTTTGCACAATCCTTATTTATTACTAAAAAGTTATAGGGTTCGCTCCATATTTTTGAACACATTTCTCGAAATTGAGACCACGACATATCAGTATTTACGTGTCCGTCATATACATGGCGGAGGTCCACATCATCCTGTTTAAATAATATCAAAAGATTTGCGTTATCTCTTATTAGTTGTTTCGGAATCTTACTGTACTAGGCTACAATTAGCATTAGAAGTAAATTCCAAGGGATTTTTTATAAAAATAAATTAAAAGAGTTTGAAAAATATTTTATAGACGTTTTCAGGCATGAACTCAAAGTTGGTATTCGCAACTACAGAATCCTGCACTACGTATGGCCCGACACAACTTGCCTAGTTGTTACCTATTATGTATAGTTTGATCGACGGAATAGGCGGAAATCATACGGCTAGCAAACCATTACTATTTCGATTCCTTTTTCCACTGTCTCGCCCAGCAACACGCTAAAATTGGCCTTTGGGTCTCGCGGCCTTGGGCCCTGTCCGCTTTTTTTAAAGGTGGTGAGTTTGCCTACTAACATCTAATTTTAGTTTCGTTATCAACAATTCACGAATGTCAACAAAATGTATAAAATTAAAAACAAATAATCGTATAAATTCTGAACAACTCGCACAAGCACAAGTATGTACAGAACGAATTCATTTCACGCTTATTAAACCACTTTAGATAAGCCAAGTTCAATTTAGTGATAACACTGACTGTGACTTATTTTAAACACTCGAATGTACTGTTACCTAAATGTATTAATTTCAAAGAAACATAAATTGATTTTTAATAGGTAACTATTGTTAAAGCAATCTATGTTTATCTTGTACTGATATAAACTTGTCGTGTGGTTTCCGAATGTCGTGTGATTTCCGACAGAGTAGAATAGGACCACTCCAAGTCTTCCCGTGGATGTCGTAGAAGGCGCCTTAGGAAATACAAACTGAACAAAGCTTGTAAACATCATTAGACCTCTCCAACACGTCTGGTCAGCGTGGAGAGTGTAGGCCAAATCCTCTGGCTGCACTGGTCAAGTATGGCTCTGGTAGTACAGAGAGGGTCATGCTCCTACAGTGAAGACTAAAAACACCCGATGTTGATGATGATGATGATATAAACATCACACGTCTATATCCATATTTAAGACATATATAGTAAATACTTCCCTGGGTATCAAAATATATCCATTTCAAATTTTATCTTAATAGGTTCAATGGTTGAAGCGTGAAGTGGTAACAAACAATCAAACAAAGAAATATGCAAACTCACTTTCGCATTTATAATATTTTAGTAGGATTTATAAAGAAATAGGGCTGAAATAATGAATGGAGTGGTAGACTCACAAAAGACGGGTCACACCACACAAAGTATACATGTTTTATAAAAATAGAATTAACCTTTACGAACCTGTTCCAAACGTCGTCAATATGAATACCAAAAGTGCAAAAACTACCACCAACTTCATTTTTTGATACTTAGTAAGTATATAAGTATTAAGAGTGAGTAAACGTAAGTGAATCTTTATAACTGTGCGTATAAGAGCACTGCACAGCCTCGAGTACCCGTTTTGGTCTTGTTTTATTTTCGATACTAAATCAATGCATATTGAATTGACGCTTTTATTTATATTTGCCGACCTTTCGTCGTAGTTGCATCGAACGTGGTCTGCTGCCTGACTAAATAAAAAAGAAAGGTTCACGTAATTCTTGCTTTAAAAGGGATATTTTAAAAATGAAATGTTTGCCTTTACTCGACTTGGCGATGGCACTGCGCCGTGTCTGCAGATAGGAAACAAAATTTACTTATTTACATATTACTCTGATTATTTTTTAACATACACCTTCGCAATGAAATAAAATAAGAATTAATATTTTTAATGATGCGTTTAATTTGTTGAAAAAAAAAATGTGGAGGCGTTGCGATGTTTATTAGGATTTCCACCTTTTACAGGGACAATATTTAGTGCAGTTGTGCCCGTTCTTATTTCTCTTACAAGCATCGGTACAGAAATCTAGGCAATAAAAGTACATGTCAACATCATCTAGGTAAACTTGGGTGTGCCCTTTCAAATTTTTATCTTCAAAAGCTGTAAAAAAAAATATTATTATTAATAATTAATTAATGAAAAGACTAACTGGCAATGGGCTAGTTTATTCTTACTTAAAATAGTTACTCTCATTTAAAATAGGTCTTTAACTTTCCTATTACAGGAAAAACATATTATAATATTAGCTGTTGCCCGCGACTTCGTCAGCGTGGACTATAGTTTATGAGCATCGTAATTTTGGCATTTTTAATAAAACGGGTAAAGTGTATGTCGGGCATCGTGGTTTGTAGGGTTCCGTAATTAAACCTACACTATATGCGAATGCCGACGTAGGTATAGTTAAAACTAAAGAGTTAAAAACAATTTATTAATTCCAATATTCCATTATAGTTGTTTTATTTATCTTCCATGCTGGTCTGGGAGAAACGGAAACACTGTCGCTGTCAGTTGTATTAGTCGTGTCTTGTGTGTCATCAATGTCATCATCATACAGGTTGAAAATTATAATTTGACAATTATCATAAAATATTTACTGTGCAACTGTGCAACCTCATATATGTCAATCCACAGTACATACTACTGTAGGGTTGGTCAAGGATTTGAGTAAGCGCCAATTAGAATCTCCAAATGGTTATATTCAATAACTTACGAAACATGAAGTACTTAGGACTATTCTAGCTAACATACGTCATATGAGCTTAAGGGTGGACGCATCGGCAGTCTCATCACCCCGTACCCATTACAGTGTTTTTTGAAGATAGCAGAGACCGCCTCTCAATCTCAGCTCGCTTGCTAAGAAGTGAAAAATGTACGGGCGTATGCTAGTGGTAGTTAATATAACATATAGCTAACAATTTAAATAATGATATGACATAACATAACAATTAATGTATTCTCTGTCCACATTAACATTAAATATTAATTTAATTGTGAGTTGACGTCCTTGGAGAAAATGCTGCAGTGCAGTTTGTTACCGCTTCTTCTGCAATAGCGCTTTAGAAACGGTTGTAAACTTAGCTGTAAGTGACCATTTCACGTCAACATTGAGCAACAAACAATGACGATTATTAAGAGATATTATAAATATCCTATGATAATAAAGATATATTTGAATTGAAGCTGATAAAAAGACACGCTTTGTACTCGCAACGAAAAGCGCCTGCTATAAATTTATTCATATGAAGCTACGTTAAAACGAATCGCGCGGTCTTTGACCTAGCGGGGCGCTGCCGCTACTTTCCATCCAATCGGTCGTTTTGAAGAAAAACCTTGGGGGAGGCCTATGTCCAGCAGTGGACCTCCTGCGGCTGATATGACGATGATGATGACTTTAAATAAGTTTATTAAAGTACTTACTATTGAGAACGCAGTGCCGTGGACATAAAATGTATTTCCTTTTCTCACTGTAAACTTCGTCTATATCTGTAAATTTAATGAATTTAATTGTTAATTTGTAATTGATTTAGTTTATGACCGTAGAATTTCTTAACTTAATCTTTTTAGTTTGTCTATATACTCATCCGGAGGTTAAATGAGAGTATTTGTTGCCCGGCACCCCCGTCCGACAGTATGTACTCATATTAGGTAGATAGTAGAAATTTTAGAGAGCAGGTAGAGAAATTACCTGATATGTAAACTTTGCGTATAAATAATTTACACAAATATACCTACTTAACTAACATTGATAACCATAGATAGGTACACCATTTAGGTTTTTTACCGTATTTTTCTTATGGTTATGGGTTAGTGTTTGCAAGGTCGTTGGAATAAGATGAACCTACATAAAAAAAAAAACAGAAATAGTGACAAATATTAGTAGTACCTGGACGACCCAGCTTCACTTCCAGATAAACAACGACAAAACGAGATTCTCTAAAAATATACAAGAAATGCTCATTTAAAATACCGACTAGGATTTCGAATTCTTAGGTTTAACTCACTTTCGGATTTTATACGGTTAAGCTGGGACATTGGATTGAAAATATAAAGCCTAATTTCTTAAGTTTAAAAAAACTATATAAAATAACGTTTACTAAAAGATTACATAAATCTTATAAACAAAACAAATTTCTGGTAGCACAATAAACAAAATGCAGACATTAAAATATTTATCAATATACTTTACTCAAATGATAGAAAAACACAAAAGGAGGGGGTCAGGGCTGCAACGTTTTTATTTTAGTTAATATTGATTTTTTAAAATAATTATGAATTAAAAGTAACTTGGAACGGAACGTGTTTTCAACTACCAATTAGCGTCTAGTACGTCACATATGTGTTGTGTTGTGATAACATGGCAAAGGTTATGTTGTGAAGATAAATATCTTTTTGTTGCGAAAATTTATTGCAATTTTCGGATAAAAATGAAAGTTGGGTACATAAAAGCAGAATCTAGAAATTTACTGAAAGTTAGTGCTGACATGGTTGTTATTTTTTTAGTCGAGAGTCCAGAGTTTTCAAGTTTAGAAATGAAAGAGACTTAACTACTACGGTATGTATAAATTACAATGTGACTTTGTATTTTATAGGCTGTATTTTATAACAAGTAGGTTTAGAGACTTACATTTGGAGAATATTGTCATCCCTATTCGCATCTTGGCGCAGCAGGAAACATCTTATTTGAAAATTTCAGTAAAGAATGTACCAGCTGTTTCTCTTCCCACGCAGATCGTAACAGCCAATCGAGGGAATGGGTGAAAATTCTAATCATGTGAATGAGGGATGCGGCGAACAACCCACCACTATTTTGATTTCTTTTTCTACCTTCCCGCCAATTATCACGCTAAAAGTAGCCTTTGAATCTTGCTGCCCAGGTCTCTGTCTGCTAAGAGTTGCAAGAGCCATAAAGCTCTGTTTGCCCCCGTTAAGAATAAAGATGTGATAGTATGTATGTATGTTCATTGAACACTCAACACAGATTTTTCATGGAAAATTGATGGCATTGTTATGACTTCCTGACGTTGGATTTGTCCATTTTTATACTTCACAGTACCTTTTTAGGGTTCCGTAGCCAAATGGCAAAAATTGAACCCTTATAGATTCGTCAAGTCTGTCTGTCTGTCTGTCCGCCCGCCTGTATGTTACAGTCAATTTTCTAGAAACTATAAGAGCTATACTGTTGAAACTTGGTATGTAGATGTATTCTGTGAACCGCATTAAGATTTATACAAGATCACTATAGACATAAAATATAAAATAACAGTCAAAAACTAAAAAAAAAACGGCTTTTCCATACAGAAGAATGCAGCCGCCCGGGCAATTTATATGGGAAAGTCGTTTTTTTTTAGTTTTTTGACTGTTATTGTATTATCATTTGAATATAGTGATTTAGAGCCTGTGGTTCAATTTATGAGGATGCCGTCAACTGGGACCGCAATTAACTCGGACCGCGGTCCCAGTCGCCGCATTCAAAAAAATTTATATTTTTCTTCCAGCGACTGGGACCACTCATAATTTAAAAAAGAAACAGTACAGTCAAACTGAAAAATGCTCAAAGTAATAAATTAAATTAAAAATCAAAACTGAGAGTAAAAAAGATATTTTTATCAAAAACATGTTCTTTAATTATATAATTACTAGCTGTGCCAGTGGGCTTCGCTCCCCGTGAGAATTTTGGGATAAAAACTATCCTATGTCCTTTCCTGGGTATCAAACTATAACCATATCAAATTTCATTTAAATAGGTTCAGTGGTTAAAGCGTGAAGTGGTAACAAATACACAAACAAAAACTGTGAGTTTGTAACTCACTTTCGCATTTTTAATATTATTATTTTTATATTAGTAAGGAGTATGGATAAGGATTACTTTAAACATTTTTTTACTGAATGTACTGTTTTGGCTTGATCAAAAGATATTTTTTTAAATTAATGCGTGGTCCCAGTCGCTGGAAGAGAAATCTTATAATTTTTGAATTCGGTGACTGGGACCGCGGTCCGAGTTAATTGCGGTCCCAGTTGACGGTATCCTCCGATTTATTTCGGGCTTGTCCCTTCCATATATTGTATACATGTTTATATGTTTCTTGAAAATCATAATTTGTAAGTATACATATAGGAAATTCTATAACATCCGAGTGAAAAAAAATCATCAAAGGTTCACTTCCCGAACAGCTAATAGAACGCTACATTTCATAAATATACAAATTTTTTGACACGTCAACTGTCACCTCCCGCCGCGGCGCAATTTGTCACCAGTAATTCCGGTATCGAAAGCCAGAGGGCGCGGTGACAACCGAAGAAATGTTTCCCGTAATATCGGGGCGTATGTAGGTGTGCGACAAAAAGGCAATCGATCACGGCCGCTTCCACCTGGGTAGAGACGGCAATCCGAATGCGTGATACGCGTTAACTACCGGCGAATCGACCATGCGAACATTTGACACACGACCCTAGACACCGCCACACAAGACACATTTTACATTATTTATGGTAAACGCGAAAGGAAAGGCCACATTTTTCCCGATTCGTTTTGTCTACGCTCCTGTTTTCCGTCCCAAGGAATATTGGCGTAATAATTCTTTGCGATAGCGTTCGTTATCAACGCGTAAAGAGATATCGTTTTATACAGTTTTTGTATTGCAGAAATATGGAAATCTTCGACAAAGCAGAGGCAGGGTGAATTGTTGCGCGAGCAAGGCGTCTCCTTCAGCTTGGACAAACATTGCCCGGTTCGACCGTCCCCTTCTACATTCTTGTGACATTTCTAACAGGTTCAGGATACTTTTGTTGCTAAAACTTTTGTTTTTTTTTCTAAATGGCAATGACATGTTTAATTGAAGACTTCATACATGAATTTTTCTGGGGTCCAGTGCTGCCCCAATCTATACATATAATAAAACAGGAAAAAGAATGTGTCTGTACATTGAATATATTTCCAAAAAATAATTTGAGGCGATGGAGACATACTAATAGAGTAAGAATTTTTAAAAATATCTGTCTGTTTGTCTTGTTATCTGTTTGTACACGTTAATCTCTGGACGGATTCGAATAAAACTTTGTTTGTTATATAGCTGTTAAGCCTGGGCAACATAAAGGGTATAATTGATTTTGGAAAATGGAACACCTGATCCAGAACCATACCAATCCAGCTTAACTATAAGAAATATAAAAATGACGCCTTAGCAAAAGTTGTTCAACCTGATGAGCATTTCCTGGAGTCATAAAGACCGCGCTAAGAAAGTCGCGGGCTTAGGCTAATTTTAAATAAATCATTTGAAAGGAAACGGAAATATCATTAAAATTTTTGTCTTAAACAGGCCCTAGATCACCCTTCAAACTATTTTATAAACGACTGTTTATAGCTTAGAGAACGTGAAGCTTTTTAAGCACATTTGCGAAAAAGGCGCCTTTTAGCTAATGTGCGAAGAAAAGCTACTAAAATTGCTTCGAACAAAATTAACTTTTAGAGTGACGTTTATTTTATTGTCCTTTCGTTCCATCTTACAATTAGCGACATTAGCGTATCCATGCAATTAAACAAGTTAAATATTAAAAACATCATTTTATTAATGAAATTAATTTATTGTATGTACATAATAAAATTGTGGAAAAGTAGCTTTGTTATAAGTTTCTCCTGGCACATGCCTCTTCATCATTGATGACATCAATGGTCGCTAACCATGTGATTTCACACACAGTGACAATATTGACCGCAGACGTATCTGAAGTCCTCTTTGTATTTCCTACAGACCTTATCACAGTAATTTAGACAATAGTTGTATAAACTCCGAACCTCTTTAGGTGTGTGGCTTCCAAAATTGTCAATTTCTTCAGCTGTGAATTTAAAACTATTTTAATATATTATTAAAAAAAATCGTGTTTTAATCGTATTAAATTTAAAACAATTTTAATATATTATGAAAAAATTGCTCATTACTCAATGAAAAATCTCAACTCGGTGAGCCTTCAGTTTAGACTACACATAGAAAAGAGCGAAGACCAAATAAATGACCGAACGATATGAAATGTTGGGTCGAGGTAGTTGGACAAGTCATACATATGTCAACGAGTACGTATAGGTTGTCACCAGAAATCTCTGAGATAAAGAAATCGACCGAAGAATCGAAAACGGATCCGTAAATGTCCAAACTGAAGGTTTGCTAGCAACCGATAGAGCAATAGAGCGTGGCATTTTTGACCTTTATTGCCTACATCCTTTAGTATAGTGCTAAAGTAATCTAAACTACTTTGTTGATTTTAGTGTACGACCAACTGAGACTGATTGAAGACTAAACTTTTGTAGGTACTTACATGTATAATCACAGAACATTAGACAATAATTGTAATGATTTTGTTTGGGGATTTTGTGGTTTCTAGGTTTTTCAACTTTGTGATCTGTAAATTTGAAACTATTATTATACAGATGATCAGATTTTATGATTTTTTTAAGGTATAGTCAGCTAGTTTCCAACAAATTATTAAATAAAAAGATATGTTTTTCTTAACGTGAAAACATACACTTTCCATAAAATTTATATGAATGACAATTGCATACTTGTAAACGAAATATGATGATTTCGGTGTATTGAACCGTAGTAGATTCGAAGCACTTTTGACATCTGTTACGTCCTTGTTGAAGAAGCTAGAGAAGCCAGAGAAGAAAGAACTAATTATACCTAAATGATGGCGCAAATCTCACAATATTTACCAACAATCACCATCCAAAGCTCCTCAATTTTGTCACTGGTTCTGTCATACGTCATTATAAGTCAAAGTCATAAGTCATTTATTTGCATACATTACGTAACTCATTGACAATCCAGCTAAACGATTTTCAGCTGTTTTACAAAACCAAGTTGTTGTGCCAAACAGTTTTTGTCAAACTGCGGATTATGCAATCCAACTGAACAAGAATTGCTCTTTTAAAGTATAGGACAATGCAGTGTCAGTGTCAGTGTTAGTGTTCATTTTTAATATACCGAGTACATACACGAATCTGGCTAGTTTTGTATTTATTTTAGAAATGTGATTTTTTCAGTTAAATGCTAGTCAATAGCAGTTATTCCTAGGAGGTCAAATGGAAAAGGAATTAAAATTTTAAACACGCCTAAACCTTTTTCTAATATTAGGGATAACATTCCTTTTATCGTAAAATAAATATTAGATTTTTCGGTCCAGTCAATTTTATAAAAAATAAAAATATTTTTAATCGCAATTTCGTACGTCATTCATCTCAACGCCGCCATTTCTTATGCGGTGTGCCTTTTCTCATCTGACAACTTAACTGTCATTTAATGCAATTAACTGTCATAATAATAATTGTAAAAATAGTATCTCTCTACTAGTAATAATATTTTACCGCAATGGCAGTTCACTTGTCACGAAATGCAATGAAATATATTTTTAATTTTTTATAATTAATTGACCAAGAAATCTAATATTTATTTACAATACATAGAAGTGTTATTCTAAACAACAAAAGAAATCAGGGGTTTTTAAAATTTTCATCCCTTGATCCTCCATTGATTTACTTCGTCTATAGTTAATATAGAATTAAATGCAAAATTGAATATTTTTTTCAAATTTATTTTAAGTTTTGTGAGTCTAGTGTAGTCTCGTACCTATACTCCTATGGTCCGATGTACCGTTTTCTTCTACTGTTAAATTTTCCTTAAAAATACCTATGCGGTTTCGATGTTGATAAATTGATAGTGATAAGTATTTTTACGGAATAATGATTGGAACAATCAGACCAACAAGATATTAATGTTTTAATTATTACCTGTAGCGTCATCTAGCACCAGAGAAGAGAAATAATTATGTTTATTAGGCGATGGGTAGGCATGCGTGCGATTTACGGATCAATATTTGAGAAAAGGATGGCAATACTACCCTGGGGCAGTTCTATGGTGTCACCGTGACTACCTTTCTTGATTTGACTTCACAAATAATTTTGTCAATTTGGTAGAGATACTCAATGTTCACAGACTTGACTAAATGCTCACTTTTTCACATAAGTTATAAGCTTTCTTTTGACACGCTTTTATGGTCGACAAAATTTATTTTTATAGGGCAGATTTCGTCCAATATAGCGCGCGCACCTCGCCAATGTATCAAATTAATTCACTCACTGACTTATTTAATGATTATTATAATTCTTAAATAATTCTATTAGACCTTTAAGGCTCAAATTGAAATTTTAAATTGAAAATGCTTAGAATTTCGGACTTTCTTTTGTTTGTGTGATTTACTAAAAAAAGAAATCAGATCGCATCTCAGTCTCGCAACAGGCGTAACGCAGTTTTTCCACTTGAAAACGTTTGCAGATCGCATACCACATGAAAAACCTAATCAATCAAATAATAAAATTACTTGTCAATTGGCCCCAGCAACATAATCATATTATGTGAGAAATATTATGAATGTTGAGAAACTTATGTTGCCATGTTTCAAATTTCTAATTTTATTTTTTTGACTGATTAGGTTTTTCATATAAACTGCGATTTTAAAACATTTTACAGTGAACCCTTCGTGTGAAACCCCTTGCACTTACCTTGATTGTTCTTGGGTTTATTCATTTGTTTATTTATAGCAAAATATGAACAGAACTATGAATCCCACGATGCAACTTTTTAAAGTGACCCAAAGGGCAGTTATACCTGTTTTACCTCTACTTTCTTGTCGACAAGATTGGTCTTAATTGGAGGAACCTTTGCTTACTTAGTGGAACAGCAGCACCACGCCTTACAGAGCTCTGTAGAAATTATTTTTATATATTTAATTTTAAGAAGATTTATTTAGATCATTATTTGCTCTTATAAACCTAACCACGTCCAACGTACAGGAGCCAGTCAAAGGACAAGCGTAAGAATAAAAAACTTGAGAGGTGTCAAGAGACACCCGGATGGAACGAAGTTCCTTTCGATTAATTAGGAGAGAGAGAGAGAGACAGACAGAGAAACACGCGCACGCCGCACGGCTTACAACTGTAGCAAAAAGAGTCGTTACAACTTTTGATCTTAATTTTTTCCGTCTATCCCCCTTTCGCAACGCGCGATAAGGAACTTTGTTCCAATATAACTACTTGAAATCAAAAAGAATTAGAAAAATAAGAAAGAAACACTTTTACCTTCTTATTCTTTCTACTATAGTAAATCTGACCAGTGTTTAGCCACGGGTCAGATTTATTAGGTTACAGCCCCGGCGGCCAAGGCTAGGGGCCGTGGCTCCTCTTTTATTGCCAGCAAATGTCGCAGCAACTTGATCCGGAAGATCTGGCTAGTGTTCTCTACCCTTTTTATGAAGCAGAAGATGAGTCCGGGATTATCTCCCTTGCAGCGAATGCCCCTGATGGCCTCTGGCTTACAGCCATGTAGGAAAAGCACCTCCATTGGTCAAGTATGACTTACCAACCGGTATCCCTGCTCCACAGCTGGTGTGAGCGTGTGAATAGTGATCATAGCGATCCACAACATGGGCCAGCTCACGGACGTGGAAGGCTCAGTTTGGGAGGTGCTACACCACGCTCGGTTACGCGCGGCCATCGTAGAGCTGATAGGTAGCATTCCTTTAGCCGATCCCCGCATCTCCGCGAATTCTGGTCTGGTTGAACGCTCGGGTGGTCGCTGCGACCTTTTTGAAGGGGCCGGTGAAGTCGATTACCCCACGAAGACTCGCCGCGGTTGAGGAATCTGCAGGGCGCGGTAACCTGAATATTACTTACGTAGATAAATGAATACGCAGAAGTAATTAGTTTCACGTCAAACCACTTTATATAAGCCAAGTTCAATTAAGTGATAACAAATTAGCTAATACTTAATTTGCAACACTTATGTAGATATTTACCTACTTGTGTTCATTTTTACTTCTTTTATTTAATAAGCAACTTATATTTCTCTATTACCTTACTTACGTAGATATTGTTTGTTTGTTTGTTTGTAATAACTTTATTGTATCAAATAAATACATATACAAAGACAACTTACGAAAGAGCGGATATACAAAGGCGGATTTATCCCATGTAGGGATCTCTTCCAGTCAACCTGCGATAGATATTCATTAAATACAAATTATTATTTCAAAACACTCGCTTGGAAAGTGTCTGCCATTTTCCCCACTGATTTTAACTGGCCAGTGCCATACATTTCGCACATAGTCGAAATCGTGCAGAAAATTTACATTTCAACACTTCGAAAACTAGGTAACTTTTTTAATTTCAGGAATGAGTTTCTTATCGAAGAAGCTAAAACCGCAATGGAGATTTCCCTCCCGTATGAAATTTTCGTTTTAATATTAACTTGTTGCTGAGATCACTTTACGTATGAATTCTAGTTCGTTAAAAATAAAATTACTTTGCAATCATAATATGTCTTTACTGTCTTTAGACCTTGTTACGGAAGAAAGATAACCGGCAAAGTGCGAGTTGAACTCGCGTGGAGAGGGTTTCTAACAGTGCCAAAGTCAATCACATGAAATCATCACAGTAAGACGCGAGTTAACTACTACGTCGCTATCTAGTGGTGTTTTGGTGAACTATTTTCCATATGTGATCAAGTGATAGAATTCTTATATGTTTTCCTGTAACCTACCTACAAGCAATCATCTATTTGTATTTTATTTAATTCACAGACTTGTATTTGGGTCATAGGATTACACCATCCAACAAAATTTCATTTGATTTCAGATTTTCATTGACTGACGGACGGACAGACAGATGCACGAGTGCTCCTATATGGGTTCCGTGTTTTTTTTTTTACAATACCCTAAATATAACTGCCCAAGTGCGAGTCAGCCTCCTTCACGAAGGGTTCCGATCTAAAAAAATCACGTTTGCACTTAAATGTATATTTTATGCTGTTTTTAGTATTTGTTGTTATAGCGGCATCATAAATATGTCATCTGTGAAAATATCGACTATCTAGCTATCACGGTTCATGAGATACATACAGCCTGGTGGCAGACAGACAGACTGACAGACGGACGGACAGACAGCGGAGTCTTAATAGACGGGTCCCGTTTTTACCCTTTGGGTACGGAACCCTAACTAACAAGAGATGGAGGGAAACAAAGCAGGATCAGACGAAATGGAAGAGGTAGAGGCCTCATGTAGTCATATGACGGTTCGAAATGAAAAAACAACACGTAATTCAACGAGAAAGCTTTAATAAATCGGTAAAATTAAGAAAAGATTTGCAGCCTGGTTGATTGAGAGCCACCGTCTAAGGCAAAAGCAATAATTGCTACCTTATTTTGACGTTTGTCTGTCAAATGAAATCATCATGATACCTTTTCTAAAAAAAAAAATTCGGGAAATTTGCTAATGTTCACTTATATATGTAAACAGTTGACAAATTTCTTCCTGTCTGGACTACCACTGTGCTCCAGCAGTCAAGGCATTCGCCTTGTGATCCGGAGGTCGTGGGTTGGATCCCAATGTCCCGAATGCAATCTAGCGTTTTCTTCAAACCTAAAGGAATTGGTTCTAGCTTTTGGGTTGCGGAGGTCAGACGGCAGTCTCTTTGTGTAAAAACCAGTAACCTCGTCAAATTTTTAAAAGGTTAGGTAGCGGACCCCGGTCTCTGAAGCGTAACCGCTGAGGATGCAACCGGGAATACGCTCGGATGACGAGTTGTACAAATCTCTTCGAACTTTCATAGGACTTTGTTTGTCAGTCTGTGTTTCAGTATAAACCTATGCCCCGTTTAGTAAATCCCCAATCTCTAAATGGGGCAAAGCAAAAAAACTAAAACACAAGCACGTCGCCAACTGGAGATCCTGCAAGAGCACAGATGTGCTCTTGATCTCATTTACACGTACGATGGTAGATACAGCGCAAAACTTGTTTACAGCGGCCACGCTTACTGCCCCTCAATACTGCGGGTTCAAATCAAGAGTTCTAAGAGACCAGGCCTAAACTATTTATTTTTAGGGCACAATTATTTTTCGCCTCATTATGAGCTAGGACTAGAGCGGCGCAACGTGTAATCTATCTATTTTATGTGTAGATACAGTTATTTTCACGAGTCTGTGTAGTTTGTACAGTGGCAAACATTGTGTCGTAAACACCTTCCCGCGAGTCGTCCTTTCAGTTGACATATCTGTGTACAGTCGACTGCACATCGGTTCATTTTCCGGTTCATCGCTTTTGTACCTGGAATTAATTAATGTAAATTAATAAATAAGCGCTTTTTTTACAAGTTACAAGAAAGAAGATTGCGTGATTATCAGCGTTTCGCATGGTTAATGGACGATCCTTTATACTAGGTAATTTGTCATCACCATCATCATCAAAGGTTTTGTCTCCACTACAGGAGCACGACCCTCTTTATACTACCAGAGCCATACCAGAGCAGAAAGAGGACTTGGCTTAACTCTCCTCGCTAGCCAGACGGGTTGGTGAGGTCTCATAGATGTTTATAAGCTTTGTTTTTGCATTTCGTAGGTAAGTCGCTTGCAACGACATCCACGAAAGGACTTGGAGTGGCCCTATTCTACTCTGCCGGAAACCACACGGCGTTCGAAAACCACAGATAATTTGTACTAGGATATCATTGATTATTTTGCTTTGGATGAAATCCTAGACTGGGTAAAAAATGAGAGTTTGTGCCAGCTGCTAAAAGTGGAGGATCTCAGTAATGTTTTAGGCGTTCTAAATTATGTCAGGCTTTAGTCCGAGTAAGTACACTGACAGGTTGCTGGCCGCAAAGAGTAGGTACTTATATATCGAAGGAGGTGAAGGAATCCACGTGACGTTACACACAATATTTTCTTCTCGTCCTACCGCAACCCTTGATGAAGTTCGTTCTAATATAACATTTTATTATACAAATAAGCAATCAGTAGATCGAGTTTCTCTATAAAGTCAAAAAAATAACACTTATTTCGGACTTTGTTTTCAATACCACAAACGGGTTATTCATTAATCACGTGACGTGTTTTAGCAACAAAATAATCACTTGTTATTGTTTTAATACTCGGTCACGCGCAGCTTTTCGCACGTTTAACAGAAAATAATTGGCCAAGTGCGTCTCGGGCCACCCGTAGTTGCGAATACCAACTTTGAGTTCACGCCACAAAAAAAGTCTAAAAACTAATTTTCTATTGAATTTATATTAAATGTCATTTTCCGAGTACATTTTATAAGTCATTTGCCTATAACTTTTTAATTTGTAATCCCTTCATAGCTCTGATAGTTTTACTTTAAATTTCGTTATATATACTACAGCTGTGATTTTTTTCATAAATAGCCGTTTAGCAGATAGCGGGTGGGACACTTGACTCTAACAAAAATTTTCATTATAACACCAAATATTCCAGAACCGGATCTCTGAATTGAAAAATTATGTTTACAAGCTTACAACATTTTTAAAAGAACTATATAACGATAACCCTCACGATGGGTTCGCCAAGAAATAAAAATTTACTCCCGCCATACAAGAATGAGAGCTAATCAAAAAATTTTTTTTCAAGATTTTACTCTACGACTTGTTTGACATGTTTAATATACATACTTATACCAAATTACAGCTCTCTAGTAATTATAGCCGCCGAGTAAAGCCGGGGAAGGGCAGACAGACAAACAGACAGACAGAAATGGCGAAATTATAAGGGTTCCTTGTTTACATAGTTCGTAGGTAAGTAGGCGTTGTTTAAAAAGATCGAGTGCAAGTTTCTTTCCTGTTGCATTCCACTGAATTAATAAATGATTTGTATGACGTTTCGTTTAGACCGTGCAATGTATATATTGCTTTAATAAAATGGTATGCCACAAGCAAGAAACTTGCACCTTCTAAATGGGCCTTGAGGAAAACAAGCTATATCATAGTCACGCATAGTAATAAGATAACATAGCGATAGATTTCGTCTGCATGAGGCCCAACGCAGACGACAGACTATCCATGAGTTCTGTGACGCACTTTTTAGTCTGTAACGCATACGACGCGCGCCGGACTTTTTGCGTGTCGTGTGCGTTACTGCATATTATTGCATGGGTGATGCTATTTTCACAGACTAAAAAGTGCGTCACGGATTAGTCTGTCGCAATGTGATGGTGACTCACTAATACCAGTTGGTCTGAGGGAAGTCCCTCGCTCGATAGGCAGTTGGGTCATTCACATTTGGCCAAGATACATGTTTTTACAGGCTGACCGCTAAACACAGGCTGACTGGTAAATCTAATTACATATTCAAAAGGGGCACTCACTACTCGATTCTCTTTCCAAATATATTATAGGGGCTCAACAGTTGACCAGTTCAATTATATTTAAATTCAAATATTTTTTTATTATCATACGATTATAATAGCTGTTAATAATCGTCAGTTTGTTTTTTGTAGCACAATTGTTGACGTGTAATGGTTACTTAACAGCTAAGTTTACTCCGCACTTGGATGGGTGACCATGAGTGGCATAAAAAGCTCCTCCGTGCTTCGGAAGGTACGTATAAGCCGTTGGTCCCTTCTGTCATCATTGCATGGCAGTCGTCAAGCTATGTCAGATGCCTTTAGGCAGCCTGAAAAATCTTACACCAGTGTTGGCCACTTACACACACGAAAAACAAACAATAACTACAACAAGCTAAGTTTACTGCCGCTTCCTAAGCGCTAGTGCGGAAGAAGCGGTAACAAACTGCACTGCAACACTTTCTACGCGATCAAATGCTTTGGCGGGATTACAAAATTATCCAATTACATCGGTGGTCGATTTCCCGACAGAAAAATGTTGTAAGTCTTGAAGTGATGTAGCATTCGTTAGAGCGTTATCTTTTCAAACACCTCACTAAAAACCGGCAGGATAGATATAGGTCTATAGGTCAGGAAATATACCTTCATCATTACATTTGTTAAATATAAAAGCTAAATCAGCAATTATGATATTATTATTTATATTTTTTTAATTTAACTTTTTATATGCTTTTATTATATCTCTAGAGTCAATATATTTAAATTTAAATTAATAATCACAAGGTCATTACTCTTAAGCAAGGCTTCAGCACGCTGGGGGCTACAATTAGCACTAGAAGTAAATTCCAAGGGAATTTTCGTAAAAATAAATTAAGAGTTTGAAAAATATTTTATAGACGTTATCAGGCATGAACTCAAAGTTGGTATTCGCAACTACAGAACCCTGCACTACGTATGGCCCGACACAACTTGCCTAGTTGTTACCTATTATGTATAGTTTGATCGACGGAATAGGCGGAAATCATACGGCTAGCAAACCATTACTATTTCGATTCCTTTTTCCACTGTCTCGCCCACCAACTCGCTAAAATTGGCCTTGGGCCTTGTCCGCTTTTTTTGAGAGGTGGTGAGTTTGCCTACAAACATCTAATATTAGTTTCGTTGTCAACAATCACATATTTACAATAAACTGCTACACAATTCGCGAATGTCAACAAAATGTATAAAATTAAAAACATATAATCGTATAAATTCTGAACAACTCGCACAAGCACAAGTATGTACAGAACGAATTCATTTCACGCTTATTAAACCACTTTAGATAAGCCAAGTTCAATTTAGTGATAACACTGACTGTGACTTATTTTAAACACTCGAATGTACTGTTACCTCAATGTATTAATTTCAAAGAAACATAAATTGATTTTTAATAGGTAACTATTGTAAAAGCAATCTATGTTTATCTTGTACCGATATAAACTTGTCGTGTGGTTTCCGGATGTCGTGTGATTTCCGGCAGAGTAGAATAGGACCACTCCAAGTCTTCCCGTCGATGTCGTAGAAGGCGGCTTAGGAAATACAAGCTAAACAAAGCTTATAAACATCATTAGCCCTCTCGCCAGGAGAGTGTAGGCCAAATCCTCTGGCTGCTCTGACCAGTTATGACTCTAGTAGTACAGAGAGGTTCGTGCGTGCTCCTGCAGTGGAGACTAAAAAGACCTGATGATGATAATGATATAAACTTCACACATCTATATTATAGTAAATGTTCGCATGATATTATTATGCGGGATGATATGCATGGTCTTACAAACAAAGGATGCTAAAGTGCGAAGTAGAAAAGAAAAAGGCGGAAAGACAGACAGACAGTCAGATATGACGAATCCATAAGGGTTCCGCTTTTAACCATTTGGCTACGGAACCCTAAAAAGATATTACAAAAATAATGTCCCACAGACACCACGAGATGAAAATCATGATTTTGAATAGGGCTATTGGATGAGTTTTATATTATGATACTATGAAACGAATTCTAATCTATTGTGTATTAAATAGTATTGATACGTCTATCCATATTCCAATATACAACGTTAAAGGGACATCCCGTAATAAATCGAACCACGGGCTACTACATCACTTTTGTATAATGGAATTATCATAACAGAAAAAAAAATGCATTTCCATGTGCAGTGCAGCCGACCGGGTAATTTGTATGGTAATTTCGAATTTTCTACATTTTTGACTGTTATTTTAATTTTAAAATATTGTAGTGATATAGCCCGTGGTTTGATTTATTACGGGTATGTCCCTTCCACTTTGTAGATAGAGATGGGTGACACATACATAGGACTCAAACTCTTATTATGTCAAAGGCCGCCTAGCAACATTCTTTTTGAATATCTTTGTCCACCTTCACTCCCGCCATTACGCTTAGAGAGGCCGTCTTGCGGGGCATAGGCTCTGTCTACCCCGTTAGGAAAAAATATGTAATAGTGTTTCTGTGGTAAACGTACAGACAAGATGTGGTCGTCTGCGGCCGACACATTTGTGTCGGCCAACCTAACTATAAATATTAAAGCGTGAAGTGGTATAACAAACAAACAAATATATAAACTCACTTCGCATTTATAATTTTAGTAGGATTTATAAAGAAATAGGACTCAAATATTGAACAGAGTGGTAGACTCACAAAAGACGGGCCACACCACACAAAGTGCACATGTTTTATAAAAATAGAATTAACCTTTACGAACCTGTTCCAAACGTCGTCAATATGAATACCAAAAGTGCAAAAACTACCACCAACTTCATTTTTTGATACTTAGTAAGTATTTAAGTATTAAGAGTGAGTAAACGTAAGTGAATCTTTATAACTGTGCGTATGAGAGCACTATCGCCGTTTAAATGTTGTAAGCATGTTTTCCGCTCCGATTAGTCATACCAGATATGTGCCATCTCGCGGCAGCCTCGAGTACCCGTTTGGGTCTTGTTTTATTTTCGATACTAATTTAGTGCATATGAAATTGTCCGACGTTTCGTCCTAGTTGCATCGAACGTGGTCTGCTACCTGACTAAATGTAAAAGAAAAGTTCGCTTTAATTCCCGCTTTAGTAATAATACAACTGGATAGTTTAAAAGTATTTATTTTTGATTTTGATATTCCTCCTTACCTTGAAATGCCAGCCATTAATGAATACATACTTGTATTTTATTATGTTACAAAATCGGTTTATTTAGTACGTAAGCTTTCACGTTCTAATAATAAATAGATTTATTTTTGTCAATCATTAAAGATATGTATCTATTAATACACAAAATAAGATAAATGTTTGCAACACCTCGTAGTTTATTATTTTTACCTACTTTCTTACCCTGAAAAATGAAATTGAAGACAATACAGATACTTAACCTGAGCAATTACCATGTTATAGGCACTTATAAACGAGTGACCACACAAAGCAGTCCCAAAAGAAGACAAGTGACCAGAAGTGCTATTTTTGGAACGCGAAGTAAAACAAACGAATTGTTTTTCCATACAAAAAATCGTTTGTTTAGTGACTCCGACGTTTGAAAAATAGCACCTCAGTTCTTTCTGAAAGAACTAATTCACGAGTAGACGCGAGGACCAATCTTCGCTGAACTCAACCATTTATAAGATGAAGAGAATCCAGCGATATAAAAATAATAGGAGCAATACATTCAATGTATGCTGTTTTGCGGTATAAATTTCTAAAGGATCAAATACAAGGATCATATCCATAGCGTACAGTGATTATTATACCTCACGTACAAAACTCTTAGTAAATTTGGATGATTTGTGCATTGATGCAATGTTAATAGGAATAATTTGTACCCGAAATTTGCCACTCTAGCTACTAATACTGTCTACATACTGACCGAGCGAGCGAAGCGTCTCAGTTTCGAGATTGACCAAAATTGTTTTCTCCGGCTGTTATCGACCTCAGGTCGCATTTCAAAACCGATTCTTGTGAAATTTTCTGAAAGAAAATTTTGTGAAAGGATCTTAAATTATATAGTATTTTGTTGTCGGTTCAATTTTTCGATTTTTTTTAAAATAGCGAAGAGATGTAATGGGTGTTGAAAACTTTAAAAACAACATATTTCAGCCATTTCAAACTTTTTTGTCTGAACAACTTTTTTATCCGATAAACTTCAACGGGTGCAACGGACTCGCGAGGTCTACAGCTTGTGGCAACACTAGCTCGTACGGAAACGGGCGGGCTAGTGTTGCCACACCGTAATCTAGTTTACTACACTGTTGTCTTCAAATTGCGATTAAACAATCAAGTTAACCAAACGTGTTTTGGTTGGCTCCACCTAATATTCCCCAAAAGCTCATTGAGCTACTACTAGTAGAAAGTCGGTACACGCACTAGGTACTATGTCGGTTACTACTTTAGTTTAGTTACTTAGTTTAGTTTACTTCTAAAACTAAAGCAGAAAACACACAAAAGCTGGCTTAACTAGTCATCGTCTACACGTAAATGGACATTACTTCCTTGAAGAAAGATTTTACAAATAGAGTCTGATCCTGTAAGTAACCATTCACGTTAATTAGCATACTAATCTACCAGTAGTGTACTAATTAGTGTGTGCAATCTTCCATTCATTTACTATAGTTAGTAATGAAGAGTTAAAACAAACACATACCCACGTACAAGTGTCCACACACTTTCACACTGGGTAAACAATCCTAAATATGGTCTAATTTACCGCTAAATTAGTACGTATTTACAGGATAAATTTAATAAAAAATATATCTCTGTAAAATTATTGGTAGATACCTACGTAACATTTTCTAGTCCATATCTTCGGCTTGAGTCACACTACACGGCTTCCTGCGCGCGGTATAGTCCCGACGCCCCATATAAATAGACAACGAGGCGCCACTCCCGGCTTAGTTCGAGTGGAGAAGTGAAACATATACGTAAATAGAAATAATACTATCGTACCTGAACCATGCTGACCATGGTGGCAACTTTACTGCTCTTGGGAGCTGCTAGCGGCGCTGTCATTGAGTCCCATATTCAAGATGGTAAGTCAACCGACGTGGCAGAATAGCTATTATTAATACTATACGACGTTATACTTGACGACCTCCGTGGCGTAGTGGTCACCATGCTAATCTGCCACCTAGAGGTACCGGGTTCAATCCCCGGCCAGGACAAGTTGGAAAATGGCCTTTTTTTTCTGGGTCTTGGATGTTTATCTATACAATGTCCTTTTTAATTAAGTACAAATATTTTAAGGGGTGATTCAGTCCATCATTCCTAACAACTATTCCCAATAAATGTATATCGATATATGAAAAAAATATTTTTATTTTCCATAGTACTGATATCACGTGACTAGTTCGGTTTGTATGAGAAGCTGAATTTTTTTTTTACCCCAGCCCTTAAAATATTTGTACTTAATTAAAAAGGACATTGTTTAAGTATTTGCTATAAAATATAGAATCCTATAGAAAAACTAGTCAAGCACCAACATCTCAACATTAGGGTAGACCGAAATTGTGCTCCGGCGGGAGTAGTTAACTGATGAGAGGAAAAGTCGGTTTTTGAACAGAATCCGCTAGATGACAAGTCGAATCAGACACTTTTTCTAAACGTCGAAACAAAAAATTTCTATGCGATGAGATAACTAACCGTGACGTCATTATTTATTGGAGTAAAACAAGCATTAAATGTCAGGTTTTCTGCACTGATCAATCTAAAATCTTGTTGAAAATAGATATGACCAATGTGAAGTGACAATATCTTGTGGCCTTTTATTTTGTTAATTGTATCGAATAATATATTTTTGACCAAGTCAACATCCCTCCATCTAGTGCCTACAACCTCCGCTCCACTCGCTCTCGACCCTTGGGCCGACTCTGACTCTCAACCTATCTCAATTTTCTGGGGTCCAGTGCTACCATTTTTGGCCAATATGCATAGAAAAGCTTCACGTTCTCACTTTAGACTGTAAACAGTAGTTCATAAAATAGTTTGAAGGGTATCTAGGGCTTGGTCAAGACACAATTTTAAACGAAATCTCCGTTTCCTTTCAAATTATTTATTTAAAATGGTGGCAGTACTGGACCTGGGAAAATTCATTAAGGAAAATTGTGGACTGCCTGTCGTTAATACACAGCCTATTCGTTTTAAAGATTTCAATGGCTTTTCTTTCTTCATTTTGCACGGATTTGTCATATTATGACACAACACCCATATTCAATATGATAAGCCTGTATAATTGTTAACAAGAAACTGATAAGATATTGAAACTCTCAGAATTTACTTAGATAGTTTGGCGTTATATGTGTATGTTTGTCTATATACAACGATAATTAAACTTCATGGTATTGCTAAGTTAACATGAAAAAGAAAGCGCGAGAAAAACTTCGATACTTGTAAAAATCGTTTTATGTCGTCGCTAAGTAATTACATTCATCTAAAAAATATATATTTTTTAGATGAATGTAATTACTTAGCAACGACATAAAACGATTCATTATATGGATCATTATCAAATTATCATATTGCCACACAAATAAAATCATTACTTACTTCTCAGTAGGCCAAGTGGTGACCCTCGACTATTCATTGAAGAACATTTAAAAAAACATGTAGGTACTTATATGGCTCCAGTATTTAGCTCAGAGGGTTCTTGAGATAAGAATACCCAATTCTACAAATGAAAAACTCATCATCATCATAATTTCAGCCGCATAACGTCCACTGCTGGACATCGGCCAAAGATTTCCAAAATAACTGATCAAAAGCGACCTGCAACCAGCGCTTTCCTGCGACCCTGGTCAGGTCATATAACCAGGGTCGACCAAACGAACTACTAATAATTATCGACTTTTTTATTTTTGACTGTTATATTATTGTCGTTATAATACAGTGTGGTTCGATTTATTTTTAATTATTAAATAAACTTTAAAATCCGTAAAGAGTCACGGACAAAGTTATATTAAATATCGTATAGTACATTAGATAGTTGCATTCAATGGAAAATCCAAACTGATAAACTAGTGCAGTACACAACGCTTGTTGTCATTTACAAACGCATCGGGGATTCATAATACTTATTTATAGAGTCAAGGTTTACCTTAAACGAATATACAACGTGGAAGGGACATACCCGTAATAAATCGAACCACAGTATATTATAATGACAATAAAATAACAGTCAAAAATAAAAAAATCGACATTCCCCACTGACATAGATGTACCCTGTAACATTCCCATACAAATTGCCCGGGCGGCTGTACAGTTTTGTATGGAATAGCCATTTCTTTTTTGTTGTTTTTGCCTATTATTTTAATTTCATTATAATATAGTGGTCTAGTAATAGCCCGTGGTTAGATTTATTACGAGTATATCCCTTCCACGTTGCATACTTTTGTAGTTTTTTCTTCTCATCTATTTGAAAAACAATGGCCTTATCTCTATATGGGACCTACGATTAAAATGGCTTTTTAGGGTTCCGTGACCTAATTGTAAAACAGGGATCTTATTAATAAAAATCTGATGTCCGACTGTCTGTCTGTCCGTCTGTCACCAGGCTGTTCTTTTATATACTTAAACTTTCACTCTGATTTCAAAGGAGGGCATAATAAAAAATATTACCTACATTACCCCTTGTATATCACGAAATAAAAGGTTTTACTTCGTCAATGTAGACCGTTGAAGACAAAGAAGTATGTGTATGTGTAATAATAAGACTCCTAGTAACTCAAAATTTTGAAGGTCTTTACTTTTTTGTCTTCCTTTGCAGACTTATGTTAACGTTAGTAATTATTTTATCTTTGCTGAAGTGTAGGCTTACTCGTAGGTGGCTTAGACATTTGCGGCCTCGTTATATCTGACATTAATATCTGTATTCTTTTAGTGGAGTTCGAAGATACATCGAGCTCGTCAAGCTATATGGCAAACTGCACCTACGGGAACTGCGTGGCCTTCTGCGAAAGCATCGGCTATATCACGGGCAACTGCATAGGAAACAGCTGCATCTGCGTGCTGCCACGAGAAGAACATGACAAATATAGTAAGATTTCAGTTGGACATAAATAACATAACTTAGGTGCTAGTAGCATCACTTAGTTCCATCTTAAAATTGCCACCAGAAAATCTAGAACCATTCCGTTGATACACCCTCCCGTTCCTTGGGAAATATCGATAATGGAACTACTGTGACTCGCATTTTGTTCTAGTTGCATTAGTACTAGCAATATACAGCAATAGTACCATGGGATAAATGTCAATGATACTAGTGGGAGCGGACTATGTGAATAAACATAGTGTGATTTCCGGAAGAGTAGAATAGGACCACTCCAAGTCCTCCCGTGGATGTCGTAGAAGGCGACTAAAGAAATAAAAGCTAAACAAAGCTTATAAACATTAATGAGACTTGTCCAATCCGTCTTGCCAGCGAGGAGTCCCCTGGCTGCTCTGGCCAAGTTTGGCTCTGGTAGTACAGAGAGAAACGTGCTCCTGCAATGGAGACAAAAAGACTTGATGATGATGATGATATCGTATCAGAGTCAGATACCGAATAGTATGAAAACGCTTTTTAGTAATACCTAACCAGTTCCTTTTTTTCTCGATGTAAAACGCTTGCGTTCCATTCAATACACTGCTGTATGAAAAACGTTTCAGGTGTTGTTCAAGCTTCCATTACTCTGAAAAGCTGCGATCAGACGAAGTGCAACCAGGTCTGCCAGTTGCTGGGCTTCACCAGGGGCCTTTGCGTCGGGGACACTTGTAAATGTACTCGGTCGGAAGGTAGCATTACATTTTAATATCTACAGTCTAAGTCAAAATCATTCAGATGGCTTAGATCACGGCGGCCTCATTATATCTGACATTGATATACGAGTATGTATTATTTTAGTGGAGTTCGAAGATACATCAAGTTCGTCAGGCTATATGGCAAACTGCACCTACGGGAACTGCGTGGCCTTCTGCGAAAGCATCGGCTACATCACGGGCAACTGCATAGGAAACAGCTGCATCTGCGTGCTGCCCCGACAAGAACATGACAAACATAGTAAGATTTCAGTTAGACATAAACTACATAACTTAGGTGCTAGCAGCATCTCTTAGTTCCATCTTAGAATTGCCACCAGAACAATCGGGAATACATAAGAAATATTGATAATGGAACTACTGTGACTCGCATTTTGTTTTAGTTGCATTAGTACTAGCAATATACAGCAATGGTACAAAAGTACCATGGAATAAATGTCAATGATACTAGTGAGATTGAACACATTCAGCGATAATAACCGTGCCGATTTTTGCGAACATACATAATGTCAAACAGATTTACTATCAGCCTAGGGCAATAGAATCCAAAGGCCACGTTCAGCGCATTCATGATGGAAAACTAAAATCAAAGTAGCGATGGTTTACTATCCGCATCACCTATTGGCATGATTCAAATTCTCGCTCAATCCCTCTATCAGCTTTCACAATCTGCGCGGTATGAGAAGCAGCTGATACATTTGGATACATAAATGACATGGAACATTATACACCTCTGTATCCCTAACGGGATAGGTATTATAGGGACGAAGGTCATATTAAGGGCTTTATCCCTTAATATGACCTTTAATATGAACGTGGCCTTTACATTTTAGTAGGCGTAGACCTATATTCCACTGCCTTTCCCCCTGCAGTCGACATAATGGATAAATAATGTATAAGAATGGAGGCAAGCACTAATTCCAGAAGTACTAGAGTGATAAAGGAGCCCTTAGAATTTTCTACATGTCATTATGTCAATATTGGAGCGGACTATGTGAATGAACATAGTTCATACATTTTATTTACCCCTGATATCGTATCGTATCGTTTGCCGTGTGATTTCCGGAAGAGTAGAATAGGGTCACTCCAAGTCCTCCCATGGATGGCGTAGAAGGCAACTAAGGAAATACAAGCTAAACAAAGCTTATAAACATTAATGAGACTTGTCCAATCCGTCTTGCCAGCGAGGAGAGTGAAGGCCAAAGTCCCCTGGCTGCTCTGGCCAAGTTTGGCTCTGGTAGTACAGAGAGAAACGTGCTCCTGCAATGGAGATAAAAAGACTTGATGATGATGATGATATCGTATCAGAGTCAGATACCGAATAGTATGAAAATGCTTTTTAGTAATACCTAACCAGTTCCTTTTTTTTCTCGATGTAAAACGCACTGCTGTATGAAAAACGTTTCAGGTGTCGTTCAAGCTTCCATAACTCTGAAGAGCTGCGATCAGACGAAGTGCAACCAGGTCTGCCAGTTGCTGGGCTTCACCAGGGGCCTTTGCGTCGGGGACACTTGTGAATGTACTCGGTCGGAAGGTAGCATTACATTTTAATATCTACAGTCTAAGTCAAAATCATTCAGATGGCTTAGACCACGGCGGCCTCATTATATCTGACATTGATATGTGTATTATTTTAGTGGAGTTCGAAGATACATCAAGTTCGTCAGGCTATATGGCAAACTGCACCTACGGGAACTGCGTGGCCTTCTGCGAAAGCATCGGCTACATCACGGGCAACTGCATAGGAAACAGCTGCATCTGCGTGCTGCCCCGAGAAGAACATGACAAACATAGTAAGATTTCAGTTCTAGTTCACTAGTGGTTCGCCGCACACTTACAGTCTTAGACCTCGCGATTATTAGTCCACAAGTTTATTTGTCAGGTAAATTCAATGAAACCTCCGACTTTCAAACGATAATCAAGATCATGATACTTGGCCAGTCTTCCACGACCGGATCATGGGTGGAATTAGAACCGTCCCATTTATTTAAAAACGTCTAATAACGAATTTCATATATACTTTTTAATTTGTAGACCCTACTTAGCTCTGATTTTTGTTGTAGCTCTGAGTTTTCCTTTAAATTTCGTTATACTACAGCTGTGAATTTTTTCGTGTCTTTCTATATTCGTTCAGCAGATAGAAGGAAAATTTACACTATAAAACCAAATATTTCTCCTCTATTTTCTATAAAACAAAATAAAAGCTTTTACCTGTGTACTTAATTATGAGCTAAGTTATGGTTCAAGAAAATTAGCGATCTCAGGTTTTCCGTTTTAAATGATTGAAGATTATTTAAATATTATCTGTCCAGAACACAGAGAGAGCTGCAACTCCCGCCAATGTGAGCAACTATGCCGGCGGCTGGGCTTCGCGGGCGGCGTCTGCGTCGGTGATAGGTGCAAATGTGATACCATTTTGCAAATCCAAGGTAAGAATTACAACTTTTATTAGGTAAGTTATAAGGTAGAAATAAAATTTTTGAGCTGCTCCTAAAACAAAAGCTTGTGGTACACTTGAGCGTCCTAGAAGTCGGAATATTTTTACAGATAAAATAATAATTTCCTATTTAAAGAATCAAAAAATCTTCTTTTTTTCTTTTTCAGCTGGCATAGAACCTGTTTTACACAAAGTCGCGGCCGTCAAGGATTGTCAACCGCTAGATTGCGACCGAAGTTGCCGTAGAATCGGCCTTAACGGAGGCGCTTGCGTCAATGGACATTGCAAGTGCGACGTTCTGCAGACACTGGAAGGTACGCCGATCAAGGGAAAGGGCCAGGATCATGGCTTAGGCGAAGTGGGCTGGCTAGCAAATAAATAAATTAATATGAACGGACAAATTACACAGATTGAGCTAGCCTTCTGCGTTTCAACTGAAGCGGAGCAGAGCGGAGAGGAGCTTAGCGGTGCATGAATTGACCAATCATAATGCTCGAAATCTCCGCTCCGCTGTTTCCATTGAAGCGACTCCACTCTGCTCCGCTTCAGTGGAAACACAGCCTAAAGTCAGCTCGAGCTTGTGTACTAACTCTGTTGAGTTAGTATGCCATAACACGCCATAGCGAGAGAGAGCGACGGAACGCTATGGCCTATGGCACGGACGGTGCTATAGCGGACCTCTTTCTAGCGCTGGCTAATGACAGTTCCGTGCTGACAGTTGTGGCTCAAGCCTAATAATTAAACACCCGGTCATTCGGCCAGACACAATATAAGTTTACAATGTTTTACGTCGGTAGCCGTGTCCCGGATAGTGTTAACACATTGCAGAACACTCGGCCAGCTACAATAGAAATAACAATTGAATTACGTCCACAGCCGTAAGTGTCCTGCAATGTTTACAAAATAGCTGTCCCATTGTTAGCAATATTACTTAACAAGACGAAATAAAGTATCTACGATGTTGCAGAAGTTGCAGAACTGACGGAAGCTGCCCGCCACCGCAGCGCCCGCGACTGCGTCCGCAGCAGATGCCATGGCGCATGCCGCCGCATGCACTTTGACAACGGCGTCTGCGTCGGCGACAGATGCAAGTGCGATGTGCTGTTTCCTATCGAAGGTCTTTACACATATATACTTATAAAGTAAAATCCCCTGGGTATCTAATTTTACCTCTGTCTGTCTGCATAACTGTTCATTAAAGAAACCACTGACATACTAATGGGTAACTCTTTCTCATATTAGCATGTTCGTTGCATTCTTAGCTATGTTGCGCTAGATTGCCCAGGGTCGGCTTCCCGGCGCTAATAGGGCTACAAACATAGATTTTTTTACGGAGTAGAATATGCTTGTAATTTCTATCCAAAAAGGATCTAATTTTATTTAAAGTGTATTTGCGTGTTTAGGTATATAATACGTATGAAGTCGTAGCTCCCAAATGAGCTGATTTAGACAAAAAGTTAGTTAATCAGAAGTATTCATAACCGTGATTCAATTAATTATCTTTTTATCACACAAATTTTTGAGACGTGCCTATTATATACCTACATATAATTTATCCGCAATTAACTATGATGGAAAGGTACCACGCACGCCATTGTCAATTCCAGATCAGTGAAATTATTCAATCAGTCTGACTCAACGTTACATGCAGCCACAGATACCAACCTATCAAATCAATGTCCTGTTGATTGAAGGACGCTCTAGATCGGTCATTTCATCAGGAAATCATTGGGAGAGGCCTACGTCCAGCAGTGGACGTTACGCGGCTGAAATTATTATGATGATGATATACTCGTACAGATACGAGTATATTTAAGAGTCAGGCTCTTATCGGTGTTATGTATGATAATTTTTCAAAATTAAAAACCGACTTGACCCCAAACTACGCAACCGATTTGGATAAATTTCTATGGGACTACCTGACAAGTATGCACTTTCAAACAAAAAAAGGAATTTACCAAATCGGTCCTGGCGTGTTTGTATATTCGGTGAAAATACATAAAATAAATTTGCGGTGCATTGATTACCTCCTCCTATTTCGAAGTCGATTAAAAAGAGACGCGCACAGCGATGATTTGGCAGTCATAGGTATTAGCCACTGCTTTCTCCTTTTCAAACACTAGTACCTGGGCGACCGAGCTTTGCTCGGTTACATCTCAAACATTAACTATTTTTTTTAAACATATCTAAAAACAATGCAAAATAAAAATTATATATAAACTTAAACATAAAAAAAAACAAAAGTAAGTCACCGAGTGGGATTCGAACCCGTAACACTCTTTCTAGCGGTCGGTATCCTTAACCGCTGAGCTAAAAACAAGGCGGTCGGCGCGATGAAATTAGCGACCATATTCTGCGTGGAAAGGAAAACGCATGAAAACTCGAAAACACGCGTTATCCCAAACATAAAATTAATCTAGATCGATTGTTTACCCCTGAAAACCCCCATATACAAATTTTGAGCGAATTCGTTAGAGCCGTTTTCGAGATCACAGAAATTTATAAATATATATATATAAATAAATATACAAGAATTGCTCGTTTAAAGGTATAAGATATATATATACAAGAATTGCTCGTTTAAAGGTATAAGATAGTAACTTAAAAAGCAAGTGATGGCAGTTGAAAATAACTGTACATGAGTACAAACTCAGAGTTACAAGTCGCGAGGCCAAGTCAAGTTATTAACCATCTTATTATAAAACGCGGACTAACTTTGTTACTAGGTTTAAACCAGTATCCGACCAAATCCATTTTCAGATGAGACAATGTCATATTACTAGATGTCAACTTAATTCGGTCGGATAATGGTTTAAAGGTTTTAACCATAAAGTAACAAAGTTAGTCTGCGTTTTATAATAAGATGGTAAAAGTTTAGTGGACAAAAATCAAAAATAACCGGCCACATGTTATTTCTAATTGTACGACTATTACAGTAGGGTTTGTCAAACGTTATCTCTGCTATTTCAAATAATTCACATGTCATAGCGCTCAGCTAAAATAATTGACCGAGCGAGCGAAGCGAGCAAGGTCTTTCAATGAAATTCGGAAAGCATGTAGGAAATATCAATAGAATTTTCAAGTTCGTTGGGCATCAAAATCGGTTCAGTAGTTTTTGAAATATTAATAAAAATGTCCGCGATTATGTAGCAAACGAAACCATAGCGCATTCTAACTTTGGATAGCGCCATCTAGGTGTTATTTAGGAAACTAAATTGCGAATTATAATCGCGAGGTCTAAGTTCGCGAGGTCTAAGTTCGCGGCGAACTACTAGTTTAATGTGAAGAGAGAGAGTTATATTAGTAACATTGTTCAACGAAAGCACTTAAAATTTTAATATTTTCAGATGGATAACTGACTATTTGCTGTAATGACCTTATGAATCAATACAAATCAAAATTTCTAGTGATAAGAGAGTTTTTTATTAGATTTTTCACCGCAAATGGAAATATACAATGTCCTTTTTTATTAAGTACAAATATTTTAGGGGTGATTCAGACCATCATTTTGAACAACTTTTCCCAATAAATGTATATCGAAATACAAAAATTTTTTTTAGGTTTTCATAGAAATTGAAGTAGTCACGTGATATCATTACTATGGAAAATGAAAATAATTTTTTCGTATTTCGATATACATTTATTGGAAAAAGTAGTTCGAAATGATGGACTAAATCACCTCATGATATATTTGTACTTAATAAAAAAGGACATTGTATATATAGTTGTATGAATTCGGCTTTGAAGACAATTTTAATAGAGTCGTTGGCCATTTTGTCTTTGGCCGGTAAGTGTAGTAGATGGTTAAAATAGAAATAGAGTGATGGCGTAGGTATTAGATTTACGTCATCATCATCTCGGCTTCCACCCATTGCTTACATAGGCTTATCTTTGTTAACTTGACACCACCCATCGCAGTCCTGTGCTACTCATAACTAGTCATAACCAGGTGCCACCCGCATCATTGATTGTATTAATCGGGTCTTCAAGCATTTTTATTTTCCTATGTGGTATCAGAATGACCTCATGTAATATTTTCGTAACACTTACAGGAGCCGTAATACCAACACCCTTAGATGACCACAGATGTACCCCACGTCAATGTAAGGACTTCTGCGCATCTGTGGGCTTTAGCAGCAGTGGTTGTCTTGGCAGCAAATGCAAGTGCGAGATTCTTCTAAAGAGAGAAGGTACATGTTGGCAGTTTATGTGGCTATATTTTGTAATCTCTTATATTCAAGAGCTGGGCTCTTGTCGGTGGAGTGCTTTCCATGTCTGTCTTTCTTCCGCTAGATTCTTAACCTCTTTATTTGTTTTCACGGTAATATTTCTTTGATTTGGTCTATAAATTTTCTTCTGGGTTTTCCTACTCCTCTTTTTCCTTATATATTTCTTCTATTCTCTATAAAGCACATATTTTCCACATATCTTTGATAAAAATAATAGATTTCAATGTTGTAAGATATATTGAACAATAAAAATAAAATCTATCAGATGTCAAAGTTCTACTTGCAAAATACCTCATTAAATTTTTGTATTTTACTTTCAGATAACGAAATCCCTCCAATGGATTGAAGATATGAACGCCCTGAAAACCCATTTGATGCCAAGGACTATAAATAATTATACAACCGAAGACATTAAGAAAAGAAGTAGAAGAGGCCTTTCCAGACATCAAACTTTTTCAAATGTTAATTAGGTACCTTCTGGGTAATACCGGTATCAATGTTTTTATATCTATATTATTAGTGTATTTCTCAGTACAATTTTTTACACTACTTACGAACTGTTTGTTTTTATACAACGTGGAAGGGACATACCCAAAATAAATCGAACCACGGCCTGTACTAGATCAGTATAGTATAGTTTATTGAAATTAAAATAAGAGTAAATATTTTTTTAATTTGACATTTCCATACAATGTCCAGCCACCCGGTCATTCATATCGGACGCACGATTTTTTTTTGTTTTGTTTTTTGACTGTTATTTTATTATCATTATACTATGGGTTAGTAATTATATTCACTTTGACTTTAGTGATCTAGTGTCGCTCGTGGTTCAATTTATTACGGATATTTACCCTTCCACGTTGTATAATAAGTCGATTTCCTTAAAAAAATACTTACCTATACATAACAATCCTATCATTTTACTTTCACCAGATTTGTAATAATACAGTGATATCAATAACTAGCAGCTCTTAGCGACAATACTACTCAATACTTACTTCCATTACTACCCATATGCTTCAACCACTGAACCGATTTCAATGAAATTTGGTATGGATATAATTTAAGACACGAGGAAGGGCAGTTTTTATCCCAAAAAGAGAATGAAGAGGGGAGTGGAACTTTGAGGAATCCTATCTTGCCATACAAACTTTATGACAAAGAACTAAAGTTACGCAGACTACGTGGGTAAAAGCTGAGAGTATTTCATAAAACAACTGCCACTGTATTTTTGACCGAGCGAGCAAAGCGAGCGAGGTCTCTAAATCGAGTTGGGGGCGAAAACACATTGTATGTATGTATGTATTTATGTATGTATGTTTGTACCGCGATAATAGCCGAACCGATGATTTGATTTTGATGAAATTTGTTTGTTTGATTTTGAAAAAAAAAAAACCTACATGCCCACGCATGTAGGTTTTTTTTTTTTAATTAACCTGTTTTGTCCCATTGTTGGGCAAAGGTCTCTCCCATCGTCTTCCACTTATCTCTTTTCTGTGCTAGGCTCGTCCATCCCTTCTGAAATGCGTCGATATCGTCTCGCCAGCGCTTTCTTGGCCTACCCGGGCGACGGTAACCATCTTTAGGCAACCACTCTGTTGTAATTCTGGCCCATCTCTTGCTGTGCATCCTACTGACATGCCCTGCCCAATTCCACTTTAGCATGGCGGTTTTATATCCCACATCAACAATTCCTGTTTTTGAGCGAATTATGGCGTTTGGTATTTTATCTACCCTTTTAATTCCTAGCACACTTCGCTCCATTGCTCTCTGACAAACCTTGAGTTTGGACTTCAATTCCTCCGTCAATGACCACGTTTGAGCACCATAGGTTAGGACAGGCAAGATACACACATCGATGAGTTGGCGCTTAAGCGAAAGGGAAAGGTCGCCTTTCATGTAGTTTTTCATAGACCAGTAGCTCCTCCAGGCGTTTTCAATACGGCGCTTAACTTCGCTCTCTTGCCGGCTACTGAAGGAGACTAACTGGCCCAGGTAGATATACTCATCGGCGTAGTGTATCTCTTGCCCATCTACCTCAACCCTATGTTTTGTACTATTTGTCATGACTTGGGTCTTTGACCGATTCATTGTAAGTCCAACCTCAAAGCTTGCCGTGCGTAGGTCTTGAAGCATCTGTTGCAAGTCAGCTAATGTAGAGGCAAATAAGACGATATCGTCCGCGAATCTGAGATTGGTGAGCGTTTCTCCGCCGAGTTGGATGCCCTTAGTTTGCCATTTGTCTGCGAGTGTTTTGAAATTTGAGTTTGACTAAAATGTAGGAAATATCAATAGAATTTTCAAGTTCGTTGGGCATCAAAATCGGTTTAGTAGTTTTTGAAATATTAATAAAAATGTCCGCGATTATGTAAGAAGCGAAACCATAGCGCGTTCTAACTTTGCATAGCGCCATCTAGGGGTTATTTAGGAAACTGAATTGCGAAAAATAATCGCGATGTCTAAGTTCACAGCGCACTACTAGGTAGTTTACTAAATTTAGCAATTTTGTTGAGCGAACTTTGGTTTAATCGATATCGCTGCTTGTCTGTTTCTGTTGTAGTATTAGTAATTATGCCACAAACGAATAAGAGATCAGCGGCAACCAAAGCCCGCGAAGTAATTTTACGTAGACAGTCGCAACTAAGGGAATATGCCAGTAGGTACTTCTCGTGCCAATAGGAGCTTTGTCAGCAAGAAACTTCGCCCGAACGCTGCAAATACTTGTGTTCACAGCGTGAGTACGCAAGGGAAGTACGAAATCAGGATCTTTACCCTGAACGCTTAAAGCGCTCAATGCGTAAGCACGCAGTGGAGATTCGAGGGCAAGAATCCTTACCACAACACGGTTCCCATCCTACGCATGACCCGGTCGTGGAAGACTGGCCAAGTGTCATGCTCACGAACGCAATTTCCACTGTCGCTTGCCTGGGCAATAAATGTGCACAAATCGCAAGGACTCACTTTGAATAAAGTAGTTGTAGACGTTGGCCTTTGCCCAAGAGTCAAGCTAACCCGACACTATACTTTACCCGACACTTTAGATTAGGATGGCCCTTAAACAGCTTAAAAACAACAAGGCGCCGGGCGAGGATGGAACCACAGTAGAGCTTCTGAAAACGGGCGAAACGCTGCTACTGAAAGTCCTTCAGAGGCCCTTTAATTCCATTCTGCTCGATAACGCCAGAAGCGTGGAACAGGGGCATTGTGATCCTGTTCTTCAAAAAGGGAGATAACACTCTATTGAAGAACTATAGGCCTATCACGTGTCTTAGTATATATGTAAGTTGTTTTCGAGGGTCATCACGAATCGTCCCGCAAACAGGTTTGATGTCTTCCAGCCTCCCGAACAAGCCGGTTTCCGTAAGGGCTTTAGCAACATGGACCACATTCATACGCTGCGGCAGGTTATAAAGAAGACGAGGGAGTATAACCGGCCGTTATGCTTGGGGATAGTGGACTATGAAAAAGCCTTCGATTCGAACAAAACATGGGCCGTGCTTCAGTCTCCAGCGATGCCGTATTGTAAACGTGTAAACCAGACGTTATATCTTCGAAACTGTTTACCGTTGCACTGGAAGATCAAGCTTCTGGAATGGGAAGGATTTGGCATTAACATCAATGACGAGTATATCACTCACCTTCGATTTGCCGATGATATCGTTGTCATGGCGAAATCGATGGAAGACTTAAGTATGTATGTACTATGCTTGCAGACCTAAACCGAGTTTCCTAACAGGTGTGCCTTATAATGATCGATCTAGAGCGGCTTGCGTCCAGCGCCTTCCAGCTATTTTAGATCGGTCATTTTGGAAATCTTTGGGAGAGGCCTATGTCCAGCTGTGGACGATATGCGGCTGAAATGATGATGAACCTTAAAATGAACATGGACAAAACGAAAGTTATGTCGAATGTCCATGTTGCGCCCCTACTTGTTTGTGTTGGGAGCTCCACCCTCGAAGTTGTAGACCTGGGTCAATTGATCCAGGCAGGAAGCTTCAGTTTCGAGGAAGAGTTCTTTCGACGAATCTGACTCGGCTAGGCAGCGTTCGGGAAGATACGCCATGTCTTCTCGTCAAAAATACCTCAGTTTTTTTAAGACTAAAGTTTACAAATAATGTGTGTTACCAGTGATGACTTATGGATCTGAAACGTGGTCTATTAGTATGGGTCTCATAAGAGGGCTAAAGGTGCAACGCACTTTGGAAAGGGCTAAGCTCGGTGTTTCTCTACGCGATCGAATCAGAAATGAGGAAATTCGTAGGAGAATTAAAGTCCTGACATAGCTCAGCGGATTAGCTCGTTGTAATGGCAGTGGGCGGACACATAGCGAGACGAACCGATGGCCGATGGGGCAAAAAGGTACTCGAATGGCGACCACGTACTGGCAAGCGAAGCGAACCCGCAAGGTGATTTGTCGACCTGACCAAGGTCGCTGGAAGCCACTCTAGATCGGTCATTTTGGAAATCCTTGGGAGAGAGGCCTATGTCCAGCCGTGGACGTTATGCGGCTGAAATGATGATGATGATGAAACGTAGGCGTAAAATAGTTGGCGGCTGGGTGTACATACGTTGCTCTTTCAAGATCCAAATGTCTTAGGGATATTGAATTTGATCCAGGTTTTGATTTAAATTGTTTGAAAAATAATTATAAAATGAAACTTTTGCAGCTCAGTATAGAAGAAAAAAGAAGGTTGAAAAATCTGTTTTCTGCAACGGTATCGAATCGGTAGTGCATAATGTTTCACAGTTTCATTAAATTACAGTTTTTCTGGACATTAAAATTGGTTCAGTTTTGGAATAATATCGCGAGGTCTAAGTTCGCGGCGAACCACTAGTTTATACGTTTTTCTCGAAAATTAAGAATATTTTTTGAAATATCGTCTGGCGTAAGTGTAGACTGATCTTTAAGGCAATTGAGATTTTTTTGTACTGTTTCTAAATCAAACGAATACTACATATATTTTTAAAACTGTAGGAGCCCATTCGCGCTTTTAAAAGGGACGCGCCTCCTAATTAGAATAATTTCAAAGTCTTAGCAAGTTTTTTTTTTTCAGGAAATTTAGTGGTTACCATAATTTAAGAATTTTGTATCACAAATGAAAAATCCTTTTCATTATCTGTTTTCGTGCAGTATCGGCCGTTACACGTCCAGATTTTTTTTTTCCAAAAATATTGTTTTCGTAAGTAAAAAGAAGAAATATTAGTACTTATTGTGTTATATATTGTTAGTTGTTGTGAAGTAATCTGAAGATATGGGAAGGAAGCGTAAAAACAGGCATAAAAGCAGTGACCAACTGTTGAAAAGGTTAGAAAGAGAGCTATGGAAGCGAAAGCGTCAATATTCATCCAGCTCAGATCAATCAGACTGATACGTCAGTAAGTTTGTAGGTCATTCCTAAGGGGTAATACTAATATTTAGTATTTGTAGAAAAAAAATATTCAAGAAATGAAAAGATGAAATCAACAAGATGGTTGTCATAGCAACGACACAGAGTTCTTTTAAGAAATGACAACTTGAAATTACAAGACGGTTGTCAAAGCAACGACTACAGAGTATTTTGGCAACGATAGCAATGAAATATTTTGAGTGAAATCAGTGTCAGTGATTTGACATCGGTATCGAGTGATGCGAACAGTACGAACTGGGACTGTTACCTTCACCAAGGAGGTCATAGGTAGTGTACAACATTCGACACTATGGTGACCGTATCCTTATTACCTGTCTCACCTATATAAATGTACAATTATTATTGTGATGCGAACAGTACGAACTGGGACTGTTACCTTCACCAAGGAGGTCATAGGTAGTGTACAACATTAATAACAAAACTATTCTTTTCCACGACTGTTCATAAAATGACTGTCACGTCTACAAAGCGACGCGATTCACCTTTTTTAGATACTTGTGCTATAAATTAAAGTGCATAAACTAGTGGTTCGCCGCGAACTTAGACCTCGCAATATTATTCCAAAACTGAACCAATTTTAATGTCCAGAAAAACTGTAATTTAATGAAACTGTGAAACATTATGCACTACCGATTCGATACCGTTGCAGAAAACAGATTTTTCAACCTTCTTTTTTCTTCTATACTGAGCTGCAAAAGTTTCATTTTATAATTATTTTTCAAACAATTTAAATCAAAACCTGGATCAAATTCAATATCCCTAAGACATTTGGATCTTGAAAGAGCAACGTATGTACACCCAGCCGCCAACTATTTTACGCCTACGTTTCATCATCATCATCATTTCAGCCGCATAACGTCCACGGCTGGACATAGGCCTCTCTCCCAAGGATTTCCAAAATGACCGATCTAGAGTGGCTTCCAGCGACCTTGGTCAGGTCGACAAATCACCTTGCGGGTTCGCTTCGCTTGCCAGTACGTGGTCGCCATTCGAGTACCTTTTTGCCCCATCGGCCATCGGTTCGTCTCGCTATGTGTCCGCCCACTGCCATTACAACGAGCTAATCCGCTGAGCTATGTCAGGACTTTAATTCTCCTACGAATTTCCTCATTTCTGATTCGATCGCGTAGAGAAACACCGAGCTTAGCCCTTTCCAAAGTGCGTTGCACCTTTAGCCCTCTTATGAGACCCATACTAATAGACCACGTTTCAGATCCATAAGTCATCACTGGTAACACACATTATTTGTAAACTTTAGTCTTAAAAAAACTGAGGTATTTTTGACGAGAAGACATGGCGTATCTTCCCGAACGCTGCCTAGCCGAGTCAGATTCGTCGAAAGAACTCTTCCTCGAAACTGAAGCTTCCTGCCTGGATCAATTGACCCAGGTCTACAACTTCGAGGGTGGAGCTCCCAACACAAACAAGTAGGGGCGCAACATGGACATTCGACATAACTTTCGTTTTGTCCATGTTCATTTTAAGGTTCATCATCATTTCAGCCGCATATCGTCCACAGCTGGACATAGGCCTCTCCCAAAGATTTCCAAAATGACCGATCTAAAATAGCTGGAAGGCGCTGGACGCAAGCCGCTCTAGATCGATCATTATAAGGCACACCTGTTAGGAAACTCGGTTTAGGTCTGCAAGCATAGTACATACATACTTAAGTCTTCCATCGATTTCGCCATGACAACGATATCATCGGCAAATCGAAGGTGAGTGATATACTCGTCATTGATGTTAATGCCAAATCCTTCCCATTTCAGAAGCTTGATCTTCCAGTGCAACGGTAAACAGTTTCGAAGATATAACGTCTGGTTTACACCTCTATGCAGTGGAATTGCCGTCGTCCACTGCTCCTGTACTCGGACTGAATAGTGGCGTTACTGTATTAGCACTTCAACACCTCGATATACCGATAGTCAATACGGCATCGCTGGAGACTGAAGCACGGCCCATGTTTTGTTCGAATCGAAGGCTTTTTCATAGTCCACTATCCCCAAGCATAACGGCCGGTTATACTCCCTCGTCTTCTTTATAACCTGCCGCAGCGTATGAATGTGGTCCATGTTGCTAAAGCCCTTACGGAAACCGGCTTGTTCGGGAGGCTGGAAGACATCAAACCTGTTTGCGGGACGATTCGTGATGACCCTCGAAAACAACTTACATATATACTAAGACACGTGATAGGCCTATAGTTCTTCAATAGAGTGTTATCTCCCTTTTTGAAGAACAGGATCACAATGCCCCTGTTCCACGCTTCTGGCGTTATCGAGCAGAATGGAATTAAAGGGCCTCTGAAGGACTTTCAGTAGCAGCGTACCGCCCGTTTTCAGAAGCTTTACTGTGGTTCCATCCTCGCCCGGCGCCTTGTTGTTTTTACGCTGTTTAAGGGCCATCCTAATCTATAGTGTCGGGTAAAGTATAGTGTCGGGTTAGCTTGACTCTTGGGCAAAGGCCAACGTCTACAACTACTTTATTCAAAGTGAGTCCTTGCGATTTGTGCACATTTATTGCCCAGGCAAGCGACAGTGGATATTGCGTTCGTGAGCATGACACTTGGCCAGTCTTCCACGACCGGGTCATGCGTAGGATGGGAACCGTGTTGTGGTAAGGATTCTTGCCCTCGAATCTCCACTGCGTGCTTACGCATTGAGCGCTTTAAGCGTTCAGGGTAAAGATCCTGATTTCGTACTTCCCTTGCGTACTCACGCTGTGAACACAAGTATTTGCAGCGTTCGGGCGAGTTTCTTGCTGACAAAGCTCCTATTGGCACGAGAAGTACCTACTGGCATATTCCCTTAGTTGCGACTGTCTACGTAAAATTACTTCGCGGGCTTTGGTTGCCGCTGATCTCTTGTTCGTTTGTGGCATAATTACTAATACTACAACAGAAACAGACAAGCAGCGATATCGATTAAACCAAAGTTCGCTCAACAAAATTGCTAAATTTAGTAAACTACCTAGTAGTGCGCTGTGAACTTAGACATCGCGATTATTTTTCGCAATTCAGTTTCCTAAATAACCCCTAGATGGTGCTATGCAAAGTTAGAACGCGCTATGGTTTCGTTTCTTACATAATCGTGGACATTTTTATTAATATTTCAAAAACTACTAAACCGATTTTGATGCCCAACGAACTTGAAAATTCTATTGATATTTCCTACATGTCTACCAAATTTCATCAAAACCAAATCATCGGTTCGGCTGTTATCGCGGTACAAACATACATACATACATACATACATACATACATACATACATACAATGTGTTTTCGCCCCCAACTCGATTTAGAGACTTCGCTCGCTTCGCTCTCTCGGTCAATAAAAGTATCCGTTGCACCTGCCTGCTCCCAGCGGCGGGAGAGCCGCGGGCCCTCCAGGAGATCAACTCTTGACCTTCATGGGTATTCTTTTAAAACGTGTATAAATCTTTCGACTGGCGACAATTTCTTGCATTTTGATCCTTTCGAATGCTTTGATATACACATTACGATACAAAATATTCATTTCACGCAACATAAAATATGGTGACAGTAGCAATTCTTTACCGCCGTAACGCCTGTACCTAATAATGATGGAACCACAGAGCTAGGATAGAACTTAAAGTAAACTACTAAGTCTACTTTAAGTTCTATCCTAAAAAAATATCCGTAAAACTACTTTGGGATTCCTGTTAGACCTACTGGGACTAGTTCAGTTAACAAAGAAAAAACGCATGATGACAAAAGTGTTTAACAATTAATTTGTTACTACTCCTTTTCTTTTCCGTTGAAAAACGTGTCGAAAAAGGCACCTATGGAATACACGGATAAAAAAGAACTGACAGCAGAGACTACATGCCATCTACTGCCATCACCTCTCAAGCTTGGAGATGACGGGCAAGTCTTTTCTTTATTGAGAGACTGAGACAAGCACTCCAGCTGTGAACTCATATATGATGCTAAATAAAGAACAAAAATATAAGTGTTACAGATACAGATACATTTTCAAGTCTATAACCCTGACGGGGTAGACAGAGCCCAGGGCCATTGGCCCAAAGGCCAATAGTATAATAGATTAAGTTTTTGTTAATTACTAACATAATATGGATTATGTCCGAAACAAAGATTTTATTATTGACCGAGCGAGCGAAGTGAGAGAGGTCTTCGTTTTAGCTTGGCCAAAAATGCTTTCGTATGTCTGTGTGTTCTCCTCCTCTAGAGGTCGCATTTCTCAACCGATTCACGTGAAATTTTAGAAGCAGGTTCAGAAAACATATGAAAATTGATAGTCGAGCCATTTTTATGATTTTTTTTTAAATAGTGGAGTTAGCACAAAGGGCCTAAGCGCCTTTGGATTATATGGCTCTTACGACCATTTTGTGTTTGTAGTGACAATGAAAAAAGATTGGCACCGACTCCAAATAAATAATGAGTATTATAGAGATTTTTTACCCAGATCTTCAGGTACATCTGATATAAAAAAGAATTATTTTTTGCTTTTTAGTGCATTTCAGACATTTCAGCATCACAGACACTGTACTGGGTCCATAAACATCGTAAATTTTAAAATGTATCTAATTTCTTCATTAGATTCACTCATCTTGACGGTAAGAAAAACAAATGAAAATCACGCATTTTCCTAATCGGAATTTGGAATTATCTTCTTTAAAATTTAAATTTTTAAATGATACCAAAACCAGCCAGGTACAAATAGTATAGCCAAAGTGGTTTTATTACAAGTTCATACAAACTATATGCGAACAGACTTTTTCCCCAACCTAATATTTCAGCCATTTAATTTTTTTTTTAAATGTCATAAAACTTTTTTGCTACCCTTTTTGAGACGCAACTTTTTTATCCGATAAACAACGGGTGCAAGAGACTCGCGAGGTCTACAGCTCACAGAGCCACTAGTAGTAGAAAGTGTGTACACGCACTAGGTACTATGTCGGTTGTTTAGTTTACTCTACTTTAGTTTAGTTTACTTCTGAGACTAAAGAAGAAAACACACAAAAGCTAGCTTAACTAGTCATCGTTTACTTCCTTGAAGAAAGATTTTACAAATAGAGTCTGATCCTGTTAGTAACTATTCACGTTAAATAGCATACTAATCTACCAGTAGTATGCTAATTAGTGCAGTTCGTACTATAGTTAATAGTTAGTAATGAAGAGTTAAAACATAGGTACGGCTTACCCACGTATTAAGTGTCCAGTTCACACTGGATAAACAATTCTAAGTATGGTCTAACTTACCGCTAGGACTCAGGTAGTGCAAAGAAATTATACGTATTTATTTTTTACAGAATAAAATTTTAATAACCGGCCAAGTGCGAGTCGGACTCGCGCACTAAGGGTTCCGTACTATTATCTATAAAAATCAAGTTTTTTATGTATGGGAGCCCCCCTCAAATATTTATTTTACTTAAATTGTTTTATTTATTATTATAATAAAAATACAACTGAAAATTTTGTGAATATTTCAAGTGAATACCTGTTGCCATTATTGATATCGAGCAAAAATGGGTAAAAAATCACGTTGGTTGTATCGGAGCCCCCCCTCAAATATTTATTTTATTGTGATTTTAGTATTTGTTTTTATAGCGGCAACAGAAATACATAATTTGTGAAAATTTCAACTGTCTAGCTATCGCGATTCTTGAGATACACCCTGATGACAGACAGACGGACAAACAGCGAAATCTACTAAGATTTCACTGTTTTGTACTACCCTATTTTGTAATAGGGTCCCGTATTTACCCTTTGGGTACGGAACTCTAAAAAATATCCCTGTTGGTAGTTACCTACGTAACATTTTTCAAGTCATATCTCCGGCTTGAGTCACACCGTGACGGCTTCCTGCGCGCGGTTTAGACCCGAGCCCGACGCCCCATATAAATAGACAACGAGGCGCCGCTCTCTGCTTAGTTCGAGTTGAGGAGTGAACCCTAAACGTAAATAATACTATCGTCTGAACCATGCTGACCACGGTGGCAACTTTACTGCTCTTGGGAGCTGCTAGCGGCGCTGTCATTGAGTCCCATATTCAAGATGGTAAGTCAACCGACGTGGCAGAATCATCATCATCCTCATCATCAGGTCTTTTTGTCGCAACTGCAGGAGCACGACCCTCTCTATACTACCAGAGCCATACTCGGCCAGAGCAGCCGGAGGACTTGGTATTCACTCTCCACGCTGGCCAGACGGGTTGAAGAGGTCTCACTGATGTTTATAAGCTTTGTTTAGCTTGTATTTCCTAAGTCGCCTTCTACGACATCCACGTGAGGACTTGTAGTGGCCCTATTCTACTCTGCTGGCTACCTCTGCCCTGTTCTAACCACATCGAATCGTAATCGATAATCGAAAATCTAAAGAAAAACTAGCCAAGCAACTACATCTCGTGTTAAAACGCAACAGGGTAGAGCGATATGCTCCGGCGCGAGTGGTTGATTGATGAGAGGAAAGGTCGGTTTTTAAACAGAATCTGCTAGATGACAAGTCAAATCAGACACTTTTTTCTAAACGTCAAAAAAAGTTTGTTATTTGAAAACCATTCAAAACAAACGTTTCAAAGATTCCATTGGCTTATCTTTCTTCATTTTGCACGAATTTGTCATATTATGACACGACACCCATATTAAATATGATAAGCCTATATTTGTTGACTAGAAACTGATAAGATACTGAAGCTCTCAGAGTTTACTAGATAACTCTGCGTTATATGTGTATGTTTGTCTACAACGATAACTAAACTTCATGGTATTGTTAAATAACATGAAAATTAGGAGTTTCTGGAGGCAAGTCAAAGGCTTTAGTTTAACTGCCTCCATGGTGTAGTGGTTAGAGCGTTCGGCTCATACCCGGAGGTCACGGGTTCGATTCCCGGCGGGGGCAACGACTTTGTGTTGTTGTCCTAGTTTGGTTAGGAGTTTAGGACATTGTAGGCTGATCGCCTGACTGTCTGATAAGTAAGAAGATCCGTGCTTCGGAAGGCTCGTTAAGCCGTCGGTCCCGGTCACTGTATTTGACATTGGTCGTTACCTAAAACCATGTCAGAGGCCTTTAAGGCGGTTTCAAAACTCTAACACTAGTGTTAGTCACTATATAACACACACGATAAGAAGAAGAAAATACAACGTGGAAGGGACATACCCATAATAAATCGAACCACGTGCTATATATATATATATATATTAGATCACTATAGTATAAAGAAATAGAAAAGATAGACAATTTTTTTTTAATTTGGTTTTCCTTGCGAGAGTCTGCAGCCGCCCGGGCTAATTGTATGAGAATGACGATTTTTGTTTTGTTTTATGACTGTTCAAATCAAATATCTTTATTTGCTAATAAGAGTTTTACATAAGGTCTTATAATTAAAATACAGTCCGTCTTATCAACCCTTCCGGGCACAGTAGATATTTCATAGTTTATACATAGGCAGGTTTCTATATAGACGTGTGGTTTCCGGCAGAGTAGAATAGGGCTACTCCAAGTCCTCCCGTGGATGTCGTAGAAGCCGACTTAGGGAATACAAGCTAAACAAAGCTATAAATTTCAATGAGACCTCTCCAACCCGTCTGGCCAGCGTGGAGAGTGTAGGCCAAGTCCTCTGGCTGCTCTAGTTAGTACAGAGAAGGTCGTGCTCCTGTAGTGGAGACAAAAAGGCCTGATGATGATGACATAGGCAGGTATTATCTATCTGCAACATTAAAAAAATTAATTTTATATAGGTACTGAGATCTTTTATCATAATATTTTTACTTTATTTTTTTTTATATTGCACATTTTATCTGACTTATTTTCAATGTATATATTATTATGAACTTATAAACTAGGTATTCCTATTCATATACTTTATATTTATATTTGTTTTAGTATGTTTTATTTATTAAATTATTTATTTCTATCTAGGAACTCATTTACAGAGTAATAGCAACTACTGCCACTGTGCTATTACTCTGTAAATATTTTTTTTCAATTATTTTTTTTAATGTTTCATGTTAGTTTCATTTTTAGGGTTCTGTAGCCAAATGGCAAAAAACGGAACCCTTTTGGATTCGTCATGTCTATCTGGCTGTCTGTCTGTCTGGGGTGTCACAGCCATTTTTCCGAAACTATAAGATCGATACTGTTAAAACTTGGGGAGTAGATATATTCTGTGAACCGCATTAAGATTTTCAAAAATAGAAAATAACCCATAAATTTTGAGCGTTCCTCATATTTAGAACTTTAACTCAAAAATTGATTTCTGCTTCGGAACCCTTCATGAGCGAGTCTGACTCGCACTTGGCCGCTTATTTATATTTATAGGTAATTATATATTTTGACTGCAATATGAAATGGGCTTTGGTGTAACATTTCGATTCTGGAGGTTGGGACTTGGGACGCACAATTTTTCTTTCTTTCTGGTATTGTATTGTGCGTTACTACTATAAATTACTCCACAACATTACTCCGTACTTTAGCCAGGAGTATGCGTATGCATTATAGGCACATATAGCAGTTTCGTTGTTAGTGGTGTGTTTTATTTGATAGAGAGCATATGTAAATTTACATAATTTAGTTTTGATGTGTTCAATATGACTTTTCCAAATGATATGTGAATCTATATGTATACCTAATAAATTAAATTAGTCTACTGTGTGTAATTGAGTATTATTAAATTGAATGATTATATCATGGCTATTATTGTTATTATGTCCTATTAAAATAGATACATTGTCTGCAAATAACAAACTGATGATGATCTTTGTCTAATTTTTTAGGTAAATCATTTATATATAATATGAATAAGACGCACCCTAATACACTACCCTGGGGTATCGAACGTGACAGAGTCGTTTCTTGTGAATTTATATTTAGCACGGTATTATTATAATTGTTTTGATACGTTATTTGGACAACTTGTTTCCTATATTCTAGACTAGCTGATGCCCGCGACTTCGTCTGCGTGGACTTTAGGACTCCGGCATATAAGTATGGTCATCAGGCTGAAAAACTTGTGCTAATTCGTCATTAATGTATATTTCTAACAGTATAGCTGGACCATTATATTTTTGCATCAGGTGTTCCAGATCTTCGAGTTTTATACCTCAACAATAAAAGTTCATCAGGCTGAATAACTTTAGCTAAGACGTCATTTTTATATTTCTTATTATAGTTTAGCTGGACCATTATGGTTCTGATTCATGTGTTCCATTTTCCAAAATCAATTATAGCCTATATGTTGATAAAAAAGTTTCATTCAAATCCGTCCAATATTTCCGGAGATTAGCGTGTACAAACAGACAGATTTTTTATTTTATTTTTTACTTTATTACAGTCTCCAACGCCCAATTTTTTAAAAATATATTTAATGTACAGATACATTTTTTTACTGTTTTATTATACGTAGAGACCATTATGTTTCTGAATCAAGTGTTCCAGACTTCGATTTTTATACCTCAACAAAAAATGCTCATCAGGCTGAACTACTTTGCCTAAGGCGTCATTTTATATTTCTTATAGTTTAGCTGGACCATTATGGTACTGCATCAGGTGTTCCAGATCTTCGATTTTTATATCTCAACAAAAAATGTTCATCAGGCTGAACTACTTTTGCTAAGGCGTCATTTTTATATTTCTTGAAGTTAAGCTGAACCATTAAGTTTTTGCATCAGGAGTTCCAGATCTTCGATTTTTTTATCTCAACAAAAAAAATTCATCAGGCTGAACTACTTTTGCTAAGGCGTCCTTTTTATATTTCTTATAATTTAGCTGGACCATTATGGTCCTACATCATGTGTTCCAGATCTTCGATTTATATCTCAACAAAAAATGCTCATCAGGTTGAACTACGTTGGCTAAGGCGTCATTTTATATTTCTTATAGTTTAGCTGGACCATTATGGTTCTGCATCAGGTGTTCCAGATCTTTGATTTTTATAACTCAGCAAAAAGTGCTCAGCGGGCTAAACAACTTTTGCTAAGGCGTCATTTTTATATTTCTTGTCGTTTAACTGGACCATTAAGGCTCTGCATCAGGTGTTCCATTATCTAAAATCAGTTATAGCCTATATGTTGCTCAGGCTTAAAAGCTACATAACAAAAAAGTTTCATTCGAATCCGTCCAGTATTTCCTGAGATTGGCGTGTACTAACAGAGAAACAATCGCCCATAGAAAATAGTAGATTATTAACCAAGGAGATAAAGCAGTGTCTTCTGTCGCGGGTGACGCGAGCGTCATCTTAAATCGTGAGCGCAACGAAGGACTCGAGGTTTACTCCCGAGCGAAGCGAGGGAGTTAAATACTTAAATCACGAGCGAAGCGAGAGATTTAGGACGAGTCCTGAGTGTAGCGACGGATTTAAGTTCACCCAAGACGAAGACAGCTTTATTACCGAGGAAAATACTCTACTTTTCGTACCATTTGCGAAAAAAATAAAGACAAACAAGAGATAAGCATTTATTAATTAATAAATTGTTAATAAATATAGGTACGCAGAAAACTTAGCCCTTTGCTTTTTCTTTCTGGAAAACTAAACAATTGGTGTAAACAAACAATAGGTAACGGGCTAACGAGAGTTTTTGGCGGGAAGTCAAGGGGTTCAGTTGAAGTTTGCTATAAATTGTTCTGCAAATTGGTTCTAGTGTACTTTATAATATGAAATTGATGTAGTTTGGTGTTATAAATGCTTATTCGCACGGACAATATGTAAAATGTTTAAAGTGGACAGTCATAGTGCGGCTGTAGTAATATTTATTTGCGGACTGCGGTGGATGTCTTTGGGCGCCGTCCACCACTCAATCGGCTATGAAAACCAGTGGACTCGTATAGATTTGTCGCCAGAAGCTCCCTTGAAGCAATCAAAATACTAATACCAAGCAACCTTCGATTGTGTTGTGTAGTTAGGGTTAGGATCAGGAATAAAGAAGAGATAAATGAAGACGGGCTCTAAAGGACCAGTATCCAGAGCCGTACATTTATTATAAAAAAAAACAAACAATAACATGACTTGATTTAGTTGTTTATTTTATTAAATTTAGGTGGTTTTGTGGATTTTGCGGATACGTGTTGTCGATTCAAAATCGTTATTTTTTTACGCTTTACAATATAGAATTGATTTCAGTTCAGTATAAATTTCGGTGAGAATTCCAAACTTAAACCACATTCTCTCCCTAGAGGATGGAAGAAATTCAGTACAATTTTCTTTCCCTGTTTTCATTCTTGGTCTAGAGGCTGAATGAAATTCAGTACATTTTTTTTTCCCTGTTTCTAACAGATCGAAAATGACTATTGTTATGTTCGGTTTTTGTGCCATAGAATGTGACTTTTTTGAGAAAGTGGTACGAAAATTATCTTTAAATTTTAAATGATGATAACTTTTTTATCTGACAACAGATTTCGATGAAACTAAGCCTATATGTTGCTCAGGGATGAGCTTAATCTTTTAGTAAAAACCGCGTAAAAATCTGTTCAGTAGTTTTAAAGATTTACATACAGACAGACAGACAGACAAAAAAATCCAAAAAATCTTTTTTGTGTTCTGTTACTCTTTTCTTATCGCCCACATCCATTTTTTGTAATTTTTATCAAATGTACAGACACGCGGTTCCTACTGTTTTATTATATGTATTGATGATATTGATATGACTTGAACCATTGATAAGGCTGTCCTCGTATACCTGAACCGTATAATTTTGATAATAATATTTTGCATACCCTATCACATGTTTTAGTCATATCTAATAATAAGCCTATTGCGTATTGTTTATTATCTATATGTTGTAGGGCAGATTGTATATAGTTATAAACTGCTAGTGTGGTAGATTTTGATTTTCTAAATCCGTTTTGTCTGTCATTAAGGATGTTATATTTTTCTAAGAATGCATTGATAAAGGTCGATAAAAGTGCAATAGGTCTGTAATTATTTGGATTTGTGGGGTCGTCTTTTTTGTGTACTGGTTTAATTATAGATATTTTAAGTAGGTCTGGAAATTTACCTTCTTGGAAACTTTGATTTATTAAAAGCATGAGTGGTTGGGTAAGTTCATCGGCGCAAAATTTTGAAAGATTGGCGGTACTCCATCTGGGCCATAGCTATGCATGTTTTTATAGAATTCATTATTTTATTAATTTCCTTTTCTTCTACCGGACATAGGAATAATGTAGTAGTACCTAGGTGAATTTATGACTGGGCGGCCTTTGGGGAATTGCGTTGATTTTCTTTTGAGTTATAAGTGTTATAACCGATGATCGCAAAATGTTTATTGAAAGAATTTGTTATTAGATATGAGTCTTTCGTTACATTGTTATTTACTTTTATTTTTATATTTCTTTGCTGTTGATCGGCCAGTTTTTAAACTAATTATTTTCCACGTTGTTTTACTTTGTTATCACTCTCTTTCAGTTGTTTGATGTGTTCGTTTCGTTTTGATATTCATACACATTTTTTTAAATGCTACTGTATCTTTTTAAATTATTTCTAATAACATGGCTATTAGTTTGATTTAGTATAGTTGTAAAAACTCTTTTTTGTTTACAGGATTTTCTTAGACCTTTTGCAATCCATGTTCTTTTGGTGTTATATTTTAATTTAATTCTTTGCATAGGAAAATATTTATTTAGATTTCATATTATTATTTCATGAAATAACTTGTAGTTCTCGTTTATATTTTTTTTTTATCTATTATTTGATCCCATTTTATATCTTTTAATGAATTTTTAAACGATATCATATTTTGATAATAAAAAACTTTTTATTTTATGCCATGTAGATGAAGAATTTTTAGTAGTAGTTTGGTCTTTTAAAATTATAGTTGTGCTGCTGTGATCGTAAATACCAGTCTTTTACAATGCAGTTAACCCTTAGCACCACACGCTATTTCTGGCAACGCAACTACAAACATGGGGGAGCGTGGTCCCCCAAAAAGAAAAATCATATATCAGTGCCATTTTTTATCACAAGACCAGTTTTTTTTTTTACGAAAGTAATAAAATACATTAATTTAGTATTAGAAGGTTTTTATTTTTAACTTTAAACTAAAAACTAGACATTTCTAGCGTCTTACAAAATAAGTTACAAAAAACACGTAAAATTTTAAGAGGTTACTTTAGAAAGCAGTTGTCACTTAAAATTAGGAATAAATACATAAATCAAGTCTTTTTTTGTAGTTACTCCTATCTTAAAAATTACAAAATGCATTAAAGTCTATAAAAATACTCAAACGTCTAAAATCACAAGAGTTATGCACATAGTACTTAGCAAATATTAAAAATCACTCAAAATTAGATCACACATATCAAGAATATTATTTCAGTCTCCATATTTTCTATCAAAATAATAATTATAGCCTAATTAAAGTTTTTCCTGACATTTGGCACATATTTTTACGTCTACAAAATGATTACGACACACATTCTTCATACATTATGAGCACACTCTTGGAGTGTTGCTGTCTTAGAGTTGTGGGCACAAATGGCAGCGAGATTTCTTTATGGTCAGGTTGATTTTCAGGAAGCTCAACACCAACTTCACGGAGAAACTTATGAATCATATCTTTCAGCTCTATCAGCAGCTTTTAGCAGTAAAAGAAACTACAAATAAACTAACGTAATTACACTCGTGGGGGACTAGGCTCCCCCATCGACTCGTACCTCTTAAACTAAGCACAGTAGCCAGGCGCGCGTCCACTCCCCGCGAGACATTGGGCAGCACAGGGAATACCCGAACACTCAAGTGCGTCGAGTTTAAAATACTTAAAATATTTGCTAAAATGTGAGTGGTGGGGGAGCTTACTCCCCCACGTGTGGTGTTAAGGGTTAAACAACTGTTCATCATTATAAGTAAATATTGAATCTATACAATTTGCAGTATTTATCTAGTAGTAGTATAGTAGTACTAGTTTTTTCTCTAACTCTTTTGCCGTAACAGCAGTAAGACTCTGGAACGCGCTTCCTGATATCGTGAAGACAGCCACTAGTCGTGCTCGTTTTAAAACTTTCCTGTTGAAGCATCTGCTTGCTGGTTCCAATTAAGTGTAAAATTGCTGCATATGTAGTTTTAGTAATATCTATGTATTGTTCAAGTAGTATACAATTTAACTGGTATATTATATGTACATGTATATACTCGTATATATTATATAAGTAAGTATATTATTAGTTTTTGTTTGGTTATATGTACTATATATGTATTTATTTTAGTAAGTAGTATACAGTAGTTCATGTTATGTAGTAATTATTAGTATTTATCTAAATTATACCCAACCATTTTTCCTCTTACTCATCCCATTATTTTACACCCACTTAAATTTGACAGTACACAACGCTTGTTGTCATTCACAAACGCATTGGGTATTCCCAACACTTATTTATTTATAGAGTCAATGTTTAACTACAATTAATATTATACTATACTTATGTAGTTTTTTCCTGTTGTCTATTCCAAAACGATGTCTTTATCCCTATATGTTACCGGCGAATAAAATGGCTCTTTAAGTTTTCGCACCCAAAGGGTAAAAATGGGACCCTATTACTAAAACTCCGCTGTCTGTCTGCCGTCTGTCAGTCTATCTGTCACCCACAACGCTGTATCTCACGAACCGTGATAGCTAGACAGTTGAATTTTTTACAGATGATGTATTTCTGTTGCCACTATAACAACAAATAACTTAAAACAAAATAAAATAAATATTTAAGTAGTCCCATGTAGTCCCATATATCAAACGTGATTTTTTATAGATACTTGATAGAGTGCAACCCTCACGTAATCTTCTTTTATTCTACTGAAATTTTCACTTTGAATTCAAAGGAGGGCCCTCGCTTTCTTAAAAATATTAGGTACATTACCCCCTTATATCACGTAGTAGAAGAAGGTTTTACTTTGTCAATGAAGACCGGTGATTACAAAGAGGGTATGTACATGAGGAGGTATTAAAGTTGGTCTTTTGAGAAAAGCTTATTTTTAGTGCTAGAAAAATCATAATGCTCTTAGTAACTCAAAAATTGGAAGTCTTCAATTTTTGTCTATCTTTGCAGACTCAGGTTAACGAAGTACCTAATTATATTATCTTTGTTCAAGTGTAGGCTTACTCGTAGGTTGCTTAGACCCTTGCGGCCTCATTATATCTGACATTGATATGTGTATTCTTTTAGTGGAGTTCGAAGATACATCAAGCTCGTCAAGCTATATGGCAAACTGCACCTACGGAAACTGCGTGGCCTTCTGCGAAAGCATCGGCTACATCACGGGCAACTGCATAGGAAACAGCTGCATCTGCGTGCTGCCCCGAGAAGAACATGACAAAAATAGTAAGATTTCAGTTTGACAAAACTTACGTAACTTAGGTGCTAGCAGCATCTTTTAGATCCATCTTAAAATTGCCACCAGAACAACCCAGAACCATTCCGTTATCAATATTTCCCGTTCCTAGGGAAATATTGATAATGGAACTCCTGAGACTGGCATTTGGTTCTAGTCGCATTAGTACTAGTAATACAGGCTGTAAATCTGTATCCTTGCCATATTCTCTAAAAAAACTAAACTACTTACTTACTGTTTACTTTAGCCGATACGCTGATGACATAGCAGCTGTGGCTGAAAGTACGTATCAATTAGAAAAGATGATGGAGATAATGGACAAAGCGCTTCAAGAAATAGGATTAAAGATTAATGTCACAAAAATCAAAATTTCTACGTGTAACTAGGAATACACCCTCTACGTCACGAATAACACTTAACAATAGTCCAATAGAAAAACGAGATAGATTCAGGTATTTAGACAGTATAATTAGAAACTACTCTAGGTGTAACGCAGACATAGTCGCAAAAATGGCAAAAAAGCGTACAACGACAAAATGTATATATTTAATTCAAAAGTGTCACGTAAAATAGAGAAAAGACTTTTAAATTTAATCTATAATATAAAAATGAATCGCAAAATGTGTTGGTAAGCGCATAACTCAACAACGCCTGGACCCATTTGGCCAATTCTTTTTTTTAAATGTTCGTTGAAATTCAAAGATGGTTTTTACGGCGAGAAAAATTTAGAATAATTGCCGGAAAAACCCTAAAAACAGCCCTTTTCTTTTTCCCATACAAACGTACATTTTGACAGGCTATATTTGGCAGTACGAACGCTGCCGGGTCAGCTAGTTTTTAATAAAATTTAAGTCTTTTCATATTTTATTACATACGTTTGGAGTATTGCACTGTACGGTTGTGAAACACGGACAATGAACAAAACGGATCGGGAATGACTAGCCTTTGAGTTGAGATGTTTGATGTTCTATCGCATTAGATGTGAACCTGTAATGATATGTACCTATGTATATGTTAATAAATAAATAAAAATAAAAAAAATGTTGTGTTGGAAGGGATAATCTGGACAGAGAAAAAAACCAACAAAGAAGTGCTAGAAATGGTCAATGAGAACAGAACGATAATTCATACTATTGCATACAATAGAGATAAGATTTATAAAAAACAAATTGTAAGGGAAAGTGGAAGCCAAGAGAAGAAAAGGAAGACCAAGAAGGTCGTTCATGGATGAAGTAAAAGAAAAGGCAAAAGTTGCGTCGTATAGGGAGGTCAAGCATTTAGCGGAAAATAGGAAGACATGGAAAATACTCCACCGACAAGAACCTAGTTCTAAAACGTATTGATGATGATGCCATATTCTCAGACGTACCATCTGTCCACTACTACACTTCGAGAAAAACGCCGGTGTACGGCTGTGGTCTGGATTTAAGTAGGGCATTTGATCTTGTGTCATATCCAATTATGTGGGATAAAATGAAGTCTGAGACGGACCTTCCTGAAGAAATTATTTTACTTTTTAAACACTGGTATAGTAACCAAAAGAATAATGTAAGATGGGCAGGTACGTCATCTGATGAGTACAGATTGGAGTGCGGGGTGAGGCAGGGCGGGGTGAGTTCTCCCACGCTCTTCAACTTGTACATGAATAAACTGATTGAAGAGCTTAGCAATACTGGCATAGGTTGTTATATAGATGGGGTCTGTATGAATAATATTAATTTCGCAGATGATATGATTTTGCTAAGTCCTTCCAGTGGAGCTTTAAAGAAGCTTTTAAGTATTTGTGAGTCGTACGCGGTGGCTCAAGGGCTCAAATATAATGTGGAAAAAAGTGAACTTATCATTTTTAGACCAGACAACAAGCGTTACACTAGTGTACCTGAGGTAACGCTTTATGGTAATCCATTGAAAACTGTTAAGAGTTTTAAATATTTGGGCCATTGGGTCACAGAAGACCTGAATGACAATCAGGATATCGAGAGGGAGCGGAGGTCGCTGTCTGTTCGCTGTAATATGTTGGCTCGCAGATTTGCAAGGTGTACTGACGAAGCTAAAATAACGCTTTTCAAAGCCTATTGTCAGTCGTTTTATACCTGCAGTCTGTGGGTTAACTATACGCAGAGAGCATACAGCGATCTTCGCGTACAATATAATAACGCGTTCCGGGTGTTGATGGGGCTGCCGCGTTACTGCAGTGCCTCTGGCATGTTTGCTGAGGTTCACGTAGACGGGTTCGCTGCGATCATGCGCAAGCGTTGCGCTTCTCATCTTAGGCGCATGCGCGACAGCCCCAACACTATCCTGCGTGCGCTGGCAGACCGCTGGGACTCACCGATGCTGGCTCGATGGATACAACTGCATGCAGTTAAGTAGGCCGTCCTGCTAGCATCGCTAAGTTCTATGTATGTGTGTGCATGTCTATCTGTATTGTATTTATTGTTACTAACACCCCAGCTTTGTAAGATCAATTGTTACTAACCTTTTGTATGGATCTTGTTGTCCGAATTAAACGATTTATTATTATTATGATTATTTTTCTCGGTCTCTTGACCGGTATACTGATATTCACGGGCCGAAGCCAAGTGAAAATCAGGGCTTTAATCGATTCTGGATACGTATATAGTTTGGGTGATAGGGGTTAATGCCTGTTGTGTCTGTTGTGTTTGAGAAGAATGCTGGTTGGTGGATGATGAAGTTGTGTTAGTGTGTGAGTTAGAGTCTGTTTGAAGGAATTTTCTGACCAGGCGACATGTATTTAATATAGCAGCTTTTTGTAAGAGGATGTAGATGTTAGGCGAGAGATTGAGAGTTTGGAGTGAAGTGTGAAGTTGCTTCGGGATAACTCCCGTGGTGGATAGTACAATAGGGACTATTGTAACTTTTTGAAGGTGCCAGAGTCTTGTTATTTCGTCTTTTAGCTCGGTGTATTTGGACAGTTTTTCAGCTATAGTGCTTTGCAAATTATGGGTGTTGGGGATGGCTATGTCTATTAGGTGTGCGGTTTTATCTATTTTATTGACTAACGTTATGTCCGGTCTATTATAATGCACAGTTCTGTCAGTGAAAATGGCTCTGTCAAAGTATAATTTTGTAGTGGCGTTTTCTAGGACTGCTTCTGGGACATATTTGTAATAGGGTTTTATGTTTTGAATTAAATTGAATTGGCAGGCTATGTTTTGATGAATGATGTTAGCAACTTGGTCATGTCTGTGTTTGTAGTCTGTCTGGGCTATTGATTTGCATGCTCCTGTAATGTGCTGTATAGTCTCGGGTAGGCTATTGCATTTTCTGCAATTATCTGACACTGGCTTCTTCATTATATACCGCTGGTAGTTCTTTGTCTCCATTACCTGGTCCTGTATAGCCATTATAAAGCCTTCAGTCTCCGGGAAGAGCTCGCCTCGATTAAGCCACGCGTTCGACGCCTCTTTGTCGACATTTGGTTGGCATAAGTCATGGCGATGTCTTCCATGTAGAGACTTTACGGCCCATTCTGAAATTTTGGTCTTATCGTCTACTTGAATCTCGTTGTTTTGAAGATTTTTGTCGTGAAGGTTTAAAGGTGTGAATTTTTTATCGTTATATACTATTGCTTTATGAAGGTCTGATGAGTCTGTTCTATTCAAGAAGTATTTGCGTAAAGTAGTGACTTGTTTGTTGTGTAGGTTACTCACGTCGATTAGGCCCCTACCCCCTTCTTATTATTATTAGCCGTTAAAAATACGGTATATTTTTCATTAACAGTTCAACTATGCAAGTATAAAATTGTAAACTATACCTTCTTATAGACAAACTTAAAAGTAGTAAGTGATTAGTAATTTCATCAACGGCGTTCATGAAGCAGTGGTCTTGCGGTCATGGGTGTAGACTGTAGTCTAAACATCGCAATCCGAATCATCATGGTTCGACCCCGCTAAAATGCTTTGAGTTTTTATTTGGAAGTATTGTTTTCTGCTTCCAACAAATAGTTTTACTTTTGAGTTTGGAATACAAGTAATACTATGAACTTCTGTATGCTTAACTTAGAAAAGTCAAGTGGGTAGATGATAAAAATATGGATTATCTGATTTAAACGACATTCTTGAGACAGGCCAGTCTACGCTCATTTGCAGTGACTACGGTTGTTAGCTATTTGATTAATATACGAGAATTATTGGAAATGTCGCATATAACGGATTTTTTGAAAGCGGAAATTATTGTTCTATATGAACAATACGAGTCTATAAGTGAAATAGCAAGACGCTTAAATATTTCGGTAAGTGAAATAATTATCTTTTGACTACCTAGAATGTGATAGTGCAATTGAATTTTTATAGAATAATTCAGTGCATAGTGCAATTGATTTTTATAGAATAATTCAGTGCATTATTCCTAGTCGGTTAGTTAAATCTTTGTTCATACACCGAATAGGTGGCTAGACCTGGTTTTAAAATAGTTTTTGCTAACAATAAAACCACTTACTTTTGAGGAAAGAAGTTCATTTTGTTAACCTTATTTTATTTTTGTTCACAGAGAAATACTGTGAAGCTATGGATTAGGCGTTACCAACAAACGGGTGATGTGCAGCGTAATCGCCCCGGACCTGCGCCGGTTATGTTTACCGATGAATCGACGAGCATCGGGAGATTATTTCTAGGCACTCGCAAGACCCGTTTGTGACCACCAGATCTACTGCTGCCATTCATGGCGTGTCCATGAAAACGATACGCAAACACTTGCATGCGGAAGGGTTCAAGACATATATACCGGCAAGAAAAATTCTACTCACACCCGCCCATCGTAGTGAACGTCTCAGATTTGCGAATGATTATTTGAATTTTGATTGGCATAATAATGTTGTAATTTTTACTGATGAGAAAACATTTAGATCAGACAAAGACGGTCGAAAAATTTTATGGCGAAAATTAGGGGAACGCTATAAAAAAATTAATATGTTGCCGAACAGATTGAGTGGTAGAATAACACTGGGATACTGGGGTTGGATGTCTTCAATGGGTCCAGGTGAATTGGTTTAAAATCGGTGGCCGTTTTAACAGCCAGTCTTATTGAGAGGTGTAACGCGATGTTATGTTGCCATCTGTGCGCATAGTTAATTTATTATATATTGCATTATTCATACGAAAAAAAAACACAAAATGTTTAAGATAAACAGTGGTTAAACTTCCATATTATATATGTCTTTCACTAGGTTCGAACACGCGACTGGAAAACCTTACCTTTCTATAACAACCTTATGGTTAACCACTGAGCTACAGCTACTCTGACAAAGGTGATGAATATAAGCTAAGCATTTCAAAGGAAATAGATGAACCGTAATAATAACAATAACTTACAATGTGCTATTAAACAAAATCTTTGTTTATGCTTAATAACATAAGATACTATTTCGAATAGAATACATTTGAATATGCTATGGCTATAGTTTAAAAGTGTTAGAACTCAATGAATAAGGAATATCTCACCTTATACTTAGTGTCTTAAGATATTATTTCGTAAAATGAATTAACTAAACCTATTTGCAAAGTTGCTCAGAAGCAAAAAGTCAATAGGTGGTCAGGTATCTTAGGCCGTAGCTGTACATATTAGTTATACAGTACCTGGGCGACCGAGCTTTGCTCGGTTACATCTCAAACATTAACTATTTTTTTTAAAACTTGTCTAAAAACAAAAGTAAGTCACCGAGTGGGATTCGAACCCGTAACACTCTTTCTAGCGGTCCGCATCTTTAACCGCTGAGCCAAATGAATAGCGGCCGGCGTAACAAAATTAGCGACCATATTCTGCGTGGAAAGAAAAACGCATGAAAACTCAAAAACATGCGTTTTCCCAAACATAAGACTAATCTAGATCGATTGTTTATCCCTGAAAACCCCCATATACCAATTTTCAGGGAAATCGTTAGAGCAGTTCTCGAGATCACCTAAATTTATATATAAATAAATAAATATACAAGAATTGCTCGTTTAAAGGTATAAGATTTTATTTACCCCTGATATCGTATCGTTTGCCGTGTGGTTTCCGGCAGAGTAGAATAGGGCCACTCCAAGTCCTCCCGTGTATGTCGTAGAATGCGACTTAGAAAAGATACAGATACATTTTCACGTCTATTTCCCTGACGGGGCAGACAGAGCCCGGGGCCGTAAGACCCAAAGGCCATGCTTAGCGTGATGATGGGCGTTAAGATGGAATAGGAATCAAAATAGTAATGGGTTGCTAGCCGCATCGCCTATTATCATGATTCAAATCTCGCCCATTCCCTCGATCGGCTTATACGATCTGCCCGGGAAGAGAAGCAACTGGTACATTCTAAGTTTTTTCTTTTCTCCCAGACCAGCATGGAATCTGCCAAACCAGCATGGAAAATACAAGCTAAACAAAGCTTATAATCATCAATGAGACCCCTCCAATTCGTCTGACCAGCGAGGAGAGTAAGGGCCAGTCCTCTGGCTGCTCTGGCCAAGAATATCTCTGGTAGTACAGAGAAGGTCATGCTCCTGCAGTTGAGACAAAAAGGCTTGATGATGATGATGATGATATCTTAACTAGAACCTAACCAGTTCTTTTTTCTCGATGTAAAACGCTTGCGTTCCATTCAATATGCTGCTATGGAAAACGTTTCAGGTATTGTTCAAGCTTCCATAACTCTGAAGAGCTGCGATCAGACGAACTGCAACCAGATCTGCCAGTTGCTGGGCTTCACCAGAGGCCTTTGCGTCGGAGATACTTGTGAATGTACTCGGTCGGAAGGTAGCATTACATTTAATCATCTACAGTCTGAGTCAGAATCATTGATTTATCTTTGGATATCTAGTAGTTTATTTATAAATAAATAAATATATAGGGAGAATCAAACAGATTGAGTTAGCCCCAAAGTAAGTTCAAGACTTGTGATATGGGATAATAACTCAAAACAAATTGTTAAGTCTTCACTTTTTTGTCTTCCTTTGCAGACTCAGTTTTACGTTAGTAATTATAGTATCTTTGCTCCGGTGTAGGCTTATTCGTCGGTGGCTTAGACGATGGCGGCCTGAGTATGTCTGACGTTAGCATGTGTATTCTTTTAGTGGAGTTCGAAGATACATCAATCTCGTCAAGTTATATGGCAAACTGCACCTACGGGAACTGCGTGGCTTTCTGCGAAAGCATCGGCTACATCACGGGCAACTGCATAGGAAATAGCTGCATCTTGATGACCAGTATTCTTGTAAAACTGTACACAAATCACAATAAGGTTTAAATGCGTATATCTCCAAAACAGCTACATCGATTTTGATGCCCAACGAACTTAAAAATTCTATCTTCTTATCGTGTGTGTTAGTGACTAACACTAGTGTCAGAGTTTTTAAACCGCCTTAAAGGCCTCTGACATGGTTTTTAGGTAACGACCAATGTCAAAGACAGTGACCGGGATCGATGGCTTAACGTGCCCTCCGAAGCACGGATCATCTTATCAGACAATCAGGTGATCAGCCTACAATGTCCTAACCAAACTAGGACAACAACACAATGTCGTTGCCCCCGCCGGGAGTCGAACCCGCGACCTCCGGGTATGAGCCGAACGCTCTGACCATAACACCACGGAGGCAGTTAAAAAATTCTCATTAAAAACGAAACAAAACAAAACAAAACAAAACAAAACAAAACAAAACAAAACAACACAAAACAAAACAAAACAAAACAACACAAAACAAAACAAAACAAAACAAAACAAAACAAAACAATACAAAACAAAACAAAAAACAACACACAACACCGTATCAACATCTGGAAATCAAAAACGCTTCACGGTCAATTCTACAACGCCATAAATAAACTACCAGCCTCTCTCGAGACAGAAAATAATAACAAATAAAATAAAATAAAATGATTTATTAATATCATGAAAATTAGTTGAAAGGTTCGAGAGTTATCGCGGAATATACATACATACAATGTGTTTTTCGCCCTAACTTGAAGACCTCGCTCGCTTCGTTTGCTCGATCAACCAAAACAACCCAAAACCATTCCGTTACCTAATACACACTCCCGTTCCTTGGGAAATATTGATAATGGAACTACTGAGACTTGCATTTTGTACAAGTCGCATTAGTACTATCAATATATGTAATGGTACAAAAGTACCATGGGATATATTTCAATGGTACTAGTGCCGATTTACATTTAAATTATTGAAGAATATTAAAATATTATCTGTCCAGAACTCAGAGAGCAATCGGTGACGGACTGCAACTTCCGCCAATGTGAGCAACTATGCCGGCGGCTGGGCTTCGTAGGCGGCGCCTGCGTCGGTGATATGTGCAAATGTGATTTTTTTTTGCAAATACAAGGTAAGTTGTTCGAACTTTTATTCTGGACTTATATAAATAAATAGCTGTGCCACGTGTCACTCGCGGTCAAAGTAGGCTATGTGTTAATCCAGGGTGTCAGCATACCAAATATTACCAAAATTGGTCCACCCATTTGCGCGTGAAGAAGTAACAAACATACACACACCACACACACACACACACTCTCACAAACTTTCGTCTTTATAATATTAGTGTGATGATAATAAATAAAAAAATACGTGTTTGATTTGTATCCCCACGCAAGCCTCTCAAAGGACCGCGGTGAAAAGACTGAATCTAAAGAAGATAATAAAAATAATAAAATAATAAGACTAAATAACACTGATTGACCTAGCTACAAACATTTAATGAACCGTAATAATTAAATACTTACTTAATATTCAATAATTTTAAATAGATTTTTTTATATTGACATAATTCACGTGTGTTTGCTGCTGCTGATTTTGGCTTTATTTGAACAGGTTCAATCCCAATTTATAAAATTAGATAATTTAGTGTATAAAACAGCACATAAGCGGGTATTAAAGTACCCTTGTCCACTTTAAACACGCATGACTATTAAATAGGCAGAAAAAAATTTCAAGCAGCTCTGGTTTTAGCTGAAAATCAGCGCATTGCTCTTTGAGCAATATTGTCGCTGAGCCTACGACCTTTTTGTGCAACTGCAGCATACACATCACATCGCTAAAAACTTGCACTTGATATACAAAAAATCATTCGTGTATTTCTTTGTGTGTGAATGTGTTTTTGCAGTTTTCACAAATAAATATTTTATCTATCTATCTATCTATCAGCTCCTAAAAGCAAAGCTTTTGAGCTTGAGCGTCCTAGAAGCCGGAACATTTTTACAGATAAAATAGTGATTAATTTCCTATTTAAAGGATTTAAAAAAAATACTTTTTTTCTTTTTCAGCTGGCATAGAACCTGTTTCACACAAAGTCGCGGCTGTCAAGGATTGTCAACCGCTAGACTGCGACCAAAGTTGCCGTAGGATCGGCCTCAACGGAGGCGCTTGCGTCGATAGACATTGCAAGTGCGATGTTCTGCAGACACTGGAAGGTACGGTATCAAGGGAACGGGCCAGTATCATGGCAATAAGCGAAGTGGGCTGGCTAGTGAATAAATTATTGAATATAAGCGGACAAATTACACAGGTTGAGCTAGCCTTAAAAAAAAGTAATCAGTTTAAGGGTCCCCCGACCCTAGACCAAAATACAACTTTCCATACAAACGTAGTCTACGTTTTATTTCAAAACGACATGTCCGATTTGGGCAAAATTTTGTAATTTCAAAGATATTGCAATTACGAGTATCTAGGTTTATAACTAGTTTCCGACACAGTAAAAATATGAACTTGAAATAGAATATAGTGTTTTATATCATTTTTGACCATTAGTATGGGAAACTTCTAAATCGTTATATTTTCTTTCCAGTTCATAATTTTACTATAAGAAACCAGTTATAACCCAAGATAATTGCAATTTCTTTACAATTACCAATTTTTACCGGAATCTGACATGTGGTTTCAAAATTAAACGTAGACTACGTTTGTATGGAGAAGTCTAGGGTCGGGGGACTCTTAATTATCATAAGACATTGTTTTTACATATAAATAATATTCAAAACAATATTTTTTTTACAATAAAAGCCCAGCTAGCCTTGAAGTTAGCTCGAGACTTGTGTTATAGCATACTAACTCCGTTGAGTTAGTATGCCATAACACTGTATTCATAACATACACATACAAACAGCAAATAAATATACATATACAAAGTGGAAGGGGCATACCAGTATTAATCAAACCACGGACTATAGATTAGATCACTATAGTATGTATAATGATAATAAAATTATAGTCAACAAACAAAAAAAATGGCTTTTCCATACAAATTGCCCGGTTCTATACAAATAGGACGGTTCTGAACGACAGAAAAGGATAGCAGCATGTGAAAGTGCTGTTCCGCACTAACATGTCACCCTTATGACAAGACGAAATAAAGTGTTTACGATGTTGCAGAACTGTCGGAAGCTGCCCGCCACCGCAGCGCCCGCGACTGCGTCCGCAGCAGATGCCATGGCGCATGCCGCCGCATGCACTTTGACAACGGCGTCTGCGTCGGCGACAGATGCAAGTGCGATGTGCTGTTTCCTATCGAAGGTCTTTACACATATATACTTATAAAGTAAAATTCACTGCGTATCTAATGTTACCTCTGTCTGTCTGCATAACTGTACATTAAAGAAACCACTGACATACTAATGGGTAACTCTTTCTCATATTAGCATGTTCGTTGCATTTTTAGCTATGTTGCGCTAGATTGCCCAGGGTCGGCTTCCCGGCGCTAATATGGCTACAAACATAGATTTTTTTTACGGAGTGGAGCGGATTACAAGCATATTGCTTGTAATTTCTATCCAAAAAGAAAATATTCTGACAAAAAAGATCTACTTTCATTGTTTTTAAAGTGTATTTGCGTGTTTAGGCGTATTATGTATGGATTCGTAGCTACCAAATGAACTGATTTAGACAAAAAGTTAGTTAATCAGAAGTATTCATAACCGTGATTCAATTAATTATCTTTTTATCACACAAATTTTTGAGACGTGCCTACTACATACATATAATTTATCCGCAATTAACTGTGATGGAAAGGTATCACGCATGCCATTGTCAATTCCAGATCAGTGAAATTATTCAATCAGTCTGGCTCAACGTTACATGCAGCCACAGATACCAACCTATCAAATCAATGTCCTGTTGATTGAAGGACGCCTAGATCGTTTATTTCATCAGGAAATCATTGGGAGAGGCCTATGTCCAGCAGTGGACGTAACGCGGCTGAAATTATTATGATGATGATATACAGATACGAGTATATTTAAGAGTCAGGCTCTTATCGGTGTTATGTATGATAATTTTTTAAATTAAAAACCGACTTGATCCCCAAACTACGCAACTGATTTGGATAAAATTTCTTGGGACTACCTGACAAGCCCCAGCAATACCCTTTCAAACAAAAAAAGGAATTTTCCAAATCCGTTCTGGCGTCTTCGAATATTCGGTGAAAATACATAAACTAGTGGCTCTGTGAGCTGTAGACCTCGCATGCTTAAAAAGTTTGCAGAGGAAGAAACTTTTTACACCGTATGTTTTTACTAAAACATTATAATCTCGATAATATTCTTTTCGCTAATGTTTTCGGTCTTTTTTCCTCCTCTGTTCTTAACAGGAGTTTCGTAGACCTGATTCTTGTCAAACGATCAAAATCGAAGGGCTCCAAGATGACATCAGCAAGTCTTTGAGCCCGAGAAAGTGCGACGTAAGAGCAACCTACAGCCAGTTCTCAAGACCCAAGGTCGACCACTACCGTGGGTAAAGTCAATCCCTGTGACTTATGTACGGTGACTGCCTGCTAAATTCAGTCCTAGAACATGTGGAACGCCAACTTCGCGTGACAGTGGCAATAGGCATTAGGCACTGATCCCATTATAGTTGGGCCAGTGTAACTACCAAAGGGCGATCTATAGGTGATGGATTATTAGGAGCATACACCAAATCAGTAACAGTTCCAACAGAACCATTTACTAACCCATTTTTACCTACAAATCAGTTTTTAAAATGACCCTGTCGCCAACGTAGAAATAGTACACATGCCTGTGCAGCCTCTTTGTTGTTATGATCAGCCGACACCTTAGCTGTAGGCATGTGAATTTCCTTTAGTTTAGCAAAGTTATATAAACTACTATTTCTGTTTTCTGGATACTGCCTCATTGCAATGATAAAAAGCCGTTGCTCTTTGTCACATTACCTCCTTTTTTCACGCGTCATTAATTTTTCCCAATCACTTTTGGTTGAACTACCGATGCTCAAACGATCTAAAATGTTTACTTCCATCTATTCTCCGGTTTCCAATTGAGCTGAAAGTTTTGCACACCTGTATATATCGTGTGGCAATACAATATTATGCTGACTTGGAGCTGGTCTGATGATGGAGCTGGAAAGCGGTCATAGGAACTCTATAATGAAACCACGTAATCCCATCAAGTTTTGGCTCGTGTCTTGAAGAGTATTTACCTACTTTGGTCTCACAACAAAAGATTGTTAAATTAAACCTATTGATTTTTAGTTTAGTTATAAAAATGAATATTTATAAAATTTTGGCAAAATATATAGAATAACCACAATGAGTACCTAAACGAATGTTTCGTGGAGTTACATAATTCCCAAGAATACAAATAAGTACCTATCCATTTTAAAAAAACTTGTAAAATAAACTTCAAAATACCGGTCGTTAAATAAAAATAAATACATCGCTCTAAAAAGAGAACACCTACTGGTAGGATTCAAACTCTAGACGGTCAAGTCAATCAGATCTCCATAAAAACAAACTGTGCTATTTATCCTTTGACAATGCTGGTGAAAAAATCCGTCTATTGTATGTATATAATCCAAAGACGGTTAGGCGATTACATTTTCAAAAATTTTAAAAAAATGGCTCGACTATCGGTTTTCATATGTTTTCTGAACCTGTTCCCAAAATTTCACGGGAATCGATTGAGAAATGCGACCTCTAGAGGAGAACACACAGACATACGAAAGCATTTTTGGCCAAGCTAAAACGGAGACCTCTCTCGCTTCGCTCGCTCGGTCAATAAATTCGCGGTGAATTGACAAGCTACTTCTTTTTTGAAAGTCGATTAATAAAAAAAGAGACGCGTACGGCGATGATTGATATTAATAAAGAAGCAAGTGGTGGCAGTTGAAAATAACTGTACATGAGTACAAACTCAGAGTTACAAGACAAAAATCAACCGGCCAAATGTTATTTCTAATTGTACGACTATTACAGGGTTTGTCAAACGTTATCTCTGCTATTTCAAATAATTCACATGTCACAGCGCTCAGCTAAAATAATTTAATGTGAAGAGAGAGAGTTATATTAGTAACATTGTTCAACGAAAGCACTTAAAATTTTAATGTTCTGGATGATATGAATACCTCACTCGTTAGTAAATATACCATTATTTTGTCTGAAGCCGAATATTTTTAGATGGATAACTGACTCTTTGCTGAGATGGCCTTATGAATCAATACAAATCAAAATTCCTAGTGATAAGAGAGTTTTTTTAGATTTTTCACCGCAAATGCAAATACATATATAGTTGTATGAATTCGGCTTTGAAGACAATTTTAATAGAGTCGTTGGCCATTTTATCTTCTACGTGTAGTAGATGGTTAAAATAGAAATAGAGTGATGGCGTAGGTATTAGATTTACGTCATCATCATCTCAGCTTCCACCCATTGCTTACATAGGCTTATCTTTGTTAACTTGACACCACCCATCGCAGTCCTGTGCTACTCATAACTAGTCATAACCAGGTGCCACCCGCATCATTGATTGTATTAATCGGGTCTTCAAGCATTTTTATTTTCCTATGTGGTATCAGAATGACCTCATGTAATATTTTCGTAACACTTACAGGAGCCGTAATACCAACACCCTTAGATGACCACAGATGTACCCCACGTCAATGTAAGGACTTCTGCGCATCTGTGGGCTTTAGCAGCAGTGGTTGTCTTGGCAGCAAATGCAAGTGCGAGATTCTTCTAAAGAGAGAAGGTACATACAGTTTATGTGGCCATATTCTGTGATCTTCTTATATTCAAGAGCTGGGCTCTTGTCGGTGGAGTGCTTTCCATGTCTGTCTTTCTTCCGCTAAATTCTTATCCTCTTTATTTGTTTTCACTTTTAATTTTTCTTTCATTTGGTCTATAAATTTTCTTTTGGGTTTTCCTACTCCTCTTTTTCCTTCTATATTTCTTCTATTCTGTATATAGCACATATTTTCCACATATCTTTGATAAAAAAAAATCGATTTCAATGTTGTAAGTTATATTGAACAATAAATTCAAAAAAAATCTATCAGATGTCAAAGTTCTACTTGCAAAATACTTCATAAAATTTTTGTATTTTACTTTCAGATAACGAAATCCCTCCAATGGATTGAAGATATGAACGCCCTGAAAACCCATTTGATGCCAAGGAATATAAATAATTATACAACCGAAGACACTTAAGAAAAGAAGTAGAAGAGGCCTTTCCAGACAGCAAACTTTTTCAAATGTTAATTACCTTCTGGGTAATACCGGTATCAATGTTTTTATATCTATATTATTAGTGTATTTCTCAGTACATTTTTTACACTACTTACTGTTTGTTTTTATACAACGTGGAAGGGACATACCCAAAATAAATCGAACCACGGCCTGTACTAGATCAGTATAGTATAGTTTATTTAAATTAAAATAAGACTAAATATTTTTTTAATTCGACATTTCCATACAAAGTCCAGCCGCCCGGTCATTCTGTATCGGAAGCACGATTTCTTTTGTTTTGGTTTTTGACTGTTATTTTATTATCATTATACTATGGGTTAGTAATTATATTCACTTTGACTTTAGTGATCTAGTGTAGCTCGTGGTTCAATTTATTACGGATATTTACCCTTCCACGTTGTATAATAAGTCGATTTCCTTAAAAAAATACTTACCTTTACATAACAATCCTATCATTTTACTTTCACCAGATTTGTAATAATACAGTGATATCAATAACTAGCAGCTCTGAGCGACAATACTACTCAATACTTACTTCCATTACTACCCATATGCTTCAACCACTAAACCGATTTAAATGAAATTTGGTATGGATATAAATTAAGACACGAGGAAGGGCAGTTTTTATCCCAAAAAGAGAACGAAGACGGGAGTGGAACTTTGAGGAATCCTATCTTGCCATACAAACTTTATTACAAAGTACAAAAGTTACTCAGTCGCGGGTAAAAGCTTTAAGTATTTCATAAAACAACTGCTACTGTATTTTTATTTTGAACACATAATAACTGTGCTACGTAGTGGTAGTTACTACGTACGTATCCTCAAAACGTGACCAATAAGTAAAAACTCCAAGGTATTGCGCAGCCCGCCGTCGCATCTTCGTACACATTCGGACCTTTGTTTTCTCGATCTTTGATCTAGCGAGCACCTCAAACTTCGCAGATGACAATTGACAAAAGTGCGGCGCCACTGCCCTCCAAGGGCTCCAAGTTAATTGAGGAGACACAAAGGACGGCTCGTAATCACTCGACGCCCCCGGCACTTTTCTTTGAAGCCCGAATAGAATTATTTTGATCTTGACTGTGCTTATTCAGTTGTTCCTGTTTATGCGCTGCAAACATTCCAAATTCTCAAGTATACAACGTGAATCTGATATACACGGAAGAAATCTTACCACGAGCTATACAGATCACTGCAGTATAATGATAATGAAATAACATTTGTTGTATGGGAGCCTCCCTTAAATATTTGTTTAATTTTGTTTTTAGTATTTTTTGTTATGGCGGCAACAGGAATACATCATCTGAGAAAATTTTAACTGTCTAGTTATCACGGTTCACGACATACAGCCTAGTGACAGACACGCGGACGGACAGCGGAGTCTTACTAAAAGGGTCCGGCATTCTCCCGTTTTTACCGTTTGGGTATATATTATTTATATTTCGCAGGTGGCCTTAGACTAAAATTGTATGTTTACTAGTAACTTAGATAGGTAAGTATTTTTATTTGTTCAACGCTACATTTCTTTGTGTGTATAGTTTAACACTCCACAACGATTTCTCTGCATTAAGTGCTTTGACACATCACGGCAAGTAAATTAAGAATTTATAGCGTGTATACAAACATAATACATACACAATATAAATATAATATCTTCAACCCGTCTGGCCAGCGTGAAGAGTGTAAATCAAATCCTCTGACTGCTCTCTAGGCAAATATGTATGGCTCTAGTACGAGTAGTACAGAGAGGGTCGCGCTCCTGCAGTGGAGACTAAAACTACCTGATAATGATGATACAAATATAGTCAAATCGTTGTTGCATCAGACGAAAACAAAATCATAAAACACATTCACAGCGTTTCAACCATGTTTTTTTAACATAGAGAACTTAATTAAATGTTCGAGAATGAGAGTATCTTAGCAAGACTGTCAAAGTCAAAGTCAAAGTCAAAGTCAAAAAAATTTCAAAGTCAAAAAATTTTATTCAATGTAGGATAAATTTATCTCTTATTGAAGGTCATTTTTTTTAAATATTATTTTAGTGCATAAGCTAAAAACTACTAGCGTTTCGGAACGACCACTGCTGGGAAGATTACGCCGAAAGAAACCCAGTTCAGTATTGGTCCCTACCCAGCCTGATGGGCTATGTTACAATTACAATACAGATTTACACTTAAGCTATACATTTAAATTATACAATTACAATTTGCAGACAACTATTTCCAAGAATTTTTCTCAGATGATGATAAGTAGTCATTTACATGATAATACGCATTTTGTAATAAATGATTTTTAACGGCTGTCTTAAACTTAGTTAATGGTAATGCTACTATATCATCTGGAATTTTATTATAGAGGCGCAAGCCGAGACCCACAAAAGATTTTTTTGTTTTCTCTAACCGCAAAGCTGTGATGGCTAATTTATTTTTATTTCTCGTGTTAATACTATGAATGTCACAATTTCTCTTAAATGAGTGTATATTCTGACGCACGTACATAATGTTCGCATAGATGAATTGCGAAGGGAGGGTCAAAATATTTATGTCTTTAAATAGTTCCCTCAAAGACTCTCTAGCACCTAATTTATATATAAATCTGATAGCGCGTTTTTGTAAAACAAATATGGTATTTATATCTGCAGCGTTACCCCATAGCAATATTCCATAGGACATAACACTGTGGAAGTACCCAAAATATACCAAACGCGCTGTATCAACGTCAGTCATTTGCCTAATTCTTCTAACCGCATAGGCCGCAGAGCTAAGTTTTTCAGCTAATTTTTTAATATGGGCACCCCATTGCAACCCTGAATCAAGCGTTATTCCCAAAAATGTTGTGTTATCAACCATATCTACTGCTTCCTTATCAATAAATAATCGTGTTGGAACTTTTGTAACATTCGGTAAGCAGAACTTTACACATTTCGTTTTTTTTGCATTTAATACTAAATTATTTGCTGTAAACCAATCCAACACTTGCGACAATATATTATTCATCTCATCAGAGGTGTCAGTTTTCCTATCTACGCTGAAAACAAGGGAAGTGTCATCAGCAAAAAGTACAGCCTTACAATCTTTTACATAATATGGTAAATCATTAATATAGATCAGGAACAACAAAGGACCCAAGATAGAACCCTGGGGCACACCCATCACTACGGTTGATCCTTCAGATTTTACTTGATTTACACTAACTTTTTGAATTCGGCTACTCAAATAAGATTTAATCAATTCAAGAGCCTTCCCTTTTATTTCGTAGTGCTCAAGTTTGGATAGAAGGGTTTTGTGGTCTACACAATCAAAGGCTTTGGAGAGGTCACAAAAGACACCAATTGCATTCTGACAACACTCCCAAGCATCATAGATGTTTTGTAAAAGTGCAACACCTGCATCCGTTGTTGATCGACCCTTAGTAAATCCATACTGATCACCATGGAACAGACTATTTTTGTTGAAAAAATCTAATAATTGGTTAAAAATTATCTTTTCGAATATTTTGCTCAGTGCTGGCAAAATAGAAATGGGACGGTAATTTGTTGGATCATTTCTGTCACCAGTCTTAAATAGAGGGATAACCTTACTTAACTTCATCATGTCAGGGAAAGATCCCGCGTCTACACATTTATTAAATATGGAAGCTAAATAAGGCGCAATTACATCTATAATATTACTTATAACGGATACAGAAATGTCCCACAAATCACCAGTTTTTTTATTATTCAAGCTTTTAAAAGTATCAATGATATTTTTAGGTGTGACGTATTTGAATATTAGCCTATCTTTACATTTAGGTACGCAATTGGTTAATAGCTTTTTTGATTTCCTAGATGAGGACATTAGTGGGGCAGTTGTATTTAGGGGAATGTTTGTGAAAAAGTTCTCAAAGTACTGTGCGACATATTCACTAGTATCTAGAACCTTATTGTTAATGTTTAACTCAATTTTATTTACTCGTTGCTTGTTTTTCCCGGTTTCAGTGTTAATAATATTCCAGGTTGTCTTTATTTTATCTTTAGAATCTAGAATAGCTTTCCTGGTGTATAATGATTTCGCGCATAAACATACTTTTTTAAAAAGCTTTGAGTAAGTTCTAACGTAATTAATGAAATTAGGTGTTTGGTTATAAGCTTTCATAGCTAATAATGCATGTCATAGGTAACCTCCATTTTACTTTTACAAAAAATACAAAAATGACTCCCAATCATGGTTTATACGATCATGATCATAATAGTTAAATGAAATCACCAATATAGGTCTTTCAATTTGGGCGCACACTTATCCTTTCCATTGATATTCGGCAAGTCATCGCTTGCTAGGGGCGCTTTTACACAAAATAATTGCAAATTAAGGTTTTTTATCCAAGCCAAATCAACTTCTAGGAAAAGTGCTGTTGGTATAATAAAATCTTTTTGTTAGTGTCTTAACAATATTATCACAACAGTTTATTTATCCTTTTTATCTATAATATTGTTATTAGTAGAGCCTAAAAAAGGAGAGGTTTATATATGCTCCAAATAAAGATTTTCTATTTCTATTTCTAAAGTACCCGTAATCGAAGGGCATGTATGAAGAGATTGATGAGTGTAGATGAAGCCAAAGAGGTTTGTCGGGATCGTAGCAAGAGGTCTATAGTCTCTGCCTTAGTGGTAGTGGGAAACCCACAGGGGAAGGCGTGATATTATGTATGTATGTATATAGAGCCCGCTAGATCCTGTTGTTGAGCAAAGTCCTCCCTTTGTTACGCTTTTACTTGCCAGTCCTTTAAGGACTATCTGTAGTACGAGAAAATAAATTAAAAACATCATAAGGAAGGATTCTTGTTTGGAGACGACGTTTACCAACGATGCTACTCGTACGAGTGTACAACGTGGAAGGGACATACCCGTAATAAATCGAACCACAAGCAACTATACTAACTGACTTACTATATAAAATAACAGGCAAAACAACAAAAACAAATGAAAAATTTTTAAAAGTTTTTGACTGTTATTTTAATTTCATTATACTATAGTGGTCTAGTAAAGCCCGTGGTTCGATTTTGAATGGATATGTCCCTTCCACGTTGTATAATCCATACAGGTGAAAATGCGCCCTAACTTTCCCTGTCCGATATTAGGAGTAAACGTCCGGTGAAAATGACCAGGGCCACTGGAGACCGTAATACTCTATTTATGATCCATAAAAGCTTTCATTTCTACGTACTTATTATTGGAAAAACGTTTCCACCGCCGTCCCCCGTGTAATCTCCTGTATTTGAGTAAATAACGGAATGATTTATGTTGTGGTACAAACTTCAAAGTATTGTTGTAAGGTTCTTTCATTTGATAAGAATATACAATGTGGAAGGGACATGCCCGTAATAAATCAAACCACGGACTAGATCACTATAGTATAATGAAACTAGTGTAACAGGCAAAAACCAAAAATAAATCGGCACTTCCATGCAAAAGTTTGCAGCAACACGGGCATTTTGTATGGGAACGTCGAACCTTTTTTTGGTATTTTGACAGTTATTTTAATTTTTATTTTGCTATAGTGATCTAGTATAGCCCGTTTGATATATTACGAGAATGTCCCTTCCACGTTGTATAGCTGAAATGACACGAGTTTGTATATAAGCATATTCAGCTGAACCATCACCCGCAAGATCAGATAAAATAGTGCGAGTTGGACTCGCGCCCGAAGGGTTCTGTTGCGGACAGAATAGCTAGCTATATGTATATTGTAAATAGATAAGCAAATTAAATAAAGATATTTTTCCCATACGGTAAAGTTAGGGCTTTTTAGCGTACCTAGGTATATATAGGATAAATAGATGTAAATATAGGGTGCCTAGATATATCTACCTGTTGTATATGTACTTATATTGAGTAAATGAGTTATGAACTGGGTGTAACATTTATTTCCCTGGTACAAATTGTAGCGTCTAGCACAGGTATATAGTGCTAAACGTGAGGTAAATAGGTATTCTAAGGTGGTTGGTCATGGAATTTCCTTACGAATTTGTAATAGGTCTTGGTAATTTTGGGGATTTCCATGGCCACGCCCCTTGTGAGGTAACCGACATTGTAAAGTGGAGGGGATATATCTAGGCACACCTACCCTCTTTTAGTTTGAGATTTTTTGTGGCTCGAATGTATAAATATAAGGCAGGCTCGAGTAGAATTGTACTTCAGTGTCATTGTGAGCCTAGTGGAATAAACAAGTGAAGAGAGAAAAGTGTTTTCATTGTGCACGACCTGCAGTCCACCGTGCTACCAGCTGAGCAAAGGAACTAGGAGAAAATACCGCACTGGTTTCCGTCGGTAACAGAAACCCGTGGTCCTCCGATCCGGATTTGAAGAATCCCGTGGTCCTGTCCGATCAGGATTTGAAGATTTCAAGATTTGATCCAGTGGGAAAGAAGATTTCAAGAGGCCAGGCGCGTATGCAGTAGGCTTTCCCAGGAAGGGAGGCGCGTTTTGGTGAAGAAAAGGCTCTCACAGTGACATTGAAGTGCCACCCCGCACAGGTGTCTACGACTGTCAACCGTTATATTTCTTTGACATACCGTTTCATTTGATTTTGTGCGGGTGTGCATTTCTTGTTGCGTGGTACAACGCGGGTTTACCTGCGGGTTCGAGAAATTCCGAGCCTAACGGTGCCAAATCCGGGGTTTCTCGGGCTAACGCCTTACTGGCGGTGCAGTGAATCGGGCTACACTGCCAACTACCAAGTTGAATAGTCCGCTACGCCGATAAGGTTTGTGTTCGTGAAGGAGCCTCCTGGTGGGCACAGCCGAAGGTTGGCGGCGTTCCTCCGTCAACCCGAGCATCTGGATCGACACGTAACCCTCTATCGGGTAGTTCCTACCTATCCTATCCTGCACGACCATCCATCCTCGGCTGGGTTCACCGCGGTAGTATACCCGACCGGGATTGTTAGTGGTAGGGACCGTTAGGGCTTGCAAGTGCGAAGAACGACGATGCCCAAGACACGGAGCCAAGCAGGGAAGACGGAAGGCAGCCAGGACGACGCGAGGAGGAGGCTGACATTCGACGAGCCACCAGCCTCGCCATCAGCTACTACGGACGCAGTACCCCCACCACTGAGGGATTTCACCGACTACCCGCAGAAACTGATACCACCAGAATGCAACCAAACCAAGAAGACACGACAAAGGGAGATACTATGACACACTACGCACCACGAAGAGCCGCATCGATTAGGTCAGGGGCGTCGAGCATAGCGTCTCGAATTCAGCAAGCTGAACTACAAGCAGAGGAGCGATTAGCCATGCTGAAGAAAAAACAATTGGAAATAGACGCCGAGTTAATAAGAAAGAGATTAGCCGTCGAGATTACTTCAATTAGAGAAGAAGAAGGACAAATTCCGCCTGTAGAAGCACAGGGGAATGTACAAGAGCGCATCAACGAGTGGCTTCACCAAAGTATGGAGGGGAGACCACGAGAAAGAGCAGACGTGCCATCGACATCGCAGTACCTATCGGACGTTCGTCAGGCAGGGGCAGGACGAAAGGATCTGGACCGGGACGCTGTGATGGAGGAACCGCTACGGTGTGAAGGACGCTTGCCCTCACCAAGAAGGGGGCTGGATAGGGGCGATCCGGAGGCGAGGCCGAAGTCTACGCCGAGCCGTGAGCGAGGGATCGATCGACTGGCAGATGTTTTGGAACAGATGACGCGACAGAGGCCCGCACCTAGGCAGGCCCATGAATTACCGATCTTCAACGGAGCGCCGATGGATTGGTTATCGTACAAGGCGGCTATGAGAGACTCGACGGAACTGTACAAGTTTACAAAAGCTGAGAACCTCGCTCGATTACGCACGAGTTTGCGCAGCGAGGCGAAAGAAGCAGTGGCTGCGCTTTTATTCACCGCGACCGACCCGGAGCAGATTATGAGAACATTAGAGCAGTGCTTCGGGCGACCGGAAGTGATAATAGATCGCACGTTGGAAGACATAAAGAAGCTGCGCCCACCCGGGGCGACCGCAAGCGAGTTTAATAGTTTCGCGATAAAAGTGCAAAACATCGTGTATACATTGAACACGATTGATAATAGGGGCTACTTACAAAATCCCATGATTGCAAGAGAGATAGTAGAAAAGCTAAGTCCTCATGTGAAGTCAAAATGGACCGACTACGCACAAGCGAACACGACGACCGAGCCAGACATTGTCGTTTTGTCTAGATTTCTGATGGAGGAAGCAGACCGCGCTTTACGCTTTGCATTTAACACGCCGAAGTTATCGACTGCGCCTGACAAGAAACATGAGCAAAGAAATACAGGCCGAGTGCGCCGTCCAGTGCCAGTATATGCGACGGATGAGGAGTGCATCTGCTGTGGAAATAAACATTTAACAGCAAACTGTTACAAACTCAAGCAAATGTCAGTGAATGAAAGATGGAGCTGGGCCAAGCAAGAGAAAGTCTGTTTTCGTTGCCTAAGCGCTAAGCACCGGCATGAAAAGTGCAAGCAAAAGAAATGTGGAATGAGCGGATGTACGATGCCACACCACGCGTTGCTACACCACGAAAGGAAAGAGACGGCGAATACCGAAACAGTGGCTTCGATCGACGTGAATAATAGACAGGTGCTGTTAAAGATTTGCCCAGTCGAACTGCGTGGACCTAAAGGTGTGTTTTCCACCGTGGCGTTATTGGACGAAGGATCGTCGACAACAATAATAGATGAAAAGCTAGCCGAAGCTTTAGGTGCGGAAGGAAATGAAGCCGCATTCGCCGTGCGCAGTATCAACGCCCACGCAGAAATACATGGCAGCCGTCTCGTCAGTTTACAAATCCTAACGACAGAGGGCGCTTATGATATACGAGCGCGCACTATGAGAGACTTGACGTTGAGTCGCCAAAGAATAGATAAAAGATTATTACAATGCGCTCATCTCAGAGAAATTGAAAAGGAGATATGCACTAGTGAGATGGAGCCGAAAATATTAATTGGGTCGGACTATTGGGATTTAATACTTACTAGGAGATTGTTAGAAGGCAAGCGGGGGGAGCCCGTTGCCTCATTCACGAAGCTAGGATGGATTATCCACGGGTCGGCACCGCGAATGATAGAGCGAGATGGCGAGATTGTATGTCACTTGCAAAGAATGAGACGGAGCGATGCTGACGATTCGCTGAATGAATTAGTAAGAAAGCATTTCGCGATTGACGCGATAGGCATTGAAAAAAGGAAAAGCTCGCTTACGCCGTTAGAACAGCGGGCAGTAGAAATTTTTGAGAAAAATGTACAATTGGTAGATGGTCGTTATCAGGTGGCCCATGGACCATGGAAAGACGACAACGTGGTTATGCCGCCAAGTTATGGTCAAGCCATGAGAAGGCTAAAGGGCATTGAGAAAAAAATGGATAGATGCCCAGTGTTTAAAGAGAAATACACAGCGCAGATTGAAAATTTATTGATAAAAGGATACGCCGTTCCGGCGGACGGAACCGAGGAGAATAGTACAAAGCTATGGTACCTACCACACTTTGCGGTCACGAATCCGAATAAACCTGAAAAGCTGCGGCTAGTATTTGATGCGGCAGCCAAGATGGACGGCGTCACGTCTCTCAACACAGAGTTGTTGGAGGGCCCAGATTTACTAAGGAGTTTACCAGGAATATTATGGAGATTCCGAGAAGGATGTATAGCCGTACATATGGATATTGTAGAGATGTTTTTGAGAATACGAATTGAGCCGACAGACAGACCCGCTCAAATGTTTTTGTGGCGTGGCGACGACAGAGAAGGTCCGCCCAAGAAGTACAAGATGGCGTCTATGATTTTTGGAGCTAAGAGTTCGCCGTTTTTGGCCCATAGTGTACGAGATTACAACGCGATACAACACGAGAAAGAGTACCCGCGAGGTGCGCGTGCTATAACCCAGTCGACGTTTATGGATGACTACGTGCAAAGTTTTGAGAACGACGGTGAAGCGTTGCAAGTCGTCGACGAAATAATAAAGATAAATAAAAATGCTGGGTTCGAGCTGTCGGGCTGCGCCACTAACAGTGCGGCAGTTCGGGCTAGAATGCAAGAATGTACAAGTAATACGACTTGCGTTGAGATTAAACTGTTGGGTGAAGCATGCGAACAGTACGGAAGAACACTGGGCCTGTATTGGATCTCGACAAGAGATGAAATAGCGTTCAACACAAAGATGTCTCGAGTACCACAAGATGTGAAAGCTTGCGTACGAGCGCCTACCAAGCGAGAAGCACTGAGCGCGGTTATGTCTATTTTCGACCCGTTAGGCTTTATAAGCTACTACACGATCAGCGCGAAAATTATATTGCAAGGATTGTGGCGTCTGAAAATAGATTGGGACGATGAGCTGCCTGCGGAAAATGCTAGCGAGTTTCAAAGATGGCTGCACGGCATGTCAGAGTTAGCGGAGCTTCGTCTACCCCGTCAGTACCTTACGGGGGGAGTGACTCGCTTAGAAGTACATACGTTTGTCGACGCGAGCGAGTCCGCCTACGCCGCAGCAGTTTACTGGCGAGCTATAGATGAAAATGAAGAAGTACAGATGTCACTCGCGGCAGGCAAGGCGAAAGTAAGCCCAATCCGCACCCAAACTGTGCCGAAATTGGAAATGCAAGCTGCGTTGATAGGCATGCGACTAACAAAGGCGGTGTTAGAAGAGCACACATGGAAGGCAGAGCGTGTTGTATACTGGACAGATTCTTCGACAGTATTAAAATGGTTGAGAAACTCCGAAATAAAGTACACGCCATTCGTAGCGAATAGAGTTGCCGAAATTTTGGAAAATACGGATCCCAGCCAATGGCGATGGGTACCCACTGAACTAAACGTCGCGGATGACGCAACGCGACTGAATTTTGAAGCAAAATGTAGAAAGGACAGATGGTTTATTGGTCCACGATTCTTGTACAGTTCAGAGTCGGAGTGGCCGCAAGAAAGAGAAGGAAATAGTGAAATTGAAAGAGAGTACGTGTTGCATGTTGACGTATATAAATCATGCATAGATGTGACACGTTTTTCGTCGTATGAGCGCCTTGTAAGAACAGTAGGAAGAATGTACCAGTTTATCGAGAATTGCAAGACAAAGAAACGCCAATCGCTTACACACGAGCACGTCGAGAGAGCAGAGGGATATCTTATGAGAGCAGCCCAGCTAGAAGGATTCGGCGATGAGATCGCCGCCCTACGAGAGGGAAGACTGATTCCTGCGCGATGCCGCGCGCGGAGGCTCAGCCCCTTTCTCGACAGCAAAGGGTTGCTGCGAGCCTCCGGCCGGGCCAGCGCCGCGGGGGTCGCGACACTAACAATGAACTTTCCCATCATCTTAGACGGACGGCACCCCCTTACGCGGTTGCTGGTCGCTCGCGAACATCGGCGATCTCACCACGGTCACAACGAACGAGTGGTAAACGACTTGCGACAAAAGTACATCATTTTGAAACTACGCCCAACTGTGCGCGCTGTAGCAAAGAGCTGCGCGATTTGTCGCATTAGAAAAGCACAAGTAATGCGCCCAGTGAAAGGTGACCTCCCGAAGGAGAGATTTTACGCGTATTCAAGGCCATTTTCCAGTTGTGGCTGTGACTACTTCGGTCCAATGACTGTTACTATCGGACGACGACATGAAAAAAGGTGGGGAGCCCTGTTAACCTGCCTGACGACAAGAGCGATTCACATAGAATTGGTAGCATCTCTAAGTACAGACTCAGCAATAATGGCTCTACGAAGGATGGCGGCGCGCCGTGGATGGCCGCGTATTATGTACACCGACAATGCGACGAATTTTCGAGGTGCGGATAATGAACTACGCGCGGCCATGAAAGAGTGGGAGCCTGCGCTTCGAGATTACACCGTGACGAAATTAGTATGGAAAACGATAGCACCTAATGCGCCCGAACAAGGTTGCTGGGAGCGCATGGTTAGAACAGTGAAGAACGCGCTCAAAGTTGTTTTACACGAAAAGCACCCAAAAGAAGAGGTTCTCATAACGCTATTGGCTGAAATCGAGTTCACTGTGAACGCGCGCCCCCTGACCTATGTTCCTGTCACTATCGACGATCCTGAAGCGCTCACACCCAATCACTTTCTATTGGGTAGCTCCATGGGCCTGCCTACCCTGGGCCCGTGTGAGCCTGCCGACAAGCGCACTTGGAGAGCCGCCCAAGGGCTGGCTGATGAATTTTGGAAGAGATGGATAAAAGAGTATCTCCCGCAATTGGTGCCACGCAACGACGCACCTACGACGAAACAAAGAAAAATACAAGTGAATGACCTAGTGGTGGTGGTGGATCCAAATCTACCGAGAAATGTATGGCCAAGAGGGGTCGTTATAGCCGTTCACCCCGGCCCAGATGGCGAGGTTCGCAACTGCACCGTGAGGACGTCGAGCGGCGAGTTCCGGAGGGCGGCGTCGCGGCTTGCTGTCCTGCCCATTGAGTGAGGTCTGCGCGGGAGGCTTCGACGGGGGGAGCTATGTTGCGGACAGAATAGCTAGCTATATGTATATTGTAAATAGATAAGCAAATTAAATAAAGATATTTTTCCCATACGGTAAAGTTAGGGCTTTTTAGCGTACCTAGGTATATATAGGATAAATAGATGTAAATATAGGGTGCCTAGATATATCTACCTGTTGTATATGTACTTATATTGAGTAAATGAGTTATGAACTGGGTGTAACATTTATTTCCCTGGTACAAATTGTAGCGTCTAGCACAGGTATATAGTGCTAAACGTGAGGTAAATAGGTATTCTAAGGTGGTTGGTCATGGAATTTCCTTACGAATTTGTAATAGGTCTTGGTAATTTTGGGGATTTCCATGGCCACGCCCCTTGTGAGGTAACCGACATTGTAAAGTGGAGGGGATATATCTAGGCACACCTACCCTCTTTTAGTTTGAGATTTTTTGTGGCTCGAATGTATAAATATAAGGCAGGCTCGAGTAGAATTGTACTTCAGTGTCATTGTGAGCCTAGTGGAATAAACAAGTGAAGAGAGAAAAGTGTTTTCATTGTGCACGACCTGCAGTCCACCGTGCTACCAGCTGAGCAAAGGAACTAGGAGAAAATACCGCACTGGTTTCCGTCGGTAACAGGTTCCGTACCATTATCAATAAAAAAACACGTTTGTTGTATGGTAGCCCCACTTACATTTTTTATTTAATTCTAATTTTAATATTTGTTGTTATAGCGGCAACAGAAATACATCATCTGCGAAAATTATATTTATCTAGCTATCACGGTTGATGAGATACAGCCTGGTGACAGACAGACGGACGGACGGGAGTTTTAGTAATAGGGTCACATTTTCACCTTTTTGTACGGAACCCTAAAAAACCATTGTATTTACACCTTTCAACCACCGGAAATTATATTATTATTATCTATATCTTCCTGAAAGGCCGGTAACGCTCCTGTAACACTGGTGCTGCAGTTGTCCGTGGGCAGCGATGATCACTTACCATCAGGTAACACGCTTGTTCGTTTGCCGCCAAATAGCATAAAAAAGTCACTAATTACTTGGCTGGAAACGGCCGAAGTGCGGCTCGAAAGGGTAAAATAAATTTCCCTTTTAAATCCTGATCTTATTGTACAAAAATAATAGAACCATCTTAAGCATTCTCTGTCATCTGTACTTCAGACCAGCTAGCAGGGAACTTTTTTATATCATACATATGCTGACACACACATAAATTCGAAGAAGTAATAATGAGTTTCTTCAGTCCCCCAAAAACCTACGGCAAACATCCGCACGTGACGCATATTAATTTAAGTTTTAATTAGAGGTCCCAAGTGCTTGCAACTAAGTTAATTAAGTTTGTAGGACCGCTTTCACAGACAATGCGAGAAACGAACCCACACTCAGGTGGCTATGACCCTTCATTTTCTAAAGATACTTCAAACAAGTGCTAGAGACTGTTTGAAGGATTTGATCATATCCATTTGAGTGTGGGTTTTACTCTCTCATTGTCTCATATTCAGAAAAATATGCAAAGAAATCTTGACGTCACTCACTAAAGATGATAAGCGCAAGCGTGTACTGTTCTCAAAAAAACGAAGTTTTTGAGGGTTCTTTTGGCCTCCATATAGGTACTTGCAAAGGTGACTCAGTCCGTCAATCTATTATTACTAGAGCTTTCTAAGTAAAGCTACACCGGTCCGCAGCTGGATGGGTGTATAGAAATGTATAAAGATGTATGTATACAAGTAAAACAAGTGGTATAAAAATTTCTCAAGCTTCCCTGTGCTTCGGAAGACGCGTATAATCCGTTGGTCCCGGCTGTCATAACATAATTGTATGCTAGTCGTCAAGGTGTGACAGATGCCTTTAGGCAGCTTAAAAAATCTGACACCAGTGTAGGCCAGTTACACACGCGAAAAACAAACAACCGACAATAAAGTCATACAAAAACATTCAGCTGACAATTTGCGTGGGATGGGAGAAAAGTAAATTTTTATTTAAATACCAACTTTGGTTTTATTTTCTAAGTTATTCAAATTAACGTGATAAGTCACCTCCTTATTTAGTACATATCGGAGGTACTTTTACCCGGAAGTAAGCTAGAAGCTACCTACCATAGGTGGTTTCAAGCGCCGACGGTGAATCTACAGATTTATTTATCAAAAGCCGCGCGGCATTTATCTGCAGAGAAAATGACAAAATTATATCGCGTATGTAGGCTTCTGAAAACTTTCACCTTGTTAAGAAACTTAATTAGAATAATTTCAAAGACTTAGCAAGTTTTTTTTTCAGGGAAGTTAAGTGGTTACCATAATTTAAGATTTTTGTATCACAAATGAAAAACGATTTCTGTATAATTAGAATGATTCGTTGAACAATACATATCAACATTTACAGAGGTACTTATGCGCTTCAAAAACTATTTGAAGGAATTTTAATTTTATTCCTAAAATCCTCTTTTCCTCGACTGTTCATAAAATGACTGTCACGTCTACAAAGAGACGGAACGAATCACCTTTTTCAGATACTTGTGCTATAAATAAAAGTGCATAAATAAAAGGATCCGTTGCACCTGCCTGCTCCCAGCGACGGGAGAGCCGGAGGCCCTCCAGGAGATCAACTCTTGACTTTCATGGGTATGATTTTAAAACGTGTATAAATCTTTAACTGGCGTCAATTTCTTGCATCTTGAACCTTTCTTCGAATGCTGTGTTTTGCTGCTAAAATGACAAAAAATATTCATTTCACGCAAAAAAAAAATGGTTACAATAACAATTCCTTAACGCCGTTATACCTGTACCCAATAATGATGGAACCAAAGACCTAGGATGTAACGTAAACTAGTAGGTCTTTTGAGATGAAAACTCCCGTTAGACCTACTGGGACTAGTTGCGTTAACGAAAAAAACGCATAATGACAAAATTGTTTAACAGATTGTCACCGCACTCTTATTGCATCTTCTTTATTCTTTATTCTTCGAATGCTGTGTTTTGCTGCTAAAATGACAAAAAATATTCATTTCACGCAAAAAAAAAATGGTTACAATAACAATTCCTTAACGCCGTTATACCTGTACCCAATAATGATGGAACCAAAGACCTAGGATGGAACGTAAACTAGTAGGTCTTTTGAGATGAAAACTCCCGTTAGACCTACTGGGACTAGTTGCGTTAACGAAAAAAACGCATAATGACAAAATTGTTTAACAGATTGTCACCGCACTCCTTTTCTCCGTCACGGGTGTTGAAAAACGTGTCAAAAACAAAAAAACAATAGCAATCATCTATGCAACGACTACATACCATCTAGTGTGATCACCCCCCAGGCGTGGAGATGCTGAGCAAGTCTTTTTTTGTATTGGAAGATTGAGATAGACACTCCAACTGTAAACTGATATCATTGCTTAATAAAGAACAAAATATATAAGTGTAACGTTTGACTATTAACATTTAATTTTCTATCAATAGAATTTGTATTTATTTCAAAAATACAGAAGATAGGAAACTCTTGCAAATAAGTGGTCTCGAATTGTCTTAAATGCAAACAGTTGCGGATTGACCTCATGGAACCTCCATGTAATACAATAGTTTTTTCTGATAGTATGGGTCGCAATATGGGTTACATGCTTAACACACTTCTTGATAACAATTGTGTTAATTACTGCTTCCCGAATGCAACCTATACCCAAATTTTAGATAAAATTAGATTAACCAAACTAAATAGTAAATCTACTGTTGTATTACTGATAGGCAATAGTAATAGAATAGGAAAAAAAGAAATAATCAGCTGTATGGATTATTTAACTAAACTAGAAGTAGGCAAAATAATTTTATGTGCATTTCCATATATACGTTGCCAGTCTCCAACAAATAATAGAAACATTCACTATCTCAATACTTTGATACATAATATAACATGTCGTTATAGTGATAAATTAGTGTTTTTTGACACCAATAATTTCATAGGTGAATGTGATCTGACAAAAGATAATATTTATCTTTCAAAATATTCTAGACGTAAGATTGCTACGTTAGTAGCAAATAATATTAATTTTTGGACGAGTTTACATTGTAAACGAAAACCTAGTTTTAAGACGCCTACCGATTTACCAGGAATATGTGATGGTAAATCTGTAGACTTGACGGCAGTTTTAAACTGAACATTAAGACAACGGAAAGGCCTCATGAACTAAGAATAGAACATCAAAATTTAGAAGGTTTTTCCGGCAAAGAATTATTAGTTGAATTATTTCTTGAAGAATTGGATGTTGACATTTTATGTTTGACTGAACATTGGCTGTATGAGAGTCAGATGATGTTCAGCCTAAACAACTATAATATTGTTAGCTGCTTTAACAGGAAGTCTGCTCAGCGAGGGGGTTCCATAATTTTTGTAAAAGATTCTTTCCGTAGCAAAGAGCGGACGGATATTGTCAGACTTTCTGTTGAGCGCGTTTGTGAGGTGACCTGTGCCGAGCTAGATCATCATATAATTATTTGTGTATACAGTCCTCCTAATAGTGATTTTAAAAGTTTTCTTAAAACAATGGACCAGGTACTTAAGTCCTGTTCATCTAGTAAAAAGAATTTAATTGTTTGCGGAGATTTTAATGTTGATATCTTAGTAGATAATCCAAAAAGTACACAATTTCTAAATCTTTTTAAATGTTATAAATTAGTAAACGTATTCTTTGAGCCAACACGAATCACTGCTACATCTGCTACTTGTCTAGACAATTTTTTTAGTAATATTAAATATTCTGTTAAATCAGTTATTAATAAACTGCCTTCTGATCATTCAGGTGTATATGTAGTTTATGTCAAGGAGTCCAAAGGCAAGTCCAGCATTTTGAACAAAGATAGGACTTTTTCAAAGATAAGACTCCCATGCTGGTCTGGGAGAAACGAAAAAACTTAGAATGTACCAGCTGCTTCTCTTCCCGCGCCGATCGTAAAAGCCGATCGAGGGAATGGGCAAAAATGCGAATCATTTTAACAGGCGATGCGGCTAGCAACCCGTCACTGTTTGCTTTTCCATCTTCTCGCCCACCATGACGCTAAAAGTGGCTTTTGAGTCTTGCGGCCCTAGGCTCTGCATAGAGCCGCAAGACCCAAAATGCTCTGTCTGCCCCATTAGGGATAAAGACGTGATAGTATGTATGTATGTATAAGACTTTTTGTAGGCCGATTACTTCTAAAAATATACAAAAACTACAAAATAATTTAGATAACAAATTGTTGTCGGTCGTTTACACAGGAAAAAATCCTGACGACCATTACAATAAACTATTTAACGTTATTACCTCAGAATATTCAAAAACTTTGAAACAAAAACAAGTTGTAGTGCATAGAAAATTACAATTTAGTGAGTGGGCTACTACCGGCATCTACATAAGTAGGAGCAGGCTTTATGACTTATATTCCCAAAAACAATATAATTTTAGTCCTTCCTTTCTAGAATATGTTAAAAATTATTCCAAAATATTTAAAAAAGTTTGTAGACAAGCCAAGGCAAATCGTATAAGTAGAAAAATAAATAATGCTCCTAACAAAATAAAAGAAACTTGAAATGTTATAAATAAAGAAACGGGTAAAAATAAAGCCAAAGAAAATATCTGTCAAATCAAATCTTGTGGTAAGACTATTACTAAAACTGAAGAAATAGTAAATATTTTTGATGATTTCTTTACTAACATTCCTTTGGAACTTACTTCTAATGTGAATTCTAGCCCCCAGCGTGCTGAAGCCTTGCTGAAGAATAATGTTAGGCCTTGTGATTCTAAATTTAAATTTAAGCATATTGGCCCCAAAGATATAATAGATGCATTTAAACAGTTAAATTTAAAAAAATCTGAAGACCATTGGGGCATGTCAGTTGCTGTAGTAAGCCATATCATAAATATCATAGCTGCTGATTTAGCTTTTATATTTAACGAATGTATTGATGAAGGCATATTTCCTAACCTAATGAAATGTAGTAAACTAATCCCCTTATTTAAAAAAGGAGAAAAAACAGATCCTGGCAACTACAGACCTATATCTATCCTGCCAGTTTTGAGTAAGGTGTTCGAAAAGATAATGCTCAATCAAATGCTTCTTCATTTTAAGACCTACAACCTTTTCCATAGCCAACAATTCGGCTTTACTGGCGGGAAATCGACCACCGATGCGGGAGTAGCTCTTGTTACTCATATATACGACGCATGGGAGAACAAAAATGATGGAATTGGATCATTTTGTGATCTCTCCAAAGCATTTGATTGCGTAGATCATCCGACACTTTTGCTTAAATTTCGTCAATACGGTTTTGATGATAATTCAATAAAACTTATAGAATCTTATTTAACAGATAGGCATCAGACTGTTGATTTAAATGGCATAAAATCGCACGGATCTAATGTGAAGATAGGCGTACCGCAAGGTTCAATTCTTGGACCTTTCCTTTTCTTGGTTTATGTCAATGACTTGCCTTACATGGTTGAGAAGCAGGCTGGCATAGTGCTGTTTGCTGATGACACCTCGCTTATATTCAAACTTAATCGACATAGCACAAACGCTAGCGCGGTGAACAGCACCTTGTCTTCCATTTCTGATTGGTTTTCTGCCAATAATCTCATGTTAAATGCGAAAAAGACTCAATGCGTTCGATTTTCTCTTCCCAATGTGAGACAGGGCTGCGTTGACATAATGATAGATGGTGAAAAACTCGATCTTGTTGAAAGTACTACCTTCTTAGGAATTACAATAGACTCGAAACTTCAATGGGGTGCTCATATAACTAAACTTTCAAATAGGCTTAGTTCTGCGGCTTATGCTGTTAGGAGAATAAGACAATTGACAGATGTAGCAACTGCTAGACTAGTGTACTTTAGTTACTTTCATAGTGTAATGTCTTACGGCATACTCCTGTATGCAGCCGATATTCAGACTATTTTTATTTTACAAAAACGGGCAATTCGTGCTATTTACGGGTTAGGATCTAGAGACTCACTCAGAGAATTATTCTAGGAAATAGATATACTTACCTTAGCATCACAGTATATATTTGAAAACATAATGTATGTAAGGAAAAATATTTCCTCATACAATAAAGTAAGCGATTTTACCGATAGAAACTTACGTAATAAGAATGACTTAGTTGCCCCGTTTTATAGGCTTAAAACAATTAATAAGACGTTTATGGGGAACTGTATACTTTTTTATAATAAATTGCCAAAATCGATCCTTGATATGCCAGACAAAAGATTTAAAACTTATGTAAAAAAAGTACTTGTGAGAAGGCTTATTATAGGACCGATGACTACCTTAAAGACAAAAAAGTCTGGCTTGAGCTTGACGCGGGTCCCTCTAAAAGTTTGTAATATAGATACTCGAAAATGTTATAATTTGGTACATTTTGTACAAACTGAATCTACAACTTGACATTACTTTAAAATTTTGACATTCTAAAAATTAAATTTAAATTATGATATGACGTAACAAACAAAACAATGTATTCTCTGTCCACATTAACTTTAAGTATTAATTTAATTGTGAGTTGACGTCCTTGGAGAAGAGGTGCAGTGCAGTTTGTTACCGCTTCTTCTGCACTAGCGCTTTGGAAGCGGTAGTAAACTTAGCTGTAAGTAACTATTTGACGTCAACAATAGTGCAACAAAATAATGACGATTATTAAGAGATATTTTAAATATCCTATGATAATAAAGATATATTTGATTTGATTTGATTTGATTGGTGATTTTCATGCATGATTTTAAGAGTCCGGCGACTCTAGACTTCTCCATACAAACGTAGTACACGTTTAATTTTGAAACCACATGTCAGATTCCGGTAAAAATTGGTAATTGTAAAGAAATTGCAATTATCTAGGGTTATATTGGGTTTCCTATAGTAAAATTATAAACTGGAAAGAAAATATAACGATTTAGAAGTTTCCCATACTAATGGTCAAAAATGATATAAAACACTATATTCTATTTCAAGTTCATATTTTTATTGTCGGAAACTAAATATAAACCTAGATAATTGCAATATCTTTGAAATTACAAAATTTTGCCCAAATCGGACATGTCGTTTTGAAATAAAACGTAGACTACGTTTGTATGGAAAGTTGTATTTTGGTCTAGGGTCGGGGGACCCTTAATTTGATTAATTCAAAAATCGAGCTCTACCCAATTTAGGTCAAGAGGCGGCGATGAAGGTCTTGAAATCGCACCATTGACGTCAGGATAATGTATGAGCAAAGATCTATGGTTGTTTTGTAAGATAAATCATTGTAACTTATATGGTAGATATGCGTAGAATAGAGTCGTAAAAATTTATAAAGTTTGTTTAAATAGAATTACGAAAAAGCGCATTTAAATTTCAGGTGACGCTACGATCAGAAGTGCCATTTTTAATACGCGGAGTCACCTAACGCAAAAAACCTAATACAAAAAAGGGACGTATTTTTTCGTTTAGTTTGCTAAACGAAAAAATACGGGTCTTTTTGGGATAATCTAGTTGACGGACTAAATAGTATAAAATATTTTTTATTCATTCCACATACCTAAAGTTAAAAAGTATAAGATGTTCAAAAGTTTTGAAAGTAAGCAGCTATACACCTGGATCTTTACTCCACTAAATAACACTACAGTCGTCTGAAAGTATCTACGAACCGTCTCGATCGGCCTATTCGTTTAATCACTACAATGACACATACAGAGACGTCAAACTTATAACACTCCTTTTTTCATGGGGGGTTAAAAATAATCTTGCACAAAATACAGCTCACAGAAGGCAAAATACCATAAATATTAAGTGTGAGAATGAACGGAAAAAACACTGACCAAGTTGCGGCTTGGGGGTTGGTTGGACTTGGACTGGTTCCAACCGGCTGCATTGCTAGGACCATTCAATAAATAAGTACTCCATGCTGCACTGTATTGTCTTAAATTGACCTGCGAGCGAAGCATGGCACCTAAGATTAACTATCGATAAAGTTAATATCGCGTGAAGGACTAGCACTGATTCGGTCTTACTTTGAGAAAAACATTTTGTCGCCGGTGTCATGCTGCCCGGACAATAGCCACATTCAATGTAACTGACAAGGTTACATAACTTAAAAATTAATTTAATTTGTTCGATTTTTTCCGAAATCATTCATTCAACCGAATCATTTAACCGAAATTTCAATCGGTAACTTAGATATCGATTTTCGATTGTTACCTTATTTTCAAATTGTTTAAGTGCCGACTTATGTTTTGAAATCCCCTTAATCTGTGCGGCAAGAAAAGCAGCAGGGCATTTACGGATATTATATCTATTACTAGCCGAAGCCCGCGACTTCGTTCGCGTGGAATTTATGTCTCTGGAAAATGCTCATCAGGCTGAACAACTTTTACTAAGGCGGCATTTTTATATCTCTTATAGTTTAGCTGGACCATTATGGTTCTGCATCAGGCGTTCCATTTTCCAAAATCATTTATACCCTATATGTTGCCCAGACTTAATAGCTATATAACAAAAAAAGTTTCATTCGAATCCGTCCAGTATTTCCGGAGATTAGCGTGTACAAACAGACAAACAGACAAACAGACAAACAGACATACAGACAAACAGACAAACAGACAGACCTTTTTTTTTAAATTCTTACTCTATTACTACGTCTCCATCGCCCCCAATATTTTTTTTGGAAATATATTTAATGTACAGACACATTTTTTTTACTGTTTTATTATATGTATAGATTAATTTGTTATCAAGTCGGCTATCATTACAAATTCCAACAAGTGTCAAACTGTCGAACTCTCAGTTTGGAAAGACGGAAAGATTGAAATAACTTGTCTAAATTAATTAAAATAGAACGAGGCTTTTAGAGCCAGCCGGATGTTAATCTACCTTTGAGCTTGTTTATTTGCCTCAAATTGGGCAGAAATTGTGGAATATGTTTGTTTATTCATTCATGTTTGAATGAAGGCTGAAGTAGTAATTTAAGTGTTGTAATATTTACTGGCAACATTATTCCCGGTATCAATGTTTTTCATTATTCCTGAAAACTACTACGAAATCAATTGTTTTTGCGTAAATAAATATGTATTTCTTTTTATTGCGTCTACCGATTATATTTGTATACTTCTAGGTAAGTAGGTGGTACTTTTGCCGTACTTAGTAGGTAACACTCGATTAGTTTTCGTGGCCTAGATAACAATGCTGTAAAATTCGGTATATTCCTAAGAAAAGTATGAGTTATGGGTTTTGCGGCACTGAGCAGACAAAACCCAGGGCTGCAATACCCAAAGGCCACTTTGAACGTTACAGTGGGCATAGTTGGTGGAAAAAGATGTTGTACTTCAGGGCAGAACCCACTTTGTGTTTTATGAATACGTTATATGGTATACAATGTATATAATCTGTATAAATTTGTAGCTAAATATCAAAATAAGTATACCAGTAGTTTCATAGGAATTATTAATTTTATGGGGTCCTGCCACGGAGCATGCTCTCCAGCAGAACCACTTTGGTTTTACTGTTACAGGTAATTTGTAAACATTATAATGGTATGTAATAAATGTATCTGAATTGTATATCACAAAACCAACAACAGTCTCAAACTTTTTGCTTTAGAAAGTGGATTTTTACCAAACAAATAGAAATGCAGCAAACGCCTGCTAGTTGATTGATATCAATTAACACTAAGTTATATAAGGTGTAACAAAATATAATGAAACTATGTTAAGGGTGAATTTAGTCCATTACACTGAACTACTTTTTCCAAGGAATATGTATCGAAATATGTCAAGTATTTACTTTTTTATAAATTGATTTGTCATAATGGGTTTGTCATAACTCTTATGGCCATAACCATAGTTTAACATAATTTATTATTATAGTCATAATTTTTGTAGTCATAATTTTTCACTCGACTCAAGACATAGGCAAAAGTAATACAGACACAAAAACAACTTTGCGCTGGAGTGTAGGTTAGGTTTCTTGTGACCAACACACGAGCGAGCGAGCAACTCAAGCTTAGGGCAAAAGTAACACAGACACGAAAACAATTGCCGTGGAGTGTAGGTTAGGTTTGTTAGGTTTCCTTTGACCAAACATGAGCGACCGAGCAACTTAAGCTTAGGGCGAAAGTATAAAGCGCCTACGTATTTAGTGTAAAAAAATACATTGAAATTAGTTATTGTGTCTCACATTTTAAAGCTTCATAAATAATTATGTTAAAATTAAATTTATATTAATAAACATTATGAGTAATGATATTTTTTAAAATTATATCATGATTACTATTTGTGACAATCAGTATTTATGACAAATCTAATTATATTAAAAAATATATGTGAAAAAAATTATATTAAATTTCATTATGATAAATTATGATTATGAGACAAAGCATTATTTCAAACTATATTATTACAAATATTTTTATAAGAATTATTAGAGACCCACATAAGGGCACACAACTTTCTTTGTATATAGCACTGCACGGGTTCAGTAATTCGGAAACACACTTAAAATGTTTTTTATAAGCTAAGAAAAACACATTTTTGTGCGTCTAAACTGACGAAAAGTCTTTTTCATTTTCCACGCTTCATTGTAAAATATATAAATGATCAGTATAATATTATACTCAAACGTTCGATAACAAATAAAGAGAATAAATTTTTGAGTGACCAAGTTTTTCTCACTACCCTCTTAATGTGATGATTATGACGTGAACATATTTATGATAATTAGATTTTATTTTGATTGCACATAAACAGTATGAAAATGTTAATATTGATGAGATGATTCATGATTCCATTATCATGCTAGTCAGATGACTAAATAAATAGAAAAATAGGTAGCTAAATTGTTATAGGTGTATCCAAGTCATAATATAACGACGCATTGGAAATAGTTGACAAGGAACTGGCAGGCGGTTGCCGGGTTTCTATGACGATTTTTTTGTTTTGATAAAAATCCACATATTAAAGCAAAAATTTCGAGACTGATGTTGGTTTTGTGATATACAATTCAGATACATTTATTACATACCATTATAATGTTTACAAATTACCTGTAACAGTAATAAACCAAAGTGGTTCTGCTGGAGAGCATGCTCTGTGGCAGGACCCCAAAAAATTAATAATTCCTATGAAACGACTGGTATACTTATTTTGATATTTAGCTACAAATTTATACAGATTATATACATTGTATACCATATATCGTATTCATTAAACTCAAAGTGGGTTCTGCCCTGAAGTACAACATGGAAAAAGGAATCAAATTAGTGATAGGATCCGCATTGCCTATTTTTAACCGACTTCAAAAAAGGAGGAGGTTATCAATAAGACTGTATGGTTTTTGGAACGTAGTTCCTTATCGCGCGTTGCGAAAGAAGGCTAGACGAAAAAAATTAAGACCAAAAGTTGTAACGACACTTTTTGGTACCTATAGTTGTAAGCCGTGCGGGGTGCGCCTGTTTCTCTGTACGCTTGTAACTAAAAAACTACTGGACAGATTTTGTTGCAGTTTTCACTATTAGATAGATCGTTTATTCCGGATGGTTTATGTATATAATTTGTATGTATTTTATTTATATTTACTAAACTTTTTGTCAAAAAAGTGATTTCGGACACTGCAGTTAGGCACTTTCAGAGCTAACGCTGGCTAAGATTTAAAAGATATATAAAAACAATGTATCAGAAAGTTGTAGGTCTCTAAAAGGTCTACAAAAAAGTCCGCGATAGCATATGTCTATCTCCTAAGGTTAGATCACAATAACAATTTTTATGTTTATGCCACGCGTGAAGTTTTAAATAATATTTTCACCGACAGGATATTAATCCTTATCCTTTTTAATATTTTAGATACCTTGGTTTTTTAAAGTAGATTAACATTGTCCTTTACAGTATGGCAATCAAATGTATAGTTTAGAAGATATCACGAAATCAAAATTAAACGAAATCATTTATCGGAACGTGATGATCACGGAGCTGCCGCTGATGTAGATATGCCTACTAAGTACCTAACCTTCCTATAGTTATATTATATCTTTAAACGAGCAATTCTTGTATATTTATCTTATACCTTTATACGAGCAATTCTTGTATATTTATTTATTTATAAATTTCTGTGATCTCGAAAACGGCTCTAACGATTTCGCTGAAAATTGGTACATGGGGGTTTGTAGGGGTAAACAATCGATTTAGATTAGTCTTATGTTTGGGAAAACGCGTGTTTTCGAGTATTAATTCGTTTTTCTTTCCACGCAGAATATGGTCGCTAATTTTGTCGTGCCGGCCGCCATCCGCTTAGCTCAGCGGTTAAGGATGCTGACCGCTAGAAAGAGTGTTACGGGTTCGAATCCCGCTCGGTGACTTACTTTTGTTTTTTCTTTATGTTCAAGTTTATATATAATGTTTTATTGGAACGAAGTTCCTTATCGCACGTTGCGAGAGGGGGCTGGACGGAAAAAATTAAGACCAAAAGTTGTAAAAACACTTTTTGCTATAGTTGTAAGCTGTGCGGCGTGTGCGTGTTTCTCTTGTCAGCTCTTGACAAATTAACATACAATAATATACTTAGATTGTATAAGTATAATTAGATTTATTAATGTAAATCACTTGTTTGTGCAAAGGAAATGCGTTTTACCCCACCTAGCGGTGGGGATACGCCCTAACTTTTTATATAAAATGCCACGCGCAAACAAACGTGGGGCATTACGTTGCCAACCGTCGAGGTGTTCACTTCAAGGAACTGTGAGTACTGCATTATTAATATTCTTGTTATTTTAATGATTGATGAACTACTTATTTCTAAGATAATGTTTTTATGCGAGTAATGGAATAATTGTGGATTATATTAAAAGAGCTACCACAGAGTTTCTGACCGCCTCTTCTCTGTGATGATCCAGCCCTTCCGACGCGGTGGTAGAATCTTTCACAATATATTCAGATTAGAGCCATAGCAATAGCCTAAATGAATAAATGTTTTATAACTCTTGGATGTTTATTTGTTATCCCTTTCCCAAGCCATGAAGAATTGCAGGATGTCTAGACTCCAATAGCTTGTAGTCTGACACTCTGTTTGTCTCTCTCTCTCTTTCTCTTTCTCTCAATAATCGAAAGGAACTTCGTTCCATCCGGGTGTCCCTTGACACCTCTTAAGTTTTTTTTTTGTATGTATGTTACGCGATATCTTCATTAACCGTGGATTGATGATAATTCTTTTTGTATTTGAAGCCTTTATTACCAAGTTGGTAATTAGTGAAAACATGGTAAAGACCTTTAGAGATATGGAAGAAAATTCCCTCAATTTCCACAATCTGCGCGGGAAAAGAGTCATCTAGCACTTTCAAAGTTTTTTGTTTCCTTCCAGATTAGCTTGGAAGAATATATCATATACATCATATATTCATACTAAATGATAATATGCATGCACAACGCACGTAGCTAGTAGTAAGTTAATTGCAGGCAACAGCAGGCTTAATTCACAGTTCACGACAAACGGTGAACAAGCGCTAAGCGTCGACGCCGAGGTCTTTACTGCAGCTAAATGCAATTTAGGGCTTCTACTGCAGTTGCCCAACAAATTGTGCAGACGTGTATTACGGGTACTAAACCTCCCAACTTCCAATACTAATCTCACCTGTACATGTTTCATGGATCTTCCTACATTCGTGTTGTGGTTAAATGTTTAGTGCTACCTTATATTAATTTTGTGGTGCTACGAAGAAATGTATAATTTAATTTTAATTAATTGCAAATATTTTAAGAGGCGAACTGACCTCCATAATTTTAACAAAAAATATTAATCTAATACCTTTAAACGAGCAATTCTTGTATATTTATATGTATATTTCCGTGATCTCGGAAACGGCTCTAACGATTTCGCTGAAATTTGGTATATGGGGGTTTTCGGGGGTAAACAATCGATCTAGATTAGTCTTATGTTTGGAAAAACGCGTGTTTTTGGTTTTCATGCGTTTTTCTTTCCACGCAGAATATGATATAACTGACCAAAGCTCGGTCGCCCAGGTACTATTTTCTAATGGTTGTTTTTAAAAATTACATTTTGTTTTCTTATTTAGATATTAGTTTATTTTGTAAGTTTTAACAACTTAATATGATTTCACCGACTTCTATAACAAGTACCTATAACCTACCATATACATTTTAGGCGACTTCTATAACCTACCATATACATTTTAGGCGCCACTCCATTTCCCGAAATTCATGCAGATGTTGATTTTATATACATTGCTTATTATGTAAAGATACAATTTTGACCGATCGTTGCGAAACATGGCAATGTATATAAACTTACAGATTCCCAACCTTGATTAAAGTGAACATCCTCAAAATGAAACGGTACTAATCGTGTAACCATACCCGACTTCAGACATAAATCCGCAGCTGCCTAACCGCCGCAAACTGTTGAATGAAACACGGGCGGCTCGTGTGCCCACATTTCCCGGAGTTTTGATCTGAGCCTTATTCGCCAGGCCCGGGAAATTTAGAGGGCTTCGCAGGCGGTATTTATAGCACACTGTGATCGAAGAGCTTTGGATCAAGAGCCGTTGAAGTGCTAGACCTTATTTTTAACCGACTTCGAAAAAAAGGAGGAGGTCATCGATTTGGCGCGATTTTTTTATGAAAGTCACCGATTTGGAAAATTCTTTTTTTGATAGGATATTCACTTCTTATGTGGTCCCATATAAATTTTATTAAAATCGGTTGTGTAGTTTGGGAGCGAAGTAAAGTCGGTTTATAGTTTTAAAAAATAAATATATATACATACACTGATTCTCTAATAAATAAATATATAGGGACAAATTTCACAGATTGAGCTAGCCCCAAAGTAAGTTTGAGACTTGTGTTATGGGATACTTGACTAACGATAGTATATTAAAATTACTTACTATAAATGAATGTACAGATTTCACGCCTTCTCAATATGGCAACACTGGACTCATCGGTAAGCCTAGGAGCAGTCTCAAAAGTCCACGGGCTCGGAAAGGTCTTCATTACGTATGTAAATACGTATTTCCGTTGCAGTCCGAGGGAAAGACGTTTGGATGTCCGACGATTTTTCTCGCATTTTATTTATTAGGGTACCCTTATAGCTTGGCCTTGTGGTGATGACGCAGTAGAATAGGATTTGTCACACCCCATCTCTCCCACGGGTGTCATAAGTGGCGACTAAGACAGGTAAGTATAGGTTACAGAAAATGGACAGCTGCTTCATCTGTATTAAATAACCGGCCAAGTGCGAGTCGGACTCGCGTTCGAAGGGTTCCGTACCATCTATAAAAAAATCGATATATGGGAGCTCCACTTAATATTTATTCAGTTTTTAGTATTTGTTGTTCCCATGCTGGTCTGGGAGAAACGAAAAAACTTAGAATGTACCAGCTGCTTCTCTTCCCGCGCAGATCGTAAAAGCCGATCGAGGGAATGGGCAAAAATGCGAATCATTTTAACAGGCGATGCGGCTAGCAACCCGTCACTGTATTGATTGCTTTTCCATCTTCTCGCCCACCATGACGCTAAAAGTGGCTTTTGAGTCTTGCGGCCCTGGGCTCTGTATAGAGCCGCAAGACCCAAAATGCTCTGTCTGCCCTATTAGGGATAAAGACGTGATAGTATGTATGTATGTAGTATTTGTTGTTATTATAGCGACAACAGAAATGCATTATCTGTGAAAATTTCAATTGTCTTTCACGGTTTATGACTTATGAGATACAGCCTGGTGACCGACAGACGGACAGCAGTCTTAGTAATAAGGTCCCGTTTTTACTCTTTGGGTACGGAACCCTAAAAAGTATGCTATATAAGTATTGCGATTATCAACTCGGCTGCCCAGCTTGGTGATTATGGGAAAATCCTCCCTTTCCCGGAAGATTACTAGCCCTAAAATCTCTTCCACATAGGCTGTAAAGAATAACCGGCCCAGAATAAGAAAGTTGGGTAAAATGTGTGATAAAAATATGTTTTCGTATTTCAACTTCTTTTTCATTAGCCGTTCCACATTACAAATTGAGTATTCCCCTTCAAGGATTGTTCATCCAACATATAATGGCCTATATAAGTACATATAGGTATAATGTAAGGGGTATCGGAACCAACAATAGGGCGCGCGTTGCTTTGTTGCGTAATGCAGGTTATTATGCATTAGGAAAGAGGTACTTCAAATTTGTATGAACCGTACCTTGAACGATGTGTTAGATTAAAGTAATCGACATCAATGCCTCTCAAAGATTGTTTACGCAACATGTAATGATCTGCATAGGTACATATAGATTAATTACATTATTACATTTGTAATAAAGATGAATGTTTAACATGCGGATGCTTTGGTTAATGTAATCTGTGTGTAATTTAAATAAATATAGGTATGTGGGAACTCCACCTGTCCTAGCTAGCAAGATGTGCTCCCACATGAGATTTAAAGAGGTCGGAGAGTAAGAGACTTATAGAACCAGACAATAAATATATTTATTATGTATACAATTTAAATATTATAAGTATATATTAAAGTACTGAGATATGTTATTCATAACAGGAGTAAAAGTGATATGACATGAGTCAAAAATGATGAGCAAGGAATGTCTCGAATCCAAAAATTAAATTTAGGAATGAAATTTGAAAATAATGAAATGATAGAAAGGAGGTGGGCAAGTGTATGAAGGATGATGCTTATTGCAACATCGTTACAGGTATAATGGGTAACGAAATTAAACACAATAGAACGCGCGTCTGCTTTGCTAATTAATGCAGGTATTTTAATTAGGGTAATAAGGTAATTTTCAAACATGTAAGAACGGTCCCTTCGACTACGTGTTAGATCGAAGTAATCGACATCAATGCCCCTCAAGGATTGTTTACCCAACATGTCATGGTGTGTATGGGTACATACGGGTATAATGGGTAACGAAATGAAGCACAATAGAATGCGCGTCTGCTTTGCTAAGTAATGCAGATATTGGGAAATAGGTACACTTTTCAACCCTTTAAGAACGGTCCCTTTGACTACCTACGTGTTAGATCGAAGTAATCGATATCATTGCTTTCAGAGAACAGGTCTTTATAAGGCCTGTGTCAGGGTATTGTTTGTTATTTGGGTCAAGGAGCCAACGTGGAGTCCTCTCAATCCTCAATCACGCGCCTTATTGTTTATTGAGAGGCTATTGAAAGTAATATGTAATTGGAAACACTATTATAATACACTGTTATTAATATTACAGGACTTACCGCGATTAATATCGTTTTTGACTCACACGTCGGCCAGCGGCCATGATAGCAGAAGGGTCGTCGAAATATCTGGTAATAAGTCCCGTAATACTAATAACAGTAATTGTGACCGCGAAACTTTAAATTCATACTATAATAATATGTTTTACATGCATACATACATACAAAGAAATATCTTCATCCCTCGCGGAGTAAAGAGAACCAAGGGCCATTAGATCCCAAGGCCACTTTTAGTGTGTTAAAACGTGTAGTGTAGATATTATAAGTATCAAGATAATCACAAATACTGCAGACAAAGAGCCCTGGCAATAAACAAAAAACAATAGAAAAGTCAATATAAACTAAAGTGAAAATGTATAAAAGAGAGTCCGTTTTAGCCAGTCAGATCCTGGCAGGGTCGCCATGAATGTTAGCGGGAGGGTACCTAATAAAACACACTCGTTGTAGATTCGTAGGTAACTGCTAGTTTATTACTGATTTCATAGGGTTTATATATGTCGCAGTTGGATTGTATAATCCGCTGTTATTCAAAAACTCTAGCTGTTTGGCATTACAGCTCGGTTTTGTAATACAGCTGAAAATTGTTCAGCTAGATCGTCCAATGTGTTACGTTTAACAAACTAGCTACGTGAGATTGTAGATCGATTAGTTCGGAATTCTGCCACTTGTGGCTTGTGAAGTGTCAGTGTCATAACAACAAATATGGCCTCCCATAAAGTAAATTATTTGGCGCGTTCCGGTACTAAGCTGTTTTTATCGAGAGACATCGGGGGCATCGTTTGTGATTTCGGACTGCAAAAGATTGAAAAGAATAAAGCAGACATTTAGCTTGGTTCCTATATTGTTATTTCGACGCCCGCCTTCCGGCGAGATTGAAAATTCACGTGGATTGGCCTTAAGAAATCGCTCCGCCATTGACGGGTTTATACAAAATTTCAATATCCAATTGCATCGAGCTGATTATCATTTTTAATTGGTGTTTTATGATGTTGGAGACTTAAGAGTCCGGCGACCCTAGACTTCTCCATACAAACGTAGTACACGTTTAATTTTGAAACCACATGTCAGATTCCGGTAAAAATTGGTAATTGTAAAGAAATTGCAATTATCTAGGGTTATATTGGGTTTCCTATAGTAAAATTATGAACTGGAAAGAAAATATAACGATTTAGAAGTTTCCCATACTAATGGTCAAAAATGATATAAAACACTATATTCTATTTCAAGTTCATATTTTTACTGTCGGAAACTTAATATAAACCAAGATAATTGCAATATCTTTGAAATTACAAAATTTTGCCCAAATTGGACATGTCGTTTTGAAATAAAACGTAGACTACGTTTGTATGGAAAGTTGTATTTTGGTCTAGGGTCGGAGGACCCTTAATTATTTAGTAAGGAGTTGAATCGAGGTTTTATTTCCATCCCACGAATAATATAAAAATAATAAAGAACAACTATTGTCCCCTCATATATTATTTTGTTTGGTAACACAGTTTTATTTAATAATGGTAACCCTATATGTCATGTCAACGCTAACTGTTTTGTCAAACGTAATTACGTAACTCATTGACAATCTAGCTGAACTATTTTCAGCTGTTTTACAAAACCGAGCTTAAATGCCAAACAGCTAGAGTTTTTGAATAACAACGGATTTTACAGTTCAACTGCGACATATACATGACAATACACGTTTACGTTGAAGATAGAAGATACACGTTGAAGATAGAAGAGCGTAGCCATATAGAAGAGTATGTTTATCTAGGTCTAGGATAATAATCTAGGTGTTCTACATAGAAAGGTTACAAGGATTGAGTGAGACAATAATGAGGGCGTGTATCGTACTCTTTACACATACCACACCAACACTTACCAATAAATTAAAGTTTTCACCGCTTTCAATATTTTATTCTGGTAGTTACCGCACTTAATTAAAGTGAGATAATGATCTAGTGGATTTGTATAATTATTTGATTAATCTATAATCGTCAGATTATATTATTATCACCGAGATCCCGTCTACGTGGGTGAATGTTCAGTAATTAGACGTCCATTAAGACCTAATCGAAGTCTAGCCCGCCCTAGCCTGCGCCATCTTGAAAATTAATTATTTTCTTCGCCTTATTTGAGACGACGATCGATACAAGTACTTAAGGTAAGTACAACAAATAACATAAACTCTCAGAGACAAAAATAGGTAATTTAACTATATTTGCCATAGATACACTAGCGATCTTAGTTCTCTAGATCTTTTTTAGGTCACGTCTTTATGTACAACCGCATTGCTCTAAAACAATTATAATATTTCTTTTAGTTATCATGTGCTTTCATTACTTACATTGTATATATTGTGTCCTTTTAGTGTGCAATGCCATTAATTATACCATGCGTGGTTAATATGGGCAAATCCTCCCTTTGTTTGGACTTCTCCAAAGCCCAACCAACAGTGGACTGATTTATAAGAAGAATCTAAGAAATATAAAAAGTATTGTATATTTTGATATTTCCTTTTATCCTCGAATAAATGAGTAAAGCCAGGTGGTGCTATTGGCAGTAATTAAGGGGGATATTAATACAGAACTATTGAGAGATGCCGTCGCGTCGGCATTTCGATATTGCGCCTCTGTAGGGCCGCTCAAGTGATACGGAATATTCCGAATGCCTCGCAAATCGTTTATACTTGCGATCGATCCTTGCTTTTATTCGATTTTTTATTGATTAAACTTCATTACAAAAAATGTACAGGCGGACTTTAGGCCCGAGGCCTTATTTTCAAGTCAACCTACAGGTACTGCTGGTAAAAGCAAATTTTGGACGAAAGTACTAATTAGTATGTTTTTTGACTAAAACTAACGTGACATACAGTCATTATTATACTTAGGAAACGGAACCTCATTGAGCACGACTCGTTTGATTTGCCTTGTCGAGCACTTTATGGTAGACGATGCCTAGGGTCTGATCACGGAGACGGAAGGTGGTCGATGGAACTCAGTAATAAAACTACGCAACTCCATCGAGTTTAGGTTTATTTCATTTATCTCAGTAAGTTACTTGTTCCAATAAAAGCTTATACAAAAAAAATATTTTTTTCATAATATTATAAACGCGAATGATTGTAAGTATGGACTGTATGGATGGATGTTTGTCTCTGTCACGTAAAAACTACCGAATGGATTTTAATGAAACTTTACAATAATATAGCTTTTACATCAGAATAATACATAGACTACAATTTATAAAGATATTTTGTGACAATCCTGCGCAGTCGAAGTCGCGGGCACCAGACCAGCTTGTTTGTAATAAAGTCTTAATAAAAATAAACACCAGCCCCACAGTTCCGCTCTCCTGTTGCTCATTAGTCAACTGCGCACGTTTTACGAGGTCCTTATGACTAGGGCGCCGAGGATGCGGTAAATAACGCTACCTGAGCATACCTACTAGCGAGCATTAATTGTAGCCCCAGCTGAGTATTATGAAGGATGTTCTGGAATTTCTTTACAAACATTACATTTATAGAAGCGTGGAGCGATTTCCGCAAGCTATATTGTTTATCGCATCATAATCGTCTGGATATCATCACGCTTTTCCATTCTGTAAGTATCTTGAGGTCTAACAAAATATACTGAAACTATTTCAAGGGTGAATTCAGTACATGATATTGAACAACTTTCTGCAAGGAACACGTAGCGAAATATGAAAAGTAATTTTTGGCCTCCTATACAAGCTGACCGATCAGCTGATCCGAGTTTGTATGGAAAGCCAAAAATATTTATCATATTTTGACACATATTATTTTTCTGGGAAAGATGTTCAGTATAACGGTCTGAATTCGCGATATTTTGTTGTTAGACCTTATATAAAGGGATTAAATTTAATGCAAATACATAGGATACTTGAAGAAACTTAGAACCAGGAAAAAAAATTAAAATGGAAATGTCAAAACATTTTCAAGATCAGCCAGCATTGACTCCCTAAAAATCTTTTTCATATTTACTGCTCGAGTCTGCAGACCTAAAAACCGACTGTACCCCCTAACTACAAATCCGATTTTGATAAAAATTTTAAACAAAAAAAGAATTTCCCAAATCGGTCAAGGCGTCTTCGAGTTATAGGTAAAAATACATAAATAAAAACATAAAAGATTTGACAACCTCCTTCTTTTTTTGAAGTCGGTTAGAAATACAAATTTACTCTATTAGTATGTATAACCAAAGATAATATAATTACTGTCATATCAGATACCCAACGCCATAGAAACTTTTAGAGCGCTCGTAAGTAGGCAAAACCAAGTATAACCACAGATTACTAATAAGTTACTACGTAAGTATAACTCACGAAAGTAGAGGTATAATTACTATACTACTATATCGTCAATAATGTCATCCCAATCGGATTACTCTGCCAAAAATTATGCAACTTCACGTCACACATACCTGACGGTTGCATTTTTTTAAAGTTACCAAAAATGTTTCCAACCCAGCGCCCTCGGTATCGGAACATTAGCAGGGTGCTTACCTTGACAGAGGCAGATTAATGGTAACTGTCGCCCGCAGGTACTTCTGCAGCCTCGGGCAAAGTAAGAAAGATTACTAACACTTTTTCTACCTCTATTAGGCATTATCATTTGTCAGCTCGCCCGTGAAGAGCGGTCTAATTCCATCCGAAGATTTCAGTATAATACTCGTACGTATAATTCTTGTGGATAATATTCGAGCGCAACCTTGGTGGCCTACTAGTTTTTAGGCTCGTCCGTCTCCTGGAGATCCTGGATTCGATTCCCAATGAAGACAAATGCATGCTCTCATTCCCACACGTGAGCTCTGGGATGGCCTTGGCCCCAGAATTAATATTAGTATTACATACAGAACCGAACCTCCTAAGGTACAATATGCACCCCCGTTCCCGTCCCCGCACCTCTCTCCCGTTCTCGCCTTGTCGACGGTGTTGATCGGATAAACACACACACATTGTCAGTTTTAAACCGCAATTTTTGGCAATAAATGATAGATAGCAAAAATAAAAATATTGCATGTTCTCTTTTTAAAGTGTGATTGATCACTGATCACATTCGATAAGAACAGCAACAAATAAACTGTAAGAAAGTTTATTGCTCAAAAAACATTGCGCCTGAATTTAGGAATTTTTCTTACCATTATGCGCCAGTGACGTCAACATTATAGGAAAAACTAACTTGCACGGCCCCACATGTGTAAGGTATTATAGTGGGATAATAATACGAAAGAAACTAAAAATAAAACATTTATTTATTAAAATCAGAGACAAATTAGATAAGTAATTAAGAATTAAAGTTCCATTTCAGTGGACACCAAGTAGTAAAATTAAAAGAAGATATAAGACTCGACGCAAACGGGTCATCAAAAAACGCGGCCACCGACCACTTTCATACTGATTTAGCGGCCGCCACACCGTGTGCGGCGAGTCCATACAAAAAGTATGATAACTTCAGAAAAAAGGTCAGTGACCGCGTTTTTTTGGTGGACCGTTTGAGCCTAAAGATGGCTTGAGTTAGCTTTCCCGCCTCAGACGTGAGTTTTAATTATAACAGTGGCATGTATTTGCAGAAACACATTGACCGTGATGCCAGCCCAATATCTTGCAAGTAAAGTCACAAAAGTCGTGTACGCAGTTCTCTAAGGACAGCGCCGAATCAGTTGACGACAATTTAGGAGTTAAAGAATTATCTGTAACAAACATTAGTAACTCAAAACACTTATAAAACAAACAAACAAATGATAAGTAGGTAGTTTTAGCAACACATTTGCCTATAATAGGGATGTGAACTAAAATAATTTTCTTGGCTCATATAATAAAATAAATATACCATACTTATTATTTAATTATATGTTTATTTATTTTTTCTTTTTTGTCATTAGGAAAAAATTACGAAGGTATTTATTTTGACCACTATGCTAAACGAAAATATATGGGTCCTTTATTTTTGGATAATTTAGCTGACGGACTAAATAAAGCCTCACTCGGCTACACAAGTACTTACTTATGTAACGACCTAAAGGTAGATATAAAGACAAGTTTATTTGCTAGGCAAATTCCGATTGTCAAAAACGCCATCTCGTGATGTATGTAACGATTGCTATAACTAGCCCTGACTTCCGGTACACCGATTTTCATCAAACATAGCTAAAGAACCACCGCAGAAAGACAGGCTGAAGATCATGATCATGAAGAATTGTTTTTAGTATTTGTTGTTATAGCGGCAACAGAAATACATAATTTGTAAAAACTTCAACTGTCTAGCTATCGCGGTTCTTGAGATACAGTGACAGACAGACGGACAGACTTAGTAATAGGGTCCCGTTTTTACCCTTTGGGTACGGAACCCTAAAAACATCGCGCGGAAACCTGCACAATAACACTAGTTAATTGATGTGTAAATAAGACTGTTATTACTACAAATAGATATTACGCCAGATGCCCTTAGGCAGCTCGTAAATCTGACATTAGTATTAGGTAACTTTTAACACACTAGATGAGAGAGAATCACCTCTACAATATAGCTTTACTTGCCTTTACATAGTATAGGATAGAGAGATTTCCATAAATATATTTTTATCATCGTATTTTAAAAATTAAGTTTACCATAAATGCTTAGTATCTACCAAACATATATCAAACATTATCATATTTTTATTTGTTTATTTAGTAAATATACCTAGTCGTAGAAAAAGTATTGTTTACAACGTTATACTTATAAGTGCGTCAAAAAATGCAGAATAGCGTCATCTTACTAACCTCGCTTACTGCGCCACTTGCATTCTTTGATCCTTCTTATACAACTGTTGCATATCATTATCATCATCAGAGGACTTGGCCTACACTCTCCACGCTGGCCAGACGGTTTGGAGAGGTCTCACTTATGTTTATAAGCTTTTTTTAGCTTGTAATCGCTAAGATTCGACATCCACGGGAAGACTTGGCGTCGCCCTTTTCTACTCTGCCGGATACCACACGGCAAACTGTAGCATAAAATACTGTGAAATACGTACCGTTATCCTCTATGTTGTCAACTATGATTTGGGTGTATTGGTATCTTTTGCCATTGGGCACTTTCGGCAAAATACTAGCGCCCACGACAGCTAGAGCCAACGCGAAAACTACAAGCACTTTCATGTTTGTTTTTGTGGTTGTTTTATTACAATATACGACTATCACGTATGGAGACTACAAAGTGCACTGTGTGACTGATTCAATTTAAGAGACGACTTCCTCTGAATTTATTTATAAGAAGCTTTATCGAGTAGGCACCTATATAAACAATGTCTCAGTCAGCAACAGCATTATAAGGTGAGTACATACTGGGGCAGAGCGATTCTCATGAACTCTTTTCGTAAAAAGTCTGGCAACCGTAGGTATGTAATGCATATATGGATCGCTACATCAAACAGTTTCTCTTAATCTTGATATCCACGTCCTTGTACTGAGAACAAGGTGCTAAGACGAATCGCTCTAGCATGGAAAAGTACTGGAGTAAAAAAAAAATTATTTTTATGAACTAAAAGAGTAAAAATACTTCGTCATTTGACATCATTATTGTAGACTGTACTACAGTCAACGAATAATTGTAGATGGAAAAGTCAAAATCAGAAATTTTGACTCGGCAACTTTGTTAGGACTAGTTAGGACATAAACATTCTAAAAGTCCTTACCAATCCGAGGTGAAGCCCGCGGGGGGAGGGCACAAAGAAGGTCCCGTTTTTTGTTTTTTTTTGCTTACATCTTGAAAACGGTGTGTTGTACGAAATTTTGTTGTGCTACATAATGAAAGCTGATAAAATTCTCTACAACTATAGCTAAATGGATAAAAGTTTATAGATGACAAGTATGCCCATTCAAACAAAAAAAGATTACAGATAGTACAGGCACCTTCGAGTAAACATATAGATATTGATATTGATATAGATAACCTCCTCCCTTTTCAAAATTCCTTTTTTGTTAAAAATCGCAAATAATACAAAAAGGTAAGCAAAATGCAACTACTTATAAAAAGTGATGTAAGTAGTATCAATATTTTACTTAGGCGATCAATCGATACGCACCCTTACTTTTTAAGATAAGAGGTACATAACACATACGTACATAAAACCACAGACATAGTACGTACATTGTTTCCTGTTTTTATAAATGAGTAAGTTGATACTTACATACCCAAAATTTTAAATAGTTCTTTACATAAATCTTTCAAACAATGTTGCGCCAAGTTAATATTTATTGGAGAATACTAACTTCCTTACGTCAAAAAACTTACGTATTTTTTTTCTACATCTTACAATAGGTACTTTAAGTTATACGTAATATAATGTAATAGTATAATTAAACCAATGAAATTACAGCTTTCTGATAGTTACCGTCTATGAACTATGCCTCGAACGGACAGACAGACATACCGATACAATAAAAGTTCCGTCTAGGGTCTTTGAAAGTTAAATATACTTAGATGACTAAGTATATTGTATTGACATGAGTCAAAACAAAGTGTTATTGTTATAAACCAAATAATAATAAAAGTATAATGCATCCGTTCTCATTTGATAAAAAAAAAAGCTTCGTTGTTTGTCATGTTTTGTATCAACATACATTATATATTATCGACTACTCTACTTCCATTTAAATTTATTTATATTCCATGGCGTAATGGTACATACCTACCTACATGCGAATCACTTCTTCATCCCTAAAAGACTTAGCTATTTCAGATGCTTTCAAGCAGCCTGAAACATCTGACACCAGTGTTGACCACTGCAAGTGCACGACCCTCTCTGTACTACCAGAGCCAAACTTGGCCAGAGCAGCCAGAGGACTAGGCCTACCCTACACTCTCCTTGCTGGCTAGACAAGTTGAAGAAACCTTACTGATATATCTATACATATAATAAAACAGTAAAAAAAGTGTGTCTGTACATTAAATATATATTTCCAAAAAAAATATTGGGGTCGATGGAGACATAGTAATAGAGTAAGAATTTAAAATAAAATGACTGTCTGTTTGTCTGTTTGTCTGTTTGTCTGTTTGTCTGTTTGTCTGTTTGTCTGTTTGTCTGTTTGTCTGTTTGTCTGTTTGTCTGTTTGTCTGTTTGTCTGTTTGTCTGTTTGTCTGTTTGTCTGTTTGTCTGTTTGTCTGTTTGTCTGTTTGTCTGTTTGTCTGTTTGTCTGTTTGTCTGTTTGTCTGTTTGTCTGTTTGTCTGTTTGTCTGTTTGTCTGTTTGTCTGTTTGTCTGTTTGTCTGTTTGTCTGTTTGTCTGTTTGTCTGTTTGTCTGTTTGTCTGTTTGTCTGTTTGTCTGTTTGTCTGTTTGTCTGTTTGTCTGTTTGTCTGTTTGTCTGTTTGTCTGTTTGTCTGTTTGTCTGTTTGTCTGTTTGTCTGTTTGTCTGTTTGTCTGTTTGTCTGTTTGTCTGTTTGTCTGTTTGTCTGTTTGTCTGTTTGTCTGTATGTCTGTTTGTCTGTTTGTACACGCTAATCTCCGGAAATACTGGACGGATTCGAATGAAACTTTTTTGTTATATAGCTATTAAGCCTGGGCAACATATAGGGTATAAATGATTTTGGAAAATGGAACGCCGGATGCAGAACCATAATGGTCCAGCTAAACTATAAGAGATATAATAAACGGCCAAGTGCGAGTCGGACTCGCCCATGTAGGGTTCCGTAGTAGCAAATAACATAATATAAAAGTATTGTAGTATGTTTTTTAAAATTTTTATATTTGAGTTGATTGAATGAAAGGTGGCCGTTTATGATTTTTAACGTATAAAAAAAAAAAACTACTTACTAGATCTCGTTCAAACCAATTTTCGCTGGTAGTTTTCATGGTAATGAACATCATATATTTTTATTAGTTTTAACATTCTCTTATTTTAGAAGTTACGGGGGGGGGGACACACTTTTTTCCGCTTTGGAATTGTCTCTCGCGCAAAGTATTGAGTTTAGAAAAAAATGATACTAGAAACCTCGATATCATTTTTAAAGACCTTTCCATAGATACCCCACACGTATGGGTTTGATGAAAAATAATTTTTTGAGTTTCAGTTCTAAGTATGGGGAACCCCCAAAATTTATTGTTATTTTTCTATTTATGTGTCAAAACCTTAATGCGGTTCACATAATACATCTACTTACCAAGTTTCAACAGTATAGGTCTTATAGTTTCGGAAAAAAGTGGCTGTGACATACGGACGGACAGACAGACAGACAGACATGACGAATCTATAAGGGTTCCGTTTTTGCCATTTGGCTACGGAACCCTAAAAATGCCGCCTTAGTAAAAGTTGTTCAGTCTGATGAGCATTTTCCAGAGACATAAAGTTCACGCGAACGAAGTCGCGGGCTTCAGCTAGTAATAATATAAGTTTATGAGCTTTGTTTAGCTTGTATATCCTAAGTCTCCTTCTACGACATCCACAGGAGGACTTGGAGTGGCCCTATTCTACTCTGCCGGAAACCACACGTTATTTAAACCCATTAGCAAAATTACTAGTAATCTGTGCCAAAAGATAAACTAGTAATTAGAACCAAACGCTTCAATTTTCAGTTTTAGTATTCGCCGTGCTTGTGGATGATCAAATTACTGTTTAATGAACGTTGACGAATTTTCGCTTTAATCATAGCATTGTCCGCTAATTTACAATGTGCCGGCGTTATGGCAATACTTAACTAATGAAACGGAAAACGAAAATTGGACATTCATGAAAATCTGTGCTTTGAATAACATTGGCCATGGACAGACAACTAACAGCGTAAAATAAGCACATGTACAGATGGATAGCTTACGTAAAACAAGCGCGGTAACACGCGACTTCATGACTCCATATTGGTGCCGTAGGACTGGATTTGTATGTCTCCCCTCTTGTTAGTAGGTATATCTTCCGTTTCATCAGACAATGTAGAGAGGAAGAGGATGGGCGAGAAAATGCTCCTGTGTTTTCACTTACACTAGAGCACTTATATTTCGTACGTAAGTATATGCTTTACATACATCGCGTAGCTACAAATACATCTCCATTTTTGGCCATCAAACACTAGTGGATGTGTAAGCTGTAGACCTCCCGACTCATCACCCCAATCCGTTAAAGTTTATCGGACAAAAAATTACGTCTTAATAAGGGTAACAAAAAAGTTTTGTGTCACTTTAGAATATTTTTCGAAATGGTTAACATACAGAAAAATTTAAGTTTTCAATCCCCATATATCCCCCATTTTTAAAAAAATCGAAAAACATTTTTAAAAATATTCTATATAATTTTCGAACCGTCTCACAACTCAAGAATCGGTTGAGTGGGTGTGGAGTAGTGAGTGGCTACACTTACTTTATTTTATACCACCACAGTAAGTAACAACGTTACGCCGAATAATTTGGAAGTTCGACAACTTTCTTGCTGATTGTAATTCTATCCCCAATTAAGACGAAACGGGGCTTAAATATAGCTATTGGATTGTTTTAGGGAGCAAGAATTCAGGATTTGGATTTTGGGCGTTCGATATTTATTTATACCTACAATAGATGAGATTACGCCGACAGGTAAAGCAATAACTTTTCAAAACTGAACACTGACTTCACCCCCAAACTACAGATTATAAAAAAATGTCTATGGGACCTACTCGCAAGTATACCTCTAAACTTTCAAACAAAAAATCGGTCCTAACGTCTTCGAATAATTGGTGAACATACATAAAATAATAACCGGCCAAGTGCGAATCGGATTCGCGCACTAAGGGTTCCGTACCATTATTTATAAAAATTCGCGTTTGTCGTATGGGAGCCCCCATAAATATTTATTTTATTTAGTTTTTAGTATTTTTTGTTAAAGCGACAAATGAAATACATAATTTGTGAAAACTTCAACTATCTAGCTATCGCGGTTCTTGAGATACAGTCTGGTGACAGACAGACTGACAGACGGACACACGGACAGACAGCAAAGTCTTAGTAATAGGGCCCCTTTTTTACCCTTTGGGTACGAAACCCTAAAAAAAGATTCGGGACGAATTGATATCCAACCTCCTCCTTTTTTGAATGTCGGTTAAAGAGAAAATGAATATGTTAGAGACCTCACTAAGCTAAGCGACAATGATTTTTATACTTCGTTTGCTTAGGTACATTGTAACTTCCCTTGCTGGTCTGGGATCAAAATAAAAAAACAGAATTTGCCAGCTGCATCTTTTCCGTGCAGGACGTAAAAGTCGATCGAGGGAATGGGTGAGCATCTGAATCATGGCAATAGGCGATGCGGCTAGAAACCCTGCAACCTATCACCATCCCGGTCGTGTCTTGCGACCATAGGCTCTGTCTGCCCTGTTATGTATAAAGAAATTATAGGTATTGACTTACAGATCAATCATGTACGTATAGACATTTGTAGGTGTGTTTCGTAATTTTTGGACTACCGAACCAAAGATTCTGAAGTAGATAACTATACAACGTGGAAGGGACATATTACCCGTAATAAATCAAACCACGAGCTATACATTAGATCACTATAGTATGAGATAAAAATAACAGCACACAAAATTATGCAGCCCCCCTGGCGCAGAATAAATACTGGTACCCGGGCAAATTTTAAAGAATTTTTTAAAGAATTAAAGAATTTATTTCAACATTTAAACATAGTACATTTAACACATAATGATCGTAAACAACCGCTATAGTATAAAACTGTGTTGCAGTTGTTTACGCCTAAATTCGGAATACGGTTATAAGCAAACATTTCAACAAGTACTTAATTAAATTTGTAAGTGTAAGGTGAGCAAAATACAATATTATCTATAAGTTTATAATACTTAATCTATTTTAAGGTGAAGGACTTGAGTGGGGGATGGGGATTATTTGGTATGTGTAGCTGTGAGTGTGAGTATTGTGTGTTTGTGTGTGAGTGACAGGGTGTATTTGTATGAGTTAAATTTCTGAAAGCTTGAAATTTGTATGGGAATGCCGAATTTTTTTTGTTTTCCTTCTGTTATTTTATAAACATTATACTAATAGTGATCTAGTAAAGCCCGTGGTTCAATTTATTACGGATATGTCCCTTCCACATTGTATAGTCCTCAAAAATCGAAGTATTATAAAATTTGTTTTAACCGTTCCTTTACCGCCAATTCCAGACACATAGTAAGACAATGAACGTGGACATTTATTAATGTAATGCGTGTCTTTACCGGTTAACTCACGCATACCTTTCCCAGGAAAAGTTGTAAATACTTACCTACTTACATACATATATTACCTATATAGATTGGTTAACTCTACCTAGCGCTAGTTACATAAATAAAGTTGATACCAAACGATGCATCAGCAAATTTCGTAAGCTGGAAACGTTGCGTCTGGGTAGGGTCAGTTACAAAGTACGAGAACAGTATGAAGTACTTATAAACAAACAGTCATCTTATTCTCAACGGAAATATGGTCGATAACGAATATACCTATATACTAGTACTTATAAGAATAGTACTCTCATGCTGGTCTGGGAGAAATAAAAAAACTTAGAATGTACCAGCTGCTTCTCTACCTACGCAGATCGTAAAAGCCGATCGAGGGAATGGGCAAAAATACAAATCATGTTAACAGGCGATGCGGCTAGCAACCCATCACTGTATTGATTGCTTTTCCATCTTCTAGCCCACCATGACGCTAAAAGTGGCTTTTGGGTCTTGCGGCCCTGGGTTCTGTATAGAACTGCAAGACCCAAAATGCTCTGTCTGCCCCATTAGGGATAAAGACGTGATAGTATGTATGTATGTATAAGAATAGTATATAAGTAAGTACCGACGTAAGTACAATTTTCGAGCTTTACAATTAAAAATCATTTCGCATTCCGGCGTCTTTAGTTGGTATCGAAATATTAGGAGTCGATAGAACGAATGTACTTGCCTAGCTACTTAAACTTTGAGCTACGTCAGATCTATTAAATTCCATGGTGTTAGCTATAACCGTAGACATAGAATTTTTGGCTATAACACACTCTATAGTACGTAGCTAGGAACCACTATTTATAGGCCTAATAGATGCCCTGCTATCAATAAGGTATTGATTTATAAAGTGTATGTTTCAATAAAAAGACATGTCAAGATTGTTTACATTTATTTAAATACGTAAACAAATGGAGTTTTAGATAGTGATTCAAGAGGAAGGTTTATATTTAGTATTTAAAAAATTACGAATATGATTTTCAATAGAGATCACGTAGTTACGCCCGTCTAAAACTGACGCATGTCGGCCGGCGGCGCGCGCCTGGCGGCGGTACTACGGATTGATCTCACGATTTTACTTACGAATTTTGTCAACATTTTTGGTTTCTGAATTTTTATTTTGACTTCCTAATTAGGTCTTATAAAGTGGCTCCAAAACCAATAAAAATTCACCATGTATGCCTGGTCACACTATTATTTTAAAGGCGAAAGTTTGTAAGTGTGCGTTTGTGTATGTTATTTTTCACACGGCTGGACGAATTTTGATAAAATTTGGTATGCAGGAAGTTGACACCCTGTAATAACACATAGGCTAATTTAGGCGCGGGTAACACCGCGGGGCGCAGTTAGTAAATTATAAAATAATACAAAGACGTAAATATAAAGTCAGTGTTTTATTTTCTTTCTGGATACATTGACCACTGGTTCAGTTTCGTATTCTATTTCAACACGAGGTTTCTTCTTGCTTACAAGCTTCGTAGCAACATCCTGTAAAAAAGAAATATTTGAATAGCAAATAAAAATTGTTGGTTTAAGTAGTCTTAAAAGACGTTCGTCATCATCATCATAATTTCAGCCGCATAACGTCCACTGCTGGACATAGGCTTCTCCCAAGGATTCCCGAAATGACCGATCTAGAGCGGCTTGCATTTAAATATAAGATGTTTTATGTTCCAACACGATGAAAATTTGCTAATTAAATAAAATTAAATTTTATAACAAACCATATAGTAACTACCAGCGCCGCCTGCCCCTCAACTTCAAAGTGTACCACAATTACTACTAGTATGAGTGGTAAGATCAATCACTTTTGTCGCATCTCATCTATCGTCATCATCATCATCAGAGCGTATATTCCTGGTTGCATCCTTAGCAGTAACAGCCCGGGGTCCGCTACCTAACCATTGAGTTTTGACTAGGTTACTGGTTTTTACACAGAGCGACTGCCGTCTGACCTCCGCAACCCAAAGGGTAAACCAGAACCAATCCTTGGATAGTTTGATGATCAAGCGATTGATGGCGTTCGGGACCCACAGTTAATACGCAAAAATAACTTTTCACAAAGTATTTCTTTCAAAGCTTTTCAGTGGGATTCGAACCCATGACCTCCGGATCACAGGGCAAACGCCTTGACCACTGGACCACGGAGGCTATCAAGATCTCATCTACCGATTACAACAAATATTACTATATATCAATTACAAAAAATATTTTGTAGTGGAGTTTTAAATTTTATTATCAACTAACCTCAATATCGGATGTATCAGATTCGAAATCGCTGCCCACCTCGGCATCTTCTTTTCTTCCTGAATCGCTTTCCTGTAATTGATAATAATTTTTATATTAAGTCACATATCAATCAAAAAAAAAGCTTAAGGCCATACCCAAATTTTCCGGGGTCCAGTGGCGCCGCCATTTAAAATAAATCATTTAAAAGGAAACGGAGATATCATTTAAAATTGTGTCTTGGTCAAGTTCTAGATACCCATTCAAAGTATTTTTTAAACTACTTTTTGTAGTTTAAAGTGAGAACGTGCAGCTTTTCTACGCACATTTGCGAAAAACGGCCACTTTTAGCTAATGTGCGTAGAAAAGCTTCACGTTCGCACTTTAAATTATAAACAGTAGTTCATAAAATAGTTTTAAGGGTTATCTAGGGCTTGACCAAGACACAATTTTGAATGATATCTCCGTTTCCTTTTAAATGATTTATTTTAAATGGCGGCGCCACTGGACCCCGGAAAATTTGGGTATGGCCTTAATAAAAAAGTTCGTTATTTTTACGTACGAGTATAGTACCAATAGTAGCACTTAATTAGGGATTCGCGATACCTGTAATTTTTTTTTAGATATGAAAGTCTTTCGAGGTAGTATGAGGTATTGACATGATTAAGTCATGTCAATTATCTATTTCTGATTCCTTATTCGACGACCTCCGTGGCGTAGTGGTCACCATGCTAATTCGCAAACCAGAGGTCCCGCCGGGTTCGATCCCCAGTCAGGGCAAGTTTTAAAATGGACTTTTTCAAATTGTCTTGAGTCTTGGATGTTTATCTACATATGTATTTGTTATAAAAATAAAACACAAGTCTGGAAGTTACTTTGGGGCTAGCTCAATCAGTGTAATTTGTCCCTATATATTTGTCACTTTATATTTTTCCACTTTCACACCCACCATCATTGATAAATGTGTCCTATAGATCTAACGTCTCTAGGCTTTGTCTACCCTGTTAGGTATAAAGACATGTTCTGTATATCTCTTTTTGAGTTAGGATTTAAAAAAAGAAATACCTCGTCACTGTCCATATCGCTGTCGGCTTCTACAAACTCATCGGTCTCCTCCATGGTTTTCTCTAACTCTTGCTCCACCTCGGGCTCTATCTCCATCTCCCTCTCCTCTTCATCTTCCCTCTCACTTTCGCTTTCTCCTGACACCTCCTCCGCTTTGAGCGCAGCATCGAACGCCATTTGTGGGAAGTTGTATATGTCATTGTACTGAAAATAGAAATGAGTTTGACGAAATCACAAAATAAGTTACATAGTTAAGATTATGAAGGAAATAAAACTTCTTTATTGCAGCAACTATAATAGAAAAACTACAAATAAATCTACAATCTATGTGTGTACAAAGGCAGACTTCTCACTCTTGATGTAAATATGTATAGACTTGAAAAATAAAAAGTTTATTTACACGGCAAAGTAAAGAAAACCCCAACTTTTAATCATTCCCCACCTATAACTTTTACTGCTTTCCGAACCGCTGTACTGATTTCCGTCAAAAATGGCAAAGAACTGCCGCAAGGAACTGGCTCTTATGTAAAAAAGACCATTGAAATTGGTCCATCTGTTCAAGAGCTAGGATATCTCAGACAGACAAACAACTAAAAAGAGAAAAAAATTGTTGTCAGGCTTAAAAAGGGGTTGGTTTAGTAGAGCCTTATGTCCAACCAAGTAACAATACTTACAGTGCCTTTCTTCAACCTCTCTAGAAGCTGTTTCTCGATAGCATTGTCTATCCTGGCTGCAACCAATGCCTTCTCTTCCCGTCTCCTCTCTCGCCTTTCGATCTTACGCTGTATTGGCACCAATTCTTTTCTAAAATTTTATGATTATCGTATTAAATAATGGAATAAGCTGGCTACAAACACCGTAGGCCAAATGACTTTTGGGCAAAGGTCGCCTCTTACTGGAGACTGGACTTTAGACACCTAAACCCAAAGACCCAGTGGCCAGACCCACAAAAAAGTGACTGGAAAGAAACAACTCAGAGCGAGCGAGAGGTGAAGGCCTCCCTCCACTTCTTCCATTATAGGACATAATGGAAGAAGTGGAGGGAGGCCTCCCTCCACTTCTTCCATTATGTCCTATAATGGAAGAAGTGGAGGGAGGCCTTCACCTAGCAGTGGGACATGTGATGGCTCAAAATAAATAAAAAGTATTGTTGAGCTGATTACCCACAATACAAGTTGATATACATGTGAAACTTTTTCAAAACTAAACACCGACTTCAACCCCAAACTACACCACCGACTTCGATAAAATTTCAAATTTTTCAAATCAGTCCCGGCGTCTTCGAATAATCGGTGAAAATACATTAAAAAAGTACTGCTTAAAAGAACAAAGTAAAACAACAAAAAACTTACACTCTCCTTAATTTCAGTTTTCTCATACGTATGAGATATTGTGTTATTTTGACAAACCGCTGCTTGCATTTTGCCTTTATAAACGCTGGCCAGTATAAAAGATTTTCATTGATCTGGTATATAGCCTTCTCAAAGTTCCGAGATAATTTTACTTTCTCCCATTGTTTTGCCGGAAACATTACCCTGAAATTAGTTGTTTAAGCCTTAACAAACAATAACAATGAGAAACAATCAATAAAACATAGCTTTTTACACTATGAAAATCAGCAGTTTTTCGATAATCAGCTTTAGCTTATGTGTGCTTCTGTAGCACATATGTGTACATATTAAATTTTTGTTATTCCTTTTGTCTTGTGTGTATCATCTATGTAAAAGATAAATGTTACATCTATCTACTCCACCTCATCACCTCAACTTGCTAGGTACAAGCACAAAATAAGTACTAGTCTCTCTCAGACTCACAGAAGTCTCAACCAAATTCAAAGAAATATCTGCTCAATATGGTTAGTGATATGGTAATATTTAGCTCACATTAGAACTCAGCACCATTTCTTTAAGATACTTAGTCATCCATTGCAAGCAAATTTCATTCTTATTACTCTGGATAAATGATTCGTATAACTGAATTTCCCACTCCGGGGGAGTCGTCATGCGCATAGTAATGATGTAGGAATATTTTCAATGCCTAAACGGGGAGTGACACAGACTTGGTACAAGGTGCAAGATACTGTATATACTTGATAAATGTATCAATTTTTAAGATACTTGAAAAATCTAAAACTGATTCCATTAGGCCATTAGCCTAGAATAGTATGCTCTATTCTTAGCAATTGGGTTTAAGATTTTACACATGAAAAAGTAGCCTCAAATCATATGGTTTGGCTTTTAACATGCCTACAAGCTAATAAAAAGTTGTAAAAAGAGTACATAAGTTACCTTTCTGCTGTTCTCATGTACAAATAAATAATGCCATTTTCTTCTCTGATTGTTGCGTATTTACTGTTTGCGAGAGGACATGACGCCCTACTACATAAACCTGTGAGGTTATACTCATTTCTGCAGAACTGTTGAGTCTTTGTACTGTAAAGAGGTTAAATACACAGTTAGTAGTAATTTTAATATGCTTTTATAAGAGAATCTAATGAATACTTACGTTACTTTGTGTGAGCAATGCCGTTTGTTGATAATAGCCCAAACAACCTAAAAAATAAATGCTAGTTAATGTTTTATACCTCAGTAAGTATACACATTATAGAGAAAAATACTGACATCGTCGTGCTGCATTCTTTTTAAGGGCTTTTATTACTTTTATTTAAAATTTAATTTTCTAAAGTAAAACTTAACCACGGCCACAATACCACACGTGCAAAACTACGAGTGACAGTGACAATGACAACCTGGTGACAGTCAATTTCCGGCAATCAAACAATATGCCAATGTCAGTTTGTGACTGATAAGTTGATAGTGCTTACTGTCGCAACATCGGTATTTCAGATTACCGATAATTTTTTTGTACCATGAACGTGAACTAGCTAGCACGAACGGCCGGAGCACATTAAGGCGGGTCTCCTGCACCTAAATATTCGAAACATTACACAAAAACATGCAAACAAAGGGGCGTGGCTATACACAATTGTCTATGGCATACACATGTTTCTGCTTTCCAAAGCAGATGGAAAACATGCGCTGCGCGGGGCGAGAGGGGAAGGGTTTCTTTTTTAATTATTTTATGGTTTGGGTACGAGTCCTTTGGAGCCTATCTCTATTATCTGCAATTGGTAAAACGCAGAACACATCTTCTAGTTCTTCGTCTGGCAAAAATGATGATAACAGTAATCAGAAATAAATATTATTAGGTATCTTAAGTGTCATTTTTGAAACGCGGAGTCACCTAAACCAATGGTTTTTCCATACAAAAAACCGTTCGTTTAGTGACTCCGCGTTTGAAAAGTAGCACCTCATAATGAAGTCAACCATAAAGAAATGTTTCATTCAAAACAGAAATTATTTGCAGGAGACGGTTTGTGTATGAAAAATAATATTTTTGTTTTGTTTTTGTTTCATGTTTTTTGTGTAATGTTTCGAAAATTCTGGCGCAGGAGACCCGCCTCTATTTCCTTTTTGTCTCTGTAGCCGCCGTCACGACTCACGTCTATTCGCCGCGCCGGGATTTGAAAAATGTTCACATGAGAGCGGCAGCATCACATTGGAAAACTACACGTTTTGTGTTTCGCTGAGTCCCACAATGAAAAATAGCACTTCAGAGCCCATGGTCCAAATTAATGTTTCATCACCAAACGGCATGAATATATAATCTCCACTGAGAGTTAAAAAATATTGTTTACTTAGTCGTTGATGCATAATTTTGGTTCTAGAATGTTTCCACAATATCTCATGGTCCAGTACTAAAATATCTAACCAGACTAGACATTCTTTGATTGCTTTTGTATCATAGTAAGGAGTATGGCTAGAAATTAATGTACAGAAATTTTAATTTTATATACATTGCTGGTTTTCTAATGATACAATTTTGACAGATCTTTGCAAAAGGCAATATATAGAATCAGCATCTTAAACACGGTATATTGGATTCTCAGCCTACAACTTCATTAAACTCGCTAATAATCAATACGGAATTACGGATAGAGCTAGCGCGCACGAGTGACTTTTTTTTCTGCAATTATTTATCTCCATCTAGTCCATTGGTTAGTATGAAAGTGCGCACATGTAGCGACACGCGACTCCCGGAAAACTTTGTTTGTTATGACTAGTTAGGACATAAACATACTAAAAGTCCTACCGCTCTTAGGTGAGCCCGCGAGGGAGGGCACAAAGAAGGTCCTGTGTTTTGCTTTTTAGCTTACGTCTAGAAAACGGTGCGTTGTACGAAATTTTGTTGTACTACATAATGAAAGCTGATAAAATTTTCTACAACTTTGGCACTCACATTTTTTATCTATCTCCACATTTTACCTAGCTTTCCACATATGACCTTCGAAAAATTATCGAATTTTGTCAACCGTCAATAACCGTCTCTTCGAAATCTATGTTGATGACCACTTGATGATTAATAGACGCTACAGTAACATTACAACTGCTACAAGTACAAGTAACAAGAATCAGGATGACAGTCTGCTTTTTAGGGTTGCTTAGTAAAAAAGGAACCCTTATAGTTTCGCCATGTCTGTCTGTCTGTCTGTCTGTCTGTCTGTCCGTCTGTCTGTCTGTCCGTCCGCGGTCCTAATCAGAAACTATAAGTATTAGAAAGCTGTAATTTGGCATGAATATGTATATTAATCATGGGAAAAAAGTGGTTAAACTAAATCTGTAAAAAATTTTTTTATTAGTGTAGCTGCCATACAAGTAAAGTTATTTATAGTAAGGTAGTCGTTATTTTTTTTCTCGACACTAAATAGGTCTTTCAAAAATATTGTGAGCTTATAAACACTTTTTTTCGATTTACGGTTCCGTTTCTGAAATATTTGGGTTTAAAGTGCAAATTTTCGTTGGAGGCAAGTGCCCCCCCCCCCTCCCACCCTCTATCTGCTAAACGGTTATATATGGCCACGTCAAAAAAATCACAGCCATAGTATATATAATGTAGTTTAAAGGAAATCTATCAGAGATAAGTAGGGTGTACAAATTAAAAAGTTATAGGCGATCAACTTATAAAATGTACTCGGAAAAAGAAAATTCCGTACAAATTCAATATATAATTAGTTTTTAGACGTTTTAGTGGCATGAACTCAAAGCTGGCATTCGCAACTACGGAACCCTACAATGTGCGTGGCCCGCACGCACTTGGCCAATTATTTGCTCAACGAATCAGCATTGCAAAATGCAATAAAGTCTAATTTTTTATTCCGTAGAATTCTGACATTTCATAAGTGTTGCTACTAAAAAAGCTTTCCAACTAAAAAGGGAACCCGTATAAGGGCGATAAAAAATTAAATTCTTGATTTATTTTTATGCTTTACCAAGATAATGATAAACTTTAAACTTTCTGGAATATTTCAAATGTTATAACATTTTTTGATACCGAATTATACAAGTTATATTTTTAAGTAATTTTAAGTCAGCAGGTTATTTTTCTTTTCCTGGCATCACTCCCTACTAATTCATGTATCATCAACCTTTTTAGTTAAAAGCTTACTTAATATTTTTTTTCGTACCCATCCAGAAGAAAAATTTAAAAATAAAATATGCGGCTATCAGCTGTCACGCCGCGGCTGTAACATTGATTGTTATTATATTTGTTATGTTTCTGTTAAGTTTTTCTTGTGGAAAAATACTTTTTCCGCACTGATTTAGATTATATTTGATAGAGAGATGTCTTATTCCAATTCACCCACTAATTGGCCGCAGTGGTGGAAAGTTAATTGGATTAATTTAAGAGGGGTCTTAATAATAAATAGAATCAATGCTATTTTTTTCCTTTAGATGTCTGTATCTGTACGTTTGTTAAATCAAATAGTTTTCACTGTTGTGAAAAGGGACGTAAATATCGCTCAGTGTAAATCCCCTTTTCATTTGGAGCACCGCACTTAATAAAATGTTTACACTCACTAACAAATAAAATGTGTAGACTCAGATGTTCACACTCTTATTGAAAACTGGAATTAAATATAAAATGTGCCCGGCCAAAAAGGTTTATGATCTCTGATATGTCAAAAAATGACAGCTGTCAGAATTCTACGGAATTAAAAATCAGACTTTAGGTACCGCAATACCGATTTATAGTCCTGCAATCCCTTTACATTTTTTTTTTCTATTTAAAATAGTCGGTTATTTTTGTGTCATGGTGTTGATGTTTACGTTGGATTTTAAATAAATTTGCGGCTGCCTTTATACCAAAAATGCTGAACAAGATAAAATTGTGAAAAGGCCTCGTGTGTTTCGTATTTACTTTATTGAATTCCGACAGAATATGTAGAAAGATGAGTGACAATATAAAAGTAGTTGTCAAAGTTAGACCCCTGATTTCTCGTGAAATAGAAGGGAAACTTTCTTATCAATGGCGTGTAAAGAACAATACTCTTTACCAGCTCGACGAAAACGGGAGAGATTTTGGTTCAAGTTATACATTTGGTGAGTAAGTGAGCCTTTTTAGGTTACGATCACCTTCGTGCTACGCGTGATGTTGCCTATTGTAATTCTAATGAGTTCGCGTCACAACTTCGAGGTCAGAAACGTGTTTTGGTTTTTCAGATAAAGTTTACGGTGAAGAAACGAAGACTTCTGACGTATTCCAAGATGTAGCAAAGCCTATAGTTGAAGCGGCGACCGCCGGCTTCAACGGTACTATATTCGCGTATGGACAGACCTCCTCAGGGAAGACGTATACTATGACAGGCACAGAGGATTCCCCTGGTATCATTCCTCTTGCTGTGTACAATCTGTTTGAGATTATTAAAAACATTCCTAACAGAGACTTTTTAGTAAGGTATTTTTTCTTGTTTTATTTTTGTCAAAGCTTTTTTTATATGCTATGCAATAGGAATTTATTACAATTTGTGAACATCCTATGAAAACTGATGTCCCTAAACTTGTTAAGTCAGGGAAACTGTAAAATATTGGTTATTTCGTGGTTATAAGGGCTCGTGAGGTCTACTGTTCTCACAGAACCACTAGTTTAACTTCTTCCATGCTGGTCTGAGAGAAAAGAAATATCTTAGAATGTTCCGGCTGCTTCTCTTTCTGTACAGATCATTAAACTTAAAAGGGAATAAAGTGAAATAGGTGATAATGCAAATCAAGGTTGTATGGCTAGCAACCCATCACTACTGTGATACTTTTTCCACCTTCTCACCCACCATCACTCTAAAAAAGGCCTCAAGTTTTAGGGGCCCTGGGTTCTTTCTATTTAGAGCCGCAAGACCCAAAATGCTCTGTCTGCCCCATTAGAAATAAAAATGTAAAAGTATTTATGTAATTTAAAGGTCTAATAATCTGGACCAAGTCATAATTTTATTTTAAAGCATATCTCAGTTTCAAAAGAATTAAAAGAGACTTGTTCAAGCAAGGTTTCTTATGTAATGTTTATAAATGTAACTAGGTATTTCAAAACACATTTTAACAAGTAGACAAATATGGCATTCAAAATTGAGTGGCACTGCCATTGTATTGAGTGTGGGTGGAGTATCATGCAATCAGTTTATGACAGATTATCATTTTAAATGTTATGATGTTTACATTATACTTATTTGGACAATCTTTGCATCTTTAATATTTTTATTACCTATTTATTATGCTATTTTTACTATTTATTTACTAGAAAGAAAATACATTGACTGGCAAAAATTTTTGTTTACTAATTACTGTCCCTGGCTGAAAATAAAAAAATATTTAATTGTACATAACTAATTCTACTATAATTGTTTTTAGAGTATCATACATTGAAATTTACAATGAACAGTTGCAAGACCTGTTAACAGTTGAAAAGAAAAATGTCAAAGTTCACGAGTCATTGCAAGGGGTGAAGGTCGATGCCACAGAACACGTCACCACATCACCAGAGGAAGTACTCAAGTACTTGAAGGAGGTAGGATGTCTAACGCCATATTCATAAAAAACTCTCTTAAATTTGTCATATAGTGAGTAATACAACAATTTAAAGAAGGCCCACTATCAAAAAATTATAGCACTACTGATATTTTTTAATAGGTAGTCACTGTGTCCCACTGAGTTTGATACACTCAGTGGGACACACACAATGAAAGATCTTGTTTGTTTGTTTGTTTGTAATAACTTTATTGTACTATGAAAAAACACAATTACATACAAAAACAATAGAATTAATGATGATTCTTGATTAGCACATTTTTAAAATATATACATTGTTAGCCATGTATAGCTTCAAATTAGTTTTTCAAATGTAAATCTTGTTTGTGAATATGTTTAAAGTCTAATATACTGAAATTGATGATATTTGTAAGGTAAATAATATAAGTTAATTTTGTTTTTCAGGGAGAAGCCAATAGGCAAACCGGCGCAACAAATATGAATGAAATAAGTAGCAGATCTCACTCCATATTTCAAATTGTAAGTAAAGTAAACATTTTCCGAAAAAATATCGGTCCATTATTTTTGGATAATCTAGTTGATGGACCAAAATCAATAATATATTTTTACCCAGTCACAACCCTATTCAAAGAGGAACTCAGTGACTCGATTGTACGCATTACTAGCGCTATTGCAAGTTAAGTGACTTGTGGTCTGCACTGGGATGGGTGACCACAAGTGGCATGAAAATCTCTCAAGCTCCTCTGTGCTTTAGAAGAAAGGTAAAGCTGTTAATCACAGCTGTCATCATTGTATGGCAGAGGTCAAGATATGTCAGATACCTTTAGGTAGCTTGAAAAATCTGACACCAGTGTTGGCCACTTACGCACACGTAAGAAAAAAAGAAGTTTACAATTTACTCTTACCTATTTTATTTTTATAGACAATAGAATCCCGTGAGCACATAGAAGGTGAATCAGAAGCTGCCGGCTGTGTCAATGTGTCCCAGTTGAATTTGGTGGACCTTGCGGGTTCTGAGCGTGCGGGGCAGACTGGAGCCACGGGCCTTCGGTTCAAGGAGGGCACACACATCAACAAGTCCCTGTCAGCACTAGCACTTGTCATCAAGCAGCTTTCTGAAGACCCTAACAAGTAAGTTTTTTATAACAACCGACAAAAGAGAAGGTTGTTATGTTTGACGCCAACGTCTGTCTATGGCATTGTAGCGCTCGAACGGATGTACATGGATGATGATGGTGAAAGCAAGTTCCTTTGCTCTCAGCTATGTTTGATGAAAATGGGTTCAGCCGTTAAAGTTTTAAAATTTTATTTTGAAGTAAAGCACAGTTCCGAATGTATTATAAGATTCGTAATTTTTTCTTAGTGAAAGCGAGTTCCTTTGCTCTCAGCTATGTTTGATAAAAATGGGTTCAGCCGTTAAAAGTTTTAAAAGTATTGGGGGTTAAGGTTTAAAAGCTTTCTTTCTTTTGGCAGATACGACCTCGCTCTTTCTTGACCTAGTTAGAATTGCTCCTAAATTACAAACAAATATATTCATTGTACTGATTACATACCCAGAAGGTTGCAGAAAACCCTTTTCTAAGGGTTTATACCCTTAGAAAAGGGTTTATCTCATGAACCCTGAAAGCTAGACAGTTGAAATTTTTACAGATGATGTGTATTTCTGTTGTTTCTATAAAAACAAATACTAAAAAAAAGATGGCTCCCATACAACAAACGTGATTTTTTGTAGATAATGGTGCGGAAGGAACCCTTCGTCCGACTGCCACTTGGCCTGTTTTTTAGAAAAGTTTGTTGTAATATATTTCTAGGTTCGCCAACTACCGAGACAGCAAGCTGACCCGCATCCTGCAGAACTCGCTGGGCGGCAACGCTAAGACCAGCATTATTTGCGCGATCACGCCCGCCGCCGTTGAAGAAACCATTTCCACTCTACAGTAAGACATCAACAAAAATCTTGAATATCCTTCTCCCTTGAATATCAGCCCATCAGGCTGGGTATGGACCAATACTGGACCAATATGGATGCGTAACAAAGTTAGTCCTCGTTTTATAATAAGACGAGAGTTCAGACCGGCTACATTGCTGCAGAATACCGAATACAGTTTAGCCCTGCCTGTTTATTAAACAGTAAAAAAAAGACTTTACCATAAAAATTGCCTGAGTGATTGTACACTTTTGTATGGAAATTCCGAAATTTTATTTGAGTTTTTGACTGTTATTTTAATTTCATTATACTATGGTGGTCTACTATAGCCCGTGGTTCGATTTATTACGAATATGTCTCTTTCACTTTAACTGTATGCTTAGGTTCGCGAACAGAGCCAAAGCCATAAAGAACAAACCTGAAGTCAACGCAGTGGCTACAGACGCGACAATGATACAGAGTCTGACGAAGCAGCTGTCAAAACTTCAGTCACAGCTGGAGAGCAAGAGGAACCTCGAGGTCATGCTCGAAAGCAAGAAAAATGCAGAGGTTAGTAGTGTACTGTAGCATACTGGTGTAATGATATGATAGCACGGCGTGTACCTGATGTTCAAAATTTTATTATAAATTATAAATTAACATTCAATCATCAAGGTCAAATATTGCCTGATAAACTGAAACTTTATGTCAATGCTATAAAGGTTAAGTTTCGTCTGCTTCGACTGAACTCAAAGGGCCGGTTGGAGAACTTACATACAGAACGGAATCTTTCAAGTTCCCGCGCAATATGTATGTATCCCCGTTCCCCGTCCTCGCAACTCTCCCTGATAATTGTTTAAACCTAGTAACAAAGATGATTAATTCTGTACCTGATGTCTTGAGAAGATCATACTATGTTTCGAGTTGAAGAAGTGATCAAAGTTTTCATTCACCAACCACAATACCCCGGTGCTGGGACCCCGAGACATGCTCTGGAGTTGTATGAAAATTTTGTTGCTAAACTGTTTACAGTAATTCGTTGAAATGGTTTGCAGACATCCGCTTAGAGACACTGCGTTGACCCCTTTAAAGGCGTCATCTTTTTGGTGCTTCGACTGTCTACAAACCATTTGATCGAACAAGTAAACAGAGACTTGACGATTCTTTTAAAGTGGTCTATTATCTATTCTTTTTGTTATATTTTAAAAGCTGGGCTCTTGTCGGTGGACTTTCCATGTCTCTCTTTCTATAATCTATTGTGTTGCTGTTATCTTAGGTAACGCTACAAAAACAAATAGCAGCGCTACAGAAGCTCATACTGAACGGGTTCGGTCAAAGAAGCAGTGCGGAGATAGTGGGCAACCGCCGCAAGAATGCTCAGTTGCGAAGAGTCACCATTTCTACGTTACATTCCATTGAAGAAGACCCCGCGCCGTCTATTCCGAAGTTTTGTACGCCCAGTTTGAAATACAAGTAAGACTTTATTATTCTTTAAATCTTATACTTTAAGTCGCATGTTTTTAAATATTTGTTTAATTAATCTACTCAAAAGCTGGCTTTACTTCACTTAAATTTTAAACATAACACTTCTCTAACAAAATAATTTATTTTTCATTACAATATACAGCTGCTAAGGTGACATTTACGGCCCTGGATTCGAGATAAAGAACAGAATACGATTTGAGTCCCATTATGTCAAACTAACATTTAGGAGTGCAAGAACGTTTTCTTTATTTCCTTTATTTTGCATTGACTTATGTAGCCTGTAGCCTTCTACAAACAGTAACAGCTCCTTACTCTGTGTTAAATGATAAATCAAGACAAAGTTTTCACTCTATTAAATCTATTATTTATGTAATACTAGCTGACGCCCGCAACTTCGTTCGAGTGGGTAAGCTATCCTATCTTTTAAGTTGGATCAAATTGCACACGGTGTGCAAATCAAATTTAAAATCAGTTCAGTAGTTTAGGAGTCCATAGCGGACAAACAACGTGACACGGAATTTTTTTATATAAAGATAATCATTTACTTGTTGCAGTTCCATGTTAATGCCGGGAGCCTCTGATTTCACTCCGATTCAGGATGAGAGTAAATTAAGTAGCGTCGCAGAAGAAACGAGACTGGTGACTCCGCCGCCGACAGAAAAGAGGGTTAATTTCCACGAAGATGTCATTAATCTTGGTGAGTCTTATAGATCTTCAATCTCCATCCTTCTCCAAGCTTCATCTTTCACAAAGCCTTTAAAGTCAAAGTCAAAACATTTAAAATTATTTATTCAATTTACAACCTTATTCCGAAGATTTAAGTTAGAATTTTATTTTATTTGTACTGTATGAATGCTGAGAATAGAGTAATGAAGTCACCTCGTCTTTGCTTGGCAGATTTCCTTTGCAATATTTATATGTCATGCATGCTAGGTGAGCGAGTCCTCTAGATCTCCAAGGTTCATAGTTCACAAAGCCTTTAAAATCAAAGTCAAAATGGTTTTTCAATGATCAAAATTATTTATTCAATTAAACAACCTTATTTTGAAGATTTTTTTTAAAGCTTTAAAATATAATTTAATTTGATCGCTATTAAACCTTGTATGCTGAAAATGGTGAAAGCAGCTCGTCTTATTTAGCAGCTTGCTAGCTTTGCTATATTTATATGTAATGCTAGGTGAGCAAGTCTTATAGATCTCGAAGCTTCATCGTTCACAAAGCCTTTAAAATCAAAGTCAAAATGTTTTTTCACTGATCAAAATTTTTATTCAATTTACAACCTTATTCCGAATATTTAAGGTATAATGTAATGTGATCGGTATTGTATATATGCTGGAAATAAGGTAATAAAGACACCTCGTCTCATTTGGCAGATGTCTTTTGCAATATTTTTATGTCATGCTTGGTGAGCGACTCTTATAGATCTCCAAGCTTCATCGTTCACAAAGCCTTTAAAATCAAAGTCAAAATGTTTTTAATGATCAAAATTATTTATTCAATTTACAACCTGATTCTGAAGCTTCAAAGTATAATATAATTTGTTATCTATTATACCATGTATGCTGAAAATAAGGTAATGAAGTCAGCTCGTCTTATTTGACAGATGTCTTTTGCAATATTCAATTGCCACGCTAGAACAGAAATAGGTACACTTAATTGCTACTCCTTTTATATAGCTGCCGTCTATTAGAACAAAATTATATTACATACAAAATTGGCTAATATCAAAATAATATATTAGTTTTTATATAACACTAGAGAACTCTACTGGTTGGTTCATACCTACTTAATTTTATGCTTTTTTTAACCTTTTTCTAACAAGCACTTAATGTCTGTTTCTGGTTGGGTGTTTTTTTTATTTGTGTATAATGTTTATAAAGCTTCTATCTGCTACATGCTTCTTTCTTTCTTACAGACAGCGACGATGAAACTGAAGTCACTTGCTCCCCTTATCACAAATGCTATGGTAAACATGTTACATTTTCTTCTTTACTCATATTCTGTCATTGCTTTGCGACTAATTTTCTTGTGTGTCATTTTCTTTTTACTATTAATGTTATAAACAAGTTATGCATGAGTGATGTGTGGGGTTTGAAATATATTTATTTATTCATTTAATTCATTATAGTTCCACAATAAACTATAGGGATGTGTACTATACAATGTCCTTTTTTATTGAGTTCAAATATTTTAAGGGGTGATCCATCATTTTGAACAACTTTTCCCAATAAATGTATATCGAAATACGAGATTTTTTTTAGGTTTTTATACTAATCGAAGTAGTCACGTGATATCATTACTATGGAAAATGAAAATTTTCTTTTCGTATTTCGATATAGGTACGAGTACATTCATTGGGAAAAGTTGTTCAAAATTATGGACTAAATCACCATTTAAAATATTTGTACTTAATATAAAAGGACATTGTATAATTTTTTTGGCTCATTGGATAGATTATTAAAAAGTATGGTACACGTATTTTTCTTTTTTGTCATCAGAAAATAATGTCGAAGATACCGCGCATTTGAATTCACGTGACGTCACGATTGGCTATTTTTAATTTCAGTCACCCCACTCTGAAACTTCGAAACGCTGTATCTTCGTGAATTTTGACTGCTTTGCAAAATTTTTGGATAATCTAGTTGACGGACTAAATAAAATAATATTTATTTGACGAAGTCCACATCCCTATTGTTAAATAATTGAATAAAATAGACGGACCTAACGCTTAAAAAAGTAAAGTAGTAGTAAGATTTTTCCTCTAACACTTCTACACTACACTAATGCTAATTAATTTATTTAATCTTATCTAATTGACATTATCATCAAAATGAAATATTCTTTCTTATCATATTTGCAATGTGTTTAATACTAATACATTGTAATGAATTTAAAGGTTATTATTTAAAATGTCAATATTTGTTTCAGCTGCTTCGAAAACACCACCTTGCGTGTTACGACGAAAGGCGAAGAATGCAGAAAATGACTTAAAGGAAATCGTCGAGTTGACAGAAAGAGAGAAAATGTACACACCTTCAGTGGTAAATACATGTTCATTAATTATTACGTCAATTGTGTTTGACACGAAATAAATAAAAATGCCCCTTTTTTTTCTTTGCGTACTTCTATATCTATTATTTGTCATAACAATGATAAGCCCCTTGACCTTGTCATACTTATAATCACCTTTTTTTTTAAAACATTTGGGTACCTCTGACTAAAATGAAGATATTGACAACAAACTAGTTCTAAGTTCTAATCTAAAATCCAGCACAATGGGCACAATCCATAACCATCACGAGAGGTAGCCTGCCTAAACTGTGGCGTATCCGTCAATGGTCTTACTTGTATGCATTTCTTTTAGGTGGAACTATTGGAGAAATTAGAACAAAACACGACTGTAATAGCGAAACTAGAAGAGGATGTAAACTCGTTAAGTAAAGTTAGTAAAGAAAAAGATTTAGAGATTGACAAACTCAAGGTGAAAATTAGCAAGTCTGAGGAAGAGATGAAATCGGTACTTTCTGCCAAGGTAAGGTATTCATAATGTTTCTGATATTTTTGTTATTTTCTTTCCGAACATTGGTTGATCGGGAATGTCACCTTCGGATAAATCTGATGTTATTTATCTAATATTTATATTAATCGCGGTCCCGCAATACTAATAACCGTCGTTGAGACCTCCAAACTCTCAAATCATATATTATATTGATGTCATCAATACTAACAACTTTTTAACTAAAAATCTTTGCTTTAGACGGATGTAGAAGCATTATGCAAAGACTACACTAGCAAACTGACAGATTGGGAAGTGTCTTACGAAACACTCGAGCAAAAGATGAAGAGAAGAGAACAAGAGTTGCTGTCGCTTTTAGAAGAACAACAGAAAGTACATAAGAGGACAGAAGACATCGTTGGTAAGTTCCTTGCTTTCACTGCAAAAAACACGTGATATGGCAATATATTTTTGTGCAGTAAGCACAAAAATATATACTATTAAAAAGTAAAAAGAAGACGCTTAACTGGTGATATGTTTGATATTTGTTTAAATTTTAGGTAAGACACTCTCGAGAACTATCGACAAAGAACTCTCTCACTTCATGGACATATCTAAAGAGATATCCCTCGTTAATAGTGACAATGAAAGCAGTATTACAAACACGAACGACGATGAAAGTTCGTCACATATACAGGACCTAGTCGTTGAAATGCAGACACAACTTACTAAGAAAACTGAGACAATACTAGATTTGGAATCCAATATTTTTACACAAAACCAAAAAATCGAAACTCTAGAACTATCTTGTAAAGAACTCCAACTTATGCTCAATAATTTTAAAGAAAAGCTATCGCAATCCGAAAATGAAAATTACTTATTAAAATCTACAATAGACACATTACATACTACGATCAATAATCAAAAATCCAATTTAGAAGCAGCGCATACTGATATGGACTCTTATAATAGATTAATTCAAGAATTGAATATAAAGTTACGCGAAAAAGAAAATATCGCAGATGTAAATATTAATGAAAGTATTTTAGAGAAAATGATTCAAAACGAAGAGAAGTTTATAGCTAACAATGAAAATATGAAGAATATTATTCACTCATTTAAAATCGCTCTTGATTCCCGTAATAAGGAAATTAAAAGACTCAAATCAATGCAATCAGATAATTGTGAAAGCTTTGACTATAATTTAAAACAAAAATTAGATGAAAAGGAAACACAAATCAATGCGTTATATGAAGAAGCTCAGAATTTAAAATATCAAATCGATGCAAATATTAAACTTATTGACCAACTCCAATCAGAGAAGAAGGTATTGTTAGATTCTGAGCGCCAGCTTACAGAAAATGTATGTGTATTAGAAGAGAAACATCAAAAACTTGAACAAATAAATGAAGAAAATGCTAATATTTTACAATCTTTACAAGCTACTAATGATGAATTGACTCAAGCTGTCTCCGAGCATAATGAAAAAGGTATTGAACTAATATCCATTAATGAGAACTTAAGTGCACAAAAAATTGAATTAGAACAAATAATTAGGAAATTAAAAAGTGACATAGAAGACAAAAACCTTCTGATTGAATCTCTTAAAAAAGAAGACATTGATTTACAAGAAAATTTGAGTAAAGCTAAAGCAACCGTATCTAGGCTACAAAGTATTATAGGTAGCTTGAGTGGAGATATCGAAGAAGTGCCGCAAATCATTGATAACTTTGTTGTTATTTTTAATATTTTTAACAGTAATTTAAATACCCTGGAAACTACTGTAGCCAATGTTATGAATCAGAAAGAAGCAGAAACTGACGTTAGTAACAAACTTCGTAAAGAACTCGCAAGTTTAAGAGAGAAATATGAACAGGAAACCAAGGATCTTATGTCCCAATTGCAGACACTAAAATCTCAAGAAAACAATTTAGTTCTTCAAAATGATAAGTTACAAAAGGAACTAGACCAAGTTTCAATGGAATTACACATATCTCGTAATGAATTGGATAATGTCCATAAACAATACAATGATTTAGATCAAAAATTACATGTAACCATTGAAGACAACAATAACCTACAAGAAAATATGAATTCGAAAGATGAACTTATAGTCTCTTTGCAAGAGAAAATCCTTTCTATAAACGAAGAAGTTTCTAAATTTCAACAAGAATATGAACATAAATATGAAGACTGCATGCAACAGATTAACAATCTCATATTAGAAAAAGGTTGTAAAATATTAGATTTGGAAAATAAACTACGAGAAATTGAAGACAGTCAAGGGAAAGCCGCAGAACTAACAAAATATAACCAAGAATTAAATGATTCGATTGAGAAAAGGGATCAAATGATGCATGACATTTTAAGAAAAATTTGGAATTTAACAAATACGTTTAATATACAAACTGATGTTTTAAAAGATAATAATAACACCTATAGTCAAATACTATCTACATTAGATAGTATTTCATGTCATTTAACTGCTATGAATACCAAAACGGCTCAAGAACATGATGATATGAATAAATATTTGGCAGTAGCCAAACAAGAAGTCATGTCGTTGTCTAACCAAAATATTTCATTAAAGGAAAATGTATCTTCTTTAGAGAATAAAAATGAACAACTAATAGCCGAGTTAAGTGTTATTAAAACAAATTATAGCAATTTGCAACGAGATTTAATGCAAGGTAATCAGTTAATTGAATCACTTCGAAATGAAATAAAAAATAAATTAATAGAAATTGAAACAAATGAATCCAAAGTATTAGAGCTAAAAGAAAAAGTAGGCTTTCTAAATATAACTACAAAACAGAAAATTGAAGCTTTACAACAAGAAAATGAACAGCTTTTATTAAAGTGTCAGTCGTTAGAATTAGTGGCGTGTAAACACAAAAAAAATGACAATTGTGATTATGAGAACGTAGAAAGTAACCCTAACAATACAGCAAGAAAATATATCAGTAACGTACTTGACACAAATGAATATAAGCCGCCCAGCCTTGTAACTATTTGTTGCAAAAGACTTGAAGAATGCATACAGCCCTCTGATAAACATATTACTTTATCAGACTCTGATGCAAGCATTTGTTCTGTTGATAAAGCAACACAAACTATAATATGCCACTGTGAAAGATTAATTTTGGAATTGGCAGCTTCTAAGAAATGTAATGTTGAACTATCTAATACCATCGAAAAACTACTGGCAGAGCAAGAAGAAGTTCGAAATGAAGTGCAATTACTTTTAGAACCGGCAAATGAATTACAAAAGAAAATAGTCAATCATAGGACTAACCTTTCTACTTTAACGGCTACCACTTACGCTGAAAACAAATCTCTCAAATCGCAAGTTACTGCATTACAACATCACCACACTCGATTTCACATGCTATGTCAAAGGGACATACCTGCCGTGAAAAAGCAACTGTCCGAACTTATGACTATCTTGAAAAAAGACTCCTCATTTATGGACAAAACAAACATAAGTTTTAAAAGGTTTTCTTTGCCTGATACTTTAGAAAACAATTGTACAATCGCTAGCTTTAAAAACGATGAAACGACGTTAGACGGTGATCTTCTAATGTTAGATACTAATGTGACATTAGCGACGTCAGCGGATAACACTCTAATGGGCCATGACCAGACGTGCTTAGATATATCACAGGCTTTTATGTACAGTGAAGTTGCATGTCAAACTTATGACACGGCTGAAATCTCAGAGTTGTTCCCTATCAATTTTCAAATGGAAATCTTATCTAACGATAATTTAAAAATGAACGAAAGACTTGAAAATTTAAGAGAAGAAAATTATAAATTAAGAGAACAAGTAGCCAAGTATACAGATTTGAAGGAGTCAAAAATTGATGCTCAATCCAGCCCAAATAAAGCTAATATAATAATCGAAAGCACGAGTGTTAATAATTGTGAAAATTGTGAAATTAATGAACATGAAAAAAGAGCATTGAATCAAGAACTAGAAAAATTAAACGAAGAACTAAAATCCTTAAGTCAGGAATTAGGTGACTTAAAAATAGAAAAAGATTTGATTGAAGAAAAGTATAAAAATCTCATGTTGGAAATTCCATCGACTGATTCATTAGTTCGTAAATTAAATATTTTAGAAAAAGAGAAATCAACTGAAATTGCGAAATTAAGGCAGGCTGTCAGTATTAAGTCCGATGAAATAAAAAGGCTGCAAGAAGAAAATGATACTCTGTCGACGCAAGTAATGGAAAATATTGATGAAGCCGATGATTTAAATAAACAGGTACAAGTACTTAGTGATAAAAATGCAGAGCTGATTAAAAAGTGCTCAGAGTTAGAAAATATTATTGAAGAAAGTTGTAAAATTGAGAGAAATAATAGTCCACATTGTCCCCAATGTGAAATGAAAAATAATTTCACTCGTTCCTTTGATATTGCAAATCAACAACACTCAAAATTAAATAGAAGTCTCAGCGAATCGGACTCATCATCGAGATTTAATAAAATTTGCACTTTACAAAATCAACTGCACGCTAGCAAACAAGATTGTAAAGAATTAACTGAAGACGTTACAACAATAAAAATCCATTTAGAGCGCAGCAATTTGTCGATGGGACATAATATGGACTTAGATGATAGCATGGGCGAATCGAATGTTTTTAACTTTTCCAGGGGCTTTGACGTCACTGACCCTATAAATAAATTTTCTATGCCTAATATCCCAGAAGAGCATGTTAATGATGTGTACTTACTAGACAAAAAAGACTGTTTAAATTATTATTTGGAGATAACTGGAATTGACAAAGAGAATGTTAGTGGTGATCTAAAAATGATTGATGTAATGAAAATGTTTTATAATAACTTTGTTTCTAAACACAACAATGAGATTGAAAACTTAAGAAATAAGTTACGAATGTATGAGGAATCTAGAAAAGAATTAGAATTTCATGTTGATAATTTAAAAACTGAATATTCTAGGATATCTAAAGAATTCAATGAGAAAGATAAGAGTTTTCAAAAAGTTGTGGATGTTTTAGCTCAAATTAAAGAAAATGTGAATATTGTAAGTGAAGAAATTAAACAAAATAAAAATAATGGCAGCACTACTTGTGTTGTTACAACTTTTAAAGAAAAACTCTTAAAATTAATCGATTCAGGATTAGGTCTCTCGTCTGCTAATGTTTTTGAGCAGCTTATAGATAGCATAGTAGGAAAACATGAGAACGATTTGAGTGAAATTATGAATCGCTATGTTAAATTGCAAGAGCATATGGCAAATGTATCTGCTGAACTAAAAACAGTAAACGAAAATTTAATGCGAATGAAATGTCAACTTACTGATAAAGAAAATGAGTATAATTTGTTAAAAGCACAGAAGGAGAAAGTACATGAAATAAGTAACGCAGTCACACTCGATATCATTACAAAAGAACGCGAATTGAGTGACACTATACGTAAAGGCTGTCAGAAACTTGTAGAAAGTGATATCATTAGGACCGAAGATATTGATTGGTCAATGCCACTTGGTAATAGTATAAATGTATTATTTGACCGATTCCTTAAACAATATAAACTAAAGAGTTGTGATTCAGATAATCTTCTATTAGAAATCAATAAATCAATGACAATGCTTCAATCAAAAGAAAAAGAATTAGAAACGCTTCAGGTTCAAAATGAAAAACTCAAAGAAATAAATAACAATGTTAATCAGGAATTAGTCAAGAAAACGAATGCTTTAGAAACGCAGAAAACTTTATATGAAGATTTAACAAAAATTTATGAGAATAAAGTTCAAGAGAATCAAGTGAATATCAGTTTAGTTGATAAACTTACTGAAGAGATACATGATCTGAAAACAGAAGTACAAAGAAAACAAGAAACTCTCGACAGTTTAGCAAATGAAATAAAGGTCTACAGACAAAACAACATCGAAGAAAAGGAAGGAAAAATTCAAGAACTAATTTATACTGTAGTTTCTTTAGAGAAGGAACTATCTGGGCTGAAGACTGTTAACGAAATGATAACAAGAGAAAAAGAAGCTGCTGATGCCGAGTTGTTGAAATCTGAGGATATTATTAAATTGAATAAGTCTGAATTAGAAAAAATGACTTCAGACATTTTGATATTGCGCGAGTCCGTAAAGGAAAACATGTCTGTGACTGAGAGTTTGAGGGTTGAAGCAAAAAGTCTACTTGAGCAAAACATGCAGTTGAAACAACAGCTTGAGGACAAGTGTAGGGATTGTTTGCGACTAGAGAAGAATATCAAGACTCACGAGAAAACGGCTGAGATTCAAACGAAAATGATTATGAGGTATGTATAGTTTTATGTTTTTAAACATCTCGTATTCCGTAAGAAACAAATGTGGTGCGATAAAACGTGACTTCTCAGTAGTCTTAACTATCTCAGTTCTTTAAATAGGTCGACAAAATGACATGAGTCTTGACGAAATGATACGACCAGTGGTTTATTTTTAGTAATTATTAATTTTTTAAGACTTGTTTCTGATTATGTTACTTTTTGATGTAAATTAATTAATTTTACAGAATTCAAAAGCAAAAAGAAGAAGCTGATAATGATATCAAAAAAAGAGACTCAAAGCTAGAAGAATTGACAGCGAAATATTTGTCACTGCAGAAAGAACTTGAAGAGATGGAAGCATTAAAAGTTGCAAAGCAATCTTTAGAGGTAATTGCATTAATTATATTACTGAACTGCATAAATATAAGATTTCACTACCACCATAAGGTCTACACAGTAATAACGTCATAGGTAGGTAACGAATAGTACTAATTCATCATCGTCATCATCAGGTCTTTTTAGTCTCCACTGCAGAAGCACGAGTCAGCACGACCCTCGTTGTACTTACCAGAGCAGCCAGAGGCGTTGGCCTACACTTTCCACGCTGGCCAGACGTGTTGGTGTTGGTTGGCCTATTTATGTTTATATGCTTTGCCGTGGATGTCGTAGACGACGTCCACGGGAAAACTTGGAGTGGCCCTGTTCTACTCAGCTGGAAACCACACAGCGAAGAAGTACTAATTAAGAGTCTTGGGTAAGGGGCTACCCAAGACCAAACTACACTTTACATACAAACGAAGTTTACATTTTATTTCGAAACGACATGCCCGATTTCGGCAAAATTTCGTAATTTTAAAGATATTGTATTCATCTAGGGTTATAATATAATTGGTTTCCTACAGTAAAAATATGACCTTGAAATAGAATATAGTGTGCTATATCATTTTTGAGCATCAATATGAAAAACTTCTACATCCTTATATTTTCTTTCCAGTTCATAATTTTAGTATCGGAAACGAATTATTACCCTAGATAATTGCAATTTCTTTAAAATTACATATTTTTATCGAAATCTGACATGTGGTTTCAACATAAAACGTAACAAAATAAAAGAACCATGTATACAATAGTGATCTAGTATAGCTCGTGGTTCGTTTTATTACGGGTATTTTCCTTCCACGTTGATTATGGTGTAGCGAACTCTATGCCACTTCGGGAAATTAGGACCGCAAAGAGCGAATACTACAAGTCTACAACATATTTGACAATAAACGTACTAGATGGCGCTAGACACACCCTACATCCTCAATATCAGTATTACTTCGTTTGGCTGCTTAAGGCTTGGCTCTACGTTTTTATTTTTCAAAATCTGTCAAAATTGATTCAAAAGTTGTCCGTTCTTTTCCGCTAGGTTTGCAGTAATGTCTAAACGCAATGCAGATAGAGTTAAAAAAATATAGAGGTTACAGTATGAAAGACATGACGTAATAAAAAGTATCACTAGTATGTTTACTTTTTTTGCAACATATTATTTTTTTGTAAAGAATTGAAAAAGGTCATGTCACGTAATCTAATAGTTACGTTATATTTTTGAAACTGAGACTTATCAAGCCTACTAGATCAATGAACTAGAGGTATTGGCTTTCAATTAGAAATCTGAGCAATGACTAACATTCTGGAGGGAAGTCTAGAATGTTCGAAATTCATAATGAAAGATCAATATTTATTAGTTTGAGCCAACGACACGTGGAGAAAAAGAAGAAAAAAATATTTATTAATTACATCTTAAATGACCATAATGGTACAAAAGGTGGACTTAATGCTAACGCATAGTCTACAGGTCAGCCTTTAGATAAAACAGAAATCATTTATTTAAATTTTAAAATATACACGGTAATTATCAATTTATTCTATCACACTATTTATTTATATCAACATACACATAGTCTTATTTTTGCTATAACATTTGGTATTGGATCCGCACCACACATCTCCTCAGGTCACAGCTGAAAATCAGTGTATTGCTCCTGGGCAATATAACCACTGAGCTTTGGCCTTTTTGTATTGCTGTAACACACACACTTATGCAGGTAGGTTTATATATATTTCTTTTTTTTTGTGTCCGTTAAATTTTTGGCTTTTGTGTAGTTTTTGTACTTATGTGTGTTATAGCTGCAAATAAATGAATTTATCTATCTTATCTATCTATCTAATTTCTCATTGTTTTTTGGACCAAGGGTCACTGTATAAGGATCGTTAGTAAAATTAATAATATGTTAATTAGCTAGTCAAAATAAAAATTTAAAAACAATGTAAAATCGTGAGATCCATTAGTACTACCGCCAGGCACCGCCTCCGTCCGGCCGGCCGGAGTTCATCGAGGTCATGCGGTAGTTTTGGTCGGACATAACTACGTGGTCTCGATTTGTTTATCTTATGTCATACACCAATTTGGATTACGTATATGGATCGAAGAATTTATTCACAATACGATTTTTTTTTTGAAAACCAATGAAAAGTCAGCATGTTGTACAAAATAAGTAAGGGGCAAATACGTAACTATATAAAAAAGAGCTGCATTATTCAATTCTTTATATTAAAATAAGTAATAATTTTTAAATTGAAAAATAGTTGTGTGTATTACCATATATGTGCGTTACAGTGGTTATATATAACACAGGAGGCGGAATTTTCGTGCCCGAGCCGAAAGCGAGGGCGTGATAGAGCCGAGAGTGTTTAACCAATATACGCACGTATATCGCACGTTTTTCAACACACGTATATCTAAACTGATTTTTATTTTAACCGGTAAAGACCCGTACCATATTTATAAATGTCCACGTTCATTGTCTTACTATTGTGTCTGGTATTAGCGGTAAAGGAACGGTTAAATAAACTCAACCATAAAACTGTGAAGCAGACGGCTGCTTTCCCACCGTAATACTTATTAAAATCAGAGCGGCTGGCCAACCATTACTAGCTGGTGCCACAAGGCAGTGGGCGTGTTCGGAATTTAAAAAAATAAATAAAATATTGCTGTGCATAATATAACTTCACTATTTGCGTTTATAACGCAAGCGTGTTTTATGAGCTACTTTATATATGTCTAAAGCCGATAAAATACAATGAGATCCACTTTACGAGCAAGTATGTTGAAAAAACAATTAATATACAACATGGAAGAGACATACCCGTAATAAATCGAACCACAGGCTATACTAGATCACTATATTTTAATGTTATTAAAATAACATTCAAGAAAAAAAAATCGACATTCCCATACAAATCGGCCGGGCGGCTGCACACTTTGTATGGAAGTGCCGCATATTTTTTTAAAGTTTTTGACTGTCATTATACTATAATCAAGTGATCAAGTGTAGACCCTGGTTCGATTTATTACGGGTATGCCCCTTCCACGTTGTATATTGGCACTACTGTGGGCACTACATTTATTCTAAACTGACGTCGAATTTGCGGAGCGTCTATGTACTGTAAATGCTAGGAGAGCAATATTATATATTCAGATTTGTCGCTTAATACACGTTTATTTGGCTGTTATGCTACAGTAAACAATGGGCAAAATTTAAAACAAGTGCCAAGAAAGGGTAATTCAGTCCTTTATTTTTACCCACTCTTTGAAAGTTAAACTAGATCTTTTATCATTTTAGGGTTCCGTACCCAAATGGTAAAATCGATACCCTATTACTAAGATTTCACTGTCTATCTGCGTCACCAGGCTTTTTCTCGAGAACTGTGATAGACAGACAGTTGAAATCTATACATTTCCTAGGAAGATGTGTCTATTAAAAATATTTCTACAAGTGTTGTATAGTATAACTCTATCTTTAATTTGACTATCGATAATTGATCTCGAAAAACCTTCACAATATCGATACAACTATCCATATCGATTAGAAAGTCTAAAAACTAATATTAATTCGTGTACCCTAATTAGGATTGATAGTTTTCTTTTAACTTTTAATAAAACCAAATATATTAGAAACGGATCCCTAAATCGAAAAATGTTGTTCACAAGCTCAAAATATTTTGAAAGACCTATTTAACGATACCCTACACGATGGGTTAGTCGAGAAAAAAAATCTTGTATGGGAGCTACAATATTTTTTCCCTATTTATTTTACTATTTACTTTATTATTTACCTTTACTTTTTTTTTTGGCATGATTAATATGCCCCATGCCAAATTGCACTTGGTGGTAGTGGCTCGGTCTACGGCCTCGAAGGTAACCTCTGCCTTCGGCCTCAGGCTTCACTTGGTTGCTTGTTTGGAGGGTTAAGCAGAAATCCCCCCCCCCCCCCCTCTCTGCTCACCCACCAAGCAAGTGATCTACCATCCTATCACTACAGTGCAGATCAAACAACCATATCAATCAGTCAGCCAGTCAGTCAGTGGTAAAGTATGTACGTGTAATTTCTCGAAATCTAAAAGTAAATAAATCCGAAGAGTATTATTTATAGATAAGTTTATTTGTCTATTATAAAATCATTTATTGCCACAAAACTGGTAATTAAATAAAAATAAAATATTATTAATCGATATTGTATGTACATTACTTGTATGAAAAAAAATCTATGCCGACCATGTCTGTCAGGTAATCAATCTATGCCACGCTATGCTTTGACATTATGACAAGTGACACAGTGTAAGAAAGTTACTCGCACCTTTGTTTACAGACTGTTCGACCTATATATACACGCTGACTTTTCATTGGTTTTGGAAAAAAAAACGTCGTATAGTAAATAAATTCTTCTATCCATATACGTAATCCAAATTTCTGTATGTCATAAGATAAAAAAGTTGCGTAAATGATTTTCGATCGAGACCACGTAGTTATACGCCGGCCGCCTACTGCGTAATGTCGATGACCCCGGCCGGCCGGCGGGCGATGTATGGCGGCGGTACTACTAATTGACCTCACAATTTTACTTTCGAGTTTAAGTCAACATTTTTTGTTTCTGAATTTTTATTTTGACCAGCTAATTAGGTCTTACTAACGATGCCTATGAAGTGGCCTTCGGCTTCAGAACCAATAAAAAATCACCGTGTATACGTGATATTATTCTACACTGTGACAATAATTTTACGAAATCAAATGTCATTTTTTTTTGTGAAGAGCGACGCGTCCTTGCTTCGTGAGACCCATCGGCCATCTGACAATTTGATGTATAACTGTCAATAATCTGTGCAACAAGAACAGTTTATTTAAATACAATCACGAAAAAGCGAGACGGCAAGTACAATATTTTTCAGGAAGGCAAAAGGGCTTATATGACTGAAATCTAAAGCCATGCAAAACTGATTAATTATAGAAAAATGGCTCTAAAATTAAAACTAAAGCATTAAAAAAAAATTTGTACCACAATTTTAAAGATTACATAATTACTAATCTGCATAAAAAGTTTCAAAGCTGAAGTCCCTCTCGTTTGTGAGAAATTAGACCATGTATGTTTTGGTAGAGGTGTTTTTGTCGAGCAAGTTTGTGTTACAAAAATTAACTAATCATGTATCCACAACCACAATTATGCTAAAAAAGCGTTCTAGTATGCTATTAGCAAGTATCAGTTCTAAATTTCTGATATTCGCTGAGAAATAAGAAATAGATAATGCCCATTTTCACGGTGCGTCCCCTTAAATGCGCCGTCGAATGCCTGCGCAGATGCCTGCCTGGCTGCCAGAACTTCCCTTTCTGGCAATAGCATATCACATCGCTCCCTCTACAACGGAATGTCTTTTAATATTTTTTACTATTTCAGTCACGAATTATCGAAGTAGAGAATGAACTAGAAGCATTAAAACGTCACACGCCTAATGAGAGCATCAATAACGCGTCGCGACGGCGAAGGCAGAGCTTGTACGATTCTCAACGCGCTTTCGCAGATATTAAGCAGGTTTCTGACGGTATGTATGCAATTTTATTTAGTCAGTGGTGGTTTGAAATATAATGTAAATTCATTTAATATTTGCAAAGTATCATTGCAAGTTTTTCACCTTTCGCTTCATAAAAACAGAAAATTATAGACTTTGTCTCAATTTAATTTTTGAATAGCTATCGGAATACTTTAGATGCTATGACTGCCTGCCTCCGTGGTCAAATGGACATGGCGTGCTCCTTGAGACCCAGAGTTTGTGGGTTCAAATACCACACACTTTGTAAATGTTGTGTCTAGCCTGGTTAGCAGGCTAAATCACCTGATTATCCGAAAAGAAAGATGTTTCCGTGTTTCGGAAGTCACGTATAAACTGGGTACCGAACGCCATTTAGCGTTGCTCGAACCTATCCAAGGATTGGTTCTGGTCTGCCCTTTGGGTTGCGGAGGTCAGACGGCAGTCGCTCTATGTAAAAACCAGTAAGTCCAGTAACCTAGACAAATCATCTAGGTTAACGGACCCCGGGCTCTGAAGCGTTACCGCTGAGGACGCAACCGGGAATATGCTTGGATCATGATAATCGGAATCCTCTAGATAATATAAAACTTGTTTGATTTCAGATCATTCTAAGATTGAAGCTGTCTTTGGGTCCCGCACGAAACCTGACGACTTATTCATGGATGTGGATGATGACAGCTCAGATAGGAGTACACCACTGCGACTTAGTAGAGGGTATGAGATCTGATAAATTTCTACTGTATTTACATTGGTTGCTTAAGTTTTACGTTTTTAACATGCCTTTTATTGATGGTTCTGATACTAAATATTCCTTTTTTCAGACGTGACAGCCTGTTATCCCGTGTAGATCAGGTATTTGAATAAATTTTTATTTTCCTTTTATGAATATCTTCGAATAAAAGTGTGTCTAGCTGGAACTTCACATTGTAACGACGAGCAGTGCCGTGTGTAAAATTAAAAGTGTCGAGCCCCAGCCGTGGCCACAGGTATGGCACTTCATACAAACGGAGCAGCATATATACCTAGTACAACTACAAACGAAACAATCCGTCCGTGCACACGTCAAATGTGTGAGTTAAACAATCAGGGTCGCCACCACAGAATTTGTTGCTTTGCTTACCTGTTTTCATCACTCGGAAATCTATAAAATTTTCGTTATTTATTGTTTTCCGTGGATAAACAATGATAATGTGCGAAGTTTCTCACCGTTATAATTTAATAATCCTAAGTGACTCGAGTAATGTCAACGTGCGACTACCAATAACCCTGTTTTACTGCCGCTTACACCTCACAATAACGGGGGAAGGGTTGCGGGGACACCAGATTGCGGGGGACGGTGCAAGTTTCCGTTCTGTATGTAATACTATTATTAATTCTGTGCCGTGGCGTTGAGGCGCCATGTGTAAATGTTGTAAATGGTTTAAATCGCATACTTAGCAATCTCTATGAGGTACCTGCTCATGTCATTATCATCATCAGGTCTTTTTAGTATCCACTGCTGGAGCATGACCCTCTCTGTAATTACTAAAGCCATACTTGGCCAGAGCAGCTAGAGGATTTGGCCTACACTTTCCACGCTGGCCAGACGGGTTGAAGAGGTCCTATTGATGTTTATTTGTTTTGTTTGGCTTGTATTTCCTAAGTCGCCTTCTACGACATCCACGGGAAGACTTGGAATGCTCCTACTCTACCGGAAACCATACGGCGATCATGTTATATTTAGTAAATCCTACGATGTATGGATGTTAGTTTCGCTTTCATGCCAAAACGGCTAAATGGATTGGAATGAAAGGAGATGGCTAAACGACTGCCCTAAGAATGTATAAAGATTTTGTAGTATCCTGTAAAACCGAAATATTCATTAATGAATTCTTATGTTTTCATTTTTACTCTAGAACTTCGGTAAAATAATACGCAATTATAAGTTTTTTATTTGGGTTTCCTCATTTCCTCCATTGACATCTACCTAAGTGTTGCCAGATATGAGTTTCTATTTGTTACCTATGTAAGCCAAACGATTATTGAATTTAACTATAATCGAAATAATAAATCATAGGTACCCCTGCCAATGGGGTCCGCTGGCGGTACCCAAACAATAGATTTTCTATTGTGTCTTTTAATTTGGCAGTGAGAGTGTTAAAGGTCTACTCGCCTTACCGAACTATAATTGCAAGTTGTATTAAACATGGTAATATTATAAAAATGATTGTTACCCAAACTGTTGGTGGACTAATAAATTAATACAAATACCTACTGCATTACCGTTAAGAAATCACTTTAAACATTGTAATGCCAGCGGTAAACGCTTGCCGAGAGGTTCGGCCGAGAAGACTCTCGACGAGAGCATACCCGCCACCCGTGCGAAAGCCAACGAGACTTCCTTGCACGAGACCCTTTGACCGAGAATATTGTAGATTTTATAAATAATTTATAAATAAAATCGATAGATAATCGATATTATGCGGGTAATCTGGCAACACTGGTGTTCGTTATACCGTTGCGTCTGTTGCGTTTTCAAGTTTTCAAAGTACTTTTTTCTTTATACTTTGGCCCTTGTTTGTTTACCAGACTATTGTGTGTGATCGCCTGCCTACTGACCTTTAGCTATTCTACACGGACTTGCCTGCCTATCGATTATGATTAAGAGTTAGCAAGAGCGTTTGTAACCAATCGATCGGGGAAGGGATTTCAATGATTTTATTTTTAAAATTGTTGTTTCAAAAGTTCCTGAAACTTTTTTCACATGAAATATTAATATACAGCTATTCAGCATTACGATACACTAGGAGCCATGTTTATACATTGCTAGGGCCGTCGCCCATACTTCTATTTAGCCATCTCCTTTGTAGATAGATATTTTTATGCTAGCATCTGCTAGTGAAGTGATAATAGGGAATATGCATTTAAAAAATTGCGTTATCTCACTAGTTAAAATGAGTAAAAATGGGTTAAAACACGGACGAGATATAACGATTTTACGAAAATATGTTCATCTCACTCGCAAAAATGCTAATTTCTATGGCAAATGTAAAGATAACATAAACGTTGACGTCATCAGTCCATATCCAAAACAAAAATTACGTTACAATTATAAATAAAATAAAATAAAATTTCTTCCAACGCATCACAACAAGGCAACATATCCAATATGCTGGCAGCAATCCCTCGTTGGATAGCGAGACTTCTTTCTAATTGAAACTTTAAAGTGTCACAAGTTCGTCGCTGATTAAAATATATTAATTCTTTCATATTTGTTTACTGTGGTTAATAAGAATTATTCTCAAAGTCCTCCCGTGGATGTCGTAGAAGGGGACTTCTCCAACCCGTCTAGCCAGCGTGGAGAGTGTAGGCCAAATCCTCAGGCTGCTCTGGCCAGGTACGGCTTTGGTAGTTCAGAGAGGGTCGTGCTCCTGCAGTGGAGACAAAAAGACCTGATGATGATGATGATCGGTTCCGCTTTCAGGGCGACAAAGAGGAGGGTTGCCGCGCCAGCAGCGTGCAGGCGACGCGGCGGCGGCGGCAGAGCTCGCACGACCTGCACCGCAGCGTCGCCGCGCGCCAAGAGCCCGACGGACAGAGGTGAGGGTCTGCGAGGAGTCAAACTCGGGGCAACACTATCGACACAAAATTAATACACGCTGACTTTTACTTGGTTTTGGAAAAAAAAGGCGATTAGTAAATAAATTCCTCTTATACGTTAGCCAAATTTGTGTATGAATGTGATAAAAAACGTTGTGAAAATGATTTTCGATCAAGATCACGTGATCTTAACGTAGGTATGTACTTATACCTGTCCAAAACTGCCGCGTGACCTCGATGAACTTTGGCCGGCCTGTCGGCAGCGCCTAGCTGCAGTACTGCTTATTGATCTTACGATTTTACTTCTTATTGATTTTTTTCTTTTTCTCTAGCTACTTAGGTCTTACTAACTATCCTTAGAAAGTGGTCTTACTTGACCGGATATATTCCAACGTACGGTACGTTGGAATATATCCGGTCAAGTGCGAGTCGGATTCGTACGGTACGGTTCAAAAATGAATTTATAATCTCATAGTAATTGTATAAGAAATTATGATCCCATTATTGAAGCCTAACGTACATGAAGGGCTTCTTCTATTTGTTGTTATAGCTGCCACAGTAAGACATAGTCAATAAAAATTTCAAGTGGCTAGCTGTAACGGTTTACGAGATAGAGCCCTGTGACACACAGACAAACAGCGGAGTCTTAGTAATAGGGTCCCGTTGACACCCTTTCGATACGGACCCTTAAATTAAAATAGTCCTAAAACATTCCAGCGAAGTAACCTCACTCCGCGAGCGACTAGCGGCATGTCAAGAAGAGTTGGAAGACTTAAAAGAGCGGTACAAAGAACTGGACGACGAATGCGAAACCTGCGCGGAGTACTTGCGCGAAAGGGAGGCGCAGTGTGTCCAGCTGATAAAGGAGAAGGCTGCTCTTGAGGTATGCTTCGGCTAAATTGAGAATCCCCTTACCCTAAACTTTACCATACAAACACAGTCTACGTTTTATTATTAAACCACATGTCTGATTTCGGTAGAAATTTGTAATTTTAAAGAAATTGCATTAAAATTGGATTATAATCTAGGATTATGAATTATATTTTTGGTTTCCGGCATTAACGCGCTCAGCGCCATGTATATATTTTTTATCACCTTGATTGTTTTACTTTTATGTCTGGAATCCATGGCGGGTCAATGGGTTAAAATTATTAACTGGAAAGAAAATATAAGGATGTAGAAGTTTCCCATATTGATGGTCAAAAATGATATAACACACTATATTATATTTCAAGTTCATATTTTTACCATCGGAAACCAATTATAACCCCAGATAATTGCAATATCTTTGAAATTACAAAATTTTGCCGTATTAATCAATCTAAATCGTAAATAAGTGAAAACAGTAACCAAATAAATTATTTTTCACTTAGAATACTACGCAATTAATGATATTTAAATATTTCAGAATACGGTTGCCGAGTTGAAGGACAAGACGAACAATATGAACCCAAATAAAAGCGGAGTGGAATCCAAGAAATTTGCAGATGCTTTCGTCAATACTCATGAAGGTGAGCATAAAATATTGTTATCAGATTGTTCGAGATTTGGAGAAAAACGCCGAAGTTCGTGTGAGGGTCTTTATTCACAACGGAACCCAAGGATTACACGTGAAGATGGTCTTCCTGATGTCCAAGGTCCAAGTCGCGTAACAGCTGAGGTCCAGGTATCTCGCCAAAGTTGTCGCAAGTACTTCACTTGAAGCTCTTAGGTAGGTTTCTATCGCTTCCATACTCTTCAAAGTGATCTCTTTCGTAGTTCGTATTGAACAGGCGTGTTGTGCACTCGATCGCAGAAATGGACGTCTGCATTCTTCTCGAATGTTCTCCTTACTTGACGAATGTATTTCGATGCCGGGAAACGTCGAGGCGCCGGTATGTGTGTGAGTGCAACCGGCCAAACAATTCTAGTCTTTATACTGTAAGTAGGTAAGGTCTAGTTTCGCTTACCCTACGTATTTCTATACGGTTCTAGCTCGTGAACATTCTGCGTCTATCTCGTTCGCGACAATATACTCATTGCGGCATTATCTATCTTTCAGCTGCCTGTAAGGCCTCTCACAGACAAGCGAGGATCGCGCGACAGCTCGTGAGAGGAGTGCCAGATGGCGGCCGACGACCGACAAATTTTTAACTCCCATAAAACCGTGTGATTACCTGATCGAATTTAATATAGGAGGTCCAATAGTATTTTATGCAACAGCTGTATAAGGAGGGTCAAAAAATGCGAGTGATGCAGGTTACGAGTATTTTTTGTCGTACTGGCGTTTGATGTAAATATTTGTCATATGTTTGGCAGATACTACGTATCTATGTGAAACTTTTTTTGAATTGTTGTTTACTTCCTAGTGACTATATTAAAAGGTTTTTTTATGTTGGCAGTAAATTATTTCTTACGGAAAGTTTTATTTTTATTGCAAGCTGTATGAATCTAGTTGTTTGTTAAGTTAGTAGTTGTGCTTTTTTTTTGTTTATGTTACTGTTGATCGAATGAAACCTAATCTAAGTGTAATCTGCATAGGCAGGTAAGCGCATGAGAGGTCGCTCAAAAATAAGGTGGTGTGTTAACATGGTACTCTTTGATAAAACCAGGAAACCCATCATAAAGATATTAGTGGCGTACTAGTGGGGAGGCCTTGGCCCAGCAGTGGGACAGTATAGGCTAATCAAAAAATAAGCATTTACCAAATGCGAAAAAGTCGATCATTTAAAAAAAAATATAAATTGCTCTCGTATTCCAGACTGGGCCAACCTTCACTCGGTGGTCGTAGACCGCATGTCGTACGACGCTGAAGTAGAGAAGAACAAGAGACTGACCAAAACCATAGAGGAGCTGCGTTTCAAGAAGCAAGACCTTGAGAACACGCTCGCCAAGATGAAGAAAGCCTTGGAGAGGAATTCTGGAGGAAACAGCAAGTAAGTTTCGTACTGTCTTCTTTACTAGCTTATAACAGTCCACTGGCTTAAGGCAGAGGCCTTAGTCCAGATCCAGTGGACAAATAATCTTTTTTTGAGCCCAATAAAGGGAGGATTTGCTCATTTTTTATTTTATTTTTAGGGATGAAAATTTTTAAAACGCTGATGTAGTTTTTTGTTGTTAGGAATGACATTAATCTTTACCATAAAAAAATATCAGATCTTTCTGTTTAGTTAATTCAATGTAAAAAGAAAAACATTTAAAATCACGTAAATTTATGGACTCGCCACAGCGTGTCCTCGCCATTTATTTCGCCTGAACAGTCAGACGAATTAAAAAAATTACATATGACAGTTGGCTGTCATTAACTGTCATTTTTGACAAAATGGTGTTCCTATTTTACCAAAATGACAGGTAAGTTGTCAACTATGAGACATTTTATTTTTAATATCGGATGGCCCGGGCAAATGAAACTGCAACGACATGACGTATGGAGTCTATTAAATTTTAAGTGTATCTAAATGAATATTTTTACATTTTAGTGATTGAATTTGGAAAGCTTTCAAAATTTTTAATTTCATCACTGTTACTCTTGTGGTTGTTCACTCCATTCCTTGTCAAAAACGTCTAAGTTCAAATTCCAACAAATGAACTGAGATTTAAATTGTAAGTTCTGTAGAGAATCCCTAAAACTTATAAGAATCTTAACATTTGACTTGATTTTAATGAAGTCTTTCTAAATATACATTTTATTATTTTGAGTTTAAGAGAAAATTCAAAATATAGGTAGAGGGCCGGCCCAGGTATCTCGTTAACCTGTACAAGGAGTCGGGTAGTTGGGACATAACAAAGATGGTCCATGGATTGAGTGACCCCATAGTCACACAAACTGTCCCTGACTAAACCCATTTGTAATCTCCTTTCTCGGAATCTAAAGCCTGTTCGAGAGACAACAAATTCAGGGTTAACTGATTACAAATAGCGGCCGTTAATTGTTTAAAAACGTATACAAATTTATTTAAACAATTTTAAACGTTTATTAACTGTATAAAATAGAAAACAACACGCAAACACCCAAACGACTCATTCTAAGCGCATTCCAGAACGAAATGGCAAAAGATGGCCGCCACGTCCGTTCACGGTTTCGGGCCGCGGTTGATATCAACTGAGTGCCTCGTACCCCGCAAACGGCGAAAGCAGAAGACTTGCACCGTATAAATGGGCTTTTATGCATTAATTTTTGTGTTCTACTTCAGGGAGTTACAATCAACGAAAGAGGAGCTTGAAGCGTGCAAGCAAGAGTTGGAGGAACTGCGAGAGAGATACAAAGAGTTGGACGAGGAGTGTGAGATATGCTCGCAGTACTTGCAGGAGCGAGACGAACAGTGCCGCAAGCTGAAACAAGCCAAAGCGGCTCTTGAGGTCAGTGTTTGGATGTGGACAGGTACAGGTTGACGACCTCCGTGGCGTAGTGGTCACCATGCTAGTCCGCCACCCAGAGGTCCCGGGTTTAATCACCGGTCAGGGCAAGTTGGAAAATGGCCTTTTTCAAATTGTACTGAGTCTTGGATATTTATCTATATATGTATTTATTATAAAATATTGTATCGTTGAGTTAGTATCCCATATCACAAGTCTCGAACTTATTTTGGGGCTAGCTCAATTAGTGTTATTGCACGCCTCATAAGCGAAGCGTTGAGGTGGGTACTACTGTCACTTCGCGCAAAACATCTGATTTTTGAAACTTAAAATGTCTTTATGTATCATACATTGCACTTGAAAGATAATATATACACACACATATTAAGAAAAAAAAACACTATTTTTAACACTCATGATATTTTTTATGTCATTTTTGTTATTTAAACTAGTTAAAAAACAGTTTAAAAAAGTTCTGTCTTGGACGTCCGTGTGTCTGTATGTGCGGAGGCTTTTCTTGTTAACACGATAACGACCGAAATACTTTACTAATCGAGTCTTTTTATTTTCTCTTACGCTTGAGTATGCTCAGAAATAGAACCCTTTCATTTTTCAGGGTCTGATTCGATGTGGTTTAATTGTTATTAAATAAACAAAAAAAAAAAAATATCGACTGTTCTTCATAGTTTTAGTATATCTATATATATATCTTTATTTTTCTATATGCGTAAGAATTAAAAAAAAATTATGGACCCTTTGAGGCGTGCTCTTTTGGATTTTCCAAACTTATTTGTCCCTATACTTTTATTTATTATTTAGGTAGCGGCACGTAATTCTAGCGCTGACCTTGCTTGCGCAGAAGTCAAAAAGTAACGCTGTACCCGTGCGCAGTATCCCCTCTAAACTTATGTGCCGCTACTTGTACAGTTAATAAAATAGAACTTTACAAAATAGTGTCACTTTACGTTGATCAATCATCTAAACAACTGGGTAGGCGTGTAACCTGAATTTTTCAGTTCGAACTTGAACGGTGGAACAAATCGGTTAAAGGGTTCGCGAGTTCACACTTTGAGGCGAACAACTAATAAAAACAACAAAAAACTTATAAATAACATGATAAGCTCGGGTTGGGACTCGTCTACCAGCACGGAACGGCACTTTCCTATGCAGCTATGATGCATCTCGTTGCTCTCGCTCTAGCAAATGACAGTTCTGTGCGACAGAAAAGGATATCAGCATGCGAAAGTTCTATACGAGCTGCCAGATGAGTCCCAACCCTTAAGAGTCCGGCGACCCTAGACTTCTCCATACAAACGTAGTCTACGTTTAATTTTGAAACCACATGTCAGATTCCGGTAAAAATTGGTAATTGTAAAGAAATTGCAATTATCTAGGGTTATAACTGGTTTCCTATAGTAAAATTATGAACTGGAAAGAAAATATAACGATTTAGAAGTTTCCCATACTAATGGTCAAAAATGATATAAAACACTATATTCTATTTCAAGTTCATATTTTTACTGTAGGAAACTAGTTATAAACCTAGATAATTGCAATATCTGTGAAATTACAAAATTTTGCCCAAATCGGACATGTCGTTTTGAAATAAAACGTAGACTACGTTTGTATGGAAAGTTGTATTTTGGTCTAGGGTCGGGGGACCCTTAACCGGTCTTGACCCGCCGACCACCATTAGGTCGGCTTCCGTTTTACTATTCTGTGTGGTATTGGCAGATCTCAAAGAGTTAATCTTAATTTCTACTCTGTTTCAGGCCAAACTGGAGCAGTACCAAGAAGACCACGGTGTATCACAATCGACTCGCAAGAAGCGGCAATCTCTCCACGACCAGAATCGCCAATCTGGCAACGACGTCAACGAGGTTACTACAGAGACCAGTGACGGTATGCATTGTTGTGTATTGGGTGAACGGAGTTTTTGGCGGGAAGTCTTGCCTTTATATTCATAAAAAATAATAAGCGTTACATATAATAAAACAGTAAAAAAGTGTGTCTGTACATTAAATATAATTTCCAAATAAATGTTGGAGGCGATATTGATATATAGAGTAATAAAGAAATTTTTTAAAAAATCTGTCTGTTTGACTTGTTTGTTAAATATTATAATAAATGATTTTGGAACATTTTCCGAAATTAATACTATACGTTGCCCGGGCTTAACAGCTATATAACAAAAAAAGTTTCATTTGAATCCTTCCAGTATTTCCGGAGATTAGCGTTTACAAACAGACAGACATTTTGTTTTAAATTCTTACTCTATTACTGTCTCCATCACCCCCAATTTTTTTTTGATATATTTTAAAACATAGACACTTTTTTACTGTTAGATTAATATAAAAATTAAAGAACATTGACAATGCCAATCCCAACAATATTTTTATTTAATTTTCAGACTTTTTAAGCTACCAAGTGGAGCGCGACGAAAGCCGACAAACTGACAAAGCGCAACGAGAACTAGACGTTCTGAAATTGGTAAGTTATTTTATTTTCGTATTCTTAATTAATTATTAATTTTGCGTATCTATTCTGCCATCTTTATCATTCTTCATTTTTCATTTTCGAACCAGTTTCTCTTTTAGCGGGGGAGTTTCTCTTTTGCACCTTTGTCGTGGCTCGATAAAGGTGCATGAAGATCTTACACTCTCTTATATGTTACCTTTCGTATATATTACAGGGCTTAGTAAAACCTTATTTTTTTTAAATAATTTTCTTTTTCTCTTTACGCAGACTGTAGAAAAGTTGACGCAGCAGAAGGCCGCATTGGAGCACCAACTAATGACGTTGTCAGTTGCGCACCCCATGTATGTCGCTACGGGTAGCGCCATTATTCAGGTACGCAATACGGTATTTTACTTAATTACTACCTAGGCGACCGAGCTTTGCTCGGTTACATCTCAAACATTGACTAAATTTTTTTAAACTTGTCTAAAAACAATACAAAATAAAAAATGATGTATAAACTTTGAACATAAAAAAAAGTAAGTCACCGAGTGGGATTCGAATCCGTAACACTCTTTCTAGCGGTCCGCATCTTAAACCACTGAGCCAAATGGATAGCGGCGGGCGCGACGAAATTAGCGACCATATTCTGCGTGGAAATAAAAACGCATGAAAACTCGAAAATACGCGTTTTCCCAAACATAAGACTAATCTAGATCGATTGTTTACCCCCATATACCAATTTTCAGCGAAATCGTTAGAGCCGTTTTCGTGATCACAGAAATATAAATATACAAGAATTGCTCGTTTAAAGGTATAAGATATTTATATCAATAATATAATCCGAAACCGAAAACAAAACGATCTTTTTTAATCTGCGCAATAATAAGTACAAGTAGCGGCACGTAAGCAAGTTTAGCGCTGAGTGAAATGTAGAGGGGATACTGCGCAAAGGTACAAATTTTTGACTTCTGCGCAATAACGGTCAGCGCTAGTGTTCGTGCCGCTATCTGTAAGTTATAAGCTTTTAAAATCTGATGGAAGGAGAAACTGTCAAGTAACAGAAAAAGGAAGCGCGTAGAGCGCTCTTGACACCACGCTTTCCACTCTTATATTTGAAATGTTAATTACTACTTTACTAACAAATGTTCTTGCAGTTTCCAAAAAAATATATTTCTTTTAATGGTCATAAATCGTACACAGTAAAATAGCCTATTTTAAAGAAAGATCTCAGGCCGTGGCCTTTACCTGATGAAATGAATTTTATGGCAATGTAATAAGGTTGAGATTCATCTGTATCGAGCGGTTCCATGGTGCTTAGGACAAGCATTGTTTGCTAGGTTTCAGTTTAAAAAACTTGTGAATTATGTGTATAAAAGAAACTAGTGAAGTATGGTTATAAAAGAAACTAGTCATTTTCATTTTGTTACTCTTTCTTGTAGTGTGTTAATAGCTAACACTGGTGTCGAGTGTTTTAAGGCATCTGGGAACAACAGTCGTAAGCAAGTAGTGGCAAATGAAAATGGCCATACATAACATCAGCTTGTACTACAAACTCTGTACAGTCGGACGGAATGGGAATCGAACCTTGGACCTGTTGCGTTCACTACTGATATTTAATTAATTTTATTTGATTTCAGAATCAACAAATAACCGACGTGATGAAGGAAAATCAAAAACTAAAAAAAATGAATGCAAAACTGGTCACCATTTGCAAAAAGAGAGGCAAAGATAAGAGAGAGGGTGAGGATGCCGAACAAAATGGCTGAAATTAAATGTTGAATTAATCCAGAAATTATATGTATAACACTTACTAAAATTATTAAGCTGGTCTTAAAATGACAATAAAACCAGTCCAATCGAACAAAGTATACAATATTTTTATACTCACCAGTGATAAAATATTTTGATTGATGATAATCATGAATCAAACAAGGGCCAAAATAAAGACTGAATGCTCAAGCACATTCCTACAGCATTTACAATTATGATTCAACGAATTTGTGTGGTTCGCGACACGAACAAATTGTTGTGAGAATTGGTGCCATTGTAATTTAGCCATTTATACTCATTTGTTTTATGATGGTTGTAGAATCGATAGTATTATTAGAATTTATTAGTACTTAATATTGTGGTGCCTGAAACTATTTTATTGTTAGTGCAAATGTGAAGTAGATTCATGAAGACAAGCTGACAAACCGACCGCAGTAGCTTAAGTCTTAAGCTTAAGAAGTCTTAAGGGTCGAAACACATAACCGCGTTGCGACGCCGTAACACCGACATCGGCGGCCGCAAATCATTGCTCACCGATGCGTTGTGGAGAGCCACCGCAACGGAGTAATGTATTTAAAGGTCTGAGGGCCGATTGGTATATCTCGCAGCACGGAATGGCCCTTTTATATGCTTTTATCCTTTTCTGTCGCTCAGAACCGTTAGCTAGACCGGCTTTGCTGAAGCATGCGAAAGTGCTGTTCAGTATTGACAGATGTAGCTCAACCTGTCAACTAAAAAATCAACTAAGAGGGAAGTATAGCGCGCACTCGTCCATACAAAGAGAGAAAATGTAATTGTTTTTTCATAGTACAATAAAGTTATTACAAACAAACATTTTCCACTGCTAAATGTTATCTGATCTTAATGAAGTTAAGTTTTTAAGATTTTTGTTTTGAAAGAAAATCTATAAACCTAGTAATTTATTGTGTCAACAACACACTTAACTATCATTGAGATCAGTTCTCAATCTGTTTTTTTGTTTGGATGAAGTGCGTGCTATGCTTTTCTCAAAAATGACTATTGCAATGCGACTTTAGCTCCTTTGGTCTTGTGGCGGACGTCTTGACGGCTTGCGTTGAAAAGAGCGTCCATAAATAAATATACTAACATAAATTACTTTATTTCTTTATACTGTAAATAATGTAAAGATTTGCACAAAGTGTTTAATGGCACTAGTTTAGAATAGTTAATTTTGTTTTTCGAGTTCAATACAACTAACAAATGCAAAAATATTATGTCATATTTCTTAGTCCCTACTATGATCATGATAAGGTAGGGAACTATCAGACCATTGAATAAATGATTGATATCTACTTTTTGGTTTCATTTTTAAAAACAAAAACATTAAAAAGCAAATATTTGAACAATCAACTTTATTTTAAAAACTAAACAGAACCAACTTATCGTATTTTCTATGAGTTGTAAAAATTAACAGGTCTTATTGAAGTGTAATTAATTACTTCAACAGAGACGTAAGAAACATTTTTTAACAAAAAAAGAATTACAACCATGTTTTGATTAAAAAATGCAGTAAAAAGTATTTTCCAATACAACACTGTGCTAAGTGTTATAAACTAAACATTAGAATCACATCAAAGTTACCACCATTATTTAAGATCTTAACTGAAAATTAGTACTTAAAAAAATTATCACATGTAATATTTATCAAAAGACATCAAACATATAATAACACTCAACATTCAATGCACGACATTCATAACATCGACACATTACACTGAACAAATTCCAATCACTGGAATTATTATTTTTTATTTAGAGCCTCTTATTGGCCATTCAGCACCTCATTTTCATTATCACTAGTCTCCTTCAAAACATCACTCTCCCTTACACAATTTTTTTCAAGATCGCCTTTACGCGCATCCGTTTCCATATCACCCTGACCAACCTCATTCTTATTGATATCTTTTTTATCATCACTTATCTCGGCTTTTACATCACCTTGACCATCTTCATCTTTTATAATACTGGTTAAATCTTGTGGTGTACATTCTGTCCTAAGACTATCCTTTGTTTCGTTTTCTTTCAAAAGTAGCTCGATTCTTGATGGCAGTTTTTCTAATTCTTCTTCAACGGACTCTGAAGTAGCACTGTTCTTTAGTTGTTCCCGTTTTTCGGATATGTGGTCTGCGAACGTGGTTTGCCCGACCACTTTGGCCAACTCCGCTGCCAGGCCCAACCAGCTCTCGTCTTTACTTTTGCTCAGGTTGTTTGCCGCTTCTGACAAATTGCCGAGCGCGATTTGGCTGTAAATACAAAAAAAACAATAGTTCAAAGTGGGTAACGAAGGATGTCACAATAACAAAAAAAAAAAACTGCTACATATTTGCTGTATTATTTTGTAAAGACACTGCGTTTGCGCACGTGTTCAAAATCAACTTGTAAACCTTTTTGATAGAGAGAGATATAGCTAACGATGATAAACACCTAGGCATCATCGCCATAAATTCGTAAAATGGCCGCGACGACAGACCTGACATTAAACATCTCTATGAAATGGATGGAAATGACAATGCGGGACTTACCAGACAGCAGCCAACTTGTATTTCCCGCTCTTGTGGCAGTCTTCGATCCAATGCTGTAAAGTCTGCTCTGCAATGCTGTCCATGTACCTAAAAAGGATTGTTTTAGTATTATTTGTCTGAATTAAAACATCTGATATATTGTCATTATGTAATGTTATTCCTGTGTGCTACCAGAGCCATACTTGGCCAGAGCAGCCAGAGGAATTGGCCTACCTACACTCTCCTCGCTGGAAAGAGGGGTCTCATTGATGTTTGTAAGCTTTGTTTAGCGTATTTCCTAAGTCGCCTTCTACATCGACGGGAGGGCTTGGACTGGCCCTATTCTACTCTGCTGGAAACCTCACGGCAAAGAATTCCCATCAATGTTTTATTTTTATTTTCGTTTATTGATAAACCGACAGCGATACAGTTTCTTATAGTAACAAAATATACAATATACTATACATATAAATACACCATGCTGACCGCAACAACAATACAAAAGAAAGTATCATAACTAATTTTAAGTAGATAAGTAAGGAATACTGGTACATGCTAATAATTACTGAACAGTTAAGCAATATAATTTTGGGGGAAACCATCCAAATTATAAACGATGCATTTTAACAATGATAGTTTTGAGTGAAACAAAGCTAAATTTAAATATGATTTATTATAGCTGTTAGCCGTTAAGCGCACAAACCTGGTCCTGCACAGGATGTAGGCCTCCTTGAAGAGCTTGGCCTCTGTGAGCGCGTCCACCGCGCCCTTGACGTCGTGCACGCTGAGCAGCGTCGCCGCCTTGCGGTACACGGCGCCGCCGTAACTCTTGTTTTCTGCACAACAATTATTATATTTTATTTATTATGAAAAATTAACAGCCATTTCATTCCATATCTATGTAAACAATAACAAATTAATGCCTTCAGTAGAATGGAAGCAGCTAGTAAGCTACGCCCCGCGGTGTTACCCGCGGAAAAGGCCTATCCATCTTAATATAAAACGCAAACTAACTAGTTACTAGGTTTAAACCATTATCCGATAGTGGTTTAATGACGTGAGTCATTGGACGTAGTAACAGTTGTTGAGTGTGTATTGTTGAGCTAGTGATAGTTAAGGAGTTTGAGCAAACCCTACAATGTTCCGTGCTTTGGAATACACGTTGAACAGTTGGTCCTGACTATCATCATAGCATGGCAATCGTCAAACTAGGTCAGATGTCTTTAGGCAGCCTGAAAATCTGACACCAGTATCACTTACACGCACGAAAAGCAAACAATCATAACCAATATTATATTTTCATATCTCTTAAACTCACCAAACAACTTGAGCTCTTCTCCTTTAGCCACCATTCTATCAATTTGTGCTAAGTACAACTGAGATGCGTCTTTCCAATATCTGTAAATAAAAAATAATATTGATTTACACAATTCTTCTAGACATACTGTAACGTTGAAATCTGATACAGAAGATATGCTATTTCTTACAGTGAATGTACCATACAATAAACCACTTGACCTAAACGAATATTTACTACGAGACACAAACCGCAAAATCGCAAATGAGACGGTTTCATACAAAATGGACACTTATTTAAATATTTTTTTGCGATTCATTCATTCGATTGCGAGAAAAGTTTTGATATTAAATTGTAGGCTCCCTTTCGGCTTAGGGCTTTTTAGGGCTGTTACAGACGATTAACAGTATGTATGTAAGCGAAAGTACGCGACAGCAGTGACGCGAAAATCCACTAATAGGTACTTTAAACAAGCAATTCTTAATTAGGATTTGGACTAATAAATAAATAAATAAATATTTAGGGACAAATTACACTGATTGAGCTAGCCCCAAAGTAAGTTCGAGACTAGAGTAAGTATCCCATAACACATTATGGGATACTTACTTAACGATACTATATTTTATAACAAATACTTATATAGATAAACATCCAAGACCCAGGACAATTTGAAAAAGGCCATTTTCCAACTTGCCCTGACCGGGAATCGAACCTGAGACCTCTGGGTGGCGGACTAGCATGGTGACCACTACGCCACGGAGGTCGTCGAAACCGGAGGACTGCTCCAACGATCGATAAAAATTTATTTGTGGGCGGCTTGGGAGGTGAAAAATCGATGTAGCTATTTTCATTTTTCTAAGTTGTTCTCAGCGTTTTGACGTGACAACGTCTTATAAATTGGTTTGCCGGGTGACACTTCAAGAAACTGCGTTACGCTCCGCTCACGTTATGCGCTCACAATGAGAGCGAGTGAGAGGCACGCGTCCCTTCCACTCGGGCATGGTTAGCCCGCCTAAGAGCGAGAGAGACAGACATAAAAAGTCGTTGTCACGTAAAACTTTCGCCCGTATACCGACTTTACAGGCAACCAATTTTTTTTTTCATGGAGCATAGCTCAGTCGCCCAGCTACAATCCTACTAATATTATAAACGCGAAAATTTGTAAGAAGTATGGATGGATGTTTGTACTCTATCACGTAAAAACTAATGAATGGATTTTAATGAAACTTTAAAATAATACAGCTTATATAACAGAATAACACATAGGCTACAATATATAAAGATACTGCGCAGCGCAGACGAAGCCGCGGACACTAGCTAGTTCTTCATAAACGTAGGTTACCGTGTGTTTAAATGCTGTGACTTACTTGAGCGAGACGCAGGGCGCGATGCTCAGCAGGTACGGGCACAGCAGGTCGCGCGCGCTCGCGAACTGGACCATGGTGTCGATGTGGCCGCGGAACACCGACAGCATTAGCCACGGCTCCACATTGCCGGTGTCTTCGTGTCGTTCCACTAAAAAAAAGTTAATTTTAAATCGATTGCCATATCCTTCTACGTGCTAAAAAGTTCCTTTTGAAATGGGCATTTTCAAACTGTCCTGATTCTTGGATGTTAATCTATTATTTGATCCTCCGTTCACTAGACAGACAATAGTAGTAATATTTGCCAGTTGACTGGAAGAGATCCCTATATGGGATAAGTCCGCCGCTGTATGTTTACTTTTCTAATTTGTATCTGTGTTCTTTCTTGTGTACTATAAAGCTTTATAAACAAACAAACAAACAAACAAACAAACAATAGCGTCAAACTTATGACACCCCTCTTTTAGTCGGGGGTTCAAAATATAGACGAAGGCGATACTAATACTTCGGCGCAAATAAAGGGTACTGATTTGATTCGTCACTGTGCCGAGTACATTGCAGCCTTTTTTTTATCTATACCTCCCTACCCTCGTGGCAAAGGAAGAGGATGACGTATGATTTTTAACCCCCGACCAAAAAGAAAGTTGTTATAAGTTTGACGCTAATGTGTCTCTGTCTGTTATCGTAGCGCTAGAACGGTTGGACCAATTTCGATGTTTAAGTGAAATCAAGTTCCCTTGCGACGGTTCTTAGCTATGTTAGATAAAAATTAGTTCGGCTGTTTAAAAGTTATTTAAAAAGTAATCGTTTGAAAGTTGGGATTTTTGTAGTTTGCCTGTCAAATAATAGATGGAGTACGGATATTACATTCTACTGTTTAGTTCCTCCGCCTATCACAAGATGGCGTTTATATATGAAACTATTGAAAGGGGTTATTTAACCGTTCCTTTATCGCCAATACCAGACACAATAGTAAAACAATGAATGTAGGATTTAATAATGCCATGCGGATCTTGACCGGTTAAATTTCCTAGCAAATACACTTGTATATTAAAAACTCCAACTTACATTCTTCATCAAGCACCTCATTCACCTCCTTGATGCTGCCGAATATCTTGATATAATTAACTTTGTAGCTCTGCTCCATATCTTCTTCGACCACAGTAGGTTCACCGTTCCTCTTTTCAAGATATTTGTTTATCATTTTCCTGACACCTTGAATGCTGCACGCGGCCAGTTGTTTGGTCAACACTGGAAGAAGGAATTTCTTGTCTGATTTGAAGGTCGAGTCTTGCGCAGTCGCAACTGTATTGTCACCCTGTGTGTTTTCGCCCTCTTCTGTCGGTTCGTCGGGTTTGACGGTTTTCTTATCTTTCCTCTTCTTCTTTTGAGTTTCTTGTGTGAATTCTGAAATTGGAAAATGTTCATATAAGGTCTACCAAAATATACTGAAACTATTTTAAGGGTGAATTCAGCCCGTGATAGTGAACAACTTCCCCAAAAAAATATGTGTTGAAATATAAATAAATATTTAATGACTTTCCATACAAACTCGGATCATCTGATCGGTCATCTTGTATGACAGGCTAAAAATTAACCTTATATATCTGCATTTTTTTATTATGGCCATTTAGTTCAGACTAGAGTTCTCGCTATTCTATTATGTCGTTTTTCCGCTTTTTCTGCAGGTCAAAGGCCTCCTCTAGTCTCTCTACTCATTTATTGATGATGTTCCTTGTTTTAATATACTTTTATTTTGATATATTTTGTTTGGCCTTAATGCATTTTTGTCTGGAGGGTGCTATGTATCTGCATATTTACATTTTAAATCAAAAGATTGTAATGTTACCAGAAAATAACTAGGTTTAAATAAGTTAAGGCCCATTTAGACGGTGCAAGTTTTGTTGCACACCATTTTATAAAGTAATAAATTATTTGTATGGTGGGCCTTTTCTCTAGACCATGCAACTTATCTAATCAATAGCCCACCACCACTTGGACAACAAAAATAATTGATATCTACACGAAATAGAAACAATTATATATTTTTTTTTAAACAAGAAGCAATGAACTTAGGGCCGATTTCATCGTTTGCATTGATAAACGAGTTTAGCAAAACTGAGTTTAACGATCAACTTCAAATGAATTTCACCGTCAATTCGGAGCAAATTTTTGATCGCGTTTACGAAAACGAAGTTCACATAAACTCATAGACAAAAAAGCACAGATCACAGTAAAAATCATTTGATAGTTTTCATTTCACGCAGAAAATATGAATAACGGATAAGCAAAACTCATTGATTTAAAACCGGTACAGAATCGCGAAGGAACGGAACGTAAATTAAAAAGTATGGACCTATCTATGTCAATATTGTCAATCAAAGTTGTCAAATCTCGGCATTGACTTGACATTTGTTTGATTGAACGCGTTAAGAAAGCGTTAAACGGCCAATATCGGACGTTCAGATTGCTAAACGCGTTTAGCTCCAAACGCGATTAGTTTTTGTCGATGAAATCCAAAGGAACCAGTTTACGTGCGTAAACGAGTTTAGCTTCAATTGATCGCGTTTTACTTCAACGATGAAATCCGCACTTAAAAGTCTCAAGACGAATCAAAGGAGCCCAAACTCGATGGAATTGCAACGTTTCATTTCAGAGTCCCAGGATTTTGAAAACTAGGAGAGGCTTATGTCCCCAGCAGTGGACGTTATGTGGTTAAAATTATGGATGATGATTGCAGATTCCCTATGGCCACCTTCTGGCTCCATCATCAGATCAACTCTATGTGATCATAATATTGCATTGTCACGCGTTATACGTAAGCGTGCCAAATTTCAGCTCAATCAAAAACCTGATCAAATTTAATTTGCAAGATTTGATTACAAACTGACTGACGTACAATGGGACAGGTGAAACTAAATAAAAGCTTGTAAAAATGGTGGAGTGCACTAAATCGACGCCAGTCGTATTCTAGCTCCGTGAAGAGATCGGTCATGTCGACAAAGGTTCCGATACTATTTTGTCGAGGAGCACCTCCACCAATGTTTTCTGTTCCGTGCTTACCTGTGTAAGCGTGTGCACGGCCGGCAGCTGCGGGTACGAGCTGAAGGCCGCGCTTACCTGTGTAAGCGTGTGCCGGGTGGTGCTGCAGCCGCCACAGGCGCAGGCAGCCGTCGCTGCCGCCCGACATCACGGCCGGCAGCTGCGGGTACGGGCTGAAGGCCGCGCTTACCTGTGTAAGCGTGTGCCGGGTGGTGCTGCAGCCGCCACAGGCGCAGGCAGCCGTCGCTGCCGCCCGACAGCACGGCCGGCAGCTGCGGGTACGGGCTGAAGGCCGCGCTTACCTGTGTAAGCGTGTGCCGGGTGGTGCTGCAGCCGCCACAGGCGCAGGCAGCCGTCGCTGCCGCCCGACAGCACGGCCGGCAGCTGCGGGTACGGGCTGAAGGCCGCGCTTACCTGTGTAAGCGTGTGCCGGGTGGTGCTGCAGCCGCCACAGGCGCAGGCAGCCGTCGCTGCCGCCCGACAGCACGGCCGGCAGCTGCGGGTACGGGCTGAAGGCCGCGCTTACCTGTGTAAGCGTGTGCCGGGTGGTGCTGCAGCCGCCACAGGCGCAGGCAGCCGTCGCTGCCGCCCGACAGCACGGCCGGCAGCTGCGGGTACGGGCTGAAGGCCGCGCTTACCTGTGTAAGCGTGTGCCGGGTGGTGCTGCAGCCGCCACAGGCGCAGGCAGCCGTCGCTGCCGCCCCACAGCACGGCCGGCAGCTGCGGGTACGGGCTGAAGGCCGCGCTTACCTGTGTAAGCGTGTGCCGGGTGGTGCTGCAGCCGCCACAGGCGCAGGCAGCCGTCCAGGCAGCCGTCGCTGCCGCCCGACAGCACGGCCGGCAGCTGCGGGTACGGGCTGAAGGCCGCGCTTACCTGTGTAAGCGTGTGCCGGGTGGTGCTGCAGCCGCCACAGGGGCAGGCAGCCGTCGCTGCCGCCCGACAGCACGGCCGGCAGCTGCGGGTACGGGCTGAAGGCCGCGCTTACCTGTGTAAGCGTGTGCCGGGTGGTGCTGCAGCCGCCACAGGCGCAGGCAGCCGTCGCTGCCGCCCGACAGCACGGCCGGCAGCTGCGGGTACGGGCTGAAGGCCGCGCTTACCTGTGTAAGCGTGTGCCGGGTGGTGCTGCAGCCGCCACAGGCGCAGGCAGCCGTCGCTGCCGCCCGACAGCACGGCCGGCAGCTGCGGGTACGGGCTGAAGGCCGCGCTTACCTGTGTAAGCGTGTGCCGGGTGGTGCTGCAGCAGCCACAGGCGCAGGCAGCCGTCGCTGCCGCCCGACAGCACGGCCGGCAGCTGCGGGTACGGGCTGAAGGCCGCGCTTACCTGTGTAAGCGTGTGCCGGGTGGTGCTGCAGCCGCCACAGGCCCAGGCAGCCGTCGCTGCCGCCCGACAGCACGGCCGGCAGCTGCGGGTACGGGCTGAAGGCCGCGCTTACCTGTGTAAGCGTGTGCCGGGTGGTGCTGCAGCCGCCACAGGCGCAGGCAGCCGTCGCTGCCGCCCGACAGCACGGCCGGCAGCTGCGGGTACGGGCTGAAGGCCGCGCTTACCTGTGTAAGCGTGTGCCGGGTGGTGCTGCAGCCGCCACAGGCGCAGGCAGCCGTCGCTGCCGCCCGACAGCACGGCCGGCAGCTGCGGGTACGGGCTGAAGGCCGCGCTTACCTGTGTAAGCGTGTGCCGGGTGGTGCTGCAGCCGCCACAGGCGCAGGCAGCCGTCGCTGCCGCCCGACAGCACGGCCGGCAGCTGCGGGTACGGGCTGAAGGCCGCGCTTACCTGTGTAAGCGTGTGCCGGGTGGTGCTGCAGCCGCCACAGGCGCAGGCAGCCGTCGCTGCCGCCCGACAGCACGGCCGGCAGCTGCGGGTACGGGCTGAAGGCCGCGCTTACCTGTGTAAGCGTGTGCCGGGTGGTGCTGCAGCCGCCACAGGCGCAGGCAGCCGTCCAGGCAGCCGTCGCTGCCGCCCGACAGCACGGCCGGCAGCTGCGGGTACGGGCTGAAGGCCGCGCTTACCTGTGTAAGCGTGTGCCGGGTGGTGCTGCAGCCGCCACAGGCGCAGGCAGCCGTCGCTGCCGCCCGACAGCGCGGCCGGCAGCTGCAGGTACGGGCTGAAGGCCGCGCTTACCTGTGTAAGCGTGTGCCGGGTGGTGCTGCAGCCGCCACAGGCGCAGGCAGCCGTCGCTGCCGCCCGACAGCACGGCCGGCAGCTGCGGGTACGGGCTGAAGGCCGCGCTTACCTGTGTAAGCGTGTGCCGGGTGGTGCTGCAGCCGCCACAGGCGCAGGCAGCCGTCGCTGCCGCCCGACAGCACGGCCGGCAGCTGCGGGTACGGGCTGAAGGCCGCGCTTACCTGTGTAAGCGTGTGCCGGGTGGTGCTGCAGCCGCCACAGGCGCAGGCAGCCGTCGCTGCCGCCCGACAGCACGGCCGGCAGCTGCGGGTACGGGCTGAAGGCCGCGCTTACCTGTGTAAGCGTGTGCCGGGTGGTGCTGCAGCCGCCACAGGCGCAGGCAGCCGTCGCTGCCGCCCGACAGCACGGCCGGCAGCTGCGGGTACGGGCTGAAGGCCGCGCTTACCTGTGTAAGCGTGTGCCGGGTGGTGCTGCAGCCGCCACAGGCGCAGGCAGCCGTCGCTGCCGCCCGACAGCACGGCCGGCAGCTGCGGGTACGGGCTGAAGGCCGCGCTTACCTGTGTAAGCGTGTGCCGGGTGGTGCTGCAGCCGCCACAGGCGCAGGCAGCCGTCGCTGCCGCCCGACAGCGCGGCCGGCAGCTGCGGGTACGGGCTGAAGGCCGCGCTTACCTGTGTAAGCGTGTGCCGGGTGGTGCTGCAGCCGCCACAGGCGCAGGCAGCCGTCGCTGCCGCCCGACAGCACGGCCGGCAGCTGCGGGTACGGGCTGAAGGCCGCGCTTACCTGTGTAAGCGTGTGCCGGGTGGTGCTGCAGCCGCCACAGGCGCAGGCAGCCGTCGCTGCCGCCCGACAGCACGGCCGGCAGCTGCGGGTACGGGCTGAAGGCCGCGCTTACCTGTGTAAGCGTGTGCCGGGTGGTGCTGCAGCCGCCACAGGCGCAGGCAGCCGTCGCTGCCGCCCGACAGCACGGCCGGCAGCTGCGGGTACGGGCTGAAGGCCGCGCTTACCTGTGTAAGCGTGTGCCGGGTGGTGCTGCAGCCGCCACAGGCGCAGGCAGCCGTCGCTGCCGCCCGACAGCACGGCCGGCAGCTGCGGGTACGGGCTGAAGGCCGCGCTTACCTGTGTAAGCGTGTGCCGGGTGGTGCTGCAGCCGCCACAGGCGCAGGCAGCCGTCCAGGCAGCCGTCGCTGCCGCCCGACAGCACGGCCGGCAGCTGCGGGTACGGGCTGAAGGCCGCGCTTACCTGTGTAAGCGTGTGCCGGGTGGTGCTGCAGCCGCCACAGGCGCAGGCAGCCGTCGCTGCCGCCCGACAGCGCGGCCGGCAGCTGCGGGTACGGGCTGAAGGCCGCGCTTACCTGTGTAAGCGTGTGCCGGGTGGTGCTGCAGCCGCCACAGGCGCAGGCAGCCGTCGCTGCCGCCCGACAGCACGGCCGGCAGCTGCGGGTACGGGCTGAAGGCCGCGCTTACCTGTGTAAGCGTGTGCCGGGTGGTGCTGCAGCCGCCACAGGCGCAGGCAGCCGTCGCTGCCGCCCGACAGCACGGCCGGCAGCTGCGGGTACGGGCTGAAGGCCGCGCTTACCTGTGTAAGCGTGTGCCGGGTGGTGCTGCAGCCGCCACAGGCGCAGGCAGCCGTCCAGGCAGCCGTCGCTGCCGCCCGACAGCACGGCCGGCAGCTGCGGGTACGGGCTGAAGGCCGCGCTTACCTGTGTAAGCGTGTGCCGGGTGGTGCTGCAGCCGCCACAGGCGCAGGCAGCCGTCGCTGCCGCCCGACAGCGCGGCCGGCAGCTGCAGGTACGGGCTGAAGGCCGCGCTTACCTGTGTAAGCGTGTGCCGGGTGGTGCTGCAGCCGCCACAGGCGCAGGCAGCCGTCGCTGCCGCCCGACAGCACGGCCGGCAGCTGCGGGTACGGGCTGAAGGCCGCGCTTACCTGTGTAAGCGTGTGCCGGGTGGTGCTGCAGCCGCCACAGGCGCAGGCAGCCGTCGCTGCCGCCCGACAGCACGGCCGGCAGCTGCGGGTACGGGCTGAAGGCCGCGCTTACCTGTGTAAGCGTGTGCCGGGTGGTGCTGCAGCCGCCACAGGCGCAGGCAGCCGTCGCTGCCGCCCGACAGCACGGCCGGCAGCTGCGGGTACGGGCTGAAGGCCGCGCTTACCTGTGTAAGCGTGTGCCGGGTGGTGCTGCAGCCGCCACAGGCGCAGGCAGCCGTCGCTGCCGCCCGACAGCACGGCCGGCAGCTGCGGGTACGGGCTGAAGGCCGCGCTTACCTGTGTAAGCGTGTGCCGGGTGGTGCTGCAGCCGCCACAGGCGCAGGCAGCCGTCCAGGCAGCCGTCGCTGCCGCCCGACAGCACGGCCGGCAGCTGCGGGTACGGGCTGAAGGCCGCGCTTACCTGTGTAAGCGTGTGCCGGGTGGTGCTGCAGCCGCCACAGGCGCAGGCAGCCGTCGCTGCCGCCCGACAGCGCGGCCGGCAGCTGCGGGTACGGGCTGAAGGCCGCGCTTACCTGTGTAAGCGTGTGCCGGGTGGTGCTGCAGCCGCCACAGGCGCAGGCAGCCGTCGCTGCCGCCCGACAGCACGGCCGGCAGCTGCGGGTACGGGCTGAAGGCCGCGCTTACCTGTGTAAGCGTGTGCCGGGTGGTGCTGCAGCCGCCACAGGCGCAGGCAGCCGTCGCTGCCGCCCGACAGCACGGCCGGCAGCTGCGGGTACGGGCTGAAGGCCGCGCTTACCTGTGTAAGCGTGTGCCGGGTGGTGCTGCAGCCGCCACAGGCGCAGGCAGCCGTCGCTGCCGCCCGACAGCACGGCCGGCAGCTGCGGGTACGGGCTGAAGGCCGCGCTTACCTGTGTAAGCGTGTGCCGGGTGGTGCTGCAGCCGCCACAGGCGCAGGCAGCCGTCGCTGCCGCCCGACAGCACGGCCGGCAGCTGCGGGTACGGGCTGAAGGCCGCGCTTACCTGTGTAAGCGTGTGCCGGGTGGTGCTGCAGCCGCCACAGGCGCAGGCAGCCGTCCAGGCAGCCGTCGCTGCCGCCCGACAGCACGGCCGGCAGCTGCGGGTACGGGCTGAAGGCCGCGCTTACCTGTGTAAGCGTGTGCCGGGTGGTGCTGCAGCCGCCACAGGCGCAGGCAGCCGTCGCTGCCGCCCGACAGCGCGGCCGGCAGCTGCGGGTACGGGCTGAAGGCCGCGCTTACCTGTGTAAGCGTGTGCCGGGTGGTGCTGCAGCCGCCACAGGCGCAGGCAGCCGTCGCTGCCGCCCGACAGCACGGCCGGCAGCTGCGGGTACGGGCTGAAGGCCGCGCTTACCTGTGTAAGCGTGTGCCGGGTGGTGCTGCAGCCGCCACAGGCGCAGGCAGCCGTCGCTGCCGCCCGACAGCACGGCCGGCAGCTGCGGGTACGGGCTGAAGGCCGCGCTTACCTGTGTAAGCGTGTGCCGGGTGGTGCTGCAGCCGCCACAGGCGCAGGCAGCCGTCGCTGCCGCCCGACAGCACGGCCGGCAGCTGCGGGTACGGGCTGAAGGCCGCGCTCAGCGAGCACGCCGCGTGCCCGCCGAAGATGTGAGTGTTTTCACCCGACACCACGTTCCACACCTGAATACATACATAAATAAAACACAATAACTATGCCCCACTGAAGAATCCGTCACTATAAACATTTTCAAAAGTCACTGATATAGCCCAGCGGATTCGTTGAAGTGGCAGTAGGCGGGGCACATGTGGCAAAAAGGTGTTCAAATAGCGACTGCGTACTGGCAAGCAAAACGTAGGGCAGTACCTACAAGGTGGTCAGATGACCTGACCAGGGTCACTAGAAAGCGCTAGATGCAGGCCGCTCTTCATCGGTCATTTTGGGAATCTTTAAGTGAGGCCTTTGTCCAGTAGTTGACGTTATGCGGCTGTAATGATAATGATGACGTGATTTCTACAAAAATCATCATTTAATTTAATTTCCCAACGATATATATCTAAACTTAACTGTTAACTTTAAAGTAGGAAATTTTACTAAATCAATTTCTTCCCAGCATTTCTTAAAAATGCCGGGAGTTCCCAATCCTTCCATTTTTTCCCTTTCCGATTTTTTTCCCGCCGCTCATCTCTACTCCTTAGTAAGAACGTATTAGCTAGTCAAAATTAAAATTGAGAAACAAAAAAATTTAACCAAAACTCGAAAATAAAATCCTGAGATTATGTCGTACACAAAGGAACGTATATGGATAGAGGAATTTATTTACTATACGAATTTTTTTTTCAAAACCAAAAGTCATCGTGAATACTATAACCAACTATAACAAAAATGAATTAGTCTAGGTGAATTATTTACCCTGACAGTGCAGTCCTGTGAGGTGGACAGCAACATTTCATCGTCATGCGGACTCCAGCACAGCTGCAACACGATGCCTTTGTGCCCGGTCAGTGTCTTCCAAGTATTCAACTGCTTAGCGCCATCTGATAAAGTTACAACGCATTCTAAAGCAAAGCCATAGCTGTAATATAAGCTAGATGTCTGAAAAAACTTTTTTTAAAGATAACTGATGGACAGTAACTCGTATCGCCCTGAGGATGATCTTCTAAACAAATCGAATCTAGTCGGCCTTTTCCGACTACACTACGTGAGTAAGACCGTGTTCAAAATATTTAGATGTATTGCTTACCTTCGTTTTTCGCATATTCTAATATCACAATACTGTTTGCTTTGTCTAGAGAGCAGACTGCAATGAGATTCTTTAGCGGAGACTCTTCCGAGGAACTGGACGTTTCCTGCGGGTGCCAGTCTATGGTGTGTATCATTTTGCTGAAAGGAAAGTTTCATGTAGAATCAGTTGCACTATCTTCTTTATCTCTTTATAATAGACACTAGCTGCGCCCCGCGGTGTTATCCAGCCAGGTCATTTAAAAAAAGTTTGTGAGTTAGTTAAAATCTTTATTGCACCAAAACATAGAGTAACAGAGTAATAGATACATAAAATAGATGTCAAAAGGTGGCCTTATCGCAACTGCAATCTCTTCCAGGCAACCGAGGTACTTGGAGATGTTTGACGAAAACAGGTGAGGTGCAAAGTTATAGGCAAGGGACAAGAAAATAAGAACTGTAGGTACGATCAATAAATATACTAACACATACATAATATATAGATACAAAGACCTAGAATATACATACAAACATATATACATATATAACAAGAGAATATAACTTAAACAAAATCGGTTAAATCAAACAAAAAAGGGGTCTGACTGTGTCATCGTAGCGCTCGTGCGGAATCGGTCCATCAGTTCAAGCGCTACGATGGTGTTTGATGAAAATCGGTTCAGCCGTTTAAGTAGTATGGGTTTTTTTCTAACAACAATAGATGGCGCTATGGATATTAAATCGCATCGGTAGTTCCGCTACTGGCGTGTTTGTCGGGGTATTTTTTTAATTTGCTTAGCAAATAATGTTGCATGTTTTACTTACCTAAAGATGAATGTAGCAGCGACGACGGTGTGCGGGTACTCCGGGGTCATTAAAGCCACCGCGCCCGTCAGAGAGCCGACCAACATCGCGTGCGGGCGCCACACCACCGCGCTCAGTTCCCACTTCTGACCTTCCCACTCCACTGGAACTGGTGCCGGAGCTGTAATTAATGAAGATGATTAACAAGGATAGCCGTGTGGTTTCCGGCAGAGTAGAATAGGTCTACTCCAAGTCCTCTCGCGGATGTCAATATGAAATGATGAAACCAAATACATTTCTTCTCGCTTGTATCCGACATTATATTGGGGTGCAGACAAATTTGTATGAAATGCAGACAATACAGTCATCAAAATAATGTCACCAAATAAAAGCTATTTGTAGTGCGTTTCTCTGTTTAGAGTGTGTTAGACCCGTGGTCGCCCTCGTCCAGCGAGCAAACAGCCGTCCCAGCACAGACAGTAGTCAGCATCAAAATAATGCCACACAATAAAAGCGGGTTCTCGTGCGTAAACGTTTTATTTTGGTGACATACATTGCTGTTGACTGTACGCACCCCCTCGCCGTTTGTATGGTGTGTGTTAGGCACACGGATTAACACATTTGCCGCCAGTAGGCTAATTATATTTTGCCGCCCCTACCCATCCTTTTTCGGATCCTCCATGTGCAGCTTTTTCTGTGGCGAAGTGGAAATAGGTACGTATCAGTCCGCCGCCCTGATTACTTTAAATAAAACCTGGGGGTTGATTATGCCGGCCCTATTCAGGGTAGCAGTGGTGCGCGGAAGGGGAGATATTCGATATTGCCGCCTCCTAAAATGTGCCGCCTTAGGCTCCAGCCTACTCAGCCTGCTGGTAAATCCGCCATTGGTTAGTCCGTGCTCACTGCTCACCTTCATCCACCTTGTCGGCATCGTAGACGAGCGCGCCGCCGCCGCAGGCGAACAAACGGCAGTCGGCGCCCCAGCACAGGCTGTACAGTCAGCATCAAAATAACCCTCCGTCGCGTTTCTATTTGCTCACCTTCGTCCACCCGGTCCGCGTCGTAGCCGACGAGCGCGCCGATGTCCCAGTACAGTCAGCAGCAAAGTATGTCACCAAATAAAAGCGTTTACGCACGAGAAATGCCGCGTTTGTTCGCTCACCTTCGTCCACCCTGTCCGCGTCGTAGCCGACGAGCGCGCCGCCGCCGCAGGCGAACAGCCGGCTGCCGGCGCCCCAGCACAGGCTGTACACGCCGCCGCTCAGCGCGCTAACCAGGTTGCGGGCGCTCTTCTCGGGCTTCGAGTGTGTGTCGATCAATCCAACCTATTACAATAACCAATTTTGTTAAAAATGCAGATTTAAAAAAAAAACAAACCCATAATCATACAGTACAAAAAAAATTGTTCTACAATAAAAAGAAAGAACGTGGGAACATGTCCAAACTAGCTACGCCCCGCGGTGTTACCCACGCCTATGTGTTATGTTAATCCAGGGTGTCAGCTTCTCGCACGTTACTTGGCGCGGCCTAACATTCCGCCCATCGATAAATATTGGCTCTATACAAATAAAATGTGTTATGAAATCGCAACAGATGAACTGATTTCAATGATTTTAAATTTATATCGATGAGAAAGCTTATGAAAACACTGTAATAATTTGTGTAATTTTTTTGAGTTCTAATTGTTTATTAATCCTAGACTCATAAACATATATGAGAGTAACAGTATTCACAAACATTCGTCTCACAGACGAATATAATTCAGGACGAGAATTTCAGGTTACTGTTAACTATTAGAATAAATAAAAAGCTTTATTATTTAAGTAATTTTATTAGAAATTTAAAAGTAAAAAAAATATCATGAAGAGAGTATTAATATAAACATTCCACACAAATAAAGACGCAGTGATCCATACACATGAATTTTTTACAGTCCTTACATTGGAATCTCGTCGTACTACATTTTTTTAAATCACAAAAACCACATATATTTTTTTGGGCTCTATTTGGTTCATGTGTTTCAGTGCGTAACCTATCATTGTTACGAACCGTTCGAATTTCAGAAGATGGAAAACGGTATATCGAAGTTTTAAATACCTAACTGATTAGTTTACATAATTTTTCTCATCAATAAACTCATTTTACCTATGTTTCATTTTCCAGAATAACACATAGTCGAATATTAAAAGTATTTTTTTTTGTTCGACATGTCTTGTTCACTAGTACTAAAGGTCGAAGTCACTTATTTACTATTATTACTTAGCTACTGTTTCGTATTCTAAACAAGTGTTTCATAAATTTCATAATTAAAAAAAAAACACGTTTAACAAGTATCAAGCTAAGTATATATTTTTATAATAAAAAAAACAATCATATTTTTTTACTCAAACTTAGGGCGAAAATAACAAAGATATCAAAAACTGGTTATGGAAAAACTATAGGTTATGTTATGTTAGAACTGCGACCACCCCACGGTACGAGCCGAGCGAGCGAAGCGAGCGTGCCGCGGCAGCGGCCGGCGAGTGGCAAGGTAGAGAGCCTTTAGTAACTACATATATATATATTTTATATGTTAGGCGTCAACCAACGTATTTTTATACTTAAACTTAGGGCGAAAATAAAAAAGACACCAATACATGGTTATGTAGTTATGTTAGAACTGCGACCACCCCACGCCAAGGTAGAGAGCCTTTAGTAACTATAGTAACTTAACAAATAATTTAAAAATATAATTTTATGTTAGCCGTTTTGCGTGTTGAAAAGAGATGATAGATTTTAATAAGATGTCAATAAAAGAAAAATCTTTTGATAATTTGGAAAATATATTTATGACGTCTAAATCATCTTCCATTAGTAACTTCACGCAAAAATCAAGTAAGGATTTCAAAACATTTAGACATTGGAAACAATTATAATCGTAAATCGGTTTCTCAATAAGTTTTCAAATGAAATTTCGGTTAAATGAAAATATGGAAAATAAAAATAAAAAGTTTTCGAACAAATAAGATTCTTTTGGCAAAATTTCGTCTAGATAGGTAACCGTTTCAGTGACAGACAATTCTCCCAAAATTTATTCTATTTTCCTTTTTAGGCATCGCCTCAAAGTTGGTATTTTTCTGCGCTTACGTAACCACAGTTCGATCATTTTTGCTGAAATATTTTTCACGAAATCTCGCCTGAAAAAATAAAATAAGTGAATAATAAGAAGGCAGCAAACCATAAATGCTACCTTTTTTATTCACTTATTTTATTTTTTTGTCACTTAAATCTTCCTTGGAATCGTCATCGTCAGAATCGGACCAACGATTCAAATATTCCTCTATTTGGCGATCTTCCGTCCTACAATAAAATAATTCACCATAATTATATACTCTATACAATTAAAAAAAATATATATTTACTAAGAAATAACATAAAAACTTACCTTTTACAAAATCAGAACTCATTAAAAAATCCAGACAAGCCCTCAGTCGTACCACTATTCATAAACATTCGTCTCTCAGACGTACAACACGTTATATTTTTTGAAAACCCGTCGTAACAAGTAAACAATACCCTCGATACTTATTATCGGATGTGCCCAGAAGGTACAGGAGACATTAGCTTTCTATCTCTTTCATTGTAGTAAATAGAATGATTTTTGCGCTAAGCGCGGTCTGTGAGACGAATGTTTATGAATCTAGAGTTTAAAGATTTAAAAAAACGTTTTTTTCTTCTACTCGTATAACCCCTGCCGACGATCGATTATTGTCATTGTTAGTATTGATATTAAATTATACACGGTGACTTTATTGGTTTTGGAGCAGAAGGCCACTGTTCATCCGGCCGGAGTTCATCGAGGTCACGCGACAATTTTGAATGGGCGTAACTGTCTCGATCGAAAATGCAATGTAAAAATTAAATAAATAAATAAAATCATTTTTGCAACTTTTTTATCCTGTCTAATACTCATGTGTATACACAAATTTGGATTACGTATATACGTATATATATATATAATAAGTCGGTGCACTTACACGGGACTCTCCAGTAGAGAATGCTAGCAGGTTCTCCTTGGTCGGATGCCACGCCACAGTCAGCACCTTGCCCTGAACGTGCTGCCAGTGCATGTGAATATTCCCTGGGGACAGTTTGAGATCGTCCTCTGACGTTTCTGTCTCCCAAACGCGAACTGCGCCATCGCTTGCGCTCACTGCTATTCTGTGAAATTAATATTAAAAGTAACAATAACTTATCATAGGATGCCTTGTGCAGTTAACATTAGAAACCACGCAATACTTGAAATAATAGTGGCAACTTACTGGAGGAAAAAAAATATTATTTTGAGCTTTCACGAGAAGCAGCCAGTTCGCTACTTTCCAACAACTCAAATTAGATACTTTTTTCTTAACATCAAAAGAAAAAAAAATATGGGATTGTATTTAATACTAACTGTACCCGCGGGATTCGCTCCCCGTGGGAATTTCGGGATAAAGAGTACCCTATGTCCTTCCCCGAGTCTCACACTATATCCATACCAAATTTCATTCAAATCTGATTTGTAGTTTAAGCGTGAAGAGGTAACAAATATACAAACTCACTTTCGCATTTATAATATTAGTAGGAAGTAGGATAGTAGGATAGGATAGGCGCCATAGTTTCTTAAAGTCAAATAGCGCTCTTAATATCAGTTTTAATAAATCTGGAAACACTTTCCATCTTATTATAAAACATAGACTATCTTTGTTACTAGGTTTAAACCATTATTCGACCAAATCAAGTTGACATTTTCAGATGCGACATTGGCATATTACTAGATGTCAACTTGATTTTATCAACCTAGTAACAACGTTAGTCTGCGTTTTATAATACGACGGTTTGAAAATGGATTGATCTCTTTAAAATGCAATAAATAATTTTAAAGTATATTCAACACTTTCTTTGTCACTGTTAGTCCTTTCGTGTGCTGCCATCTCTGTGAGCCTACCCTGCAACTACCAGTATTGCCTACTTACGGGCCCTCCAATATTTTCTATGGGTATCTGTTACATTAGTCATTATTTAACATGGAAGGGACATTCCCGTATAAATCGAACCATGGGCTGTACTACATCACTTTAGTATAATAGAATTAAAATAACAGTAAAAAAAATCGAACTTTTTTTTGTTTCTTTTATACTGCTATTTTTATTTTATTATGCTATAAGTATAGTTTAGTCATATGTATATTCATCAGTGGCGTTGGGTGAGGATTTGGGCTAGTACAGCTATAAAACTATGAAACGAATGAAATACCTATCTACCTAATTAGGTTAAGTATATAAATCAGTGGTTCCCAAACTTATTTTGTCTACTGCCCACTTTGAGAATAAATATTTTTTTAGCGCCCCCATTTTTTCACCTATTTAAAAACCACTATAACTTCAAATTAATTAATTATTGTGACCTATATATGTATATTAACGGAGAATTCTAGACGAAACTTTTACTATAACCCGCAACTTGAAACCTGAGCGCAGTAGGTAACATACAACGGCGCTTAGGTCTCAAGTTAACTCTTACGGGCTCCACCTGCCAATAAGAATGATTATTGAAACGCAACTTTATAGTATTAAAACAGAGTATCTTTTATTAAAAATATAACTAAAATAATCAATCCTTATATAAAAACTAATGTGAAGGATGAATCTGATGCTGTTTAATAAGTTTGTTGATATCAGGTTCCAATTTACTCAAGAACAGTCGCAAGTCGCCACGTTCGGTAACAAGCAAACGATTTCTCTTTTTAGTAAGCAGTGTTGTCACAGCACTAAATCCACGTTCACACAAATATGACGATGGGAATGCTATCAAGAATCGAAGTCGGGACTACGCGGAGAGAAATATAGAACCGAGTTTGAGCAATCTTTTAATTCATATTAGTTGATGTTCACAAGTTGTTGTTGAGAGTCGAGAGCTCTTGCAGTCGTTGTTTAAGAGGCCTCCTAGCTAATTAAGCTCCTAGCAAAAAAAAAAAAACATTTTCTTTCTGGGTCTCTTACCGCCCCCCTTGAGACCTGCAGCGCCCACAAGGGGGCGTTATCGCCCACTTTGGGAAAGACTGATATAAATGTTAATAAGCCGTTCCATGTCCGGCTTATTTTTATTAACTTAGTGTGAGTAATATGTATCTGAGCGTGTTTATACATTTATCATTGTGAGTGTATATCAAATAATTTCAATAACCAGAGAGTGAATTTTCGTATTTTGAAATGTGGATGTGTGAAATAAAGTCATGCTGCTAGTTTACGGCTTATGAAAATAGTAAGTGCGCCGATATACGTAGGTTTAAATTGTTGTTAGTAATAAATGCATATATGTTAAAAGCCCCTAAGGGAAATCGATGGGAATCGGCTTCTAAGGAGGCTCCGCCACTGATATTCATAGTTTAATTTAGTATATATTTATTTGTAAAATGTACTGTATATATATTTTTTAATTTTTAACATAAATAAACATGGTTTCTGCTATATAGTGATTTAGTTTAGCCTGTAGTTTGATTTATTACGAATATGTCCTTCCATGTTGTATTATCTTTGGTAATATACTCACTTTCCAGCGTCGTACGGGCACGCCTTGATATCATAGACGTATCCCCCGCAGGTGGCATAGACCGCCAACTTCTGCCTTCTGGCCAGCGAGTAGCAGACGATGTTCCGGTCCTGCGCGGCGGTCCACACCCCGCAGTGGTCGTAACAGCGGCCGGCCGTCTGCACGCGCGGCGCGTCCGTCGCGATGCAGAACAACCCGCGCTTGTGGAGTTGGTGGACGAGTTGGTACGATAGCTTGTTCTTGCTGCAACGGTGAAACGAAAACGTTGACCGTGATGTCTTTTACTAAGACTTCGCTGTCCATCTGTGTGACTGTCAACAAACTCTCAGCTCGGCTCTCTACCCTTTTTAGCCAGTGTTGAAGATGAGCTGCTGATGGAAGACTCCTCGCAAGACACATTTAAAAATAATAAAATAAAAAAATATTTATATTTTTGTTTATTTGTGACTATATACGGACGACAAATACATATATTTGTAGACAAACATCCAAGACCCAGGTCAATCTGTAAATGATAATTTTCTATCTTAACCTGACCGGGGATCGAATCTGGTCTCCGGTGTGACAGCCTGGCATCATGACCACTAGGCAACAGAGGTTGTCTATGTTCGGCCTGATAGTTAAAGATCGCACCTGATATCCAGTATTTGACTGGCCAAATCACTATCGTTACATCTCTAGTATTAATATTAAAAAATCCTAGATATCAAAGTGCTGATGAATAATTTAGCATTGATAAATAATCGCTAACAAGTATTGTGGGTAGTCTGAAATGTATTTCATTGTACGAAAAAGTTACATTTTAACTTGTATAAATGATTTATAGAAAATAATAATACCAAAAAATGCTAAACCGATTTTAGTTAAAATATGTTTCGTCTCGTTCTTACAATGTCAAATATTCAAAAGACGAAAAGGAATAAAATATGTTTTAAATTCGGGAAGCTACGCAATGTCTTCTCGTCCAAAATACCTCTGTGCCTCAAGACTAAGGTCTACAACCAATGTGTGTTACCAGTGATGACTTATGGCTCTGAAACGTGGTCCCTTACTATGGGTCTCATAAGAAAGCTCAAGGTCGCTCAACGCGCTATGGAGAGGGCTATGCTCGGTGTTTCCCTACGTGATCGAATCAGAAATGAGGAAATCCGTAGGAGAACAAAAGTCACTGACATAGCCAAGCGGATTAGCTCGTTGAAGTGGCAGTGGGCGGGACACATAGCGCGACGAACCGATGGCCGATGGGGCAAAAAGGTTCTTGAATGGCGGCCGCGTACTGGCAAGCGAAGCGTAGGACACCCACCTACAAGGTGGTCAGATGACCTGACCAGGGTCGCTGGAAAGCGCTGGATGCAGGCCGCTCTTGATCGGTCATTTTGGAAATCTTTAGGAGAGGCCTATGTCCAGCAGTGGACGTTATGCGGCTGAAATGATGATGATGATGTTTTCAAATAAAATAGATTTAGCAAACAGTAGTTATTTTAGTATGAGGGTAAATAAACAAAAGTGTTACCAATCAATTTGAAGTGGGTTGCACTCCAGCAGCTGGCCCTTCCCATCTGCAATGAGCAGCACATCTGCCTTGTACCACAGCACCGTCGACCAGGCGGGAGACTTCGCCCTTTGGTGCTTGTTACCCGAAGATGCCACCACACAAGACGCAACCAGTTTGCCAGCCTTTGACCACACTCTGATGCTCCTGTGAGCAATGAGATATTTTATTTTATTAGGAAGACCGACATTTATTCTAATTTACATAGATAACTATATAGACACAGACCGTCTTATTACAAAACACAGACTAACTTTGTTACTAGGTTTAAACCATTATCTGACCAAATCAGGTTGACATCTAGTTATATGTCATTGTCTCATCTGAAAAGGTCAACTTGATTTGGTCGGATAATGGTTTAAACCTAGTAACAAAGTTAGTCTGCGTTTTATAATAAGATGGAGAGAGTCCATTACAGGTCCTCACTGATAGAAAACATTGTATTTTATAAAAGACAACTCTCTCTATGAAGTTATCATTTACAATTTGCTCTCAAGAAACTAACTTAAAACATCAGCATATTCAGTCAGTACTTAATTCATGTAAAAAAATAGTTTAGGGATTACTTGTTAGTTGTTTTATCATTAATATTAACAGAAAACTATCTTTTGAAGATTTATCTTTAGAGAAAATTCTTAGCGTAGTGTGCATTTCATACAGACAAATAGAATATGTCTACCCTGAGTCACCCTAATAAAATATTGGACACTAGCGAAAAAAATATTTTTGCTTGATATGCAGCTGTTCTCGTAATTTAGGTAAGATGTGTGCCTACACTATCAAAAATATTTGTGCAGGTCACTTAAGAATAGGGTAAGTAAACTAGTAAGTAAAGGAACACAAAATTAAAAATACCCTATACTTTTTCAGATTACAACTGCAGAAGGGCTGCATGTTAGTTGATCCCATTTCAATCTTTCTTTTCATTAGGTTCTTTATCAAGCTTTTGTCATAAATTTTGATGAAATATAAAAGAAATATACCCCAGCATTTTTGTTATAGTGAGGACATTTTTTAAGAGAAGTTGTAAGTTCATTATGTGTCACAATTCACAAACATTATTTTGTAGCTAAGAAAAAAGTTTTATGATACACTTACCCAAATTTACCAACAGAAGCTAACAAATGTTTATGCACATGCACACTAGAGTCAACCTTCTCTGCCTGATGTTTGGTACTTTGTGCATTCGATTCGGAGTTGTCTTCTGCAGACTGTACTACTTCAGAAACATGTGTGTCACTAGTGGAAGGCATTTCTTTAGTCCTATCTAAATGAGCATCATCCATAGCTTTGACTAAAGATTCCATGGATTCCTCCTGTTGATTCTTTCTCTTTAAAATCTCCTCCTTTAACTTCAAACAGTCAGCTAAGTAATCAGCTGGCTCAATGTCCTCTTTAACTTTGACTAGAATTTCTTCCGGTTGATATTTTTTGTGACCAAACTCATCAGCCTCATGATCCTTATAAATATCAAACATATCATCTTCCGGTTCTATGGCCATGTCGAAACTGTCTTCTGGAAGACTCTTGACTATTCCAGAGTCTTCTAGAACATTGACTTTGTCATCCTTCTCACTTACTTTAACCTCTTCAAACTTCTCACTTACTTTAACCTCTTCAAGGTTCTCACTTTTTACTTCAACTTCTTTTGCAATTTTCTCATTTTCTACTATTACCTTCTCATTAACTTCTTGTCCCTCAATTTCTTCCCCCTTTATTTCTTTGGTTTCCGTATTTGCTCCCTCGGATAGTTGCCGCTTTTCTTCATCAGTCAAGTGCCTAATTTGCATCATTCTCTGTGTTGCTACTGAGACTTTCTCTTTTTTGTATTGCCTTTTGTCCGGTTCACCAAGTGCTTTCCTTACAAAAACCTCAAACTGTGGGCACCAACTGACATTTGTAATCTCATCATCTTGCCCTCTTACTTTGTAAAGTGTTTTTCCTGCACCTGCAAAGATAACCATAAATAAATATGCTAACACTTTATAAAATTTTATATTTATTTATTTATATGTGTTTGAAGCAAACTTTGTTATAAAAGTTGTACAAAAAAATAATCTAAAAACGCATCACAATCTATCAATAGTAATTCAATACAATTACAACAAAGAGTAAAAAATGGTTTCATCATTTATGGAATGCAATCCACTGTCGTACGTAGCAAAGGCCATCTACCTTTTTCTTGAGAGCTGTGATAGTGCACAGAAGTTAGATAATATTTAATCAAAGTCCCCCATTAGGCTGGCATAGTCACACCAAATGAACTGAAGCCTCAGTTAGTTAATTAAAAAAATGGAATGTTTCAAAGCAATGAATATAGATGATATTTGACTGTTACCTGTTAAATCTAGTACAAAGACTACTCCTTGCTTGGTGCCAATGGCGACATGCAAGGGAATATGTGGAGAGCATGACAAACAAGTAGGTTTGAAACCCTTTAGATTTTTGAAAAATTTCACTACGTTTGATTTGATGTCCCACTTCCAAATGTTGCCAAAACATCCTACAGTAATGGCGTAGGAGTCGTGTGAATAGGCAACTCCTGTCACCTCCTAAAAAACGACAAATAAAAAAAATTTGTAACTCAGCTTTCACACAATATAACTGCATCACAATCGGGCTATTTATTGAGAAGCTACAATGCCATAAAATGATGACTCTGATAAGAATAATAATTTTTAGTCTGTCGGATTATCCGAAACAATGGTACCATATTTTTAATAACACATTCTTATCCATTGAAAAACAGAAATTTCCAGAATGGTGGTTTGACATCATGCTTAAGAAGAAAATTCAAATTGGGCCCAAAATCAAAGTTCCAACTGTCAGACATTTGTAGTACTACCAATAGAAATCTTGGCTGCCTCATAGACGGATTTTGACGGATGGACCCATAAATGGATGGCGCCTGAATGGTCTCCTTAATGGCTTAATTTTATTTCATCATCATCATCCGCAGCCTCAATCCTGCCATGCTGAGAATAATTTATTACTGTCATCCACTTTCAACCCACATACTTTCTGATGTCATCGATACATCTTGCTGATGGACGAATTGCACTGTGCTTAACATTTATGGGCCACCACTCTGTTTATATTGCTACAAAATGAGTGCCGGTAGGCTGGCGTCCAAGTGAGGTCGCTAAGGACATGGTGGTGTGATGACTAGAGCCTATCCTCAGCAGTGGGACAGTAAAGGCTATTGAAAAAATGGATTATCAAAGTAGGTAGTTTTAATAATGAAGAACTATGTACCTCTTTGTCGTGGTGATGTTTTTCATGACTTTGTGTCGTTTTTAGTCTCAATTTTTGATCTATTTGCTCTAAGGACCATTGTTTGACCATGCCATCAGCACTTCCTGCTAAAATATCTCGCTTTTCAGGCCATTCCGGCGATATAGCAACACAAGTAATCCTGTGAAAAACGTTAAAATTTGAAGTGAAATTGTCACGTCATTACCAATAAATCACGAAACTTGAAGAACTTACCTATCCAGATGTGCTCTCACCACTACATGTGCTGTAAAATTGTGTTTTCCTAATAAAACACCATTTCGCTCGGCCGGCAGAGGCTCCAAAGCACAAAGGCTTTTGCTGGGACCGCCGTATACAAGCCACCCATCGCAACTTACAGCTAAACCCGAAGTTTGAAACCAGTTAGGTGACGGGAATATAATAGTTTCCTCCATATCTTGTAGCTTTTTCAATAAAAATTAACAAAAACGGAAGACAAGACAAAACGAACAAACACAACTTTTTATATTTTTGACAAATGGGTTTGACAGCCGGCCGGTTGCACGGCGCGCGTAATTATCATTCACTCACACTTCCGCTTTCCGCATTTCTGCTTCCGCCCCGATTGCGGTATATTTTTCGGTTGGCAGCTTTACATCAAGATGAAGTAGTAAAGTGACACATTTATACATTTATTTTGGTAGTGAAGTCGTGATCGTGATGAGTCTCCATATGCAATGAGGGGTTTTCAAAGTGACATTTAAAAAAAATATATAGTAACTCTTTTTCTCACTAGATGGCATTGATGCCTTGGTCAAGTGTCAAATAGTGGTGGGTCGTACGTAACGGGTTTTGCAGAAAACGGAACGGGCTGGTTTCATCTGGCAAAGGAACTGGATTGAGAACCAGTTTCACGAAAAACTGCTTTCTCTATCCTTTAAATAAGATTTAAAATTGCTTAAACATTACGAAAGAAACGTGTTTGTAGGAGAAAAAACATATAAACGGGCGGAACGTAAGGAATGTTCGTTCATGTTTTGAATATCGGGGATCGTTTCGTTATTCGTTTCTTCGTTTCACACGGTGTGGTCGTCCGTTCTCAGTATAACTATGTATATGAATCGAAAACCGTTCGTTCGTTTCTCTCGTAGAAACCAGTTTCAAAAAGCGTTTCATGAAAAAACGCCCAGTACGTCAAAAATGCTGTGCTTGTAAAATGTAAGCAATTTACATTCTACTAAGAATTTTCCCTTAATTCAGTAAATATATGAGAGAATTCTTATGAAAAGTTAGTCCAGACTTGATATTATGTCGTAAAGCTTGTATCCATTGTGATTTCGTCTTAAGGAAAACGACGAGTGCCAATATTTTGACAGTTTTTCACAACACATGGGCTAACCATAATTATAACGTAGTATATATTTTTTTTGTTAGAATATTAATAAGCAAACATTATAAATGAAACAGTAAATAGTTATGTTTATATTACCTACATAGATACCTAGAGAGTAGACATGGTCGTTGAATGAACGAACGGTTTATTTCAACCGTTAACTGGAATGAATGAACTATTAGACTAGTTTACCGTCGAATGATAAACCGAAATGATCGAATGATAATGATCGTGACTCCTCGTCGCTTCGCTACGCCAACCGAAGCTAGCAATCTGTTCGCTTCATTCATAGTTTAATATTTGCCGATATGACTGTCTCTGCCGCGCGCATGCGCGAAATCCATGCACTGAGTGGGCGCAGTTCAATTCTATTGTCATACGCATAGATTGTATTTTTAGTTTATAAACAGGTTATTAGACATAATTTACGTTATTTTTTTGGTCTCATTTGACTCTAGTCTAGTTCACGTCACGACGTTGACGTTGTCGTTGAATCGTGCAATAAAAGTTTAGTTTACGTTGTCATAGTTCCTCAATGTAGTTCCTAACTAGTCGAAAATTAGACTGTTTTATAAACTCGTTTAAAGATGACGGAAAACGGTCTCGTTTCGTCGACGACAAAACCGTTGACGACCCACCCCTATAGAGAGTGACAGGACATTCAATATTGCCATCTATGACATTGACACATGCCTTTTTATCAACGCCATCTAGACTTATTTTTTTAAATTTCTATTCTGAAAAGACCTCATTTTTTAACGCAGATTCACTAAACAAACGGTTTTTGTATGGAAAAACCATTCGTTTAGGTGACTCCGCGTTTCAAAAATAGCATTTGTGGTACTCGTGGTCGTGATCGTGAATTCGTGATCGTGAACAAAACTTTTTTTTTAATATAGCAACACTGATAATATTATGTCAATGTCATATCATTTATCAAATCAATGTTTATCAACGAATACTATACTCCTCGGAGATGTTTATATGCTGTGTAAATGTAATGTTGATGTTTCTGGAAACGAGTGAAAATATTTCACATTACACATTACTATTTTGTGTTATTGAGTAGGAAAGACATTATTATTACATATTAAATTGTAATTAATATTTGCTATCCCGAAGAAAAGGAATTAAGTGATTCTAGTTCAAAATGGCTCACTATAAGGGTGCTGCCTCAGAGGCAGGTAGAGCCATGCACCTGATGAAGAAGCGAGAGAAAGCTCAGCAAGAAATAGAACTACGTAAAAAGAAAATAGAAGAAGATTTAAAGATAGACAATATAGAAAACAAGTTTGCCACACATTATGATGCTGTAGAGCAGCAGCTCAAAAGCTCCACCATAGGTCTGGTAACCCTCGATGAGATGAAAGCTAAGCAAGAACACATAGTGCGAGAAAGGGAGAAAAAACTGGCACAAAAGAAAGCAGAGAAGGAGAAAGAGAGACAAAAGGAAATAGAAGCAAAACAAGCACAAAAGAATAAACAAAAACGCCAGGTACCCATCATTTTCTATAATTTTGCTAAATATCACTGGCTATCACAGTAAGGGTACAGCTGGTATTATAAACACTATTATGCAGTGATGCCCTTTACCCTCAATTACAATATTTTGCTGATGAAAGCATTTCTTTGTAGATTTTTTTTCAGTGCTTTTCACGTACACTGCAAGCCTATTGTTAAACAATTGTTATAATTTTTACACAATGAAGGGGTTCACATACAACAAATTATGGTCTGAATAAACCGTGAGCCCATTTTTTAAAAATTGTTGTAGTTTTTCAACCGAGGATTGGTTTAACACAACAAATTTTCGTAAAGATGCAAGATCAATAAATAATAACATAATATTTGACGAGCAACAAACTTTTTTGACAAAGCTTGTTGCTGATAAATCTTCCTTGTAAATCTGTAGTATGATTTTATGAGAAAATAAGGAGATTGCTTTTTATTAAATGCATCATTTGGTTTCAGATTCAAGCCTTGTCATTTGACCCAGATGGAGATGAGGAAGAAGATGAAGCATCTGACAGTGAAAAAGAAAAACCAGAAGAAAAGTCCTGGAGGGATAGTGAGGAACCAGTATGTATTTTTTTTTTTGCTGACTTGGGATTACAATTTTAATACATTGTAATTATGCTTTACTGGTGTTCTTATATTATTATAATTAGTATTTCTTAAGTCATCTCTACAACCCCCAAACTGTTGACCAAGGTTTTTTTATTTTTTAACTGACTTAATACAGGAATTTATCAATTCAAATGCCATATTTTATGTATTTTCCCTGATTACTCAAAAATGACGGCACAATCTAAATATTTTTTGTTTCAAAGAGCATACTTTTCAGGTGGTCCCATAGAAATTTGTTTAGTTTGGCGTCAAAATCGGTATTTAGTTTTTAAATTGTAAAAAGCAACATTTCATTTTATTATAACTCTATTATAAATACTTTCAGATCTTAAAGAAAGTAAGAAAAAACCCAGACGTTGACACGTCATTTCTGCCAGATAGGGAGCGGGAAGAGGCAGACCTGAAGCTCAGGGAGCAACTGCGGTTGGAATGGGTGATGACACAGGCAAGTCTGAAAGATGAACCCATCACCGTTACCTTCAGCTACTGGGACGGCTCGGGCCACAGAAGAAACGTTACATTGAAGAAAGGTAACTTAGTATTTGATTATCTTCCATTGACATAGGTATTATTTTAACCAGTTTTTGTAGTATGGAGTCACTAAACAGTTTCCACACTAAAGCAGTTTTATCCCTTAGTATCATAAGTAGAATAGTTTTTTCATTGGTTTTGAACTTTATGTCAAAGGCACAAGATTCAATTTAAAGTGGTAGGTAACTTTTTTTACCATGGCCCTATTAAGTATTATGTATGACAAACCAAATGTTAGATTTGTCAGGGATTTTATAAACTCCTGTTTATTAAATCTCTACAGATACAGACATGTCATTTTTACACATCCAGTGTGCATTTACTCAAATAAATAAACATTTCATATGGATTATTAATATGCACCTTCTAGGGTTTTGTAATTAATATGCACCTTGTGTAGGGTTTTGTATTTTAAAGTCATATTACATTAATTGTTGCAGGCAATTCGATCTATCAGTTTCTGCAGCGCTGCTTGGACACTTTGAGACCGGAGTTCAGTGAGTTGAAGACAGTTTCAGCAGATCAGCTAATGTATGTCAAGGAAGATCTCATTCTACCTCACCACTACACATTCTATGACTTCATAGTTACAAAGGTATTTATTGAATGCTATATTTAATAGATTTAATTAAATAAAAAATTAAAACGAGCACGTACTTGCATGCAGCGATCTACATATTATACTATAGAAGCAATCAAACATCTCGAAAAGCAAGACTCTTGAATAATTTTTCAAAACTAAAAACTCACTTTACCTCTACTGATTTTGAAAAAATTTCTTTCAGGGACCACCTCACAAGTATACCCTTTAAAAAAATAAGAATTTTCCAAATCGATTCAGGCGCCTTTACAAATCGGTGAAAATACATTTAAAAAAAAATTGCGACGAATTAATAACCTCCTCCTTTTTGAAAGACGGCTAAAAAAGCATGTAAAAACTATTAAGATTCATATTTTGAATTAGCATATTTGATAAATTATCATTATCATAATTATATTTATTATTATTTGCAGGCCCGCGGTAAAAGTGGACCTCTGTTTCAATTCGACGCCTCTGATGACATCAGATTGGTGAATGATGCAACACAAGAGAAGCAAGATTCGCACGCCGGGAAAGTTCTGCTGAGGTGGGTACTCTTTATCACATTCATCATCAACAAACAAAAGGCTTGGTGGGCCGGTGAAAGTGTGTTTGTCCTTTTATATTTATTTATTAATCGCAATTTCTCATTTACTCTAAACAAAGCTTATAAATATCATGAGACCTCTCCAACTCGTCTGGCCAACGTGGAGAGTGTAGGCCAAATCCTCTGGCTGCTCCGGCCAAGTATGGCTCTGGTAGTACGTCGTGCTCCTGCAGTGGAGACTAAAAAGACCTGATGATGATTAATCGCTTTAACAAATAAAGTATAGGGACAAATCACACCGATATATTTTAGACCGGGTGTGGCCCGCACTTGGATTTTTTTTCAGGTCACCTACCTGAAGTGGCATAAAAAAATTCTTGTGTAAATGTTAAAAAAATTAATGCATTTCGTTTGAAAACAATTTAATAACATATGCCATAAAATATACATAATATATTTTTATTTAAAAAGTTATTCTGTCCCTAGATCCTGGTATGAACGGAATAAACATATCTTCCCTGCGTCCAGATGGGAGCCCTACGATCCGACCAAAACATATTCCAAATATACAATCAAAGGCAAATAAAGTAAGATAAAATATACAATAATCATTTTGATTACTTTTATAAAGCAATCTTAATATAATGGCGATAAATTAGGCAATAATTTAGTAAATACACAATAATTTATTGTAAGAAAAACCGTCTTCTGATTTACCTTTCCCGTTTTTGGATGCACTCATTCATTATTAAGGATTCGTAGCTTTTCGTCAGAAACGCAACTGGCCAGATACTCATTTCGTCAGAAAACACATGTTGACAGAAACGCATCTCGTCAGATATGAAACTAGTCAGAAACGCAACTCGTCAAAAACTCAACTCGACAGATGCGTCTCGACAGACATGAATCTCGACTCGATAGTAAATTAAAAAATAGATTTTAAAAGCTAGTAGTCATCATGCATATATGAAACTTGTAAAATGAAGTAATTTACTATTTAATATGTATCTGTCGAGATGCGTTTCTGACAAGTTGCGTATGTGTCGAGATGCGTTTCAAAGGCATCATTTAATAGGTACTGTTTTACTATGGCTATGGAAGAGTATGCCCTTTTAATACAGGTGTATTCCACTTAACATATTTTCATTTTCATTACTAAAAACCCATCCTTAAAGTGTCCTGTGCATCCTGGGTACAGATGAATATAGGGATACTACTACTATCAGCAGTTAACATATTTTTGTAGCTCCTGCTGTCTTCTGTAATCTAATTGCTGTAAGAACTTTTGTCTGCTCTCACTAATTGGCTCTTCGAGTTTTGGCAACGGAGCATGTCTTTGGAAATGTATGATAGCTGCTAACAAGTTCCATATTGTAAAATCTGGCCATAGGACTCCAGTGAAGTAGAGGACTGTGTTGGACACCTGCAAAACAGAAATGCATGCAATGTAACCATAAGGTGGTTAACACACTGCAACGAGCCCCGCTGCGTGGTACGGTACAGTATGCAAGTAACTCCATTTGTATAGAAAACACGCATAGTACAACACACTAACACCGCGTCTACGCGCGACGTGTTTGTATGGCGGCCCCGCACTACGCAGCGGGGCGCGGTGCAGTGTGTTAATCGCCTAAGTGGCAAGGTTCTGGCAGTGCCTTTCTTCAGGACATTGGATCTAAAATCATAAGGCACTAACTCCAACCTTAAACGGGAAGAAACTATGCGTGCGGCGATCCGCCGCGGCGGCCGCCCTAACTGCAATGGATTTTAAATTTTCCAAATCAGTACAGCGTTTTCGAATAATCATTGAACATACATGATAAAAAATTCCGTCATTGATAGACTCCTCCGTTTTGGAAGTCAGTAAAAAATATGATGTCGAGCAAAATTGAAGAATTGCAAACTAAAGGTGATTCAAGAGATTACTTTTATCATATGTTACACCAAGCACAAAATTCTCTAACCTGCCATAACATAAAATCAGAAAGTCTGACTTCTCCTGATGTCCTGACCAGAAGATCAGGTTCGCTTATTTCTAAAGACTGAGAAATGAGATCTTCATCAATGTCGTCTGGTGATAATTCGTTATTCCTTACTCCATCAACTATGTGCGATGCCGCCCGACTGATTTCGTCACGACCTGTAAGTAAATTGAAAAACATGAGTTCAATTAACTTCTTACAAAATCAAAAGACAAATATATATTTTTTATCAATAGAAATAAAGAAGAATTGCTTATTTAAAGTAATAGTTATTTTAGACTTTACTAAAATTAATTTTATTTTAGCAGATTTATCTTATATCGCATTCACGTAAGCATGTTCAAAAGACACTAGTTCAGACTGTTCAGAGGGACTGCTTTTTTTTAATTTCATGTTTATACCATTCGTCATCATATTGCCAACTCAAATAAAAAAATGTTTATAACTAATTTACCCTTATTTAACCTTGAGCGCTTAAACTTTGGTGACAGGTAAAGATTTGAGTTTATTAAATTTTAAAAATACAAAACAATAATTTTAAAAAGTCCTGAATACATACATGTACAGCTCAACAAGGTACCCAGATTAATTGCAATTGCACCAATTATTACTGCCGCATAAATGAACTTCTTTATACATATAAGCTTCCATTGCTATTATTTTATTTGTTTTTTACTATAGTTTACAATTTACAGGTGTGACTAGAGATGGGCGGCGGGTAAATACCCAATCTACCCATTTGGGAATATACCCGGTAGATTGGGTAAATACCCGGTATATACCCGTATCTACCCATTTGGTGGGTAGATTGAATTTTATGTGTAATTACTTCGCAATTCGTGTCGGAAAGTGTGTGCAAGCGCTGTAATGTGCTTAAAATGCAGGTAGACGTCAAATCTGACATTAAAGTATACCCCTTTAACTGTCGGACGCCCGGAGCGGGCGTCTGATGTATTGTTTTACTATTGTGTCTGCTATGCCGACATTCGAAGGGATAAGAAACCACCATACTAATCATACTTTGATAATAGACTTTTTTGATTTATTATCATTTTTTTGTTGGGAGGTGCAAGACAGCAAGCAGTCAAAGACATACTTAAAAGTGGTTAAATGAGTAAGAAGATATAAAATGCGATGTCAATATATGGGCACTCATACATGTATAGAGAGTAGGTATCTTTGACTGCTCATCCAAGAGCCAAAACTACTGATTTCAGGGTTGGTCTCGGAACAAAAGATATTCGTATAGACGAGTTCTTAGATACCCCATCAACTTGTCATAACATTTCCTACAAAATAATATGCCGGGTATTTACCCGTATCTACCCGTTGTATGAAAACATACAAATTAACAGGTCAAAATTTACATTTTTTGCTGGCAAACGTAAGAAGACCTAAAAAGATGTTTAAATGAGCAATCAGACATTAAATGCGATGTCAATATACGAGCACCCTTATACATGAATAGAGATTAGGTATCTTTGACTGCTAATTCAAGAGCCTAAACTACTGATTTCGGGGTTGGTCTCGGAACAAAAGATATTCGTTTAGAAGAGTTCTTCGATCCCCCATCAACTTGTCATAACATTTCCCACAAAAAAGTATGCCGGGTATTTACCCGTATCTACCCGTTGTATGGGAACATACAAATTTACAGGTCTAAGTTTATATTTTTTGCTGGCAAACGTAAGAAGACCTAATAAGATGTGAAAATGAGCAATCAGACATCAAATGCGATGTCAATATACGAGCACCCTCATACATGTATAGAGATTAGGTATTTTTATCTGCTCATTCAAGAGCCTAAACTACTGGTTTCGGGGTTGGTCTCGGAACAAAAGATATTCGTTTAGACGAGTTCTTCGATCCCCCATCAACTTGTCATAACATTTCCCACAAAATAGTATGCCGGGTATTTACCCGTATGTACCCGTTGTATGGGAACATACAAATTGACAGGTCTAACTTTATATTTTTTGCTGGCAAATATTTTAAGAACTAACTAAATGTTAAAATGTGCAATCAGACATCAAATGCGATGTCAATATACGAGCACCCTCATACATGTATAGAGATTAGGACTGCTAATTCAAGAGCCTTAACTACTGATTTCGGGGTTGGTCTCGGAACAAAAGATATTCGTTTAGACGAGTTCTTCAATCTCCAATCAACTTGTCATAACATTTCCTACAAAATAGTATGCCGGGTATTTACCCGTATCTACCCGTTGTATTTAGACGAGTTCTTCGATCCCCCATCAACTTGTCATAACCTTTCCCACAAAATAGTATGCCGGGTATTTACCCGTATCTACCCGTTGTATGGGAACATACAAATTAACAGGTCTAACTTTATATTTTTTGCTAGCAAATATTTGTAGACCTAACTAGATGTTAAAATGTGCAATCAGACATCAAATCTTCTTCTTCTGCCTTATCCTTGTCCCACTTTTTATGTGGGGTCGGCACAGCATGTGAGTTCCTTCCACTTTGATCTATCTCCAGTCAACCCGTCCGTCACCCCCTTCCTACTCATATCCTCCCTTACACAGTCCATCCAACGTTTTTTTGGTCTCCCTCTGTTTCGATGTCCTATGACATGTATTTTCAAAACCTGCCTGGTTACATAGCTTTCCTCTCTTCTCTTAACATGTCCATACCAGCCCAACCTATTACTTCTTAATTTTTCTGTTATAGGGGCCACTTTTACAGTTCCTCTTATATAATCATTCCTGATCTTGTCCCTACGTGTTACACCACACATCCATCTTAACATCCGCATCTCCGCAACGTGCAACCTTCTTTCATCCGCTGCTTTGGTGGGCCAAATCTCGGAACCGTACAATACGACAGGTCTTATGATAGCTTTGTAAATCTTACCCTTTAGCTTAAGGGGCATTCGAGCGTCGCATGTAACTCCAGTTACTTGCCGCCATTTTAACCATCCTGCATTTATACGGCTTTTAACGTCCCGGTCAATGTCTCCGTCGTCCTGTAAGAGAGAACCCAGGTAACGGAATTCGGAGCATACTGGTAGGGATACACCATCCAAGGCAACAGGAGAAAACATTGATGGACCACCAAAGTCGAGAAACAGTTGTTCAGTTTTGGTCCTGCTGATCTTCAAACCAAAGTTTTCTAGTCTCTGTTGCCATTTCACCAGCCTGCTCTCTACCTCAGGCAATCAGACATCAAATGCGATGTCAATATACGAGCACCCTCATACATGTATAGAGATTAGGTATCTTTGACTGCTAATTTAAGAGCCAAAACTACTGATTTCGGGGTTGGTCTCGGAACAAAAGATATTCGTTTAGACGAGTTCTTCGATCCCCCATCAACTTGTCATAACATTTCCCACAAAATAGTATGCCGGGTATTTACCCGTATCTACCCGTTGTATGGGAACATACAAATTGACAGGTCTAACTTTATATTTTTTGCTGGCAAATATTTGTAGACCTAACTAGATGTTAAAATGTGCAATCAGACAAAAGATATTCGTTTAGACGAGTTCTTCGATCCCCCATCAACTTGTCATAACATTTCCCACAAAATAGTATGACGGGTATTTACCCGTATCTACCCGTTGTATGGGAACATACAAATTGACAGGTCTAACTTTATATTTTTTGCTGGCAAATATTTGTAGACCTAACTAGATGTTAAAATGTGCAATCAGACAAAAGATATTCGTTTAGACGAGTTCTTCGATCCCCCATCAACTTGTCATAACATTTCCCACAAAATAGTATGACGGGTATTTACCCGTATCTACCCGTTGTATGGGAACATACAAATTGACAGGTCTAACTTTATATTTTTTGCTGGCAAATATTTTTAGACCTAACTAGATGTTAAAATTTGCAATCAGACATCAAATGCGATGTCAATATACGAACACCCTCATACATGTATAGAGATTACTGCTAATATAAGAGCCAAAACTAAGGATTTCGGGGTTGTCCTCGGAACAAAAGATATTCGTATAGACGAGTTCTTCGATCCCCCATCAACTTGTTATAACATTTCCCACAAAATAGCATGCCGGGTATTTACCCGTATCTACCCGTTGTATGGGAACATACAAATTAACAGGTCTAAGATTACACTTTTTGCTGGCAAACGTAAGTAGACCTAATGAGATGTTAAAATGAGCAATTAGTGATCAAATGCGATGTTAATATACGAGCACCCTCATACATGTATAGAGATTAAGTATCTTTGACTGCTAATTTAAGAGCCAAAACTACTGATTTCGTGGTTGGTCTCGAAACAAAAGATATTCGTTTAGACGAGTTCTTCGATCCCCATCCACTTGTCATAACATTTCCCACAAAATAGTATGTCGGGTATTTACCCGTATCTACCCGTTGTATGGAAACATACAAATTAACAGGTCTAAAATTACACTATTTGCTGGCAAACGTAAGTAGACCTAATAAGATGTTAAAATGAGCAATCAGACATCAAATGCGTTGTCAATATACGAGCACCCTCATACATGTATAGAGAGTAGGTATCTTTGACTGCTTATCCAAGAGCCAAAACTACTGATTTTGGGGTTGGTCTCGGAACAAAAGATATTCATATAGATGAGTTCTTCGATCCCCTATCAACTTGTTATAACATTTCCTACAAAATAGTATGCCGGGTATTTACCCGTATCTACCCGTTGTATGGAAACATACAAATTGACAGGTCTATGTTTACATTTTTTGCTGGTAAACGTAAGTAGCCCTAATTATATGTTAAAATAAGTAATCAGATAACAAATAAGATGGCATCTGTATATTTAATATGGAAAGCATCAGTGATTTTAATCTTTGATATTTTTTCTTTTAGAGATATTCATTGTTTTATACATTATATAACCTTTTTGTACATTTCTACACATAAATAGTGGACTCACACAAATTTTTAAATAAATATTCCAATCTACCCACCCAAACGGGTAGATACGGGTATATACCCGGTGCATATCGGGTAAATACCCAAGCGTGGGTAAATACCCGGGTAGATGCCCATCTCTAGGTGTGACTATTTGTGACACAAAATCCTAACTCTTTATACACGCCGACTTTTCATTGGTTTTGGAAAAAAATATGTCGTATAGTAAATAAATTCCTCTATCCATATACGTAATCCAAATTTCTGTATGTCATAATATAAAAAAGTTGCGTAAATGATTTGCTATCAAGACCACGTAGTTATACGCCGGCCAAACAGCTGCGTTGTGGCCTACATATACACATTACATATTTACATATATATATATATACATACCTATATATTACACAAGTAGAATATTTATTTACATATATACACAGTCACACATAGAAACTAAACATTCACGATAAATATTATTTGCACATTCGTGCCGTCGAGAAATCCGACAATGCGAACGGTATCAGCTGGCCATCGCGAAACCGGTCTGCATTCCTTGCGCCCGCGTTCCCTCGACAGCGGTCGCCGGCCGGCCGCGAGGCGAACGAGATCAGTCGGAATCCTATATCGACGCTAGACGCATGTCGCTTTGCGCGCGAACTGCCTACCGAATTTCTGTCCTGTTTACTGAACTTTATATCCGCTATCCTTCCTTCTTCGCTTGGCCTATTACGTTACCTTACTTGCTTGTGCAATAAACAGTGTTCATCTTGAACTGCTTGTGTGTGAACTTCATTATCAAATATATCAACGGCTGTTTGTGCAGAATAAAACAGTAAGTGAGAAATAGTGTTTTTGTTGCTGTATTAATACCTACAACCAAGACCACACTATACTGGTGACCCCCGACGTTCGAGTAACGATGAGCGATAGCAGCGACTCAGCAAAATCCGCCATACCCGCGGACAATGTTATTACGCGTCAACGTAAGAAGCACGTTTCCACTGACCACCAAGAAGAATCGTCCGACTTTCGACGACACCGACTGAAGGTACCACCTTTTTCTCCTGATGATCCAGATATATGGTTCGCGTTACTGGAGGATCAATTTGAATATTACGGAATTACCGACGACGTAATCAAATTTCGAAACGTCACTATAAACCTCGACATAACGCACGCAAAAGCCGTAAAGGACATAATAATGAAACCTCCGAAGACAGACAGATACATAAAGATAAAGAACGAGCTAATTAAGCGCCTCAGCGCCTCTCGCGAGAAGAAGGTCCAACAACTTTTGAACGACGAAGTGTTAGGAGATAGAAAACCTACCCAATTTTTGCGTCATCTTCAAGACCTCGCCGGACCTGACGTACCAGAGGACTTTCTTAGATCAATTTGGAGCAACCGCCTACCCAAAAGTATCCAGACGGTTTTGGCATCGCGGTCATCTGATACCCTGGAGGAGCTTGCAGACTTGGCAGATCGGATTCAAGAAATCTCCACACCAGAAAGCGTCGCGACGACATCAACGCACGTTGCCGAAGCAAGTAGCAGCAGCCAGTCCGGCGAAATCTATGAACTCCGTAAAATGGTGGAACGTCTTGCTCTGAAAATCGACGAACACTCACGATCGTCACGCAGCTCGAATCGATCTAGGCCCCAACGACGCACGCGTTCACCACCGCGAGATAGAAGTAGGTCACGCTCTGCTGCTAGCTACGAGCGATATCCTACGTGCTGGTACCATGCTAGATACGGTTCACGGGCTCGCCATTGCCAAAAACCTTGCGACTATAAAGCGGGAAACGACGCAGGCAGTCAGTAATGGCGACCGACGACTGCCCACCTTCCACTGGTCGCCTCTTCGTGACGGACCGCAGTTTGAAAACCCAATTCTTGGTCGACACCGGCAGCGACCTCTGCGTTTTCCCTCGGTCTCAGCTGCGTGAGAGTCGAGCACCAACGAGCTACAAACTCATAGCAGCCAACGGGACGACCATCAACACATACGGCTACACACACCTCAATCTGAATCTTGGACTTCGGCGTGTATATTCGTGGCGATTCGTGGTAGCGGATGTAACTAAACCTATAATTGGTGTAGATTTTTTATGTCATTACAACCTTATTGTAGACTGTAAAGGTAAAAGGCTTATAGATAATATCACTACGCTTTCTACACCAGCTTCACTGGACCGTAAAAGTAGTAATATCCTGTCAGTAAAGGTTCCGACTGGCAATTCTAAGTACCATTACTTGCTTTCTCGCGAATTTCCAGAAATTACACGCCCAGCTGGCACAGAACGCATAGCTTCACATAATACTCAACACCATATACGCACCACACCAGGACCCCCCGTCTCATGCGCACCTAGACGTTTAGCTCCCGATAGACTCGCAGTGGCGAAGAAAGAATTTGAAGATATGCTTGCTAATGGCACAGCTCGACCATCAGACAGCCCCTGGTCGTCGCCTCTACACTTAGCGCCGAAAAAAGACAACGGCTGGCGGCCCTGCGGCGATTATCGGCAGCTAAATGCGCGCACGATCCCTGACCGGTATCCTATCCGTCATATACATGACTTCACACATAGTATATCTGGTTGTAAAATCTTTAGTACCATCGATTAAGTGAAGGCGTACAACCAGATTCCTGTGTTTCCCGAGGATATCCCAAAAACCGCCATTACTACACCTTTTGGAATGTACGAATTTCCATACATGACATTCGGTTTAAGAAATGCTGGCCAGACCTTTCAGAGGTTTGTAGACGAGGTGACCCGCGGGCTAGACTTTGTCTATTGCTATTTAGACGATTTTCTCGTCTTTAGCAGGAGCGAAGCTCTTCACGAACAACATTTACGCACAGTCTTTTCCAGACTCCGTGACTATGGTTTGACGTTGAACGTGTCAAAATGCGTGTTCGGAGTTCCAGAAGTAGCTTTTCTCGGATACCTTATTTCTGAGCACGGAACCAAACCACTGGATGAAAAGGTGAGAGCCATTGATGAATTCCCCCCTCCCAGAGACGTCAAGTCACTGCGACGTTTTTTGGGCATGGCTAACTTCTACAGGCGGTTTTTACCAAATGCTGCCCAAATTCAAGCGCCTCTCAACGCCCTTTTTACGGGAGCAGTCAAAGGTTCCACGCCCATCACTTTAGCAGGCAACGCCCTCAAAGCCTTTTCCGACATCAAGGTAAGCCTTTCCAGGGCAGCCCTTCTAGCTCACCCAGATTGTCAAGCTAAGTTGGCCCTGGTTACAGATGCATCGGACTTTGCCATCGGAGCCGTGTTGCAGCAATTAAAAAATGGTACGTGGGAACCGCTAGCCTTCTTCTCGAAGAAGCTAAGCCCTTCTCAACAAAAGTACTCTCCGTACGATAGAGAGCTCCTGGCGATCTATGAAGCGATTAAATATTTTTGCCATATGCTCGAGGCACGTCATTTTACCGTATATACGGACCATAAACCGCTCTCATTCGCCTTCCATGAAAGGAAAAATAACTGCAGTCCTCGTCAATTCCGCCACCTGGACTTCATTTCGCAATTTACGAGCGATATAAGACATATCTCCGGCAAAGATAACGTCGTAGCTGACACATTGTCGCGAGTCGAGGAATTGGCTACCCCAATATGTCTCATTAGTCTTGCCCATGCACAAGAAACTGACACGGAATTGGCAAAATTCCTTACTGGAAGTACATCACTCCGCCTCATTAAAATGAATTACGCCCATAGCGACAAACCCTTATATTGTGATGTCAGCACATCAACTCCTCGACCCTTCGTTACAAAGGAATTCAGGAAGCAGGTATTTGCAAGCCTTCATTCACTGAGTCACCCCGGGCCAATGGCAACCGCTAAGTTGGTAGCGGAACGTTTCGTCTGGCCTGGCATGCGAAAGGATTGTCGCGAGTGGGCTCGAACTTGTCTCGCTTGCCAACGCGCCAAAGTCAGTCGACACGTTTCCGCTCCCTTAGCTAACTTTAGTCTCCCCAGGGCACGCTTCAAGCATTTGCACATCGACCTTATCGGCCCTCTCCCGATTTGCCAAGGCTTCAAATATTGCTTAACCGCGATAGATCGGTTCACTCGCTGGCCTGAAGTCATCCCCATAGCCGACATAACAGCGGAAACAGTCGGTAAGGCTTTAATATCCAGCTGGATATCCCGATTCGGCAGCCCTATAGATATTGTCACAGACCGTGGTCGCCAATTTGAATCCACGCTGTTTCAATATCTAGCCAAAGCCATTGGATTCCAGCATAAACGCACAACTGCCTACCACCCCGCATGCAACGGGATGGTAGAACGTTTCCATCGGCAACTCAAGGCCTCCGTCACCTGTCATGCCGATCATAACTGGGTTGAGATTTTGCCACTGGTAATGTTGGGTATCCGCACTGCCTTTAAGGAAGATCTACAGGCATCTTCCGCGGAGTTACTGTACGGCGAACCACTCAGACTTCCAGGAGAATTCTTTGAACCAGCTACGCACTGCACATCCGACATAACCGATTTCGCAGCGCGCCTTCGTTCCTACATGGTACATTTAAAACCGGTTCCAGCTTCTCGCCACACCAAGCGCAAAGCATTTGTGTTCAAGGAACTCGCGACCACAAAACACGTCTTTATCCGTGAAGATGCCTCGCGGGCGCCTTTTCAACCAGCATACACGGGCCCTTATATGGTAATGGAGAAGAACGATAAGGTGTTCAAAGTACTCGTCAAAAATAAACCGACCACAATCTCTATAGATCGGCTGAAGCCAGCCTTCACAATGGTCGATGATGAACAGTCAAACATTACACCTAACTTATCCCCACCTACACAACCTTCAGGCGAAAGTATCCCACAAAGTCGACAATCACTAACTTCTGGCAACCCAGTGTGTAAAAAAACCCGGTTTGGTCGTACCATTCGTATACCAGATTTTTATCGCCCTTAACCAGGTCTTTGGGGGGGAGTGATGTGGCCTACATATACACATTACATATTTACATATATATATATATATATATATATATACATACCTATATATTACACAAGTAGAATATTTATTTACATATATACACAGTCACACATAGAAACTAAACATTCACGATAAATATTATTTGCACATTCGTGCCGTCGAGAAATCCGACAATGCGAACGGTATCAGCTGGCCATCGCGAAACCGGTCTGCATTCCTTGCGCCCGCGTTCCCTCGACAGCGGTCGCCGGCCGGCCGCGAGGCGAACGAGATCAGTCGGAATCCTATATCGACGCTAGACGCATGTCGCTTTGCGCGCGAACTGCCTACCGAATTTCTGTCCTGTTTACTGAACTTTATATCCGCTATCCTTCCTTCTTCGCTTGGCCTATTACGTTACCTTACTTGCTTGTGCAATAAACAGTGTTCATCTTGAACTGCTTGTGTGTGAACTTCATTATCAAATATATCAACGGCTGTTTGTGCAGAATAAAACAGTAAGTGAGAAATAGTGTTTTTGTTGCTGTATTAATACCTACAACCAAGACCACACTATAGCGTAATGTCGATGACCTTGGCCGGCCGGCGGGCGATGTATGGCGGCGGTACTACTAATTGATCTCACGATTTTACCTTCGAGTTTTAGACAACATTTTTTGTTCCTGAATTGTTATTTTGACAAGTTAATTAGGTCTTACTAACGATGCCTATGAAGTGGCCTTCGGCTTCAAAACCACTGAAAAATCACTGTGTATAAGAACTTTTCTTTTAATATTGAGCGAAGGTAGAAGCGCTCCACCATGTAAGTTAGGGGCACAGGGCTTGACAATGAATGAGCTAGTCTGTCTAATGTCTTAGGTTTAGAGATGCACTACAGCAAAGATAATATAATTACTAACGTAACAGATACCCAACGCCATAGAAACTTTTGGACCGGCCTTAAGTAGGCAAATTGAGTAGGCGTTTCTAGTTCCAGCAACTCGCAGAGATGGCAGCACACAGGACTAGCCAAAGCCGCGAAAGCATATCGTAAGTGTTTAAGAGTTCGTCACTAGATGGCGTTAGCGAGAAAACAAATGTTTAGGCATAAGATCCTGAGTATCTATGATAATACACATCGCGCCATACCTACAAGGGGTAGGAAGCCGCGCGCGCCGCACCGCACGAGGGGTATGTATTCTGTGACGAGGGGGGTTAAGAGTCCGGCGACCCTAGACTTCTCCATACAAACGTAGTACACGTTTAATTTTGAAACCACATGTCAGATTCCGGTAAAAATTGGTAATTGTAAAGAAATTGCAATTATCTAGGGTTATAACTGGTTTCCTACTGTAAAATTATGAACTGGAAAGAAAATATAACGATTTAGAAGTTTCCCATACTAATGGTCAAAAATGATATAAAACACTATATTCTATTTGAAGTTCATATTTTTACTGTAGGAAACTAGTTATAAACCTAGATAATTGCAATATCTTTAAAATTACAAAATTTTGCCCAAATCGGACATGTCGTTTTGAAATAAAACGTAGACTACGTTTGTATGAAAAGTTGTATTTTGGTCTAGGGTCGGGGGACCCTTAAAAGTAACAGATTCGGATGCAGGACAGCGACGCGTCGATCATTTATGTTATAAAATATCAAATTTAAAAACGTGTTTGAAGTAGGTAAGTGCCATTTATGAAACGCAGAGTCACAATAACGAATGTTTTTTTTTTCCATACATAAAACCGTGCGTTTAGTGACTTCGCATTTCAAAAAATTACACCACTAACCATTCCTATATAACTTCAGAAATATCTAGGTAGGTAAGTAAGCATTTCTCATTTCTTTCATGCACATTATGATAATTAATGAATCGTACTACGTAAAAAATTGCAAAATTATATTAAGTACCTACCTACCTTCTTACAAAAAAAAGAACCTCTTGCAATGTGATAGGTATGTAGGTACTCATAAGAAATCTGAATACATATAACAAATTTATTTACCAGGCGCTTTATCTTTTTTTTGTCGGGGAAAGTGAAAAAGAGTATGGAAATCTAATAGGTAGGTACTTAGTACTACTTATATATCGAGATCAGCTTCACTTGATTTGAATTATTTTTAGTTCGATGCATGTAATCTTCAAAGAACTGTGTGCTGTGTGCAGCCAATGGAAATGTCGTTTTTACTTTTATATAATATCATCGTAATATAAATAAAAATGGAGACCTTTGCTCATCAGTGGGACAGTAGGTACCTAAGGTTAATTTAAAATATGATATTATATACAATGTCCTTTTTTAATTAAGTACAAATATTTTAAGGTGTGATTCAGTCCATCATTTCGAACAAGATTTCCCAATAAATGTATATCGAAATACGAAAAAAAATTGTAGGTTCTCGTACATATCACCCTACGGTGATATCACGTGACTACTCACGTGATATCATTACTAAGGAAAATGAAAATTTTTATTTCTTTTTTTTGATATACATTTATTAGGAAAAGATTTTCGTAATGATGGACTGAATCACCCCTTAAAATATTTGTACTTAATTAAAAAGGACATTGTATATATATATATATATATATATATATATATATATATATATATATATATATATATATATATATATATATATATATATATATATATATACTAGTGATCTAGTATAGCCTGTGGTTCGATTTATTACGGGTAGGTATGTCCCTTTCACGTTGTAGAACACAATACAACTAAAATGATACCTATCTACTTTTTTTAATTTATTCACCATATTTCCGTATAATATTCAAAGTTCTTTGGAATTTGATAAAGTTCGATAGGTACGTAGTCGTACGATGCCACTGACTTACTCAGGTGTGTGAATGTGTTCGCCGCCGGTCGTTCCGGGCGCGACCTCGCGGCACTACTTATATCCAAACTTCTGCTTTAGGTAGGTACACTGGGTAGGTAAATACGTGTTGACCCGCAACATGTTGATTCATTGAACGAGCATCTAGGTATAGCTAGGTACCTGTGCTCGTATATCCGGTGTTAGGGTGTTACGGTTGCGGACGTTACGATTTACCTAACATCTCCAGCTATGATAATCGTCACTTAGTATTTCGGATAAGTAGTTAGGTATTACAATATAAACCATATTTTGATGTTTTTATGACATGCATGATAAGATACTAAGTACCTTTAGTTCGTACAGCGTGTGCCTTTTTCAATGATATCTTATACCTTTAAACGAGCAATTCTTGTATATTTATTTATATATTTCTGTGATCCCGAAAACGGCTCTATCGATTTCGCTGAAAATTGGTATATGGGAGTTTTCGGGGGTAAACAATCGATCTAGATTAGTCTTATGTTTGGGAAAACGCGTGTTTTCGAGTTTTCATGCGTTTTTCTTTCCACGCAGAATATGGTCGCTAATTTCGTCGCACTGGCCGCTATCCGTTTTGGCTCAGCAGTTTAGGAAGCGGACCGCTAGAAAGAGTGTTACGGGTTGGAATCCCACTCGGTGACTTACTTTTGTTTTTTTTATGTTCTAGTTTATATATAATTTTTTATTTTGTATTGTTTTTAGTTAAGTTTAAAAAAATGTAGTTAATGTTTGAGATGTAACCGAGCAAAGCTCGGTCGCCCAGGTACTTTGTGCTAGAAACTAAATGCAGCGCAAAATGATACGAATACGATTTTGTTTGTACACAGTGTACGTAGTATATTTTACTCTGAGATACATTATTACAAGATATTATAATAGGTAGGTATCATTTGTATAATCAAAGTATAATCTATTCTTACGGACGAGTTAGTACCTACGCTTTATAGTAAAGACGGTGCTGCCATCAATATAATCCCACATAAAACCTTAAAGCACACAAAGTGCCATCTAGTGACATAATTAAAAACCAAAAATTGTGCTTTTAGACAAATATTTCTGAATATCGTAAAATAGACAAAGAAAGTGCTTTAAAAATATTTATTGCAGCTCATAAAAATCATATTTAATAAGTTAGAGTATTACTTTGTTCAAATAATGGTAATAAACGAGTTTAATGTTTTCCGTGGTTTTAATCGATACCTACTGCGCCATATAGTGAGAACGGAAGGGTAATAATTACGTTTATATGGCGATGGGTAGGCGTGACTACAGTCACTCATTTTTGTCATTATTAACTTAGTTAATAAATAAATCACATGTTCTCTTACCTGTATATGCATAAGCTATATTGAGCCTAAGCTTATTGTTATGTTTTGTGGCTAGCATTGACTCTGAGACCATACTCTTCAAATCATCCGGTAACAGAGACAGTCGACCTGCTATATGCACCCTCATACCCCACTCATTTAACTGATCTCTGAAATGTTTTATTCAAATGTAAATGCATTTAGCAATTTTAATTTAAAAAACAAAAAATAATGGACATTGCCTTTTTTGTCTGTCTATTGAATTTCCTAAATCACTGATAGTCAATAGACTTTGATGTAGATTTAACCACAATATTAAAGATTTTCTCAGTCTTCCATGAAGCTGGCATATCACCAAGTGATTTGAAGCCTTAAAAGATTTTTCTTTTACAGTAAATAAGTAACATCTCATATATCATCTACATTACTACAATACTAAAAAGCCACAAGCTGTTATCTCTCAAAGACAAAAATGCACAAAAAAAATACAAACATTTCAGACAGAAGTCTTTTAAACTTATCTCGAGCTAAGTCCATAAGAGCAGAAACCTCTTCGTCCTTCCTTTTAAAGTTCTCTATACTGAAAGCATATACTGTCACTTCTGGGACACCAATGTCCAAGCACCACTGAAATGGAAAGGCAACAGTGTAAATAGTTAATAATGTACATTGTCTCCTTTTGGAATAACAGGTCTTTTCACCCCGGTTCTTTGGGAGGCTTGCGTGGGGGTACAGATCCAACACATAAAGGCCCTTTGGAGATGTTGATGTTATGTTATTATTACATTATTATGTGTGTGTCCTTGAGTAGACAAACTGTGGACTAAGTGAATCTGACAAATACCCAGGGAGCCATAGCTTGCTAGTGCTAGCTCCAATTTCTCCAAGCACTATGGGCTTTTAGGATTTACTGTTGACATGGAGATCTGTATAAAGTAATACAAATGTAAAACCAGCAGTAACTCAGCCTGTAACAGAAAAGAAAACTAACCTTCAAAGTTTCTGAAAGTTTGTCGAAACCTTTGTAATGCCCCTCACTGGTATCTACATTGTGTTTCTTTGCATAGCGACGATTGCCATCCATAATAAACGCAATATGTTGAGGTATTCGGCCTGTTTTAACCACTTTTATGCAAAATAGTTGGAAGAATGATACACAATTTTCTTTTACCCAAGACATTTTAATTTTAAATCAATGCACCACAACCCTAAGAAATTCTGTAAGTGACTTAATTGTAATATATTCTATCTAGGTATCTATTCCTTCTTTACTGTAAGTAAACGAATAGCTAAACCACCACACCACGAAATCGAAACAAGAATCCAACAAGCAAGCAACAGCTGATTTGTGTGACATTGACACTAGGAGACCTGTGTTACCATAGAAATTGAGACGCTGTAAAAATATTGTGATGTGTGTGAGTTGAGTACCGAGTAGGTACCGAGTACACCTCGCTCGTCCTTATTGACCCCATCTAGTGGACAACAACCACTGACCTCCTTATATAACTTGTTTATATGGAGGTCAGTGACAACAACTATACACACATTTGAATTTATTTTACGGATTTGACACTGACATTGACAATTGACACTACGTTCGGTGAATAGCTTCTTGCTTGCGGCATTTTCGTGGGTTTGGAATTTCTCAATTTATAATTTGCGGCAATTTAACTTGTTGAACATGAATACTATGTTCAAACTAAAGTTAACTGCACTTGGGCATCCTAATCCGGATAGTTTTAACTGCGAAGGTAAAGTACATAATTTCTTCCACTACTTTTAACACAGCATCCAGATAGACTTCAACATTTTTCTCTACCAAAGCTTGCTAATTATGATGAAAATATCTTGTTTTATAGATGAAAAAGAGTATAGAAGTGTAGTTCTATGGTTAGAAGATCAAAAAATAAGGCATTATAAGATCGAGGAGCGAGAAGGCCTAAGAAATATCGACTCTGATAGTTGGAAGGAAGCATACGACTCATATCAGAGAGATCTGGTTAGTCCTACTGTGGATGGACAGCCAAACGAACAATTGAACTGGCTGCTTTCTTACGCCGTGCGGTTAGAATACGCAGACAATGGTAATTATTAGTACTAGTCATTTATTTTTCTCTGCAATCTTTCATTATCGACTTATATAAACATACATATGTATGTTAATATAATGGAAGATTGCAGACTAATATCATTGACCTATTGTACATGGTTAGCAGAAAATTGCAAGAGACTGGTGTCTGAACAAGCGAAGCTTGTATCTCAGAGCACCAGACCCTCTACAATTGAAGAAAAAGTATTGACCTTCTATAACAAATTTACCAGTAAAAGTGGGACTCGAAATTAAATACAGTTGGAGAAAATATATCTTCAAATTAATAATTAAATTCTTAAAATTAATAAATCGCCTGTACATATGTGTGTGTGTGTTCTTAGTGAGTGTATGTATGTGCATTTAGCATTTATTTTCACTTAAGATGTTAGTAACTTTGTTTTGCAATCATTTATTTTAGTGGACAAGTACAAGAATGCAAAAGTTGAAGAAACTAAGAAAGCTGCACCAAATGTTGTGTCATCAAATCCTTTGGACAATCTTGACTGTAAGTATTGTTTCTCTCTTCTCAAAAAGATCTTGTAGTCATTTAGGCGATTAACACACTGCAACGCGCCCCACTGCGTGGTGCAGGGCTGCACTGTATGCAAGTAACTCCATTTGTATAGAAAACATGCTTAGTACAACACACTAACAAAGTGTCTCCGCACATCGTTTTTGTATGGCGGCCCCGCACTACGCAGTGGGATGTGGTGCAGTGTGGTAATCGCTTTGATATTATTTGTTTGAGCATCATTCCAAAACACTACTGCACTATAGATTACATTTCCTGTTTTTCAGTCTCAAGCCCAGCTTTCAAGTCAGGAGTAGACAGAGTTTCCACTCTGGCTGGCGTTGGGCCCCACCCTGACCCCAAATTTAGGTTATCAGCGATCGCAAAAATCCTGAACACATCACCACATCCCGATTCTCCAAAAACTGAGGGCAACATCATACAACAACCTGCTGATGTGTTAAAGTTGCTGTTTGTTCAAGACCTGCGGGAGTTGCAGACCAAAATCAATGAAGCTTTAGTAGCTGTACAAACTATTACAGCTGATCCACGCACTGACACTAAACTTGGAAAAGTAGGCAGATAATTTATCTTCATATTGTTTTGTGAGGTTTAACATATTGACTGCAATACTGAACGATTAACACACCTGCTTTATAGACTACCACAATGACCTATGGTGCCATTTTTTAAACAAGAAATCGATATTCAAATGTTTATTTGTTAGGAAAAAACCATTCTTTTAGTAATTCCATGTTTCAAAAATGCACAAGTGCAAGTGACACTTCATAACAGACATTCTGCGACAAAAATGTGTGACAATCTTACAGCCATATTTATAAAAAATATGCCTTCTTAAATCAAATGTATAGCGAGACATTTACCAATTAAAGGAGCACAAGTTTATTTTAAAAATCAGCTAAAATTAGTCGCAATGAACTATATAAATTGTCTGATACCAGATTTTTTATGAATATGGCAGTCAGCAGTGATTGCTATCCTGTTGTTGCAGTCAAAGTGTTAAATTTTGTGTGTGTTAATGTCAATCATAATAATCCCCTTTTGTAATTTATCTCTACAATTTAGTATTGTACTAACTGAAATCATGAATCTGCATTCGGGGATTTTTATTGTAAGTAACTGATATTTGAATATTTATTTTATAGAAAACCCAATATTTTGTTTTATTTAGTGATTGACTTCCTTCTTTGACTATATACTGCTTACTATTTTTAACCAACTTCCAAAGAGGAGGTTATTGATTTGACGATTTTTTAAGTTATGTACACTGATTATTCAAAAAACATCTGGCCCGATTTGAAAGGATTTTTTTCGTTTAAAATGGCATATACTTGTGAGGTGGTCCCATAGAAATTTTATCAAAATTGGTTGTGTTATGTAGCTACAGCTAGGGTTGAAGTCTGTTTTTAGTTTTGAAAAATTATAAGTAATAATGTGTCCCCAACCTTCTTCCTACAGATACTTCTTCCTTTATATAAATTATTACTAAATAAGCTATGCATAAAACCCAAATTATTGTAAAATGGCCTTTGGGCCATCAGCAGCATGAAAATATGGGTGTGACACATATGGTTCATTGGCTTAGCCTAGATGACTAGCGCATTTGCATGCTAGCAACCCATGTTATAAAATATAATTTCGGATTCGAAATTTCATAGGCTAGAAAGGCATCTAGGTGGTGAGATAATTCAATCAAATAGTTCTGGCATAATTTTTATTAGAATAACAACAATATTAGTTTCCAGCTTCCAAGTACTTGCAATCCATAGAACTGTAACTAGTCACCTCTATTCATATAATTTACACATAACAAAATGCTCTTAAAAACTACTACTGCCATCATATCTTTAGGGCTCATTTATATGTAAGTTCATATTGAAATATGTAAGAGTGTACTTGGGAACTTTTTCAATCTGCAGCATAGAATTTATGTATTTTAACTTAACAAATGCTTCTAACTTTGACTTAAGGAATATTTAAAATAAAAATCAGGGAATCAATGCATGCCACCACCCTTTTCGAGCATCTGGGCAAATCGATTGGTGATGAGAAGGGATACGTCAATGAACCTTTCTACGCAGTTAGTAATGCAAGTTTCTGTGCGAGAATCTAGTTTAGCTCCTGGTTTGTCCACACATTTATCCCAGCAAAAGTCGTTGAATTCGTGGATCTGAAATAACGTAAAACAAATACTATTAAATTAACGTAATCTAATAACTTAAGATTTAGAAACGCTTAGACAAATCAATTATTTATTATTAGATGATTTAAAAATGCTTGAATAAATTAAAACTATCACATGAAAATTAAAAGATGATGTAAAACTTACCTGAGCATGAAATTGGGCTTTCTGCTTTTCAGCCATTAGAAAATCTTGCAATTCAGAGTCTGATGCTTTTGTGCTGGAGCTGGAGAAATCGGATAGATCGCTCATGTTGTCGCTTATAACAGATCAAAATTAATGTCCTAAAACTGCGATAAATATTTTTTTAGGTTAGAGTTCAAAATTCTTCGCTTCGCTTTCCTTCAAACTCCTACTGAGAGCTGACGCCTGACAGCTGACAGCAACAGTAGTAGTGTTGCAAGCGATAGTTTAAAATATCGAAAATCTATCGATACTATCGTGACCATGGGAAACAGTTACAATAACGATAGGACTATCGATTGATTCGATACAATCGATTGTTTTCAATTTTGACGTGACAACGTCTTAAATTAGGTTGCGGCTGGGAGTCACTTATGAAAAAGTGTAACGCTCGGTAACGTTACGATGAGTCACCGAACGAGAGAGAGGCCCGCCGAATGCCTTGCGTCTCTCTCCCACTCAACTATGTTATCTACGTTGTCACGTAAAATCTTCGCCCGTAAAACCGACTTTACAGGCAACCATTTTTTTAGTATCAATATTTTGACGTGACAACGTCTTAAATTAGGTTGCGGCTGGGAGTCACTTATGAAAAAGTGTAACGCTCGGTAACGTTACGATGAGTCACCGAACGAGAGAGAGGCCCGCCGAATGCCTTGCGTCTCTCTCCCACTCAACTATGTTATCTACGTTGTCACGTAAAATCTTCGCCCGTAAAACCGACTTTACAGGCAACCATTTTTTTTAATCAATAGTATCGATAGTAATGTTATATCGATAGTTTTTAATGCAAATAATAATAATAAGTTGTCGTCAGAGCTGTTGCTCCAGGGGTGGAAGTGTTAAAGGGCATAACGACGCGAGTAACTTCGGAGAAAGCGCAGCACACCTCTCGACGCCCTTGAATCGCTCGCACCGATGTTGCTCCTTTGCCGGCAACTACTGTCGGTGCGTTTGAGGGGCCCATCTAGTGGGCGGCAAGCCACCACCTGCCTATAATAGTCAGTAATCATGATTATGGCAGGTGACGTTTCTGTTGCAATAACCCAGTATCAGTCCATCCCAAATTCATTCCATAATCCATAACCCTTAAAGCTTTTTCTTTTACATGCAATAGATTTTTATTCTGCCAAAACCTATTCAAGGGTACACCTTTCATAGGTATATCCAGGAATAGGTTTTGGCGGGAGCGCCACATGACAACAACTTCTCCAAAGGTCCTCTACGTGTTGGATCTGTATCCCCACGCAAGCCTCTCAAAGGACCGAGATGAAAAGACCCGTGATTCTCAAAGGAGATAATAATAAAACGGCATCGGGACGTGACGACCCCATCGCCCACTGGATTCCCAGTGCAGTCAGTCAACGCAGGGCAGCTTGTGGCGAGCTGATGGTGAGTGGCGAGTTGGCGACACCACGTACCCTACCTCCAGGGGGACCATATACACATGCGCTTACACACACACACATACACAGTTACACACCCCCCGCCTCTGTCTTGCCTTAACCGGCCGGCCAAAGTGGAGTTGCAAGAGCAGGACATACGCTCCAGGGTGGAAGTGTATTGCACGTTTGCACGTAATGGCGTAATACCTGGAAAACCCGCTCTCGGGGGTAAGCCCCGCGGTGAGTTGGAAAACTACACGTTTTGTGTTTCGCTGAGTCCCTCAATGAAAAATAGCACTCCAGGAGACGTATTTTTGAAATTACTTGTCACATTACGAATGGTTTGCGCGAGCGTTTCCAAACGGGCGCATTTTTGAATCGGTAGTTTGCGAAGGATTTGCCACGCACGAGTGGTCTTGACCACTCGTAATTTTGACATTTGTAACGTAGATATGTCATCGAAGCCAATCATGGTTAATCCGTTCCATTTCACGATGCTTTTTTATTCATGTTCGAATTTTTAGAAAAGCATAGACAAATTATCGATGTTTTCTGCGTAAAACAATATTGTTTTTCGCTGACACGACGGTTTCAAAAATACGATCAATTTGTTTGTATCTTACGCGAGCGGTGAGTTGGAAAATTACACGTTTTGTATTTCGCTGAGTCCCTCAATGAAAAATAGCACTCCAGGTTCCACCAGAAGTGCGATTTTTGAAACGCGGAGCCACCTAAACTAATGGTTTTTCCATACAAAAAACCGTTCGTTCAGTGACTCCGCGTTTGAAAAATCGTACCACAGAGCACGCATAGTGAAATAAAAACATAATAATAATCTTTATTTATCTCATCACAGTCCTGTTTTTACAATTTTCAGAATTGAAACAGTCTAAAACACGTTACAAAATAAAAAATATAAAGTAGGTGTCCATCTAAACATAAAAACTTTTTTTTTCGTGGGAGCAGAATAATGAGGTCTTTTCAGAATAGAAATTTAAAAAAATAAGTCTAGATGGCGTTGATAAAAAGGCATGTGTCAATGTCATATATGGCAATGTCAATGCCCTGTCACTCTCTATATGGGTGGGTCGTCAACGGTTTTGTCGTCGACGAAACGAGACCGTTTTCCGTCAACTTTAAACGAGTTTATAAAACAGTCTAATTTTCGACTAGTTAGGAACGACATTGAGGAACAATGACAACGTAAACTAAACTTTTATTGCACGATTCAACGACAACGTAAATGTCGTGACTCGTGACGTGAAGTAGAATAGAGTCAAATGAAACCTAAAAAATAACGTAAATCAAATCTAATAACCTGTTTATAAACAAATAAAAATACAATCTATGCGTATGACAATAGAATTGAACTGCGCCCACTCAGTGCACGGATTTCGCGCATGCGCGCGGCAGAGACAGTCATATCGGAAAATATTAAAGTATGAATGAAGCGAACAGATTGCTAGCTTCGGTTGGCGTAGCGAAGCGACGAAGAGTCACGATCATTATCATTCGATCATTACGGTTTATCATTCGACGGTAAACTAGTCTAATAGTGCATGCACTTCATGCCAGTTAACGATTGAAATAAACCTTTCGTTCATTCAACGTCCATGTGTACTCTCTATGTATCTATGTAGGTAATATAAACATAACTATTTACTATTTCATTTATAATGTTTGCTTATTAATTTTCTAACAAAAAAAATATATGTACTACGTTATAATTATGGTTAGCCCATGTATTGTGAAAAACTGTCAAAATATTGGTACTCGTCGTTTTCCTTAAGACGAAATCACAATGGATACAAGCTTTACGACAGAATATCAAGTCTGGACTAACTTTTCATAAGAATTCTTTCATATATTTACTGAATTAAGTAGCACAGCTTTTTTGACGTACTGGGCGTTTTTTCATGAAACGCTTTTTGAAACTGGTTTCTACGAGAGAAACGAACGAACGGTTTTCGATTCATATACATTTAGTTATACTGAGAACGGACGACCTCACCGGGTGACACGAATAAACCAATAACGAAACGATCCCCGATATCCAAAACATGAACGAACATTCCTTCCGTTATGCCCGTTTATTCGTTTTTTCTCCTACAAACGCGTTTCTTTCGTAATGTTTAAGCAATTTTAAATCCTATATAAAGGAGTTTTTCGTGAAACTGGTTCTCAATCCAGTTCCTTTACCAGATGAAACCAGTCCGTTCCGTTTTCTGCAAAACCCGTTACGACCCACCACTATTTGACACTTGACCAAGGCATCAACGCCATCTAGCGAGAAAAAGAAATACAATATATTTTTTTTAAATGTCACTTTGAAAACCCCTCATTATAATTATATTTGGTTCTTACACTAGGCGTGGCCTGTATTGTAGGTAACCATTTTTTATACTTAAATAATATGATATATAATAGTAGTTACAGTAACGATTCTATCGATAATATTTCAATCAGTAACACAACTACGAGATGGTAAAAAATAACATCTTGAAGATTTTTTTTAAGGCTCCCATCCATGATGGATTATGACATGGATGGATATGGATTAATTCCCGAATTAATATTTTTTCTCGACTAAATCATGCTGTTCTGTCATTGAATATCAGTCATCCTGATATATATTTTTATTAGTATCCATGCTATATACATATATATATTATTTTATTTTTTATTTTATGTATGTAGATATATATTATAAATATGTTTGATAGTTTATTCTTTTAATGTATATTATACCTTTAAACGAGCAATTCTTGTATGTATGTATGTATGTATGTATATATATATATTTATTTATAAATTTCTGTGATCTCGAAAACGGCTTTAACGATTTCGCTGAAAATTTGTATATGGGGGTTTTCGGGGGTAAACAATCGATCTAGATTAGTTTTATGTTTGGGAAAACGCGTGTTTTCGAGTTTTCATGCGTTTTTCTTTCCACGCAGAATATGGTCGCTAATTTCGTCGCGCCGCGACCGCCTTGATTTAGCTCAGTGGTTAAGGATAGCGACCGCTAGAAAGAGTGTTACGGGTTCGAATCCCATTCGGTGACTTACTTTTGTTTTTTTATGTTTAAGTTTATATTTTTTTTTATTTTGCATTGTTTTTAGACAAGTTTAAAAAAAATTAATTAATGTTTGAGATGTAACCGAGCAAAGCTCGGTCGCCCAGGTACTGTATCTTTAAATATACATATTCTTGTACAATATACATAAAAACGACATTGTGTTGTTGTCCTAGTTTGGTTAGGACATTGTAGGCTGATCACCTAATTGTCTGATAAGTAAGATGATCCGTGCTTCGGAGGGCACGATAAGCCGTCGGTCCCGGTCACTGTCTGTGACATTGGTCGTTACCTAAAACCATGTCAGAGGCCTTTAAGGCGGTTTAAATACTCTGACACTAGTGTTAGTCACTAACACACACGACAAGAAAGAAGAAAAGAAAGTAGTTTACTTTTTCACGTATTTTATCACGCCAGCCACAAATATTTTCCGCTTGGTCCAATGGTTGGCCGGGAGAGAATGCCACACATAGAGGTTTTTCCATACAAAAAATCGTTCGTTTAGTGACTCCGCGTTTGAAAAATAGCACCTTAGCTGCGCTTGGCCAGACATGCACTTGTCCATTTATATTTAAATAAGGTAGGTAGGTAGTTCGTTGGTACTGAAAAATTCTGAGAATCATATTTAATCTTTCATTCTTTATAACCTTTAGATGGTAGTGGTAGGTGACATATCAGTTGTGCTGAAACTCATATTTTTAAATGAAACAAAATTTACACACTTAAGTTATTTTTATTCATAAAATCTAGAATTTTGTTTCGGATAAAATCACAGGATTTTGTATCAAAAACGTACTGAGAGGCAGCTAGTGCTAGAAGAGCGATATGAGCTTTTTCCAGACGGAATGTTTCGGCACATAACATATATTCTTGGGAAAGCGATGTTGCGAAAACACCTTTATCATCCGTCTGAAACAAATATTGACACATTGTAATTTATAAAGCCGGGTCTCCTGCACCTAAATTTTCGAAACATTACACAAAAACATGCAAACAAAGGGGCGTGGCTATACACAATTGTCTATGGCATACACATGTTTCTGCTTTCCAAAGCAGATGGAAAACATGCGCTGCGCGGGGCGAGAGGGGAAGGGTTTCTTTTTTAATTATTTTATGGTTTTGGGTACGAGTCCTTTTGAGCCTATCTCTATTATCTGCAATTGGTAAAACGCAGAACACATCTTCTAGTTCTTCGTCTGGCAAAAATGATGATAACAGTAATCAGAAATAAATATTATTAGGTAACTTAAGTGTCATTTTTGAAACACGGAGTCACCTAAACGATTGGTTTTTCCATACAAAAAACCGTTCGTTTAGTGACTCCGCGTTTGAAAAGTAGCACCTCATGATGAAGTCAACCAGAAAGAAATGTTTCATTCAAAACAGAAATTATTTGGAGGAGACGGTTTGTGTATGAAAAATAATATTTTTGTTTTGTTTTTGTTTCATGTTTTTTGTGTAATGTTTCGAGAATTCTGGCGCAGGAGACCCGCCTTTAGACAAGTTAATAACAAGTTCGCCCTGTTTCATTTAACCTTAATTTTTTTTCTGTTACTTCACGGGAATCCGAAGTGCCGTTATGTAACAGTAGAAAAAAAACCAGTCGCAAGTTACAAGAAAGGATACTGATGGGTTCCCCCAAAAGCGTTACGCAAGTCGGACGTTACTGCGTATCCGCGTTTCAGTGTCAAGCAGCATTGAGAATTAATGTATGATGACAAAGTCTAATTTGATTTGTCATAGAAATCGGACGACTAGCGTATTATTTTATGGAGTGACCCTCCTGTTTCACATGGGATTTTTTTCCTCATAAGTTACATCCGCATAAACCACCCGTCAACCACATTAATCACGTACTACAATGTTTTTTCAACTGGATCCGGCGGTTGAAAAAACAATTGAATACAATAGAAAAAGTTGGTTGAAAGGTGTTGAGAGGGCGACGGTACGCTTTAGCAACGGCCATGCTGAAGCGTGTTTGCTGTTCATTACAAACGAGCGACAGTATGCCCGCGACACTTGTCAGCCTCGGTCGGCGACCGTCGCGCGACCGTTCATGACAGGTCAACAACCTGCAACGGTCACCTACTGTCGCCGACACTAGTCAGGACCCTAATATACCTTCCGAAGCATGAAGGAGCTAAAGATAAAAGTGACAATAACAGACGCATCCATCCAAAACTCTGACAAAGCATGCATGCTCACTTCTCAGTGACTATGTGAAGTTCGGTGGCCCGATGGAAGTACGCGGTGCTTTCACCAATAAAGCAAATATATTATAAAACACAAGAATGTAATGAAATATATCTCACATTGATGATGACCGGAACACCAGCTTCATACAAGTATTTGAAATGGTGAGATTCATATCCAGACACACTTTTTGTGTTCACATTACTGGTTAAACAGAGCTCTGGAACAGAACATAGAATACATAAAACACTTTTGTGTTTACACAGTGAGCTAATACTTATATGTATAAGTGGGACGGCACTACAAATGATCTGAAGGAATCATGTACGTACATCATCTCTGAAGAGCCATTTTTGAAACGCGGAGTCACCTAAAACGAATTTGTTTAGTGACTCCGCGTTTAAAAAATAGCACTACTGCAAAGAGCAAACACATGGTATATTAAAATATATTTTATAGTTTTACAGATAGTTTTATTATACCATGAGCAGACAGTCGCCAGTTCCAGTTACTGGCAATGATGGCAACGGCTTTCATGTCATGAAGTTAGTTCTGCTTTTTACGGACTTGTCTATGCAAATTGACAAGTTGCCACAACATAAAGTTGTGATACATTTAGGCTCAATTCACACCGGGATGGAAGCGCGCGGAAGGGAAGCGGAGAGCAGTTTCAGTGTCATACAATTTTAGACTTTATAGCGATGACTGTAATACATGGAATCGTTTGAAAAAGTGGAAAACGGCGCGCGAATGCTCGCGACTTCGCGAGCACTCCAGCGGCGTTCGCGCAGCGTCGGCGCACGACTGCTCTGGCGGGGGGGCGCGGGCGCGGGCAGACGCGGGCGGGCGCGAGCGACCGCTGGAAGTAGACATGGGTAACTCCGGACTAGAAGATTCAAATGAGCCGAATACTCAACAGGAGCCGATAACCTAATCAGCTCCGAGCAAATGATACCGACTCTCGCGAGTTATTTGATCCCCGTCGTAGATACTTAGTCCCGCCTCCCGCCAGCTCATCGGCGCTCTTCGGCTCGCATCGCTCGCGATCCGCTAGTCACTCGTTTCGGCTCAACCGCGTCACGGGTGTCGAGATCGGAAATACTCGGGACTCGGAAGGAATCGGACGGAGGCTTCGGTTATTCATCGTGCGCCGCCAACCAACGGCAAATGATATTATGATAGAATAAGATGCGAATATTTTTTCTATAAATAAGAACAAGACAGATATTTGTTACATTTTTTGCTCCAATACAGCTACAGGCTACAGACAGAGCCCGGTATCGGTTTCAATATATATTGAAACCAGTACCAAAACGGACGTGTGTATTCTTTCGATCCAAGATCCGATAGCGAAACTTAGCAGATCATGGAGCCGGAGTCGGTAAGGGAGTAGGAATCAATAAGATGAGTCGGTACCGAATGAGGATTCAGATTAGGTGAGCCGAAACGCACCTCGGAGTCGAGATTACCCATGTCTAGCTGGAAGTATCCTCACCTCCGCTCGCTCCACACCGCGCAGCGGCGCCGCGCATTAACTACTTGAAGTGCATCGGATACGGTCGTACTCGTATGTAGATGGCCGTTGGATGATCGTATGAAAATGGATCACGAAGAAAAACTTATTTATTTGGTCCAAAGGCACGAGTGCCTTTACAATATTAATTCAAAGTATTGCAGCGATAAGAACAGCAAAAATAATGCGTGGCAAAAATGAAGAATATAAACTGCGCATAGCTGAGCCGTGAAGTGAGTCGCGCGCGGCCGCGATCACTCTCGAGCGGGCGTGAGCAGTCGCGAGAAAGCGCGGGCGGGCGCCAGCAGTCGCCGGAGTCCGCGCGCCTTCTCTTCCGTGTCGGCCGCTTCCACGCGCTTCCATCCCGATGTGAATTGAGCCTTAAAATTCACTGTCACAGGGAATAATAATACATGTTTTATATTTAACCGTCTTTCAAAACAGTAAGAGGTTATCAATTTGTCGCTGTTTTTTCTTTTTTTATGTATATGTTCACCGATTATTCGAAGACGCCTGGACCGATTTTCAAAAATCTTTTTTTGTTTGTGTACTTGCGAGGTGGTCCTATAGAATTTTTATCAAAATCGGTTGTGTAGTTTGGAGGTGAAGTCGGTTTTTAGTTTTAAAAAATTATATTGTGTAATATCATGCATGAGTAACTAACCAACTGGTATTGAAGACTTGCATAGAGCTTGCCATGTTTCTTCTGTGCCTCCAAACTTCGGATGAATACATATTCCGTGACCAAGTCTGTCTGGTTTAAAATTGATCATGTCTAGTACTTCTTTAGGGTTGACCACCTCTCCACAATGTAGTGTTGTCTGGAATAATGAATAATATACCATAAAATAATATATACATACATACATACATACTGTCACGTCTTTATCCCTAATGGGGCAGACAGAGCATTTTGGGTCTTGCGGCTCTATGCAGAGCCTAGGGCCGCAAGACTCAAAAGCCACTTTTAGCGTCATGGTGGGCGAGAAGATGGAAAAGCAATCAATACAGTGACGGGTTGCTAGTCGCATCGCCTGTTAAAATGATTCGCATTTTTGCCCATTCCCTCGATCGGCTTTTACGATCTGCGCGGGAAGAGAAGCAGCTGGTACATTCTAAGTTTTTTCGTTTCTCCCAGACCAGCATAGGAGCATAGGATAAAATAATATATGACTTATTAAATCTAATACCTTAATAAGACTATATTGTCCCACTACTGGGCAAAGATCCTTATTTTTTTTCTAAGGCTAAAAACTGATTTCATAACGAGTTGATCAAGTTTTGGTCTTGTGGTCAGATGGAAGTTAAATCATTTATTCAGCATAGTCAAACCAAGGATATTTTATTTTTGTAAATCCTCTTAAGTACTTTTTTAATTAGTATTTTCTAACATTATGAGGGGCTGCCAGTTGCCAATTTAGATTTTTGGTTTAGTAAAAATGTTAAAATCAGCTTTTAAAAAAGCGGCCAAGTGCGAGTCGGGCTCGCCCATGAAGGGTTCCGTAGTAGCAAGTAACATAATATAAAAGTCTTGCAGTATGTTTTATTTTTAATTTTTATATTTGAGTTGATTGAATGAAAGGTAAATTACCGTTTATGATTTATGACGTATTAAAAAAAACTACTTACTAGATATCGTTCAAACCAATTTTCGCTGGTAGTTTTTATGGTAATGAACATCATATATTTTTTTTAGTTATATAATTCCCTTATTTTAGAAGTTACGCCGGGGGGACACACTTTTTTCCACTTTGGAAGTGTCTCCCGCGCAAAGTATTCGGTTTAGAAAAAAATGATATTAGAAACCTGAATATCATTTTTGGAGAATAAATTTTTGAGTTTCAGTTCTAAGTATGGGGAACCCCCAATTTTTTTTGTTTTTCTTTAATTTTTGTGTCAAAACCTTAATGCGGTTCACATAATACATCTTCTTACCAAGTTTCAACAGTATAGGTCTTATAGTTTCGGAAAAAAGTGGCTGTGACATATGGACGGACAGACAGACAGACAGACATGACGAATCTATAAGGGTCCCGTTTTTGCCATTTGGCTACGGAACCCTAAAAATCTATTTTAACACAACAGGCAAAAATAAACAAAATATCTTTTTCCACATAAATCAATGACACAAGGATATTTTACTCATGGCATTGTTCGTTGTATTTTTATGGTTTTATAATAATGTAGCATTTTTTTTCAGAATACCTTTAATCCAGCTTCTCTAGCTCTAGACAAAGCTGGTATAAAATCCTGGAAGTCACCAACAGTTGGGTTTCCACTCAATTCTATTCCAACTACTATATCAGGGTGCTTTCTATTGTATTCTATTGCTAGATCTACTATGGCGTCACACTCTACCACAGACATGTTTCTATTTATTGAAATAATTAATCTTGATATCATAGTTAAGTGACTTGAATTTCTGAAATCAAAACACACCAAATGAATTGAAGTCTTAAAATTGAAAAAAATAACAAATAATTAATTTCTTTTTTAGATATATTTGTTGAAGTGCCTAAATAAGAAAAATTGCAGTTTTATTTAAACATTTCTTCATTACGTTACTGTTACAAGACAGTGTTACTTAAGAGGAATACGGACTGCTGCTGATACCCATCATAAACCATTGGAAAAAATAAAGTTGCAGTAGATAATACTGGCACCCTTTGCCCATAAATATAACTTTATCTTCTATAATCTTCATCATATGAAATCTAACTTACATAATACCCTGAATTATGGCGTCAATGTACTGTTGCTTGTTCATATAACGTGTATCTCGAGGTGTGCTTCTCAGTTCAATGTAACAGCAACCATCATTCTGGAACTCCTGGAGTGTTAGACAGGTAGCCATTTGCAAGGCTTCAGGTGTAGTGGTCAGTGCATGTGCAATACTGAATATTTGGAAGCAACTGAAAAAGAAACATCAAATAAGTTAGACTTTTTTGTTTACACATGAGAAGTAGTGTAAGTTCCTCGTGCAATGTTCCTTGGACTCTACACAACTAATATTCCTTGAACCAAAGAGTATCATTCTGGATGTTAAAATCGGTTAATTATCACAGGCAAACAAATTGTATCTGTTTTTACCCTGACCAAAATTTTTTTTTTTTTTTTATTAGGTTCACCATTGTGTACTACATTATTACATTCTTAAATCTAAAGTGTTAAACATTTACGCAAAATGCGCACACCTTCTAAGGTGAACACCACTTGCTTTACAACAAACTAGTATAAGAATTTAAGAACTTGGTACTTAATAGTAAAAATACAGTACTTAATCAAATGCAATAGCCAAACAAGGTCGCAGAGCATGATAACCATGTTTGCCAGCCACTGACAGGTAATCGTTGAAATCAAATAATACCTGCCTACCTGGTTTGTCTATCCAACAAAAGAATAAAAAAATAACAAAAAAATAACAACCGAGTTCAATTTTTTTCAGGAGCCTCTTCAATATCTCCAATGTTTCTCATCTTGTATTCACCAGATTAATATGGGACCGACATGGGAGTAAAAGCTTTCAAATAAAATTTAAAAAAAAAAATCTCTCAGCATGGAAGTATGAGACGTGTGGAAGAATAATCATCATCATCATCATTTCAGCCGCATAGCGTCCACTGCTGGACATAGGCCTCTCCCAAAGATTTCCAAAATGACCGATCTAGAGCTGCTTGCATCCAGCGCCTTCCAGCGACCTTGGTTAGGTCGTCAGACCACCTTGTGGGTGGGTGTCCTACGCTTCGCTTGCCTATACGTGGTCGCCATTCGAGAACCCTTTCGCCCCATCGGCCATCGGTTCGTCGCGCTATGTGTCCCGCCCACTGCCATTTCAACGAGCTAATCCGCTGGGCTATGTCAGTGACTTTAGTTCTCCTACGAATCTCCTCATTTCTGATTCGATCACGTAAAGAAACACCGAGCATAGCCCTCTCCATAGCGCGTTGCACGACCTTGAGCCTTCTTATGAGACCCATAGTAAGGGACCATGTTTCAGAGCCATAAGTCATCACTGGTAACACACATTGGTTGTAAACTTTAGTCTTAAGACACTGAGGTATATTTGACGAGAAGACACTTCGTAGCTTCCCGAACGCTGCCCAGCCGAGTCGGATTCGTCTAGAGACCTCTTCCTCGAAGCTGGAACATCCTGCCTGGATCAATTGACCCAGGTAGATATACTGGTCTACAACTTCGAGGGTGGAGCTCCCAACACAAACAGGTAGGGGCGCAACATGGACATTCGACATTACTTTCGTTTTGTCCATGTTCATTTTAAGGCCCACTTGTTGGGAAACTCGATTTAGATCTCCGAGCATAGTACTTAGGTCTTCCATCGATTCTGCCATGACAACGATATCGTCGGCAAATCGAAGGTGAGTGATATACTCGCCATTGATGTTGATGCCAAATCCTTCCCATTCCAGAAGCTTGAAGGCATCTTCCAGTGCAACGGTGAACAGTTTCGGAGATATAACGTCTCCCTGTCTTACACCTCTATGCAGTGGAATTGCCCTCGTGCACTGCTCCTGTACTCGGACTGACATAGTGGCATTACTGTATAAGCACTTCAACACTTCGATATACCGATAGTCAATACGGCATCGCTGGAGAGACTGAAGTACGGCCCATGTTTCGATCGAATCGAAGGCTTTTTCATAGTCCACGAACCCCAAGCATAACGGCCGGTTATACTCCCTCGTCTTCTCTATAACCTGCCGCAGCGTTTGAATATGGTCCATGGTACTAAAACCTTTACGGAAACCGGCTTGTTCGGGAGGCTGGAAGGCATCGAACCTGTTTGCGAGACGATTCGTAATGACCCTCGAGAACAACTTATATACATGACTCAGAAGCGTGATAGGCCTGTAGTTCTTCAATAGGGTGCTATCGCCCTTTTTGAAGAACAGGACCACCACGCCCCTGCTCCACGCTTCCGGCGTTACGCCCTCGAGCAGAACGGAATTAAAGAGCCTCTGAAGGACTTTCAGTACCGGCGTTCCGCCCGCTTTCAGAAGCTCTGCTGTGATTCCATCCTCGCCCGGCGCCTTGTTGTTTTTAAGCTGTTTGAGGGCCATCCTAATCTCGTACAGGCTGATGTCCGGGATATCTTCGGTATAGTGTCGGGTTAACTTGGCTCTTGGGTCTTCAGCCATTTGTCCGCTGGGTTGTGAAACTGAGGTATACAGCTGTCCATAAAACCTCTCGATCTCCGCCAGAACCCCTTCCTTTGTCGACACCACGCCGCCGTCCTCCGTCTTCAGCTTCATCAATCGGCTTTGCCCAACCGACATAGCTCTTGCGAACACTTTGGAGCCTTTATTCTGCTCTATCGTCTCCTTAATACGCTCAGTATTAAAGGAGCGGATGTCGTGTCGCAAGGACTTTTGTATACGTCTGTTGAGCTGCCGATATGATTCAGCATCTTCGGAGGTCTGCAGCGGCCTTGATCGTCGCTCTGCCATTAAGGTACGGGTCGCAGCAGAGATTTTCTGAGGTCTTTGTTTGGGGCGGGACCTAAACACCTTCGATCCCACCGCTTGGACAGCTTGTATAAACCCTTGGTTTATCTCGTCCACTGTAACGCAATCCTGAAGGCCTTGAAAGCGATTTGATAGTTCAAGCTGGAAACCCTCGGAGTTTTCGATTTGGATCTGCGTCGGTCGGAGCGTCGACTTCATCAGCCGCGATCTTTCGACCTTGAGATCAATATTCACGATGCCTCTTAATATTCGGTGATCGCTCCCGGTTTTGATCCGATTGATCACTGAGACATCGTTGAATATTCGTCTCTTAGTCGTTAAGATGAAGTCGATTTCGTTTTTGACAGGGGGCTGGTTCTTCTTTGCTGGACCTATCCAGGTCCACTTCCTTTGTGGCGGCTTCTTGAAGAAAGAGTTCATCGCGAAGAGTCCCTCTTGCTCCAAAAAATCAGCCAGCCTACGTCCCCTGTTATTTCGCACTCCGTATCCGAAGTTTCCCAGCCTAATCTCTCCATCGCCTCGTTTGCCCAGTTTCGCGTTAAAATCCCCCATAACAACCGTAAAATAGGTTTCAGAAGTATGTATGGCCTTACTTATGTCCTCATACACTTCCTCCACCTCTTCATCGGAGTGATCCTTTGTTGGCATATATACCTGTATAACCTTCAGCGAGTATCTTTTAGATACTCTGAGTATCAGGTATATTACCCTGCTAGAGACACTCTCGATGGTTATGACATTGTTAATGAGGGACTTGTGGACGAGAAACCCGACACCATGCTGGGACTTCTTTATGTCCCCTTCCCGGTGATAGAGTAGGTTACCAGACTCTAGGGTTGTCGTGCCCTCGCCCTCTCTTCGGACTTCAAACAACCCCACAATGTCCCATCGTAACCTACTTATTTCCTCTTCCACCTCATCTAACCTCTCGTCAGTCCTAATTGTGCAGACGTTATGTGTTACCAGGGCCAGTCGTCGACGGGAGTGGTAGCCGGATCTCTGCCGGGGATTCTTAGCACCCCCTGCCCCGCCGTTACCATGACCGCTACCGGAGCCAGGAATAGCGGGGCTGCCGGGGACTGGGGGCCTGGTCTTTTGTTGTACCTCAATTGGGGGGGTTTAAGGCGGTGGAAGGTGGAAGAATAAGGCGGAGGCCTTTGCCCAGCAGTAGGACACAAAACCGACAGCCTGACAGAAAATAAAAATGGAGGTATCATTTGTTCTTTTAAATATAAATATGTGTACATATGTACTTACTCTGCTAAACTTCTAGTATCACCTGCTCCCATAACAAACTCATCCATATAGGCATTTGTCTCATCTTTAATTCCAGAATCAGCATTCAGTCTTTGCAGTTGTATCATCGTTGACCTGCTCAACGACCCATTAAGATGAGCGTGGAGTTCCTGTAATTTATAATTCTATTTTAAAACTATTATTTTAAAAATATAGGCACTTATTAGCCAAAAGCCCACGAAGGTTCTTACAGTTTTGGGAAGTTCACGGCAAAACTGAAAAAGATCCATTATATAAAAAAATCCTCTGTATTGCTTTTCACTTCTGTTATTTTAAAACAAATTAGAACTGATACTAGTGTAAGGATTTGCAGATTTGAATGAATGGAGTTGGAGTTTTGAATTTTTTGTTTTTGAATTGATTTGATTTGATTGATGTATGTGACAGTGACAAATGATTGACAATGACAATGTCAATCAGATCAGTGACGAAAAGTGACGAATCTTATTTTTTTGCGAGGCGAGGAGATCACTCATCATGCTGCCTACAAAGTACTTAAACCGATCAAGTGAGAGTTGGACTCGCGCACAAAGGGTTCTGTACCATTATCTATAAAAATCACGTTTGTTTGTTGTTGTTTGTTTGTTGTATTGAATATTCATTTTATTTTAATTTATTCATTTATTTTTAAAGTGAATGTACAACAAAATATTCTTCGTGAGGGTAAGACTGTTGTATTGTATTGTATTGTAACTGTAACTAATTCAAGCGTGTACATACCTGTGCCATTATTAATATCGAGCAAGTGGCCGCTATTGGCAAAAAAAAATTGTTGTATAAGGGGGCCTTAAATATGTATTTTATTCTGTATTTAGTATTTGTTGTTACAGCGGCAACAGAAATACGTCATCTGTGAAAATTTCAGCTGTCTAGTCTAGCTATATCAGTTTATGAGATACTGCTTGGTGCACCGACGGACAGACGAACGACAACGGTTTAATTAATCGGAGCGACGGACAGACAGACGGACAGCGGAGTCTTAATAATAGGGTCCCATTTTTAGGGTTCCGTACTAAACAAGGAAACCTAATAGTTTCGCCAAGTCTGTCTGTCTGTCCGTCCACGGTCCTACTCAGATACTATAAGTACTAACTAGAAAGCTGTAATTAAGCATGGACACCTATTTATGTTGGTCATGTCATGCATGGGTCATAGTCATCATGGCGAAAGAGTAGTAAAATAAAATCTGATTTTTTTAAATGTAGCTGCCATACAAGTAAAGTTGTATTCAACATTTTTTTCTTGGGTATCGTTTAATAGTCTTTCAAAAATATTGTGAGCTTGTGAACACCATTTTTTGATTTAGGGATCCGTTTCTGAAATATTTCGTTTTGAAGTGCAAATTGTGTCCCTTTCTCTATCTGCTAAACGGTTATATATGGCCAAATGAAAAAATCGCAGCTATAGTACAGGGTGGCCAAATAACAGGTATACACTTTAGTTTTGTATTTTTATTCTATGAAATATAATATATATCAAGTATTCCTTGTTAAATATAATATTTAGGGCCGGCAGTTAAACATGGAAAATAATGTCAGACATGTCCACCTCTAGCAGCATCACAGATGTAAACCCTTTTCATCGCGTTTTTCATCACATTTTCACACATTTCCTACGTTATCTCAGTGACTGTGTCTTGAATATTTTGATTTAATTGCTGAAGGTTCATTGGCCTGTTAGCATAGACACGTCCCTTTAGATAGCCCCACAGAAAAAAGTCAGGAGCTGTTGAATCAGGCGATTTTGGGGACCAATCAATGTCACCGTTTCTCGAAATTAATCGACCGGGAAACATTCTTTTTAATGTTTCGTTAAACATTTTAATAATTAAAACACGTTGTTCCGTCGTAAAACGCTCCATAATAAATTTGCCGTATCTACACAAAGTAATATTCATGCAACAACTGTCATATTTACCGCCAAAACAAAATGGCGGCAAAAAAAAGTTGTATACCTCCAAGTTGGCCACCCTGTATATATTTATGAAATTAATACGAGCAATTCTTGTATATTTATTTATATATTTATATGTATGTATATAAATTTCTGTGATCTCGAAAACGGCTCTAACGATTTCGCAGAAAATTGGTATATGGGGGTTTTCAGGGGTAAACAATCGATCTAGATTAGTCTTATGTTTGGGAAAACGCGTGTTTTCGAGTTTTCATGCGTTTTTCTTTCCACGCAGAATATGATTAGTCCAGTCATTTAAGCTTAAGAGCCCGCTGTAATTTTTTTGCACGCTGGCAGCGGGCGCACGCACACAACGACATGCCGCTCACACACACAGAGCTACGTAGGTGACGTAAAGCGCGGTATAGTGCGCTCGGCGATCGTTGATGTTTTTTGGTTAAATATACTGGTGGTATATTATGTTTTGGTGCAATAAAGATTTTCTAACTTACTTACTGGTATAAACTAAAAGATATTATTCAAATTTTGGTAAAAGTTTTATTACATAGTAAATGCCATCCTAATTTAGTGTATTTTAGTGTATTATAATTTAGTAAAAAATATTATAATAAATCGTGAAGGTGATAATAATGGAGACTTCTATTCTTTAACTTATACCTTTAAACGAGCAACTCTTGTAGGTATATTTATTTATTTATAAATTTCGATGATCTCGAAAACGGCTCTAACGATTCTGCTGAAAATTGGTATATGGGGGTTTTCGGCGGTAAATAATCGATCTAGATTAGTCTTATATTTGGGAAAACGCGTGTTTTAGAGTTTTCATGCGTTTTTCTTTTCACGCAGAATATAGTCGCTAATTTCTCCGCACCGGCCGCCATCCGTTTGGCTCAGCGGTTAAGGATGCGGACTGCTAGAAAGAGTGTAACGGGTTCGAATCCCACTCGGTGACTTGAATACTTTTGTTTTTTTATGTTCAAGTTTATATATAATTTTTTACTTTGTATTGTTTTTAGACAAGTTTTAAAAAATTATAGTTAATGTTTGACATGTAACCGAGCAAAGCTCGGTCACCCGGGTACTTTAGCAGAATTGAGCACGCAATTTATTTAATTTGTATAGAAACTTAAATAAAGCAAGTTTTAGCAATTTAGGTAGTGCAAAGTATTACTTATCATATTGATTGTAAGCCATATTACTCCGTATTACTCTCTACATGGTGATTTTTCAATGGTTTTAGTGCCGAATGCCACTTCATAAGGACCGTTATTAATACCTAAATAGCTAGTTAAAATAAAAATTCAGAAACAATAAATCGTGAGATCAATTAGTAGTACCACCACCTGGCCGGCCCGGCAGAGTTCATCGAGCTCACGCGGCAGTTTTGGTCAGGCGTAACTACTATTAAGTATTACTTTTATTTAAAACTCTTAGATCTGTTGTAGCTAATAAGTATCACGATTTGTAAACAGTATTGGCAGTTGTCATAAGTGTTGCTAAATTAATAAAACCTAAGTGAAAGTCGATTGATACAGTTGGTACGTTCGTACGGTCGGGTATCTGTAGCAAGTTGTAACGAACAGACGGATATTTTAAAAATTGCCAGCACTAATTGACCGGTTGGTGAGAATTCATTCTGAATAAATAATGAAGGTAGAAATTAAATGTCTTTGGTGAAAAATTTTTTACAAGCTTTCTGGGGCGTTGACGGTAGAGATAAACACGTGTCATGGAATCTATGCGAATCTTTAATTTAACACTACGTGGTCTCGATCAGTAGTCATTTTCGCAACATTTTTGTCTTGTCATACACAAATATGGATAGAAGAATTTTTTTACACGATGACATATTTTTCCAAAACCAATGAAAAGTCAGCGTGTATATCGAATGAAAAGGAGTTTAGGGAGGTAGCACACGGTGAATTCTTTTGTAGCTATGCAGTCGCTGGTCATAAACCGATGGAGAATGTTGCGATGCAGTAGCGCGTTCATGAAACACACGACTGCATCGCTAGAGTAGAAGTTGCCTTCCTTATTATCCAATAAAATAAATAAAACTGTAGAATTAAGAAAATTGTTATAATTTGTCTGAGTATACATTTAAAAAGTACACATACAAATCTGCTTGACAGGAAACGCTACTTTTGCTGCTGATTTTAAATTAAAAATATTGCAGAAAAGCCTCATGTTAGCACGCAAATCTGACTACCGTTTTAAACCTTGCGTGCTCAAAACAAATATTTTCTAACATATAAACGGATTTCGATGAAATTTAGCACAATGATGAGAAATAGTGTCGCAAAGCTACTAGAAGTAGAGAATTCCAGAAGAATTAGCAAGTTCTAAAATAATGTGGAATGTTCTAGAAGTTTATAGAATAATCCAGAATGATGAAGAATTAAAAAGAAGGTTGTGGAATGTTCGAGAATAATCCCGAGTCAACCAACACTAACATTCTAAGTCGGGGTGACGGAGGGTCAAGCACATGAATTTTCTAGAAATATCTTTTCTCGTACCTTGGCAGGCGTATATAAAAGTGGTGAGATAACTTCAAAGAGATTTAACAAATATTATCGGCGCGTAACCTATACGACTTCAGCGACGAATTTTGGACTATGACTGCATGAAGACTTGGACAATGGACGTTTCGAAGACCATATTAGTGTGTCAATCTTTGGTTGCATAGTGAATAAATTCACTAAGAAGAGTGTTGGCATTTTTTTCCAAATCTCAAACCCCACTTTCGTAACAATAGCTAGGATACTTATTGAAGGTACAAGCACGTATTAATTATAATATAGGGCTAATAGCTGCAAGAGTTTCATTGAACGACATTTAGGCGGATCGATGATTTCCAGTAGTAATAATTTGTGATAAAAATTTATAAACCGGTCTTACATTTTATTTTCCCAAATCTCATCGTCTCGCCTGATAATTTCAGTTTTAATTAACAAATCAGGTCCAGTCTAGACACCAAACTGACAAACGTCTTGTCTAGTGACTTACTTAAGCTTACTTTTTGCCTTTTGCAGAACTAGTGGCACCATAGTATTTATTTTTCCGTTTCACATTATCAACGTTCTATTTTTAGCTCGTTTGCCCATTATATTTTCGACAGTATGTTTAACGACACAAATAAATTACTATAAGTAATCAAGTTTTCCAATGATCAAATCCTATCAGTCACTCTATGGTTTGTGCACGTCATCGCACAGTGACTACGAGGTCGGCGTTGGCGCAAAGAAATACGTCCTCTCGCTGTAAGCGCTGCGCGCGGACTGCCCAGGGGGGTGAAAGTGCCATACATTGGGAATTTTTCATTTCGAACGACGTCATCTATTTATCTTATTCCGGACTATTTATCAAAACCACTTTTAGGTATTAGTTTGTTAGCATTTGTATAGATGTCGCACTACATGCGTTCTCAGTCTTAATTTTACGGTGTTAAGCATAGTATAACCAATAATTTCGCGATCTCGGTATGAAATCTAAATGGTGTAATGGTTTACGCGTTCGAAACTATTCGTGAATCCCTTGGGTTCAAATCCGACCAAAGGCAAAAATCTTTTATACGTTTTTCTATAAATTTATTGTTAAAGTATAAGTGAAAATTTCACAACCCCGGTACCAAGCCTAAGTGGCGAAGCGGTTAACGTATTCGAAACTATTCAACTGAGATATCAATGATATCACCCAAAAATCTCAGGTTCAAATCCCACATAGCCAAGTATAATTTAATATTTTGTATTTGTAATTTATGTTGTATTGGAATAAGAATAATAGATGTCACTACGTTTGCGGCTTAAAGTGTTGGCAGACAAATTACGCGAGATGGCTCTCTATTTCAGATATATTATAGTACTCTATGGGACTGCCGTCGGAGGGTAAACCGCATGCTATTTAAATAAATTTTTATGCGATATGATTTTATTTTTTTACATTATTTAAAAAAATATAATTATGATGTGTTTGGCATATTTAAAAAGGGCATGAAATGACGTTTGTTACGTTATTTTTATTTTTTTTAAATAGGAGCTCAAAACACAAATACAAGCGACTTTATTTACATCAATTTCGGCGAAAATTACGCGACTTGTTGATTTTTTTTCCTTGTGAATTTGAATAAAACAATGAAAAAAGCTTCACTCATGTCAGAAAATACTTATTCAGCTATATTTGTGTATTTTTTTTACCGGGTGTTAATGATTAAATCATGTGAAAATCTCGAAAGCCCCGCCACGCGTCTTGCGAAATTTGGCAAAACGCACGTTGGATTCCAGTGAATTATACTAAAACAAGCAAGTTCATAGGCAAAATGGTTCACTCATACTAAATAATATGATATAATCTTTCATAATATATAAATAAATTTAATGATAATCCTGTAGTTTTCTCAAAAACACGACGCAAAGTTGAGTGAAATTTGTCAAATTTAATAGACGGCCTCTTAAATTAGGTAAGAATCTCGGAATTCGAGATACCCAGCTGTAAGTCTGTAAATACTTGTATATTGACACCCTAAAAGTTGTCTCAAAACCTACATATGGTAGGGTGTACGCACTATTAAATTTCAAGGTCAAAGGTCACAAAAATCGGTTTTTTGCGCTTTTTTTGTAAATATCTCATTTCCTATGGGTTTTTTGCTATTTGTATTTATTATCAATATTGTAGAATACAAAATTCTCTACAAATCTTGTTTGAAAAAATTTTTCATACGGTGAACCTTTTCCGAGATAGAGGGCGGAGAGCGCGCGGTCACAGCATCACTTCAGGTCAACCGGTGCCTCCGGTCAAAAACGCGCCATATATAGTTGATGAACTATCGATAAATCAATGATTATAAATATTTGTCAATTTTTATTAACTATTATATTATATAAACCATATGTAGGTTTTGAGACAACTTTTAGGGTGTCAATATACAAGTATTTACAGACTTACAGCTGGGTATCTCGAATTCCGAGGTGAACTTACTATAATGACTGGGCTAGATCGCTATTTTCGTCGCGCCGGCTGCAATCCGTTTTGGCTCAGCTGTTTATGATGCAGACCGCTAGAAAAAGTGTTACTGGTTGGAATCCCACTCGGTGACTTACTTTTGTTTTTTTTATGTTCAAGTTTATATATAATTTTTTATTTTGTATTGTTTTTAGACAAGTTTAAAAAAATTTAGTTATTGTTTGAGATGTAACCGAGCAAAGCTCGGTCGCTCAGGTACTTTAAAGGAAAACTATCAGAGCTAAGTAGGGTTTACAAATTAAAAAGTTAAAGGCGATCAACTTACAAAATGTACTCGAAAAAGGAAAATTTCACACAAATTCAATGGAAAATTATTTTTTTGACGTTTTTAGTGGCATAAACTCAAAATTGGCATTAGCAAATACGGAACCCTACACTGCACGTGGCCCGACACGAACTTGGCCAATTATTACCATTAGGGTGCGGAATCCTAAAAAAAGCTGTCACTGTCAGTGTCACATTCACGTCACAACTCGTCGAACAAATTGTTTTTGTTTACAATTTTTTTAGTATAATAAAGAATTAAAATGTTAATTTGATTACATACCTATATCATGGATATAACATGGCATTCATTTATTTATGAGTTTTATGACTCATAAAACTAAAGCTTAAGTTTGATTTATGTACTGGATGTATCAATGATATCTCAAGTATTTCAGTAGATAAAGTTCTTGTATACCTAGGTATTTAGTTATCTGCCTGTTTACCTCCTGAGTAGTATAACTATGTTGAAAGTAATATTTATATTAATTACTTATTTTTCTTCGCTAAGCGCCAATCGTAATATTCCTATAGTAGTAACGACATGGAGGTTTACAAATTCCACAGCCAGTGGTAGGTAACTCAACAAAATATTATTATACATTTGTTTGTATGATATGTTACAGTGATTGATTTTCTTTTGTATAATATTGTTATTTATTCTAGCATGGGACATTCTAAGTCGAGGTGGATCATCTCTAGACGCCGTAGAAAAAGGTGGCTCAGTTTGTGAAGAATTGCAATGTGACAGAACTGTGGGTTATGGAGGTAGTCCTGATGAAGACGGAGAGACTACACTTGATGCACTTATTATGGATGGGTATTGTATAATTCTATATTATATTTTTTTAAATAAAACTACTATACCTGTACTGTCCCACTGCTGGGCATAGGTCTCTCCCATTTTTCCCTATCCAGAGCTGTTGCAGCAGAGTGAGCAATTGTTGAAAAAAGTGTCCTAGTAAGGCCTGTGGGCCTCGCAGTGCATAGGGCCTTGCGCCTCACAGACGAAAATAAATTTGTTTACAGAGAACAGTAGAGATTTTTGGGACAATGTAATGGGAACATTCTAACATAAGAAATTACTATCAGGTCATATTTACTGTTTCTTTTTCACCTCTGATTTCTAGTCAACCACAACAGTCTGGCTGATTTGTCTTTTGCCTTACAAAAATAATGTTATAGAAGAGTATGGCTCACATAAAAATTTACCTGTGTGAGCTCATTTGTAGATCAAATACTGTATGGTACGGGCCTTCGCTAAGTTACGCGGGCGCACGTGGCGGATTTTGGTCTATCTCTGTCACAAACTATAAATGCGAAAGAGATAGCAGAATCCGTCGCGGGTCACCTGTCTCTGTCGCACGTAACGTTTGTGACAAAGATAGACTGAACCCGCAGCGGGCGCCCGTGTCACTTAGCGAAGGCCCTAAGACTGTAAGTGCAAAAATATTAATAAATAGTTTTTTCTTTTCAGAAAAACCATAAATGTTGGTGCAGTTGGAGGTCTACGTAGAATTAAAAGCGTCATATCAGTGGCTCGTCATGTCTTGGAACATTCAAAGCACTCTTTTCTGGTTGGAGAACTGGCAACTCAATTTGCGTTACAAATGGGATTCAAGGAAGAAAGTTTGACCACAGCAGAGTCAAAGAAGATGTGGATGAAGTGGCACAATGAAGATAGCTGTCAACCTAACTTTTGGATGGTAATATTCAATCGTACTAATATTATGAATGAGAAAGTTTGTAACTTGTTGTTTTTTGTTCAACTTTCATGCCAAAATGGCTAGGATTGAAACGTTTTTTTCATGCAGATAGCTTATATTAACACATAGGATACCTTTATCTCTGAAAAATGTGATGTCCAATGTATTGTCAAATCACCTGTGATAACCTAGGCAGCAGCTTGTATTTTTTATTTAATAATAACTGTTTTTATTATATTATTTAATAAAAGCAGCAATATAAACATAGCTGAAAGCTGCACAGGAACTAAAATAGAATTTTAATAAATAAAAGTCAATTTCCGCAACTACTGTAATGAAAGCCAATAATTATTTTTAGAATGTACATCCAGATCCTACAAAATACTGTGGGCCCTACACCAAATTGGAAAATAGGAAACATCAAAGCCATTTGAGAAGAGAAAGTCATAGAATAATTGATGAACATAACCATGACACTATTGGCTTAGTGGCAATTGACCAGGCTGGTAATATCGCAGCAGGTACTTCAACCAACGGAGCAAAGTTCAAAATGCCGGGGTAAGAATTATTTGTAATATTTTTTGCTGCAATTACTAAGTCTCAGAGATTATGATCTATAACTTCTTAGGAGCCCAAAAAAGGAAGCCTAAATCAATTAGCTTGCACCATATCTTATATCTGAAAACCAAAGACAGAAATACAAAAATCAGAAGAAGGAAAATCCTTTAAAGCCTCCATTTTTTTTTCTGTTTTCGTAATGTAAGTTTAAAAACAAACACGGGGCGATATACGCGACCGGGCTTCCTCCTTTTAAATAATTTACTTACTTTAAATAGGGGCCCATTTAAAGTAAGTAAATATTTAAAAGGAAACTGAGATATCATTTAAAATTTTGTCTCGAACAAGCCCTGGATAACCTTTTTAACTATTTTATGAACTACTGTTTACAGTTTAAAGTGAGAATTTGACTTCTTTACTTTACTTCGCATATTTGCGGAAGACAACCACTCTTGGATTAGTGTATGCAGTGTAATGAGATCAAATATAAATTTCAGAAGAATTGGAGACTCTCCTATCCCTGGTGCTGGTGCTTACGCCGATAATAACGTCGGAGGCGCGGCAGCTACCGGCGACGGTGACGTCATGCTGCGTTTCTTACCCAGGCAAGTTATTTTATAAATTACTACAAAAAGTAGTGTAATGTTTTAGGGTTCATGTATGCGAGTGATTCTTCCATAAGTTTAAAACGACCGACTGAACAGATTTAAATAAGTAATTTCATGAATTATTCACTAAAGTGGTGATTGAGCCCAGATACGGTATTTTAGTGTGTATGTTGGTATATTAGTAATCACGTGCGTATTTTACATAGCAAAACGGCATAGTAAGTGGTGGATTTCATGACCTATTTGTATATTTGACCTTACCGTCATTTTAAATAATGTCCATCTAACCCTCTTTGCGTCATGTACATTTTTTCTCCTCATAATGTCAAAAAATTATAAAGGCGAATGTTTTTTAGTTTCCTAGCTGTGGAAGAGATGCGTCGTGGTTCCTCGCCTGGTGAAGCTGCGCTCACCGCTGTGAGAAGAATAGCTGAACATTATCCATCGTTCATGGGCGCTGTTATAGCAGTCACGAAGAATGGAGAATATGGCGCTGCCTGCAATGGAATTCCAGAATTCCCTTTCGTCGTTCAAGACAGAACAGAAGAGACATACAGAATACTTACTGTGGATTGTTTATAAACATTACTTTTGTTGTATTATAATCTATAGATAAATATATAATTTTGCAGTTAGAAATAGCTATTTACATTAAAAGTTCTATTGGTAAAAGATGCAATGCATCAGAAGAATCCTATATCCTCCTATCCTTTAGAGAGTTGAGAAATACCTACTTAAGTGATGGGAGAAAAAATTTGTCAGGAACCAGGAGGTCAGGTGGTTAGTCCGTGACTTTTTGCATTTTAATTTGCTTGATTGACCTTCACCAGCCTTGATTGGCTCTTGAGAGAGTCCTATTTTCAGCAGTGGGATGATCGCTGCGAATATCTGTTCCGCACGAATATCCATTAATACTGATACTGAATAAATACCTGCAGTGTTCATTATTCGGTGTGCAGTGTGTATACGGATGGGCTTAACTCACACGAGAAGAGAAGTGGCGGGCAGCCTATTTTATTATCAATCGATAGTCACCTTTATTTCTATTAATATATCTTTGAAATTGAAATGCAAAAAGGGGTCGCGAGGCTTTAATTTTGTTCAAACTCTTATATGCATTGTGTAAATAGAAATAAAGGTAAATATGGTTGGACAAGGAAAGGGCGCTTCTCGCCACTTCTCTGCCGGTGTAAAGGGCGCCTCTCGCCGCTTCTCTTGTGTGGAGTTAAGAAGCTTTAGTCAAAAAATGATTAATTTTTACTGACGAGATATAGGATTTAGAATAGAAAGGAAAAAAATATGGTCACCTGATACGACACAGTATGGCGCCTTATTAAAAAAATTGCATTATATAAGAAAATAAAATCCAGTAGAGGTCCGGTCCAGCCAGACTAAAGACAGGCAGGCAAGAGACAGGTCACGTCATGCTGCATGCATTGCACATATTGTAGGTACTCTTGCTTGTTCATGTATGTAGGTAATAATAAACTTTTTAGGGTTCCGTACCCAAAAGGTAAAAAAGACGGGACCCTATTACTTTGATTCAGCTGTACGTCTGTCTGTCCATCTGCCCGCTAGTTTGTTACCTACCTGGTTATATCTCATGAACCGTGATAATAGCTAGACAGACGATGTATTTCACCGCTCAACAAATACTAAAAACAGAATAAAATAAATACTTAAGTGGGGCTCCAATAAAACAAACATAATTTTTTATAGATAGGTATGGTACGGACTACGGAAGCGGAACCCCGCTAACTCACTCTTGGCAGTTTATTTCTACGTAGGTAAGACCGAGTATGTACTTAGGTAAGACTGCATATGTTTAATAGCTGTATTGAAACCGCTAAAATTCCTAAAAGATGGAGAAAAACAAAGGTTATTGCACTTATTGCCTTACTTAAACCCGGCAAAACTCCAGAAGACCCAAAAAATTTCCGACCTATCTCGCTTCTGTGCCACACATATAAACTCTTTGAACGTCTTTTACTGGACCGACTGACCAGATCTATAGACCATCAACTCTCTCCTGATCAAGCCGGTTTCCGGCCGGGTAGGTCTTGCTGTGGGCAAGTACTAAACTTAACGCAACACATCGAGGATGGATTTGAGCGGTGCCAAACAACTGGAGTGGTTTTTGTGGACCTAACCGCTGCTTACGACACAGTAAACATTAGGCTCCTTCTAAAAAAAGTACTCGTGATTACGAAAGACTTAAAATTCACCAACATCCTTGGTGAAATGCTGCGAAACCGGCGATTCCAGGTTTATTTACATTCCCACAAAAGTAGATGGCGGACTCAAAAAAATGGTCTTCCGCAGGGTAGCGTTCTGGCACCCACTCTATTTAACATCTACACTAACGACCAACCCCGCTTCCCAAACACCAATAGTTACATCTATGCAGATGACTTAGCCCTAACGTCTGAATCAAAAAGCTTCCAAAATATACAGACTAATTTATCAATGGCCCTAGAGCAGCTTTCCGACTATTACAGAAGCAATTCGTTGAGACCGAATCCCAATAAGACTGAATGCTGTGCATTTCATCTGTATAATCAGGGAGCTAAAAAACAACTTAATATATCTTGGGACGGCGTAAAACTCAAAAACAATCCTACTCCAAAATACCTAGGAGTCACCCTGGATCGCTTTTTAACTTAAAGGGAAAACTGCTACTCTGTGAAAGCTAAAGTCGAAGCACGTAACTGTATTCTGCGTCGCCTCACTTCCACCCGATGGGGCGCCTCGCCTCATATACTTTGAACTAGTGGCTTAGCCTTATGCTACTCAGCTGGCGCATACGCAAGCCCTGTGTGGGCACGCTCAGCACATGCCAAAAATGTGGATGTTGCCCTCAACGTTACGTGCAGAATTATCACTGGAACTTTAAAGCCTACCCCATTATATCAGTATATTCTGGGATAGCTCCACCTAGGCGTTCGGCGTGCGGTTGCCTGCGGTGGAGAAAAACATAAACAAATACATGACAGCAAACATCTGCTATGGGCAAGAACCTCCTCCAACGTGCCTTAAAAGCCGCAACAGACAGCGTAGCTTACCACCTAAAGAAGTCCGAAAGACTAAACTCACACTGTGGCAAAATAAGTTTCCGCCTTCACCATCTGACATTCCACCTAACGAGAAGCTGCCACCGGGTAAGGATCTCCCATGGGATGTTTGGAAATCTTTAAACAGACTCCGATCTGGCACAGGGAGATGCCGAGAGAGCAGAGCCAGGTGGGGTTACTCTGGCGACAGTTTGTGTGACTGTGGGTTCACTCAATCCATGGACCATCTTTTGTCATGTCCCAACTGTCCGACTCCTTGCACTAAGGCAGATCTGAATGTGGCCAATGACAGGGCGGTCGCCGTGGCTAGGTTTTGGTCTAATAACATTTAATTTAAGCCATTTCGACTCGATAAGAAGAAGACCGAGTTTGGCGCATAAATAATAAAAAAGACACGTTGAAATTAGCTTATTTTATTTTAATATAAAATAATTTTTCATTGTGTACTTATGTAAATAAAAAAAATAATAATATTTTTAATAATTTAATAATTAAAATAAAAATATTTTTATTAATTTAAAATATGTACTTGATTTAAAGTGCGTAAATCGTGATCATCATCACATCACTATAACAGTACTGCCAACATAGCAAACAGAAAAATTGAATGAAATAGTAGTTTCATTCATTCGTATCGTAAGGCCTCATTCATCAATTTATGTCAATCGGCCGGCCATTTTGTGTTTGACTCTTTCACCGTTCCCACTGTTCAACGTGAGTATTTTTGAAAATTTATGTATGTAAGCCAGGAAATTAATAATTTTATGATTTTTGTTGATAGATTTTCTTTTTTAAGTGGATGAATTTATTATTCAATAATCAATCAACCAAATAAAGTCTAGTAATCTGATGATTCCATAACCATAAGACCATAACCTTATCTCCACGTGTTTTATATTTTTACATGATGAGACTTAAAATTCATTTCATTCGTGGTATCTACCATAGTGTTTACACAGTGATGGCCTTAACGCGTCTGATTTTTATTTTGAAAATAACCTGTAACTTGGACTAATTATTTTGAAACTTAAAAGTTTATTGAAATGCTTTCAGAATGGCGGACGCAGCTCCAGCCGGTGGACGTGGCGGTTTCCGCGGCGGGTTTGGATCCCGTGGTGGCGATAGAGGCCGCGGAGGCCCACGTGGTCGTGGACGCGGTCGCGGACGCGGCCGTGGTCGCGGCAAGGAAGACCAAAAAGAATGGGTGCCGGTCACCAAACTGGGCCGTCTAGTCCGCGAAGGCAAAATCGACAAACTCGAGAGCATTTACCTGTTTTCTCTGCCCATCAAAGAATTCGAGATCATTGATTTCTTCCTTGGGCCATCCTTGAATGATGAAGTTCTGAAGATCATGCCTGTACAGAAACAGACCCGCGCCGGTCAGCGCACGCGTTTCAAGGCGTTCGTTGCCATTGGAGACAACAACGGACACATTGGTCTGGGCGTCAAGTGCAGCAAGGAAGTCGCTACTGCCATCCGTGGTGCCATCATCCTCGCTAAACTGTCCGTCCTGCCTGTCCGTAGAGGTTACTGGGGCAACAAGATTGGCAAGCCCCACACTGTACCTTGCAAGGTGAGATAGCTGTCCCATATTAAGTTTTAATTAATTGGTCAAGACTGCATGGCACTATATTATATGGTGCAGTTACCATTGTATTACTATTGTCTGGTATTGGCGAATCTCAGACATAAAAATAATTAATTTTGTATGATGAAAACTGATAATCATTTCATTCGTGGTATCCTCTTGAGGTAAATCCAATGAAGCTTTTAACGCGTCTGATTCTACTCATGTAATCCAATTTAAAAAAACTTTTGAAACATATTCTAATCAAAACTACTCTGTCTAGGTTACTGGCAAGTGTGGTTCAGTCACTGTGAGGCTGATCCCTGCTCCTCGTGGTACCGGCATCGTGTCTGCTCCAGTCCCCAAGAAGCTGTTGCAGATGGCTGGTGTGCAGGACTGCTACACGTCGGCCCGTGGCTCCACTGGTACGCTGGGCAACTTCGCAAAGGCTACATATGCCGCTATCGCCAAGACCTACGCCTACCTGACTCCCGACTTGTGGCGTGACATCCCATTGACCAAGTCGCCCTATTCTGAATTCAAAGTCTAACATGTTTCAGATTTATCTGAAATAAAAAATTTCATCTTAACAAAATTTTTATTTCATACTCCTAGTTGTCTTTAATTTAGTTCCGCAGTAATTTTTTGGAGGCCGGGCAAAATGTGATTCAGCGACGTGGCGCACACTGAAGAAATATAATAGGACATTTTTACTAAAAAAAAATAGTTATTTCTTGTTACTTGTACTCATTTTGTAAACAGCATTTATTGCAATGCTTTGGGATATCCAAATCATGTGATGAAAAAGTTTAATACGAGTGGGATTCTCGAGCCCACGTTGAGTTTAATATTTCTTAAGGCGAAGTTAATATTTCTTCAAAAGGGCGCGCTACGTTTCTGTCTGAACTGACATTCCGTATCGGTAGTATGGATGGGGTGGATATATTCGATATTGCCGCCCCTGATTGCCACCCGGGGCCCAAGCCCCGGCTGGCAAAGTCCACCACCCCCAAATTTAGGGCTGAACTACCATTACTTAGTTGTGTAACACTAGGCTAGTAGAAAATGCCACCTTTCTATTACTAGAGATGTACAAAAAGCTATTACTTACAACTGCAAAACACTTCTCGTCGAATTACAAGTGTATTATCTTATACCTTTAAACGAGCAATTCTTGTATATTTATTTATATATTTCTGTGATCTCGAAAACGGCTCTAACGATTTCGCTGAAAATAGTACCTAGGTATTGTGTATGATATTGTTTTTTCCTTTGGAACCAATTCTTGTCTCCTGTCAGTCCCTATGTGGCTAGACAAATATTGCGTACTTTGGTTTGTACACTGCTCGTACAAGACGATCAAGGGAATATATACGGAAAGTCTATGAATTGGCGTGCCTTGACTAAGTATAAAGATCACAGCAGACTAATCAACTGTGAAACTGATCGTCACCATATTGCCTTTCGCCGCGCCGTCCGTCCACCAGGCGTCTATCTGGACGTGAGCACATAACAAACGTCGACGCGACGTTACGAAGTCAAACAAAGCCTGCATATAAGCAACTTCAGAGGAGCTTGTCCTAAAAATATTGTTAACGAGCTGGTGCCCGCGACTTAGTCTGCACAGATTCTTTATAAATTGTAGCCCATGTGTTATTCTGATGTTTAAGCTATATTATTGTAAAGTTTCATTAAAATCCATTCAGTAGTTTTTACGTAAAAGAGTAACACACATCCATCCATCCATACTTACAAACTTTCGCGTTTATAATATTAGTAGGAAGTAGGATAGGATAAAACAAATAACTTTTAACTTGTACTAAATTCTTTTACTGCACTTTCAAATAAATCTATAGTGTGACTGCATACATTCTCAAGGTCTTTGAGACCTCTCTTCAAAATTTCTAGAGCTGGTGTCTCTTTCGCTTGTATCCTAAAGTGCATCTTAGATTCTGCTGGATGAGGGACTGTGTAACCGCAGAATTGTACATCTTCACTGAAAAGAAAGAAATGATTTTTGATTAACATTTTATGTTGTTAGCCTATACTGTCCTACTGCTGACCAAAGACCTCCCCTCTTGTATGCCACAGATCTCTATCTTGTGCAATAGACTTCCAGGTCTTGTCAAAAATAGAAAGATCATCACACGACTTTGTGCACCCTCTAACACCCATTCTGTAGCAATCTTGGCCCACCTATCTGGGTGCATCCTACACACATGCCCTGCCCAGTCAAATTAGTTAGGCATCTTTTCTTCTTCGTCTACTATTTTGGTTTTGGAAGGAATGCTGGTGTTACGCACACAGGCTAGTTTTAGTATACTTCGTGCCATTGCTCATTGGCAAACCTCAAGTTTGGACTTTTGAGACAACGTCATTGACAACTTATTTTTAAGATCTGTGATTTTTTATTGTTTTATATTATCTAAGTGGTTACTCCTAAAGTGATTGTAGTAGTTTCAATTAAAGATCAACAGAGCAGAGCTAAGCAAGACATAAAGTGACCAATCAAAAAACAGTGGAAATGGATAGCATTTTATTTGGTCAGTCCATGCACCATTTGATCTGCTTTAATGCAAACACTCCAGATCAATAAACTTATTCACATTTCATTTCTCAGTTTAGGTTATTTAATTGCACTAGTAAAAAATACTGTAATACATAAGTACTTAGTACTCATTTTAAACATTTTAGTGCTTAGTTCTTTACTTACTATTTAGAAATAATACATTTCAATGCATTTCCTAACGTGTGGCTTTCGTTTTGGAAAACATAAGTCCGGCATGTCTGACCTGAATCCTCATCGCCTGGTAACTGTAACAACAAGTTGAGAAATCCATTAGCACAGTTCTATCATACAGGTTATTATGTTCGTTTATTTTATGATATAAGTACTTTCAATAGCTAAGAAGAATCAATAGCTAACATTTATTTTATGAGGTTATCTTCATGTGACTGTAATCATGGATAACTGCAATAAATACGCAGCACAGTTATACATTTATTACATGTATGTAAAATGTAACATGTTTAGTTTACAATAAATTCGTACCTATATCCGAATTTTGAGTTCAAAATAGTTAAACACAAACGCGAACTTACTTCTGATATGATCATTATAGGGCCAAAGTATTTTAGTAGTTATTCTTCAGATTTAAAACTGCAAACGCTTTTTCTTTCAAACTTTTGTTGGAAGGTATACAATTTAGAATTTTGTTATCAACAGTATTATATAAATCGACGAAAGAAATTACTCACAAAGTGAACAAAACATACAATAACTTTTGTTTGGATGGAGGTTATGTTATGCTTCTCAAGAATGACATTGACATATTGATGACTTGGACACATGGACATGACATGACAGACAACAGTTTAATCAGTGACGTTTTACTTTTTCAAATTGCGCATTGGAATAAGATTTAAATTGGTATTTGCATACATAATATAATATCGAAATAAGGGTAATCCAATGAAATATAACGTTTTAAATTTTTCGGAAGAAAATGCCTATTCCCACCACAAAAGTGTTGGATTGTTCTGCCTTGCCTACCTATTGGCTTCATACGTGCGAACGCGTTTTCCTAGCCTTTGGTAGAAATTAACACGTCTTTATCCCTAACTAGAGGCAGATAAGTATGGATGGGAGAGAAGATACCGTGCCCGTAAGACCCAATTGCCTTTAGCGTCACGGTGGTCGGTGAGCGTTAAGGTGGAAAAAAGAGATTAAAATAGTGATGGGTTGCTAGCACTTTTCAATTGTGATTCACTTTTTCAAACTTCACGCTTATCATCACGCTAAACGAGGTGTTTGTGACTGAAATCCCTAGGTTCTGTCTATTTCGATTGAGATTAAGACGTGTATCTGTATCCTGTATCTGATAGCATAATATACGCCAGCATAATATACGTATGCATATACATAACATTATATACCATTATATTTTTAGGGTTCCGTAGTAAACAAGGAACCCTTATGGTTTCGCCATGTCTGTCTGTCTGTCTGTCCGTCCGCGGTCCTACCAGGCCTCCGTCACTCGATCAAGATCGCTCAAAATGTACCTACCGGCTAGCCGTGTTTTCTAACGCCCAAGTGGCAAAGGGGCGCCGCACTCCGGCCTGTGTAGTCGCGTGCATGAGACTTGCTTACTGCGTATTGTTTGTTTACAATATCTTCTTATATTTATATAATATTTACAATATGAACAAGCGTTATATTTAACAATGTCAAGACATTATTGTGCGGTATTCCAATGTCAAAATCAAAGAACCAATAAAGAATTGTCGTTTTTCATTTTATAGCCAAAAGACTTTGTTTTTTTTTTTCGTTAAAAAGTAGGTAGTCGTATAGAATAGGATTTGGTACTGTCTCGTCCAATCAGATTATTTTGTAGGTATGAAGTTTGATTGTCCTACTGAACGTCGAAAGTTTTACATCGATGTACTGTATCCAGATAGTATATGTTGTTGTTTTTCGTGTGTGTAAGTGGCCAACACTGGTTTCAGATTTTTCAAGCTGCCTAAAGGCATCTGACATAGCTTAACGACTGCCATACAATATGACAGCCGGGACCAATGGCTTATACGTGCCTTCCAAAGCACAGAGGAGCTCAATTTTTATGCCACTTGTGGTCACCCATCCAAGTGCGGACCACGCCCGGTGCCGCTTTACATGCGAAAGTGCTAGTGCGGGCCACCGAGCTCCTCTAGTAAAGTATATAACAACGATTTACGTGAACTAGATAGTATGCTATAACGAATTACTCAATATCGTATGTTTCTCATTGCGATGTACGGTACATCCACAGTTAATGAAGTTTCTATGAAAATCACACGCTCTTATTACGTCACAACTTTTAAAGTCAAATCATCTATAGATCCTTTTTAATAAAATTTATTTTCATAAATATGCGTCACGTTCATTTTTAGGGTTCCGTAGCCAAATGGCAAAAACGGAACCCTTATAGATTCGTCATGTCTGTCTGTCTGTCCGTCCGTATGTCACAGTCACTTTTTTCCGAAACTAAAAGACCTATACTGTTGAAACTTGGTAAGTAGATGTATTATGTGAACCGCATTAAGGTTTTGACACAAAAATAGAAAAAAAACAGTAAATTTTGGGGTTCCCCATACTTAGAACTGAAACTCAAAAAATTATTTTTTATCAAACCCATACGTGTGGGGTATCTATGGATAGGTCTTCAAAAATGATATAGAGGTTTCTAATAGCATTTTTTTCTAAACCGAATACTTTGCGCGAGAGACACTTCCAAAGTGGAAAAAAGTGTGTCCCCCCCCCCCGTAACTTCTAAAATAAGAGAATGATAAAACTAAATAAAATATATGTTGTTCATTACCATGAAAACTACCAGCGAAAATTGGTTTGAACGAGATCTAGAAAGTAGTTTTTTTTTTAATACGTCATAAATCGTAAACAGCAATTTACCTTTCATTTAATCAACTCAAATATAAAAATTAAAAAAACATACTACAAGACTTTTATATTATGTTATTTGCTACTACGGAACCCTTCATGGGCGAGTCCGACTCGCACTTGGCCGCTTATTGTATTTTACAACATTGAGTCAACCCTAAGGTAATCTCACAACGGCCGACGTCATCGCCCGCTGTGCACTTAAAACGCTCCGTTGAGTCAAAGCAGTTAGGCTCATATTTCCTCGCGTCGCTTGACAGCTAGAAAGTTTAGTTAAATAAAGCGTAGGTATTTGGCGTTTGTAGGGAAGTGATGTATCTGTTACGTAGTAACTTATTAGTAATCTGTGGTCCTACTAAGAAACTATAAGTACTAGAAAGCTATAATTTCGCATGGATATGATATCATGAGAAAAAGTCGTAAAATAAAATATGGAAAAAAAATTTTTTTAGGGTAGCTGCCATACAAGTATAGAGGAAGTCAATATTTTTTTTCTCTACAAACATATTGTGTGGGTTATCGTTGAATAGGTTTTTAAAAAATATTGTGAGCTTGGGAACACCATTTTTCGATTTAGGGATCCGTGTCTGAAATATTTAGGTTTCAAGTAAATTTTTTTGTTAAAGTCACGTGTCCCCCCGTCTATCTGCTAAACGGTTATATATGGACACGTGGAAAAAATCACAGCTATAGTATATATAATATAGTTTAAAGGAAAACTATCAAAGCTTAGTAGGGTTAACAAATTAAAAAGTTATAGGTGATCAACTTATAAAATGTTCTCGAGAAGGAAAATTTCATACAAATTCAATACTTAGCCGTTTTAGACTGCAAGTTGGCATTTACAACTTTAACTTTTTTGCGACTTAAAATGTACATATTGGTATGTCTATAATAATATGTTGATGCTACGATGAGATTTACATCGTAGCTGATTTATATTCCAGATAAGAACAGATTTAAATTAAGTTGGTTGGTAATGTTGTTATACATGGTAGGTAGCGTTTTGTGTAGGTATAGCTTAGGTTAAGTAAACGTAAGTATACGGCATAAAATAATCCAGTAATCCTCCAAAACATTGACTGTAAAGGCAAGGTGCCGACCGCGATACATCGTTCCGTCTAATGAAGTACTTTCGGCAAAGTGATTCCCTTTATTTCCTTTGTCTCGTGGAATTTATCTCATCATTGTGTTCGTAGCAAATAACACATCATACTGTGGGTGCAAAAATAAGGCTTACCTAATAGAAATATTCCGTTTTTCGTCGAAATTTCCGTTCGGTTTTAGGGTTCCGTACCCAAAGGGTAAAGACGGGACCCTATTACTAAGACTTCGCTGTCCGTCTGACCGTCTGTCTGTCACCAGGCTGTATCTCAAGAACCGCGATAGCTAGACAGTTGAAATTTTCACAAATTATGTATTTCTGTTGCCACTTTTACAACAAATAAGTACTAAAAACAAAACAAAATAAATATTTATGGGGGCTTCCATACAACAAACGCGATTTTTTATAGATAATGGTACGGATCCCTTAGTGCGCGAATCCGATTCGTACTTGGCCGGTTTTTATATATATTCTTCTCTGCATGACATCATTTACTTAGTTTATTTCCTGGTGAAAATTCACATTGCTACGTAACTTATATCATAATGATCATCATCATCAGGTCTTTTTTAGTCTCCAGTCTCCACTGCAGGAGCACGACCCTCTTTGTACTACCAGAACCATACTAGGCCAGGGCAGTCAGAGCATTTGGAATAAATTCTCCTCGCTGACCAGACGGGTTGACGAGCGGCCTCATTGATTTATATGCTTTGTTTAGCTTCTATTTACTAAGACGCCTTTTGCGACATCCACTGGAAAACTTGGGAGTCGTCGTATGCTACCCTGCCGGATACCACAAAGCACTGACTTAATAATAACCATCTGGTTGGTCACCTATATAGTTACGTAGTATCTTTATTAAACTCTGTGAATTGCGAACTTAATATGCGCCACTCACTTTTCGCTTATTGTGAAAATCTGTCCGCGCATCACAATAATCTAGGCACATTTTTTTCAAAAAATGTGTGCGTGGCTTGGACTGATCAAGCAAGTTCCTCTATCATACAAAGGTTTTGGCCTTTTCTTTGTGAAGACAACAAGACTTTAAATACATAAAAGTAAATAATCTATCTACTATGGGAAACCTGACTAAGTCCCTTGCTGTAAGATACCTCGCATTGGACGACAGCATAAAAACTAATATTTCAACGGTAGCGACCTAGGTATTGGCGAAGCTTTACTTTTATACCACCAAACGTTTTGTGGTTTGTGATAGCAGCTTCAAGGTGATGTGTATTCGCATAAATTAAACTCTGTGGGCTGCAAAGTCCCTAACGGTAGACGAGAGAACTCTTATGACAATTTATGGCAGCGTATGGTGGAAATTTGGTACCTAGCGGGCTTTCTTGGGTCTTACGGGTTTACGTAGGTGTAGTGTAGGTACTGCTTTGGCATGTTAAGTACTTTACATATTGCATACCCTTAGTCTTCATCTTAATAAAAGTGGTTTTGGGTAACAAGCGACATATCTGTACTTTTATGTAAGTACAAACTGTAAATATTGGGAGGACTTCATGTGCAAACTTGATTATTCAAAGTAATCAAGCAAGACGTCGTTTATACATAATACACATATAGACATATATTTGTCTATATTTATTATTATATATTATATATTATATAATTGTCTGATAAATAAGATGATCCGTGCTTCGGAGGGCACGTTAAGCCGTCGGTCCCGGTCACTGTCTTTGACATTGGTCGTTACCTAAAACCATGTCAGAGGCCTTTAAGGCGGTTTTAAAACTCTGACACTAGTGTTAGTCACTAACACACACGATAAGAAGAAGAAGAAGCGGATTAGCTTATTAAAGTGGCAGTGGGCGGGGCACATAGCGCGAAGAACCGATGGCCGATGGGACAGAAAGGTTCTCGAAAGGCGGCCACGTACCGGCAAGCGCAGCGTAGGACCCCTATCTGCTAGATAGTCAGACGATCTGTGCAAGGTTGCAGGAAGGCGCTGGATGCCGGCCGCTTCCGATCGGTCGTCTTGAAATCCTTGGGGGAGGCCTATGTCCAGCAGTGGACTTCCTGTGGCTAATATGATGATGATGATGAAGACGGCGTTTACTTCAGTCAGTGACATCGTGACTGTGTGTGTGTAAGGTCTCAGTCTGAACCTAAAACTTACATGGAAAATTATTAGCAGTAGAAAGCGACACATAATGTGAACCAACAAACTACTTAGAATAAGCAAACATTTGCCGCTTCGTTCGTGTTTACTTAGCTAATGACATGGCGCCGTTGCCAGCTAAGCCCGTGCAGGCGTGAGCTGTCACGAACAAAGCTGAGAAATAACCGGCCAAGTGCGTGTCGGGCCACGCGCAGTGTAGGGTTTCGTAGTTGCGAATGCTGACTGAGTTCACGCCACTAAAATCATCCTAATGTCTTGTCCGAGTATCTTTTAAAGATTTTATTTTATCACTTTTTCAGCATGATTAATATACATACCCTTGCCATATACCTAACAGCTTTGTAGTACTTATAGACTCTGAGTCAAACCGCAAAAGGACAGACAGAGACATGGCAAAGCTATAAGGGTTCCTTGTTTACTACGGAACCCTAAAGACGCGCTAATCCCCTTTATACCAATCGCGTCGCTGCATTCAATGAAAATGCAATGAAACCAGACTGAATCTCAAACAGTGGTTGAGTCGTCCCGCTTTTCATTGATTTCATTGTATAATAGGGCAGTTTTTGTTTTGTACCCAAGAAATTAGCGTTGCATAACTATCGATAGTTTGAGTATCGATAGTTGACCTTGCAAAACATTCACAATATCGATAGGACTATCGATAGTATCGATTGTCAATAGTTTGCAATACCTACTATTGATGGAAGGTAAAACTATCGATAGTATCGATACTATTGAATTTAGATACTATCGATTGTATCGATACCTACTGTAACTACAATTTGTATAAAATATTTTCGACAGCTTTTACTATCGATATTATTTATATTAGTTCTTTATAAAAATAGTACATTTACTATCGATAGTATATTATACTAGTTGCTGTTTTCCAAGGTCACGATAATATCGATAGACTATCGATATTTTATACTATTGCTTGCAACACTACAAGGAATCTAGGTAAGTAGTTACTAAACTGTCACACGTCAAGTTGTTATTTTTGTAACTTAACGTTAACGTTTGAAGTATTCTGCAACATATCCTGTATCAATGTATCTAATTAATTTTCTACACATGTAATAAAACAGTTAAAAATAATGTGTCTGTGAATGTATTGAATATATTTATTTATATATTTGGCGCGATGAAGACATTTCAAAATAAATGTCTTTCTGTATATCTGTTTGTAACGGTAATCTCCGGAAATAATGAACAGATTCAAATGTAACTTTTTTGGTAGGTTAGTATACTTTTTTGGTATAGCTATTAAGCCTGGGCAACATGTAGGGTATAATTGATTGTGGAAAATGGAACACCTGATGCCCGAACCATAATGGTCCAGCTAAACTACCTATACCTAAATATATAAAAATGACGCCCTAGGAAAAATTGTTCAGCCTGATGAGCATTTTCCGGAGTCCTCGGCTTCGCGACTTCGTTCGTGTGGATAAAGTCCACGCGAACGAAGTCGCGGGCTTTGGCTAGTTCGTAATATTTTAACATCTGAATACTATTTACAATAACTAAACCTACCGTTAAATACTGTTTTAACAAAACATATTTTTTTCTGCAGTGAACATCTTTTATCCATAAACGTGAAAGTTTTATGAAAGAAACAGATAGTCGGCTGAAGGATTTTTGCATTTAGTCGCTTTTAGCTTTTAGACGAATGCTTTGTAAAAAACGCCTCAACGGATAAGAATTAAAGCCTCTGGTAGCGTCCCACTTACTGTGCCGCCTTCAAGCATCAGATAATAATGACAAGTTGGAACTAAAATTGTTTGTTGTATTACTTTAACTAAATATGGGCTGTTTTTTCACAAGTTGAGAAGCAATTCGTCTCGTCTGTGAGCAGATCGGGATCCGGTCGACACGCATTTTTTTACTATTGTGTCTGGTGTTTTGCACAGACACACACACAAACAGGTTTGACATTGCTTGAAATTACTGTCAATGCTTTTTGACATCAGTAATTTCAATACAAAAATACAATGGTAAAAAACTACACCATTTCAGGATAAGTTAAGTAATTAGGTAATTACATCATCATCATCATCGTTTCAGCCGCATAACGTCCACTGCTGGACATAGGACATATGCCTCTCCTAAGGAATTCCAAAATTATTTACATGTTTGGTCTCTTTCCTGTAGGTACTTGGTAATATAAATACGTTTAACTGACGATTTTTTGATTGATTGATTGAGATTTGACTCGCTTCTAATAACTTCAATGAAGAACTTCACTAGGAAGAATGCAGTGTGTAGTATACCAAATTAATAGGTAGTTGCCTATTAATTTGGTATACTACACACTTCAATTATATCATGATTTTGCCGTAGATGACATAATTAACTTATTGTCCTGGCCCCTGGGCGGGAAAGAGAACTTCAACACGCTACGCCATCGTGATTGTTCTTGGGCTACTCACTATACTTCGGGTAACTTCGGGCTAGGTTAGCCCGATTGTCTTCTCCGCCGCGTGCGCCACCAGAAGTACCATTTTTTAAACGCGGAGTCACCTAAACGAATGACTATTCTGTACAAAATATGAAAATACCGTTCGTTTAGTGACTCCGCATTTGAACAAGGTGGTCTGACGACCTAACCAAGGTCGCTGGAAGGCGCTGGACGCAAGCCGCTCTAGATCGGTCATTTTGGAAATCTTTGGGAGAGGCCTATATCCTACAGTGGACGTTATGCGGCTGAAATGATGACGATTTGAAAAATGGCACCACAAGTCTGCTTGGGACGGCCACTTTTCGCTTTCCTTGGGGTCTACTCCAGCCCTCAGGACGTGTGTGTACTTCGTCCTAAGAGAATGGCCTATCCACTTCCAACGCCATTTGCAACGAATGACCTGATTGGATTTACGATTTTTTTTTAAAATTTTATATAACTGCAATATTATTCTAGGACGCAGATGCAACGTGGCTCATTAAATATAAAATATTTTAGAGCAACACTCGATTAAAGTTTAACAAGCCTCTGCTCAGAAAGACTGCTCTAATAACACGCCATGTGTGCACTAGAGCATTCTCATTAGTTATGAAAATGAGATTTTTATGCTAGCTATATATTTTTATCCTTGTTTATTAATAACAGTTTTACGATATATTAAGGTTGATATATTTTTTGTTTAAGAAATATAACAAACATGTAAGAACAAAAAATATTTTTAAATTTTATTAAAATCTGTTATTAAATATTATTTTAGGTATGTTGCCTATATTATAAAACTTACTAATTACTTTTATAACCGTGCGCTTTTCCGCTATTTTTTACCAAATACCCTTAATAGGTATACATGTCAATGGTCCAAAACCCTATTTGGGAATAAATCTCTGATTATCTTAATTAGGTATCTTTTAATTAAAGGTGTCATGCCCTATTTAATTAGTGAAGTTATAGTTGTAGCCAGAGACAAGAAATCCAATCAAAACAAAATGAAAACAAATTAACTGACATTGTGTAGCGTGGGACCCGTAAACAAGATCTGATTCTGGAGGGAATGGGCGAAAATGAAACCAGCCAGTTGGAAGTTATTAGGGTCCAGCAGGATTAATTAAAGTTTCACTAAACACCGTATTTAAAGCCTGCTAAACTTATCTGACGCAGAATCGGGTTAATTGATGGACATAGCTGTTACACGTGTAGGAACTGGAGATTCGCTCTTACTTTATAGCAGTATTATGGTCACACAGTAGTCGCCTGCTATTTTAACATTGATTGTAAAGGTATTGATTAGGTCGTGAGTTATGGAAATAGATAATATTGTTTCGAAAATATTTCAACGATTTAACAGACTAAGTCAGACAGGATGGACAGGCTGGTATGTATGACATAGGCATGGAATCTTTAGTTTGAGTAAATCCTTAGATAATACCTACAACACTATCTTATTTATTAGGTAATTACCTAAATAGATAGTCTATAAAATTGCTGTTTAGCATGAAAACAAAAAAAAAGAAAGTAAAGATAGTTTTTCACTAAATATTAAACTTGTTCCATAATCCCTAGCAAATGAGGTCCCTTATTAATGTCTTATTTTACTAACCATAGCAGTACGCTTATTTGAGTAAGTTTATTTGAAACAATAAGCATTGTGTCGAAATTCGAGATACCTGGAATAAAGGGTCGCTCTTATTAAACTTATTCGGGGCAAGAGAAAACATCTAATTGCTCTGCCCTACATAAAATAACAATAAGGCCACGGGCGATACCGTACCGTGCTTGTCGTGAATAGACATACAAGGGAGGATCCTTCCCCTCAAGGGGGTGTCATTTTACACCGACTGTTTACCAGAATTTGCGACTACTGTAAATATAGTAGTAACAAATTCTTGTAATACCGACGTAGATGAGCAGCTCAATCGGCTATGGATGCCATTGGCATAAGAATATCTAGCTAAATCTTTCCCGAGCTAAGGTATAGGGTAATACTATTATTAATTCTGTGGTATAGGTATAGTTAAATAAAAGTGTGGAAAACCGGCAATATTTGTGTTGCCAATAGTTTTGACGTCATTGAAAAAAATAAAGAACATTGTCATATAAAACAGACACCGAAATACACAACAAGTTGACCACAATTACTTTGTAAAGCTCCATTCCCTGAGTCCGCAACAAAAAGAAAGCCATATTTTCATTCGTACAACTTAATAATTTATATACCTACTTATGATAACAAGATAAATGATAAGTGCATTTCACGGGGGTTGCACACAGCCATGCCAATGCTCTCGAAGATCCAGCCCTACGCATAATATGTCGTTCCATACAAAGGACACGAGCTCTTCGCCGCAATAAATTCTCCCACATTATGTAAATTTCGTTCGTCAAGAGAAATATGTACGTCTGCCGTAGACCTTATTCACGTATGGGTTGACGTCAAAAGATCTGGTGTAATATACGAGCCAAAATTCACCTGAGTTGTATAGCTTTTGTTTTCATACATTCGAAACTGAAACCTCAGGGTGTTGAGGAGCCAATATTTGTAAGTTTGATGCTTTATGTTTGGAGCTTATGAGCTGCTCGTTTGGAAGCGGAACTTGTAAAGTACAATTACAAATGTAGTTGAGTATAAGAACAACCGAAAAGGTCATATCATGTCTTTATCCCAAATGGGGCAGACAGAGCATTTTTATAGCTATAGAGATAGACCATTTATTTAGCGGCTTTTAGCAGTCAGAGCCCAAGGCCGCAAGACTCAAAAGCCACTTTTAGCATGATGGTGGGCGCGAAAGTGAAAAGCAATCAACATAGTGATGAGTTGCTAACCACATCGCTATGGAAGAGGTACCTAATAAGCCATAATCATCTTTGTTCGACCGCTTCATCTCGATCTCCCAGACTTCCAGGAAGTAAAAAAGAAATTTTTTTAGACTTCAAGAACTGGATATGTTGTACCGGATAGAAACGGCATAAGAATACGAACTATAATAAAATATTATTCGCATAAAACCTTTCCATGTAGTATATCATTTCCAACAAAAAGATGAGCGTTCCCTATCGACTGACAAATCGCTACACAGCTTACATATTTTCCGCTCTCCTGTAGCGCGAATGGAAGATAAATATAAAGTTATGGAGCATAAATCCTAACTTCCATTGAATAAGCCGGCGGATCCCGGAAGAGGGTATGCAGGTATTGCAGCTTTTCTTTGTCGAGTGCCGCGACAGTGATATATCGCGGGATGCAAAGTTGCTGCACTTTTAAACTCGCTCGCAGGTCGCAGGTAACATAACTTTGTAGGTTGTACATTCCGAGTTTGAAGTTGAAATCGAAGTTGGAAATTGATTTTTTTTACCTCTTTTTGCTTTTGTTGAGGCTTAGGTGCGCTAGATTACAAACATACTTAGATAAATTAGAACACTTAGGGTCCAGCTAGATGAGCGTATTTTTAAACCGAGTTCCAAAAAGTAGGAGGTTATCAATTCGTCGCGATCTTTTTTATGTATGTATTGATTTATATTACCAATTATTCGAAGACGGCTCAAGGGACGTTAAAAATTCTTTTTTGGTTTGAAACGGTATACTTGTCAGAAATTTTATCATCGATTGTGTAGTTGGGGGTGAAGTCGGTTTTTAGTTTGCAAAAAATATTTGAGTTGTGAGTTGCAGAAAATGAGTTGTTGCATTTACTTTCTTACTTATAATTACTGCTACTTATGTAGATTCGTTATTCAGTTAATTCGGAGGTAAAGTGTACAAGTATAAGTAAGTACGTTCAGTGTTGTCTTTGCTCGGGCTTATTTTACCTCAAAGCTACATATAAAACGATTTCAGTTAACATTATTACAATAAGCCGAGATGCTTTTAGGGCCTAATCCTTTAATCTCGAGGATATTGCCATTGACATATTCGCATGTAACGTGAGAGCAAGAAAATTTCGGAAACTCGGCACCGCTTTATTACATTTCCATTTTAAAGAAGGTAAGTAAAGTTACAAATTCTAAGTAGTATAGATTAACAGCAGAAGAAAATTAACCAGCTGGTTTTGAGTCCCAATTTCACTGTCTATTTGGAGGATTTAGCTGAGGGTACAAAACTACAAACTACTGTAGCCAGCCTAAATAATATTTAAATGTATGATATGCACGAAGAACCGATGGCCGGTGGGGCAGAAGGGACCTCTAATGGTGACCACGTACCGAAAAGCACAGCATTTACAGCCACTACTAGGTGGTCGGCCAACCTTGGCAAGCTAAAACGTTTCAGTTTCATGCAGGTCGTTTCTAATCGCTTGTTTTGGAAAGCGTTAGGGGAGACTTATGTCTAGCAGTAGACTTCCTATGATGACGGCTATGATGATGTTTGACATTCCTAAAAATAAAAATAAATGTTATTAAGTTGATGCCAGATCAGTTGCCTCCGTCGGCAAAGCATAAATCGTGCTACGAAAGATAGCGAAGTCGATAGCGCTGCAAATAAACGGTGTTTTCCAAGGCTGGTTTATCGCTCTGTCTAAAAACTTATTCAGTAGACGGACACCAAAAGAAATTATGTATTCGGACAACAAACGATGTGCCAGCTAACAACTGTCGCCTCGTGATGAGGGTTTGCGTCATTTGTGGGGCTCGTTGTTATTCTGGCGACAAGCACCGCTTTACATTTTGATGAATTTAATTTTTAACCTCCGAAAAAAAAGGAGATTTAGGCATTTTGGAAATCCTTGGGAGAGGCTGGGAGAGGCCCATATCTAGAGTGGATGATGAAAAAATGACGGGTGTTATAAGATTGACACTATTGTCCGTGGCATTGTAGCGCTGAAACGGATGGACCAATTTCATTGCGTTTTTTTTTACAAAATTAGATGGTGCTACGATATCAATATAGTATGTAGTTCCGTCATTTATCACTAGGTGTCAGGGGTTTTTTTATTTGCCTATAGCAAATAAATTTGTCTGTAGATGGAAAGCGCGACGCTTACGTCACTAAACATAGACTTATTATACAATATGGCCTAATTATTTATATATTAAACAAATATCTCCAACTACCTCGGTTGCCTGGATGAGATTGCAGTTGCCTTTTGGCACAGGTATGGCACTTCATACAAACGGAGCAGCATATATGCCTAGTACTACTACAAACGAAACAATCCGTCCGTGCACACGTCAAATGTGTGAGTTAAACAATCAGGATCGCCACCAGAGAATTTGTTGCTTTGCTTACCTGTTTTCATCACTCGGAAATCTATAAAATGTTCGATATTTATTGTTTTCCGTGGATAAACAATGATAATGTGCGCAGTTTCTCGCCATTATAATTCAATAATCCAAAGTGACTCGCGTAATGTCAACGTGCGACTACCAATAACCCTGTTTTACTGCCGCTTACACCTCACAATAACGGGGAAAGGGTTGCGGGGACACTAGATTGCGGGGTAAGGTGCAAGTTTCCGTTCTGTATGTAATACTAATATGAATTCTGTGCTTTTGGCATGCGTTTAATGGTTTGGTGCAAAAAAGATTTTAACTAACTAGCTACATATTTTATAAAAAAGCAGCAATTCTCTTAGGAATAATATGCGATTCTGATCCGATACGTACGTGTAAGATAGATTTCCAAGAAATCTTTTCTTTCATCTTGGATCGGAAAGTAAAGGATGGCAGGTTTCTTTTTCAGTGAAGGAAGTCGTATGTAAGGTTATGCTTATCCTGTACTTCTTTTTTCTATTCTAATTGCAGTGTTTGCCTGTCACATGCCTACGTAGGTAATAAATATTTCAGGATGAAACTTAGATTTTTTTTGTCATAAAGGTCAATTATGTAAACTGGCCGGAAGTTTTCGAACCAAGGTTTTTTTTTATATTTTCTAATAGATAATAATGCACTTACCTGAGAAAGATCGCCTACGCGTACTCCTGGCTAAAATACGGTGTTATGCTTTGGGGCAATAGTGTCCACGCGGACGACCTACTCCTAATGCAAAAAAAGTGCTTACGCATACTGTGCAACTTACCGTACAGACATAGCTGCAAGACGTATTTCATAAAACAAAATATCTTGACACTACCCTCAATTTATATCCTTGACATATGCACATTCGTGAGAAAAAATAAACACATATTTACGCAAATGAAAGACACACACAACATAAACACACGACATAAATATAGACTGGCACTACCGTCGAAAAAAAACCTGGACATATTCAATAACGGACCATATGTGAGTGCAATTAAAATATATAATAAACTACCAAAATCACTACAATTAGAACATAATGACAAAACTTTTAATAAAAAACTAAAAACATTGTTATTGACAAAAGGTTATTATTCTGTCAAAGAGTACTTAGAAGACAAATTACACAACTAGTTTAAAGAATTCTCAAGCCACAGCCATTAATATACTGACATTTATATTTATCTTTCTTTTTTCCTCTTTTAAATATTTTTTTTTATTGCAATATTATTGTTAAGATATTTTAAACGTTCGGATTTACAAAAACTACATCTCATTAAAATTAAATTAAAATGTAATCAAACTTAACTGAAATTAACGGCAATTATTTATATATATTTATAACATAAAAGTTCTATGTATCTCTGCTGACATTCAATGTACTCACTAACAATTTTTGACATATCCTGAATCTAAAACCACTATTATTATATAAACTCAACTCAACATACTTTTAGTTCGCAACACCCTGACAGGGTTCATGTACTTATTAACCTACTAACCATGTAATGTATGAGTGCATGTAAGCGAAAATAAAGAAATAAAGATGTCGATTACGGAACCAACGAGTTTGCAAACCTAAAAAAAAATGTAATCAGGTTTCACAATTCATTGACCGCAAAAGAAAAAACAAATTCTGATAAGGCCATGGATTTCATTGTTCACTTTATTTAATTTATCACACTTCAGTGGAGCGTGTATCGCGGCCTGTCAAGCCGGTGTCGACCCGTCGACCAGGAAAACTTTACGGCTTTTATATTACTTTTAAAATCCATTTCCTTTAAGGGACACTTGATCTTAACAGTATTTACTTTCACAATAGAAAAATGTTTACGGTGGGTTTTAGGGTTCCGTACCTAAAGGTTAAAAACTGACCCTATAAATAATAAATAAATAAATATATAGGGACAAATCACACAGATTGAGCAAGCCCTAAAGTAAGTTCGAGACTTGTGTTATGGGATACTTACTCAACGATACTATATTTTATAACAAATATATTAGATAGATAAACATCCAAGACCCCGGACAATTTGAAAAAGGCCATTTGCCCTGACCAGGGATCGGAACCCGGAACCTCTGGGTGGCGGACTAGCATGGTGACCACTACGTCACGGAGGTCGTCATTTAACCTTATTATTAAGACTCCGCTGTCCGTCTGTTCGCCTGTTTGTCTGTCGGTCACCAGGCTGTATATCATGAACTGTAATAGCTAGACAGTTAAAATTTTCACAGATGATGTATTTCTGTTGCCGCTATAACAACAATACTAAAAACAGAATTAAATAAATATTGAAGTGGAGCTCCCGTACAACTAACGTGTTTTTTTGTAGATAGTGGTATGGCACCCTTCATGCGCAAGTCCGACTTGCACTTAGCTGGTTTTTTAGACAGTTGTTAAGCCAACTTATAAGTAGGAGATGCTAAAAACATTTTTAATCAGTACGAACCACACAGGTCTAGTAAAAGCCCTCTAAACCAACCCGCTACGAACTACGGCTTAAAAATATCTATACAGTACTCTATTACTACCTATATTTCTTTGTTTTCTAGGGTAATCTTCATGTTATACGATTATATGCGTAAGATTAGTAAAATCCTCGTAAAAGTTGACAGAGAGACTGACGCAATGATAGCACATAACTTTCCTTGAGTACCTTCACGTTTCAGTAAGAACATAAACCCTGTTTAACCCCGCATGCGTTTGTCAATTCGTCTGATACACGACACGGTCTTTACTTCTGCAATAACTTCAGTTCATGTTCTGGAAATACAGACAATAAAATAAAAGGTAAAATTACAGTTGTGACTTTTGATAGGTACATACATTTTTTATGTAAGTATGTCTTTATGTAGAAAAGCTGGTGTGGCGTATGTAGGTGTATAGTTGAAAAAATATAGGTCTATGATGTAAGTAGTAGGAACTGGTTTACCCTTTGGGTTACGGAGGTCAGACGGCAGTCGCTCTATGTAAAAACCAGTAACCTCGTCAAATCTCCTTGGTTAGGTAGCGGACCCCGGGTTCTGAAGCATTACTGCTGAGGATGCAACCGGGAAAATACGCTCGGATGATGATGTAGGTAGTAGGTACGTAACATAAAGTAATTATATGCTGACGTAAGTTAAATTTGCTTTTAAGTCATTATTTTAAAAGCACCGCAGTAAATATTATCCACACTAATTAAGAAAAAATGTACTTTGAAAATGTTTGTAGAATTAATGATATTCTTTAAATAATCATGACTTATGTCGTACCATTAATTTAAGGACTTTAATAATGTTCTTTTAATTTTAATTCATGGTGCCTACGGGGTTTAATTAAAATGATTATAAAGTACTTTAAAGAAACTGTCTTCAACTCAGTAATTAAAACGATGTTAGTAAAATTTTTATACAAAAGTTTGCCATTAATTTAGACAGGTAGCTAGTAGATACTAGAAAGGTACTCTTATAGACCTTTAAATATTATTTTGTTTAGTGTAATATAAAGTAATAATGATAACTGATTTCGCATTTATTAGCCATCGCGTATATAGCATTTGCTAGTCCCCATATCATTTGTAGACTTACTTAAATAATCCCACAGATGCGGCTGAGCTTAAAATATTAAAATTTAACAGCGACTGTGTGAATCCGTAATTAACTTCTGACCTTAATAAAACTCCTATTAGCCTGGGATAACATTAAAATATTCCTCCGAATTTCATAACAACTCAAACTTTTGGGATAGGCTTTATTGTTAACATTTGTTCCCTTGCACTAATAATAAAGTACGATAGTGATTTGGAAAGTTGTCTTCGGTTTAACAGGACATGTTAGTGACATGTTTTATCAGCTGAGAGGGTTTTGTTTTGTTAAAAGTTTATTAAGTTGTTTCAATCCGAAGTATTTGAAACAAAATACTGGACCTAAAAGCTAAAAGGGTTTACATGCTTATTCTACCTTAGTCTATGTTTACACAATTTTACAAAAAATAATTATATATATATATACATATATTGTGGTCATTAGGTACAATGTGTTACTTAAAGAGATAGCTTTTACAATATACTTTCTCGTATGAGAAATTCATTATCATGTTCACCCAGGAAAACGTAATCTTCAAATCAATGTAGATATTTTTCTACAATAATAATTTCCATTGTAAGGATAAAAATTAGAATAAGCGGCCAAGTGCGAGTCGGACTCGCCCATGAAGGGTTCCGTAGTAGCAAATAACATAATATAAACGTCTTTTAGTATGTTTTTTTTAATTTTTATATTTGAGTTGATTGAATGAAAGGTACATTGCCGTTTATGATTTATAACGTATTAAAAAAAAACTACTTACTAGATATCGTTCAAACCAATTTTCGCTGGTAGTTTTCATGGTAACGAACAACATATATTTTATTTAGTTTTATCATTCTCTTATTTTAGAAGTTACGGGGGGGGGGGGGGGGGGGACACACTTTTTTCTACTTTGGAAGTGTCTCTCGCGCAAAGTATTCGGTTTAGAAAAAAATGCTATTAGAAACCTCAATATCATTTTTGAAGACCTATCCATAGATACCCTACACGTATAGGTTCAATGAAAAATAATTTTTTGAGTTTCAGTTCTAAGTATGGGGAACCCCCAAAATTTGCTGTTTTTTTTCTATTTTTGTGTCTACCTTAATGCGGTTCACATAATACATCTACTTACCAAGTTTCAACAGTATAGGTCTTATAGATTCGAAAAAAAGTGGCTGTGACATACGGACGTAGACTACATTTTCCAGAGACATAAAGTCCACGCGAACGAAGTCGCGGGCTTCGGTTAGTTTTATAATAAATACTTATAAGTATGTATGTTTAACTATTACCGTTTTATTATGAAAAGTAACTAACTTTTCATAAACCTTTCTGAGTTAAAATATATTTTGCCTCGTTCTTACGAAATGAAGACAAAAAATATTTTATCTAAAAAAGGATAAGCAAACGATTTTTTATAAATAAGTGGGCTAAAGTACAGTAAAATTAGAAAATCCTATTTTTCAAATTTCCTGCGTTACTGAGGGCGTCCAGCAACTAGTTTGGAAGTGTCATGTTTGATACGGGTTCAACTTAGATTATTTCCTTGATAACATATCCATTTCATCAAAATGTCATTCATTATAAACATACTACCGTTATTTTAAATTAACAAAAATAGATAACAATCACACTGAATTCTCCCGAAATGTAAGCTTGCGACTTTTATATCTTTTGTATTGTCTTTTGTATATTCTTAACAGTTTGACTGATTTAACTCATTACATACATACTTACATACTTTCACGTCTTTGTTCCATGCGGGGTAGACAGAGCACTTTGAGTCTTGCGGCTTTAAGCAGTCAGGGCTGCAAGACTCAAAGGCCACTTTTAGCGTAATGGTGGGCGACAAGGTGGAAAAAGGAATCAAAATAGTGATAGGTTGCTAACCGCATCACCTATTAAAATGATTAGCATTTTCGCCCAGTCCCTCGATCGGCTTCTACGATCTGCGCGGTAAGAGAAGCAGCTCGTAGATTCTAAGTTATTTCTTTTCTCCCAGATCAGCATGGGAGCTTGAAATTGGCTTATTACTGAATTAAAAATTGGCTTCTACATATACATGTCTAATAAATATTAAATTTAGTTATCGTCGAAAAACAAACATTAAAGAGCCAGATTGTTCAAGTAGACTTGGAGAACTTCGCTCGCTTGTTCAAAAATATGATTGCGAGCGAGTAAAAGAGTATTATCTTTCCTTAACGTAATGAATAGTACCTATATGTATATACACATATTTATAATATCTTATACCTTTAAACGAGCAATTCTTGTATATTTATACATTTATATGTTTATAAATTTCTGTGATCTCGAAAACGGCTCAAACGATTTCGCTGAAAATTGGTATATGGGGGTTTTCGGGGGTAAACAATCGATCTAGATTAGTCTTATGTTTGGGAAAATGCGTGTTTTCGAGTTTTCATGCGTTTTTCTTTCCACGCAGAATATGATCGCTAATTTTGTCGCGTCGGCTGCCATCCATTTTGAGTCAACGGTTTATGATGCCGTGATGCGGACTGCTAGAAAGAGTGTTACGGGTTCGAATCCCACTCGGTAATTTACTTTTGTATTTTTTTTATGTTTAAATTTATATATAATTTTTTATTTTATATTGTTTTTAGACAAGTTTAAAAAAATGTAGGTAGTTATTATTTGAGATGTAACCGAGCGAAGCTTGGTCGCCAAGGTACTATATTTTTAGTTGCGTATATATTAGTCTATGTATATGCATTATGTATTGCATAATAATTAGAAAAAAAGGACTTCCCTATCTGCTAACTATATAAATGTTAACTATTATGGGAAGAAAAATAAAAGAACTGTATTCATAGAGCTGGTATAATAAGGAGAAGATTACAAGACAAGTTGTATGAGCCGTTAATGCATGTGGTTGAAGACAAAGGAAAATTAATTTGAATTGTTTGAAGTTATTCCCCCGGTGTTGCCCGCGTAGGGATTGCGTTTTGTTTTTGTTTCTTCAACATTCTGCCCCCCTTGAAGAGCCATGATCTTCAACGCTGGTCACAGGTAGGGGACATATGTTGTTATAAGCGCGCCTCAAGACTCCCTTCTTGGTGCGGATATCAGCGACTCTGGACACGCCGTCGTTGCCTGGGATGGTGCGAATCACGCGGCCCAGCAGCCACATGAGAGGAGGAAGCGTATTGTCCTTGATGACCACGAGTGTCCCCTGTTTCAGCTGCCCTTTGGATGTCTTCCACTTTGTCTTTCCCTGAAGCCATGAGATGTATTCGTTACTAAACCTGTTCCAGAAATGGTTTTTCAGTGCTTCCACTCTCTGGAACCGCCGCAATGAAGTTAGTGGAACATCTGGTGTAGGTGGATTGGGCACACTAACTAGAGACCGGCCTATAAGGAAATGAGCTGGAGTAATAGGATAGAGATCTGAAGGATCATCAGATAAAGGTACTAGGGGTCGAGAGTTTAAAATAGCCTCGATCTGACATAACAACGTCGTCATTTCCTCAAAGGTTAAGTGTGTGGTATGCAAGGTACGTCTTAAATGGTGCTTTATGGACTTAATTGTTGATTCCCAGATCCCTCCGAAGTGGGGGGAGTAGGGGGGGATGAAAGAAAATTGAATCCCAAGCTCTGCAATTTGTGTTGACAATGAATGGCTCAGCAGTCGACCAAAGGCTCCTTGAAAGTTTTTGCCGTTATCTGAAATAATGCTTCTGGGCTTACCGCGACGGCTAACAAAGCGATTAAGGGCAGCTAAATATGCGTCAGTCGAAACATCTGAGACAAGCTCCAAGTGCACAGCCTTTGTTGCTAAACATACAAAGGCACATATGTATGATTTTGTGAGTCTACCACCTCTACCCTTTTTATCTAATACCATTATTGGTCCGGCATAATCGCAACCGGTGTCCAAAAATGGAAACTCAAGCTCTACACGCTGTTCTGGCAGGTTGCCCATGATAGGCTGAACTGTGGCACCCTTAATCCTACAGCATTTTACACAAGAGTGAACGGTACGCTTTGCTAAATCTCTACCTCTTAAAGCCCAATAGTGATGTCTGCTTATGGCTAACAACAATTGAGGTCCTGGGTGCATGTATGTTTTGTGTAGCATATTAAATATAAGCTGTGTCAATTTATGCTTAGAACAAAGTAATATAGGGTGTCTTAGATCATAGTCATAATTTGAATTACCTAGCCTGCCTCCAACGCGTAATAATTTGTCATCGCCCACAAATGGAGACAAAGAAAGTATCCTGTTTTTGACAGGAAGATTTTGACCGGCGAGTAACATTTGTCTTTCCACCGGGAAAGATTCTTCCTGTGCTAATTGTAATAATCTATTTGTAGATTCCTGTAATTCGATCGTTGATAATGCGTTTAGTATTTTTTGATTAGGATTTTGTGTGTTTTTTATAAATCTGTAAATGTATGCTACTACTCGCTGTAATTTTGTGAAATTTGATATTTTTTGTATAAGATTTGAAAGAATGTTTGTGTTGCATGTTGTATTTGTGTTTGTGTTTGTATTTGTGTGAAATGTGTTTAGTAATTCCGGTACGTCTTTTTTGTTATCTTGTACTAAGTTTTGCGGCCATTGTTCTTCACTCATTTGAAGAAACTTGGGGCCATTCCACCAAAGTGTCGAAGAAGCTAATCTTTCTGCATTAAGACCTCGAGATACTAAATCAGCTGGATTTTCCTTTGTTGGAACGTGACGCCAACTGTGATTGGAAGTGCTATCTTGTATTTCAGAAACGCGATGACGGACAAATGATTTTAATTGAGCAGGTGGAGTAGCTATCCAATGAAGAGCAATCGTTGAATCTGTCCAGAATGTACAACTACTAAATTTCAATGTAAGTGCAGATACGACTTTGGTATAAAGTCTACAACCTAGAAGCCCAGCGGTTAATTCCAGACGAGGAAGAGTTGTTACTGGTTTTTTCGGGGCTACTCTGCTCTTAGCTGCAAGTAGACGAACCATTACAGAACCGTCACTACTAATCGAACGCACATATACACACGCGCCATATGCTTTTTCTGAAGCGTCTGTAAATACATGTATAGTAACTTCAGTGTGATTCTTTGACTTTATACATCTTGGAATAACTACATTATTTAATTTGGGAAGTGATACTACAAAATTTTTCCATGCAGTTTGAATGTGAGGAGGAACCTCGTCATCCCAAGAGTATTTGATGATCCACAGTTGTTGCATTATGAACTTTGCTTCCAAAATGCATGGAGCAACTAATCCTAAAGGATCAAACACTTGTGCAATTGATGAAAGAATAAATCTTTTAGTAATTTTAGTTGAATGTGTGAGACTAATTGTGTACGTGAGAATATCGTCAGAACATTTCCAATTTAGACCCAAAGTTTTTGTGAGATCATTCGAGGATAAATCTACTGCGTCAGACGTGGTATCTTTATTTACTACCACGTTTTTTAGAACATCAGTGCTATTTGAATGCCATTTTCTTAAATTAAATTTTGCTGACGCCAACGTATCCCTTACGCCCTTGCATAACCTTACTGTGTCCTCAACGTTGTCCGTACCTGACAAAAAATCGTCGACATAAAAGTCGTGACAGATGGCTTTTTGTAAAGTTTTGTCTGTACAGTTTTTTCCTAACTCCGTTAAACATCTAGTAGCTAAGAATGGCGCTGAAGAAGTGCCGTATGTAACCGTGTTCAATGTGTAAACTTTAAGTGGGTGTGTGGGATCTGAACGCCAAAGAATTTTTTGTAGTGATCGTTGTGATTCCGTGAGTTCAATCATTCTGTACATCATTTGTATGTCAGCAGAAACCGCATATGTGTGTTGACGAAACCTGAGTAATATAGATAATAGATCGTCTTGTATTGTAGCACCTACTCTTTGAATGGAATTTAAAGATTTTCCTGAAGAAGTACGCGCCGATGCGTCAAAAACGACCCTCAATTTAGTGGTAGTTCGAGACTCTTTGAGAACTCCGTGATGAGGCAAAAAACATGAAACCGTATTTGACATACTACTTTTATTCATATGTCCCAGACTGAGATATTCGTTCATGAATTCGGTGTATAATACCTTGAGTTCGGGCTCACGTTCTAAACGCCGCTCTAAAGATAAAAATCGCCTTTTCGCAATGAGGTACGAATCACCTAATACTTCAGGTGATTCCTTTAAGGGCAAGGTGACAACGAATCGCCCGTCAGAATTACGCACAGTTGTGTTTATAAACGATTCCTCGCAAGCACGTTCCTCTGACGATAATTCGTATTTGCTTGGTATTGTGTCTAATTCCCAAAACCGTGTTAAGTTTGTATCATATATGTCGTCTGGGTTTTGAGAAAACATACAAATACTGTCGTCATGAACCTTCCTGACTCCGCCAGAAACCAACCATCCGAATTTTGTTTCTACGAGTGAAGGTTTGTACTTGCCTAAGTTGATTTTATTTGTACCTATCACGTCCCAGAACGTCTCAGCTCCCACCAATATGTCAATAGTCGAGGGTATGTTAAAAGTTGGATCCGCTAAAAATATTGAGGAGGGTAGTTGAATATTCTCGATGTTGACGTAAGTGGCAGGTAACTGTGATGTAATACTAGGCAATATATGACAATTGACAACAGTTATGTAGTCACTATTTTTAGATTTTATTGTGAGATTACAGACTTTTGATGACTTGGACATTTGACCATTAATACCGGTTATATTGGATTTCGTTGAAAACGGTTGTATGGAAAGTTTATTGCAAAAATCCTGCGTAATGAAGTTAGATGTACTACCGTTATCAAGTAATATGCGTGCGATGTGAGTTACGCCCTTATTATCTAATACGTGCAGAATAGCAGTGGATAGAAAAACATGATTAGTGTAGGGCATCTGATTGTTTGCAGTTAATGCAATCGTTTGCGATTCCTGCAAATTAAGGTTAGATGTATTTTGTGTTTCTGTGTGTAGCAATGTGTGATGTTTTGTTGTGCAATATTTACAGTGAGATAAACGGCAATTGGAATCTGTATGTCCTCGCCGAAGACAGTTCAGACAGACCTTGAGTGCCTTGGCCTTTTGCATACGAGAACCTGGAGAAAGTTTCCTAAAAATTGGACACTGATAAAGGAAATGGTCTTTTTTACATAACGAACACTTGTAAGTTGAGTTTTCACTTGTTTGTGATTGTGTAACTACAAAACTTTTTGATTTGTTAGGGTAAATTGGTTCTGATTTTGTATTTTGTTTTAATGTCATTGATTTTTGTTCTTCAATCGATTCCAGGAAGATGGCGCGATTGACAAGAAATTTCAAAAAGGTTTGCAGTGTTGGAAAATCAGACTGACTATTTTTACTTTCTTCCCACTCTCTGTTAGTCACGCTATCCAGTTTTTTGGACATTATATAAATGATTAAAGTATCCCAATGATCTGTGGGTTGGCCTAAGGAGTTCAGTGCACGTAAGTTTTTATTTGTCACATCTACAATGTTACGTAACGCTTTACTAGACTCGCGTTGCACTTGATCTAGTGAAAATAATGCATGTAAATGATTATTAATTAACAGTTTATTGTTGTCATATCGTTCAGACAGCAATTGCCATGCTATTTGGTAATTATTTTCACTAAAATCAAGGCTTTCTATGACAAGTGCCGCACTACCTTTCAGAACAGCGCGTAGATAATGAAATTTGTTTATATTGCTGATACTTTGGTTATTGTGTATGAGAGAGAGATAGAGATCTCTCCACCCCAGCCAAGAATTATAATCTCCTTCATACTGTGGTAAATCTATTTTTGGAAGTCTCACAAAATTATTAGAATTATGATGTGCATTGGAACTTACCTCAGATGCGCTGTCTCGAGGCTGCAATTGAGCGCGATGAGCCTGGATTAAATTTTGAGCAGCTGTTATTAAGAAAAAGTACTCATTTTCAAACCCGCTTCGCTCGTTGAGCTGTTCATCGACGGCTGAGTCATCCACCAAGCTATCTAGCTCTCCCTGCAACACATCAAATTCCTCATAAAGACCCTCTATTTTATTGAGTCTATTTTGCAACTCGTCAAGCTGCAGTTTGCTCAAGGTAACGCAGGACTGTTGGAGTTCCAAATGATTTCTGAATATTTTTAATTTACCTTTTAAAGATGCTCTTTTCTTGATTAATAATGAAATCTCTTTTGACGACATGATGTAATTATTTTATTACTTATGTTTATTTATAAGCAGTAAGTTTTATGAAAATATTGCTATTCAAATTGAGCAGGAGATTTCTTCTTGACTGTATAAATTATATGCAGCAGGTAATAGAAAAATAAATATGCTACGCAATGTATTCTACTAAGACGCACTTGCAATGTAAAATGGAGACTGTTATTTAATGATATGCTATTTTATTTATTTTATAGGAATTTAATCGGCCTTTATGTGATTTGAGTGACTAAAAATTTGTGGAAAAGTGCTATGAGCTGGAAGAGAATAAAGTGATTGTCGAAATGATAAAAAGTTGTGAGAAAATGAAGGAAATAGTTATAACAGTAGCCAACTGTTACGTTATGTATGTGACGTTGTAAACACTTAGTTATTAGTGATGACACGTACTTATGTATGAGAAACGAATAGACGTTGATGATGTCAGCTCGACTATTTGAAATATGTATGTGAAAGACTTAAATTTCGATACAGGAAATTTAAATTGGTGTGAAATTATTTGATATGTGACAAATATGGAATGAAAGAATATAAGATGTATGTTGAAAGATTATTTGTGTGTGAAAGAAAGGAAATAGGCGGTCTCACGGTTTGTGCGATATAGATACCAGATCCGCTTCTTTCATAGGCTTCTTTGCGTTGATGTGTGTATGTGGCTCGTAGATGTAGACCTCCTGGGATGCGCTTCAGCTGTGTATGGGAACTCCTGCGACTGACTGCTGGCCGCTGACGAAGCCCTCGTTGGTTGCTCGGCTCCCTGCTTGAACCTCTCGTCGATTGCGATGCGAGTGGCTACACCTGGGTAGCTTGAAGCCGATGTATGTGCCGAAGTGCAGAAAATCTTGCTTGAGTCTCCAAAATCTTCGTCCTTACGATTGACGGATTTGAAGGACCATAGAAAAAAAGGACTTCCCTATCTGCTAACTATATAAATGTTAACTATTATGGGAAGAAAAATAAAAGAACTGTATTCATAGAGCTGGTATAATAAGGAGAAGATTACAAGTTATACGAGCCGTTAATGAATGTGGTTGAAGACAAAAGAAAATTAATTTGAATTGTTTGAAGTTATTCCCCCGGTGTTGCCCGCGTAGGGATTGCGTTTTGTTTTTGTTTCTTCAACAATAATGTATGTTATACACACATATATGTGTAATTTTTTTTAATAAGTAGCTATATGTATTTGTATTTAACTTTAGTTTATTTTGTAAAGAAAACAGGTAGTAGTAGGCACTACTACCTGTTTTCTTCTCTTTTCCTCTCCTGCGTCTGCAAATAAGCAGTACCCATGTACTCAATGTACTTACTTTGTTTGTTCCTGTGTTGGTATTTTGTGTACATGAATTTTGTAAATAAATCTATACATATAATAAAACAGTAAAAAAAGTGTGTCTGTACATTAAATATATTTCCAAAAAAAATATTGGGGGCGATGGAGACATAGTAATAGAGTAAGAATTTAAAAAAAAATGTCTGTCTGTTTGTCTGTTTGTCTGTATGTCTGTTTGTCTGTTTGTCTGTTTGTCTGTTTGTACACGCTAATCTCCGGAAATACTGGACGGATTCGAATGCAACTTTTTTTGTTATATAGCTATTAAGCCTGGGCAACATATAGGGTATAAATGATTTTGGAAAATGAAACGCCTGATGCAGAACCATAATGGTCCAGCTAAACTATAAGAGATATAAAAATGTCGCCTTATAGTAAAAGTTGTTCAGCCTGATGAGCATTTTCCAGAGACATAAAGTGCACGCGAATGAAGTCGCGGGCTTCAGCTAGTAAAAAAATATGATCTTACTTGAATCAGTAAAAGTGACAAGTTTAAAACATAAATCCACAAGCGTAATCCTCAGTTTCATGTATTTATTTATTTCTCACGTGGTTGGTTAAGTGGAAGTAATGATGCAGCGGGTGTCTTAATAAAGCCCACCTTTCATTATCCAGTTCACGTGACACCCGTTACAGTTTACGACGTACAGCTACGGATCAGTAAGCTCTGTGATGTGTATGAAAATTAATGACAGGATAAGTGATTGAGGATCAAGTAAATTACTGTATGTGTCTCGTTTAATTATGACGAAAATTCTTGTTTCAATCTTAAACCAAATGCTCTCCTAAATAATGATTTAATGTAATCCTATTCTATGTTAAATCTTGGACATTTAATAGTACTTATTTCTTGTTTATTGTTTTAATATTCTTATGCTTAGGTATTTGTATTATTGTACAATTATTGTATACTATTCATTATTTTAATGAATCCCATAGGTATAATAGACAGGAATCAGAAACACGCTTAGGAAGCAGCCAACCCACATTCCAAGGCCGGTACTGAAATGGGCGTCCATTTTTTCAAGGAAAAAGGAAACTCGGTCAATCCAAACAAACCTGGCGGCGTTCGCTATCTAAAGAGATAAAGACAAGTGGGCTCTCTAGTGCCAGAGGAACGCCCGTTACTCCAGACAGAAGGAAGTGCAGAAGCACTGTAGCAGCCCCTGGATGGGGTCCAGGGGACATAGGAAAGTCAAGTAAATCAGAATCTAAGGTAGGTAGGCATGTGACTGGTTTAAGAGAAGTTGTCTCACTATAGGACCTTCCATTATCCAGTTTATGTCACGCCCGTTACGGTTTACGACATAACGCTAGAGAGCAGTGTGATTCGGCTGCAAGGTGTATGTTAATTAATGAGGTTAAGTTTGCTTGAGAATTTATTAGTGTTACCCTAAATGAATGAGGCTATTCAATTAGACAAATTCTGTTTGAGGGTTTAAGGTATAGGTACTTTTATCCTTTCTTCTAACCTTTTATCTATATCTATACATATAATAAAACAGTAAAAAAAGTGTGTCTGTACATTAAATGTATTTACAAAAAAAATTGGGGGCGATGGAGACATAGTAATAGAGTAAAAATTAAAAAAAATGTCTGTCTGTTTGTCTGTCCGTCTGTTTGTCTATTTGTATACTTACGCTAATCTCCGGAAATAATGGACGGATTCAAATTAAATTTTTTGTTATATATCTGTTAAGTCTGGGCAACAAATAGGGTATAAATGATTTTGGAAAATGGAACACCTAATGCAGAACCATAATGGTCCAGCTAAACTATAAGAAATATAAAAATAACAAAATTAGTTCAATCTGATAACATTTTCCAGAGACGTTAAGTCCACGCGAATGAAGTAGCGGGCTTCAGCTAGTTTTATTTAAAAAACCGATTTTCATGTATTTGTTATTTTTGCAATTTTTTGCAGTATTCATTGTAAAAAGTCAAATGGCATTCGTTGGCATGTATCCGAAATAATATCTACATATGATAAAATCTGGGTTAGCTCTTCAACTGCTGATGCGTATGTCTCTAATATTAGTAAGTTATAATTGCCAATCAGTGATGTATTTTTTATACATTTTACATATTCTATAATAGCTTGTCTAGTCATGTGCTTAGTATGAATAGTAATGTAAGTTTTTTAAATCTACGTAAATATATATTTGTATCAATATTAAATTAAGATTATCAATATAATAACTAAATATTAAAAATATTGCGTTTTCTTACTTTATAGAAGCTTTCTCTTGAAAAAGTAATTTTCTATGCGAAATGAGGCTAGTTTCTTGTGTTTATGATAATATGCTTATGCGAAAAACAAAATAGTAATGTCATTTCCTTGCGCATTTTCTTTATTACTTTTTCAAATTCTAATTAAGTCTGGCACCAGATCTATCAAAAATGAAGTTTAAGGTTCATCGCAGACTTTAAAACTTAGGGAACAAGCATTAGCTTCAGACAGTCATAACTTCTGTTATTAAATTAACAAATTCTTCGGTATCGGAGGCTGCCAGCGCCGATTAAAAGTTCAAAATTCGCCCCCGGCTGTTAATTTAATTTCAAAATTCTCAAGTACTTCATTTATCCCTTACCTACGTGAGAGGAATTACTATGGAGTTATGATGACTATTTCCTAACCATTTTGACATATTTGAATGAATTTGGGTTGACCCATGGCTTTGTCTGTACCCCTTACGGGATAATGCGTGAAGTTAGAGGTTGCTTCATGTAGGAAGTAGGGAGTGTGACCTCTAATTTTACCCTCAAACTTCATAATTGTACCGATAAAATACAGATAATATAACAAAACAGCAATCGGTCATGTTTCACATTGAAAGACTTAGTCGTCTACGAAACATTACAGTTGAATCCAGTCGTTAATCTATCCACCGGAAAAAAATTATCCAACCAAATTGAAATCATCACATATCCGTTAATTTTCTCCTCAGTCGTTTACGAAATATTACGATTTAATTAAGTCGTATTTTTATCTGACCGAGAAAATTTACTCAACCAAAGATTCCGAGCCCAACTAGTCCAGCTTACCTCTTGGCTAGTTTCATAGCAAAAGCACCATAGTTATTAGAGGCCAACTGATGCCATCGACGTCAGCCTGCAAAGTTTGATTGGATCGCGACGACACCGTCACGCTCAAGCACACCCGCGAACTTGCCAACTAATTTAAATCAAATTGGAACATGTGACCCGTATTATAGGCGTAATTTGGCAGTTCGGCTTCCATTCATGGCCAAGTAAGCGAAGTGATTGAAGATTATGATTTTCTGAAATGCAAAAGGCAAAAGAATTATGAATATACGTCTTTCTAGAAAACTTTATCATTCTATGTGATCAATATCTGATACTGGGCTAGAAATTTATGGCTAGAGCCTTGCCTTCTTTTAACGCGTCGCTGAGTGGGACGCATACATGTCCTACCTGCATAATCCTTATTTTTACTAATTGACCGAGCGAGCGAAGCGAGCGAAGCGTCTCAGTTTCGAGATTAGCCAAAAATTCTTTTGTCCGTCTGTCTGTCTGTCTGTCTGTCTGTCTGTCTGTTCTCGCCTACAGGTCGCATTTTTTAACCGATTCTCATGAAATTTTGTAAGCAGGTTCAGCAACTTAATAGAATTTTTTTGTCGACCCAGTTTTTCGAATTTTTTCAAAATGGCGGAAATATGGGGGTTTAAAATTTTAAAACTGTCATATATCCGCCATTTCAAAATATTTTCAAAAATGTCATTAAACTTTTTTGTTGCCATTATGACAACAATTTTTTTTTATTTGAACATCTTTTTTGTCTGAACAACTTTTTTATACGTTATACTTAAACGGGTTTAGGGTGACTCGCGGAGTCTAGTTGACTAAGCCGTACCAGATCTATAAAACAAATCTTCTTACAAAATATACTGAAACTATTTAAGGGTGAATTCAGTCCGGGTTACTGAACAACTTTCTTAAAAATACATATCTCCCCTGGGGTCCACGAAGTAATTTCTCTTAATAGCTATAATGGTTATCATTTTAAGTTTCATAAGTAGTTCTATAAATTTATCATATTTAACCGACTTTAAAAATAAAGGGTTTTGCTTATTTTACGATTAGTTTTATTTTCAGTTCTTGCTTATGTTGATTGATTGTTGGCTTGTTTATTAAATTTAGCAATTTTGTGCTGCTTGTCTGTGCTTCGGTAGTAGTATTAGTGATTATGCCACGAACTAACAAGAGATCAACAGCAACCAAAGCCCGCGAAGTAGCTTTACGAAGAGAGTAAGAAACCAATGAGCAGCGGCATAGAGCCATGGCAATACAAATAAACATTTAAACCCATTAATAGTTTTCTGGTTTTTTCAACAACGAGCTGACTTTGTCATTTGAAAAATGATGGGTCATTTTTCGGTAAAAGACAACTGAATTTCAGCATCACGGTAGACCTCATATCCATGTGATGTATGGTAGGAAGGTGCTCCTGACATTTCAGAGCTAGATCGAAAGTCATTTGAAGAAAGGGCTGTGATTGCCAACTATATTGGAAATTTGGTCACAACCATGAATCCGCATATCGGTAAACCTGCACCGATTATTTATCCAAATCAGGTACATTATTATGAAATAATAATCGCGAGGTCTAAGTTCGTGGCGAACTACTAGTATTAAAAATGCGAAAGTGAGTTTGCAGGGAAGGACATAGGATAGTTTTTATACCGAAATTTCCACGGGGAGCGAAGCCCCGGGCACAGCTAGTCCTTACTTCTTTACTTATATTATAAATGTAATAGTAAGTTTGTATATTTGTTTGTTACCACTTCACGCTTTAACCATTCAACCTATTTAGATGAAATTTGATATGGATATAGTTTGATATCCAGGAAAGGACATAGGATAGTTTTAATTCCGAAATTCTTACAGGGAGCGAAGCCCACGGACACAGCTAGCCAGATAATAACTTTCAACCTGCCTTCAAAAATCTATGCGTACCTACATGAATAAAAAATGATTAAAAGTAGGTCTGCATCATAAATAAGAATTAAAGACAGAATGAGTACTTATAGGTATACTAAAAGAAGCTAGTGTCTTTAATGTATATTTGAACTTTTTATACTAAACACTTAACTAGACATGTAAATATAAATTAATGTACACATAAAGTAATAACTGTATTTACTGAAAGTTTTATACGCTAGACAGGTCGTAAAGTTTACGATACCTTATTTTATGCCAGTCAGCGAATGGTGTTAACTCTGTTAACATTTTATTGATAGTTATTCTATCTCCGAGATACATTTCATTTTTAAGTTTCAGTTATTATATCCAATTTTGTGGAAATTATATAATGGTTGTGTAATTTATAAAGCTGGAGGGATATAATTCACAACAAGAAACATTTCACCTATGAAAAAACCACTAGGTAGATAGTCTCTTTTCTAAAATTTTGTTAGGGAAAGGGAATGGAGATTATTTAAAACGTTACGATTTTCTTTTTCAAGTACGATTTCAATTAAGTACGAGGTTATAATTAAAGGCACTTACTTTGTAGTAAGCTGAGAATTTCATTAACAAATTATACAATCAAAGGAATAGTAATTCTTTGAGTTACAATCCGTCTCTAAAAGTCCATGTAAAAAGAAATTAATATCAAATATAAATAAAAGTTATTTCAAATTACTGTTTAAACCATAATTGGATATTTTCCTAAGCTAAAAATAAATTATTTTGTACTGATAACAAAATAAAACATCACAAAATAATGTCACTTGTCTTTGAACATATCCATTTTAACGTGATTTTAAATTTATTATTGTTAAAAAACTGATAATAAAAGCGCTATTTGACTCCAAAAAACTATGATGTCATCTGCTTGTATTTCATTAATTTCATACAAAATCCCATAGAAACTGTTTGTTTTGAGATTTAGAAAAAAGTATCTGATTTGACTTGTTGGAAAATAGCGTATTGTTTCCCACTATTTATTCTCAATCGTTGAGACCAAAAGGAATGGAAGGATAATCATGACCGCAGATCCATAAAACGGGTGGCTATTATCAAAATCTGGATTAGGAGCCGACTTAATTTCACTTACTTATTCGGATTATGCTCTGAATATCTTTACTTTTAGATCATAATCGATATCGATCTTAGGATGAAACGGAGGAGGTTATCAATGCGTCGTGATCTTTATGTTTATGTATGTTCACCGATTATTCGAAGACGCTTGAACCGAAATGAATTTTTTTCTCTGAAAGGGAGGTTCTTGCGAGGTCCCATAGAAATTTTATCAAAATCGGTTATTTAGTTCGGGGGTGAAATTTGAAAAGTTATCACAGGTCGCCTCCTCGCCGGAACGGCTTTGTTATGATTATGTCTTTAAATAAAGTAGCAAGTGGAAGTCCATAGTCTCTGCCTACCCCTGCGGGAAACAGGCGTGATATTATGTATGTATGTATGTATGTCTTTAAATTAATAAAAGTATACTATAATACAATACTGATACATAATAACATGTAATACTCGTAAAAGAGTTAACAAACATAATTACGTAATAAGAAATACTAAGTAGTCACGAAGCAAATAATTTAAATATCGTAGTACATCGCAATTTGTCGTGTCAGCTATAGTTTAATGATAAAGTAGCAAAACCTTTTAGACAATATATCATTTAGTAAGGTAATAATATTCAAGTTTGTAATGAAATAGTCACCCAATTAATGCGGTGGGGGTCGCAGCACTCATTGAATATTCACCAGTTACCAAAGTCAGCTTTATTTAGCCAACTACAATTATTTTGGCACTAATTCGATAATATGTAAGCATAAGATAACCTCCACCTGTCCATAAATTATAAAATTGGATGAATCTTCTTAAAACCTTAATTAACCTTATTGTGGAATAAGGAAAGGAATAAGAAGACGGTTTTGTGGTCAGCATAGCATGTTTTGTCGTTTTCATTCTCATAAATAATCACATCCTTTACTACAACATTATTAAAATGAGAACGGGTTACTCACGTTTAGAGTCGTCTACTGGTGAGTAACCCGTTAACTCATTTTAATAATGTCTGTGTTGCACGTTAGTTTTAATCAAAAAATCCTTTACTAACCATATCATTATTAATACATTTCCTCTGCTTTTGTACTCTCTTTTAGATTCTCATTTAGCGTTTTTTTTCAGAACATTATTTTTTTCTCTCCTAATAAAGTACCAAACCATCCTAATCTATTATGTTCATATCAACTAGCACCTTTAGGAATTACGTCCTTGCTCGTACAGGGTAGTGGCTAGAAAGAGCAAAGGGTTTGCGACCCACATACGCACACGAGGCAAGGTTTCCATAGTCTATAGACATATGCTCACATACATCTTAATATGAGATTCATGTGGTATTTATTATTAGATAAGACGCATACAGCAAAATGGCGTTTCAATATAAAAATAAAATGGCAGCAGAAGCTGCTCTTGTATGCATTCTGTTCATTATAATATGGTAGGGTTACCATACATTTAAAGATGCATTAAAATACATTATTTAAGCCGTGTGGTTTCCGGTAGAGTAGAATAGAGCCTCTCCAAGTCCTCCCGTGGATGTCGTAGAAGGCGACTTAAGAAACACAAGCTAAACAAAGCTAATAAACATCAATGAGACCTCTTTAACCCTTTAACTGTCGGACGCCCGGAGCGGGCGTCTGATGTATTGTTTTACTATTGTGTCTGCTATGCCGACATTCGAAGGGTTAAACCGTCTGGCTAGCGTGAAGAGTGTAGGCCAAGACCTCTGGTTGTTTTGACCAAGTATGGCTCTGTTAGTACAGAGAGGGTCGTGCTCCTGCAGTGGAGATAATAAGACCTGATGATGATGATGATGACGACATTATTTTTGACTGTTTTTGCTAACCATGCGAATAAATTTCAGAGTAGACAAGAAGTAAGTATCTATTTATAGAGAATGCTGAAATAGCACAGGATGAATTTGTAAAAACTTGAAGAGGTTGAGAAAATATAAGCTGGCAAGTAAATAGCATGTAAATAGCATGCTATCTGTGAATTAAGAAAAGAATCTTAGGATAGAAAAATGCCTGACAAGTGAAGCTAACGAATACAGTTACCGTACCGAATAAACTGCAAGCACCACGCGGTTTTTCGTGCAGCTGTTGAGGTGGACTACTAGTATGTACGTTAGTGTTCCCAGTTGAGAAAATGGGTAAAAACTGCAGTTAGTTAAGTAAACATAAAAATTGTATTGGCTGCTATCTTTGGGGGAGGCCTATGTCCAGCAGTGGACGTTATGCGGCTGAAATGATGATGATGATGATGATGGCTGCTATCTTGGATCTAAAATCTTTTTGCAGAGTCTAGTTCCGCAGGGTGTTTTATCGCTACATAAAATTTCAGACCTCTCCGAGGTCAGAGTGAGGCGTTTAGAATGATGTAATTTGATACTCTAAAATACAAAATCCCTTGCTTTCTGAATTTCAGTGAAATCGTAAGCTGTCGAAAATTGAGGAGCCATCTTGAAAAATTAAATAAAATTGTCAGCGCTTGGAGGGAGTACACAGCACAACCTACGGCCTCGCCACGCAGTTCGGCCTGCGGCCTCATGTGTAGAGGGCCTCGGGCTTCTTCATTGACACAAAAAAACACAAAAATTAACGTAAAATTCTCTGCATGTTACATTACGTAGACACCCTAGTCTTGGTATCTCGGCTCATATTATTTGCATTTAATCAGGCGAGCGGGACCCATATGTACTTATTTGCTGCATATTCGTAGCTATGCATTTATCATTATAATAAACCCGCTTTTCATTTTAAAAAATCAGGTTAAGGCACATTCTTTTCAAAAACTATCACATAGATTATTATACACTATAGTGTATTTATGTAGGATATGTAGGTATTGTTTATTTTAGTATATAAGTATACATAAGTCTTAACAGTGGGTATTATTTGTATGTGGTTCATTATTTTTACATTTAGTTTTATTTTACTATATTCAAGTTTTGCATTACCCCTGTCGTACTCCATATCACCCGTTTGGTTGATTGGTAGATAAGACCTTAGGCGTTTAGTCCGCCGTTGCAGTTGTATATTTTGTGTTTATAGTGAAATAACTAAATTAATATCATGGTTAGTTAGGTAGTAGGTCCAATATCGTAAGTGATTTTTTAGGGTTAATACTTTTTTACTTAGGTCCTTTTATAGAGTTTCACAGTCATGACAAAGAACCGAACTCGCTTTTCTACTTGATTTAAACCTTTATCCGCTTAAAACAAGGAGGACCACTCGCCATATATCACCTTCTCTTTTGTCACGGTTAATTTCGTTTCAGAATAATGGATAAACTTTTTATAACAAGACGGTTATTCTCCAAGTTTTCGCCACGTCCGCCTGACCGTATGTCCGTATTTCCGCGTTTAAGTTTAGAGACTGTAAATACTAAAATACGATAATTTAGCAGGCATAGAGAAGGTATACATATTTTCATGCATAATATGGCAAAATACTCGTAAATAAAAAATCTTACTATTTCTCATACACCTACATGAAGTGACGATGATTACCTATTTTTTCATAGTGTGTAATGGGATACCGCATTGGATAAGTTTTACAAAAACATCGCGGGGTTGACAAGTATACCTATTTTTTGATTGAGTGATCCATTTGCAAAAATTACACGGTAGTAGTACCAGTGGCTCTATGAGCTGTAGACCTCGCAAGCTTAAAGAGATTGCAGAGCGAAGAAACTTTTTACACCATATGTTTTTCATTATGGTTGGGCCGGTATGTAGTTGTCAAATCTAACCATAACTATCAATAGGTGATGCATGATTAGGAGCAAACACCAAATCAGTAACAGTTCCAACAGAACCATTTACTAAGTTTTTAACATGACCGCAGAAATACAGAGTTTTCTCTAAACTCTTTGTTGTTATGGTCAGCTGACACCTTAGCCGTAGGCATGTAAAGGTCCTTTAATTTAGTAAAGTTATATAAACTAAAATTTCTGTTTTCTGGATACAGCCTCATTGCATCGATAAAAAGCCGTTCCGGTTTGCCAATGAGCTGAAAATTTTGCACCCCTGTATATATCGCGTGGCAATGCAATACTATGATGACGGACGGGCAATGCAATACTATGGAGCTGGTCTGATGATGGAGCTGGAAAGCGGTCATAGGAACTCTATAATAAAACCACGCAATCCCATCAAGTTTGGGCTCGTTTATTTTGTCTTGAAGAGTAATTACCTTCTTTGGTCTCACAATAAAAGATTGTCAAAATTCAACCTATTGATTTTGAGTTTAGTTATGATACATATGTTGATATGTTAAAATGAATTCTTATAAAATTTAGGTAAAGTGATAATTTTGGTTAAGTAGACTATAAATACTGGAAGCACCTAAGCGAATGTTTTGAGTAGCAAAAATACAATTATGTACCTAAACTTTAAAAAAATCAAAATACCGGTCGTAAGATAAAAATAAATACATCGCACAAAAAAATAACACCTTGTGGGATTCGAACTCTAGACGCCCAAATAAAATCAAATAGGACTATATATTCTTTGACAATGCTGGTGAAAAATCCGTCTATTGCATGTCTATTGTATGTCATCATCTATACATATAATAAAACAGTAAAAAAAGTGTGTCTGTACATTAAATATATTTCAAAAAAAAATATTGGGGGCGATGGAGACGTAGTAATAGAGTAAGAATTAAAAAAAAAATGTCTGTCTGTTTGTCTGTTTGTCTGTTTGTCTGTATGTCTGTTTGTCTGTTTGTCTGTTTGTACACGCTAATCTCCGGAAATACTGGACGGATTCGAATGAAACTTTTTTTGTTATATAGCTATTAAGCCTGGGCAACATATAGGGTATAAATGATTTTGGAAAGTGGAACGCCTGATGCAGAACCATAATGGTCCAGCTAAACTATAAGAGATATAAAAATGCCGCCTTAGTAAAAGTTGTTCAGCCTGATGAGCATTTTCCAAAGACATAAAGTCCACGCGGACGAAGTCGCGGGCTTCGGCTAGTAGAAAATAAAATTCCTTTGTTATTCCATTGTCACTACAAACACAAAATGGTCGTAAGAGCCGTATAATCCAAAGGCGCTTAGGCCCTTTGTGTTAACTCAGCCATTTTGAAATTTTTCAAAAAAATGGCTCGACTATAGATTTTCATATATTTTCTGAACCTGTTCCCAAAATTTCACGGGAATCGGTTGAGAAATGCGACCTCTAGAGGAGAACACACAGACATACGAAAGCATTTTTGGCCAAGCTAAAACGGAGACCTCTCTTGCTTCGCTCGCTCGGTCAATAATACCTACGGGTATTATAATAATACTTAATGAATTTAAAACAAAACCTAACATGTATAAGTAATAGTCGCCTTTTTAAATATAATTACCAAGCTTTTTGAAAAACATGTGGAGTTATGGAAAATAAAGTTCGGGTGGCTTCGGAACCTTAGACTGCGCGGTAGATAACTGACACGCACTTGACCAGTTATTTTGTTATTGCTCGAATAAAAACGTAACTTTCGGGCAAATACGAGGCTATTTTGTTGGTTTTAAAAATAATAACCTTCGTTATTGCTTTAGAAAGGTAGACGAAATACCGTATCGGAAAGTAATATAAAAATATTGGCAGCGATATTGTGATCTCAATCGTAAATACTTCAAACATCGAGATAGGGCTCTCCTGACAGTGCGTTATTAATATCACCGGTGGGTGGTTATTCTGGAAAAATATCGAACATTAACGCAATATTTTATATTTTGTTAAATTGGTGCTACTAGATGACAGAATGTGGTCACATGCTTGGTAGCGGCTTTTCAAGTAAGTGTTAAACAACATTTCTTTGTGCATTTTACATCAAATTAAGTAAGTATGCTTAAAATCCTAATATTTTTTTTAAACAACAGAATTATTTAAGACCTATAATTTTTATTCTGCCATAATTATGCTAAAAATAAGAAACTACTCAATTGAAATGATGTTTAAAATCTGGTAAAATAATGACTTTATGAAAATGTGAAACTTTTAATTTTGCATTCAAATTAGAATGATTAAAGAATAGGTGACAGGTCTACTTGGATTCCCGGATATCTAAGCTCAATCGCAAGGAAATTCCCCAAGTGTTCGCTGGAATACCCAGATTCCTATGAAATGAAGGGTATTTATTTCAATTCAGTTTCCCGTTCGGCACAGCACCTGGGACGAGGAATCAAAGTTTAAATTGCTTTGAAACTTTTCTTTAATTTATTAAACGCATTTGCATAATGCCGGCCCGGTTGAGTCCGATTTCGGGTGAAATGACTAAATATTATGACAGGTTCGTCGAAAGTTTCATCTTGCTGTCTGAGTTGCTAATGATTGAAATAATTGATGAAAGTGAGTTACCGTTGTTAGGTTACTTATTTGGCTTGTATACATAATATAAGTAGAATACTTATAGCTAAATATGCAAACATTTACTGAGAAAAAGAAATAGCTAAACCAGTTTTGCTACTTGCGATTTGGTTAATAGATACCAATATCTTGTTCTAATTAGCAGAACTATGTAGTTGCAAGTCCCAAACTACAACTATTAATAAAAAAACATTTTAACTACTAGTAGCCCTAAGCTCAGCAGACACTCGAATTTGGTAACGTGTAGCAAATTTGTCAGCCACTATTCTTTTTTATTAGTGTTTCGTTTAACTCACTTTTTAGGTACCTAATTGTCTTAAATCGTTTGTAAAAAGCTTCAGCCGCTTTGTACTTAATATTACGTTCACGTTGCCATTTAGGCACACAAAACCAGATGTATCTTACGTGTGTGTTTAGCTGTCTCTGAAACGGTTATTTTTATCTTATTAAAATTAAGTGCATAATATCTAAAAATAATAGGTTAATATAAAACACAAATAGCTTCAAATATTTAGGGACGTACAAATTGTAGTAATATTTTCTAACGACAGCTCATTTATCGCGCAAGCCGCCGTAACTGATACTTAGCAGCTGTGAAGAGCATCTTCTGACTGAACTGAACTGCCTTTTTTATATAGCTTTGTGAATTAACTCCATAAACACTGGCTTTTCGACCCGGGGAAATGAGATTGGCGTCGTTCCCCCTCATTTCACTGGATTTTTACACTGCAGAGTTTTCATGATTACCGATATATTTTGTTTTCAATATTCTTATTTCTATATTCTAGATTCCCCTTCGCTAACCAACATATTTTTGACTTATAATTATATTTTGAACATAGTAAAAAAACATAGAAAAAAAAATTGTGTTATATTTAATTAGCTAAACGAATATTCTTTATTCATGATAAAAAAATATACAGTAGATGTTACAAATTAATATATTATAATAAATTAAACTATATTAAATTATAAATATACATAAGACTAAACTATACTTGGTTTAAAAAGCAGTCTACACGAAATACTTGCATTTAGAAATCTCAAATTTTCACTTTAGTCTTACGAATATTTCTGACCTTTAACGGACTGCCGTAACTTTAATAAAGCGGCCATTTTGTCCGAGTTCCTCCTAATATTTAATATCCGAGTTGGAAAGTATCTAATATTGAAATGAATCGCGAATCATGAGGCCACATGAAGATTTATGATGTTTTTATTCTTGGAACAGAATTGCGAAATCTCTTGGCTTTTTATCGTGGTATGTCATCAGAAGCTGACGGAGATTGATGCTGGTATCAGACACGTTTTTACATTTTATATGCAAATAATGGTCATAAAATAGATTTATTTACTTATTGCCGTAGCAATTCGTCAAAGAAAAATTCTGAAAAATCATCGTGACATTAGCTTGGTATCTGTCATAGTCAGGTGGACCATATGCATTTGAGCTTTCGCATATCACGGTACCGTAATATTATAGAATACGTACCTACCTTTAAAATATTTATTTAACGACTTTATAAACGTGGATCACGAATTTCCAATTCATCATCATCATCATTTCAGCTGCAACGTCCACTACTGGACATAGGCCTCTCCCAAAGATTTCCAAAATGACCGATCACGAGCGGCCTGCATCCAGCGCTTTCCAGCGACCCTGGTCAGGTCATCTGACCACCTTGCCCTACGCTTCGCTTGCGGTCGCCATTCAAGAACCTTTTTGCCCCATCGGCCATCGGTTCGTCGCGCTATGTGTCCCGCCCACTGCCACTTCATATTTATTCCCAATTAAAAATATAATATTAAATAATTCCCAATTAAGTTGTTCTATAACAGTTTTTTTCCAAGCAATAGGTAAATTTTAAATCATCAACTCAACAACGGAATTCCTTTTATGACTGCTTTGATTCAATAAAAAAAAAAAACTATTTTGGTGACAAAAGCATACCACACTGCTGAGTGTAGGATTAGGATCCGAGAACAGGAACCTAAGTGCTCAGCCCGCTTCAATCTCTTTCGCTAGAATAATATGTCGGAATTCCTGATGTATTCAAATTGGGATCTTTGTTATGTAGATGAGCGTATGGGTTTACGAGTACAATCACTTAACATATACATACAAATCGTAGTGTGCGAGGCACGGAGGCTCCATTAATCATGCCATGAAATCTTGTCTAGTACCTATGGAATTTGATGCACGGTAGTGTGAGTGACAAATCTTGTTAGATGTCGCATGTACGACATAGGTAAAGAGTAGTAGAGAATTGTTAAATATGTTTGTTGCCACTAAATACAATTTTATAGTAGACTAGCTGGTGCCCGCGACTTCGTCTGCGCAGGATTGTGTGTGTGATGTGTTATTCTGGTGTATAAGCTACTAAATTATTGTAAAGTTTTATTAAAAACCATTCAGCAGTTTTTACGTGAAAGAGTAACAAACATCAATCTTATTCCTTTAATGGATAATATTGGCATAAAAACTATTTAATATCATTGCTCGGGTTTTTAGCTATATTTATCCCAAATTTTATCTAAATCGGTTCAGTGGTTGAAGTGTGAAAAGGTAACATACAGAAAGAGTTACTTACGCTTTATATATTAGTATAGTATTTATTCAGAATTAAGATGATGGAAAAATGTGTTTTACTAGTTTAAATATAAGTACAGTTAGCAAATATTTTTTCTGTTGCAAAACAACGCGCAAGTACTTTCTAAAAGAGTTTTGAAACAATATGCTGAAAAAATAAATGAAAATAACCGGCCAAGTGCGAGTCGGACTCGCGCACAAAGGGTTCCGTACCATTAACTATTACATATTTTAAAATTATTATTAAATTAAAAATACAACCGAGTATTTTGTGAAAAATTCAAGTGCCTACCTGTTGCCATTATTGATATCGAGCAAAAAAGGGCAAAAAATCTCGTTAGTTGTATGGGAGCCCCCTTAAATATTTATTTTATTTTGTTTTTAGTATTTCTTGTTATAGTGGCAATAGAAATACATAATTTGTGAAATTTTCAACTGTCTAGATATCGCGGTTCTTGAGAGAAAGCCTGGTGACAGACAGACGGACAAACGAATAGACGGATAGACAGCGAAGTCTTAGAATTAGGGTCCCTTTTTTAGCCTTTGGCTACGGAACCCTAAAAAGAGACATAATCTAAAATATTTACGCTAACCGTTGACTCAAAACAGACTTGCTTAACTATCCACTGCAACATTTACTTCAGCCTTTAGCCAGGCCCTATGAATGTCATGATCATATGAATATCATGATAGGATTTATTTTCTAAATATGGTCTTAAAACTATATTTCTAAACACACTTGTAGTGGTTTCACGTATGGCAAACATTGTTGAGAACAACATACAAATATCGTCCTACCAGGACACAAAATTAAAAACCTAAATCCCGTTGTCTTTGATATCCGGTTGCCGTCTCGCTCTATTTTCGTAGCTCTCTCTCTTCCTTGCCAACCTTCGATCGAGACGCACGCGTCCAACTGTTGTAATTAATTATTATAATTTCGCATTACATAGTATCTGTGAGTATAGTGGAAGTAACAAGTGTTGTAAAGTGTAAAGTATAGTGCTTCATAATAAATGGTGCTCGAAATAGGCTCTACCACTCAGCAGACCCCTACGAATATAACAGTCCACTTGGGAAAACCACGTGGAGGACTACAAGAACTCCACAAACATAATCACCTATTATTAAAATATATTTTGCGAATCTTAATTTATTTTGATTTTGGTTTGTGTCGTATTATTAACGTTTATATTTTACCTCTAACATTTACTACAATGTGAATCGAAATCAATTTGCAAAACTTCCTAGATTATTTTAAGTTTTTCAAACGGAAATAGGGTAGTATAATTTATTTTTGACCCTAGTCAAAAATAAATTATTTTGTACTGATAAGAGAATAAAAGGTCACAAAATAATGTCACTTGTCATTGATCATATTAATTTTTAACGTGGTTTTACATTTATTAATGCAGAAAAACTTATAATAGGAGCGCCATTTTACCCCAAGAAACTATGACGTCACGACGTGCTATTTCATACAAATCTCATACAATGTTTGTTTTGACGTTTAGAAAAAAGTATCTGACTTGACTTGTTGGAAACTAGCGTATTGTATTTAGAAAATTTTATAAAACTATTTACTTGTTACAAAGTGGATCACACGGCGCCGTCGCGACACGAGATTTGGCTCTGCTTCACTGTAAAACGTATTTGATGGGATCCTATTTTCTCGCCGATAATGGGTATGAAGTAAATCTGACGGAGGCGGCGCTGATGGCTCGATCCCATACGCAGCTTTACTCCGAGTAAGCTCATAAACCCATGAAGGGGATTTAGGGTTGTTCTCGAGAGGCTTTGATTTTGAGTTAGGTAAATAGCGGTGTAACTAAATAGAATGCTGACGATCTCTGTGAACATACCTAGGAGCTTTAAGTTTGAGCTCTAGTTAAAGGCTTGTAAATAATAGAGCAATAAAGTGCTTGTTTTTTACTTTAAGTCCACAAAACAAGCTTTGTGGGATTACTGTGGTCCTTTGTTGTAGACTGATATGTATTGTTGACTTTTTTCAAGAAGATACTAATAAGTTATTTATTCTTATTTTCTCGAAAGAGTAGCCTATGCGACAAATTGTCGTATAGCAACTTTACAGAAGCTACTCGCTTATGGCCTATTGGTTAGGTATTTATATAAATGTGAAAAATCTTTACTTGGCCTTTTTAATTAATTTAAACTGTATAAATCAATGCCTTTGCAAATTACAAAGTAATTATGTAATTTATAAAAAGTATATTTCAATAAAAAGACACGTCAAAATTGTTTACATTTATTTAAATATCTAACCAAACGGATTATAGGTACGCGAGAAAAAAAATACATTTGCATTTTGAAACCATAATAATTGGGATAGTGGGGATACAAGAGAAGACGCAACTTCGTAGGCTTGTAGGCTTGCTACGATGATGCTACGATGCGTAGGGACGTAGCAGTAGCACGCTAACTCGTAGCCAATGTACTACTGAGTTCACTACGCGAATTTTTTTAGACCTCGAGCTCTTTGATCAGATGTCATCTTTGAGATGATTGCAATCACAATCTGAAGTTCAAGTCATTTCAGCCATGTATTGTTACATCGTTGACATGGTATTAATATATTTCAACTAAATAGCTGGCCTTATTTAAAGATTTGCCAGTGCGTGGTCGTCATTCGAGAACCTTTTTGCTACATCGGCCATCGGTTCGTCGCGCTATGTTGAGACAAGACAAATTACAAAAAACAAAAGTATAAACAAAAAGAAATTCGTCGTCATATTCTCAACAAAGTGCGACTCAGTTGTATGAGCAAACATTTACAAGTGAAAGTGGTTAAGAAAAGATTTAGTGTCGTCTGGTTAGCAACTTCGGTATTTAGCAACTTGGACAATAAGCAGTGGAAAGCGTCGGTTAATCTCGTGTAGCGCGTGCCGCCATTTGCCAACTATCATCAATTTTGCTGTAGTTTGCGACTAGAGTAATTTCATTGTACAAGTTCTTGCTCGGCAGTCTAGCTTTTATCTGGATAATACGGTTACTTTTTACTTTGTTACTCGTAAGTGGGTGCTTTGTTCGATGTAAAGTTACTAACTTCTGATATTTACTTCGCTACATAGTTGTTTTTCTCTTACCGTAACGTATTTTGTGTGGAAACTCATTTATGATTGAGGAGCTAGAGCTCACGCAGACGAGCGTTATTTTTATCCGACTACAGCAAAGGCTACCGGAAGGGTTATGATTTTAGTAGTGTACGTACGTATGTATGTAGATTGGTATTTATGTCTGTTCCTCACTTATCTAATTGTCACAAATGGGATGTCAATAGATAATGTACTGTAGTTACTAGTAAATACAGTGCGTCTAAAATCTTGATGTTACTCAACAATCATCGCTTTCCATACATAGCCGATTGATTCCGATGATTGCCGAATGACATCAAGATATTAGACGCACTGAACACCTGTAGTTTCGTCGGAGGCAGAATAGCGAGGCTTAGATTAAGACTTAGTTTGTTTAATCCACGCTAAGTCTAATCGCGCGTTAGCGTCCGCGTCCCGGGTTTAATCGACCTTGTCTTGTAGGGCGCTGCTTGAATATTCATGCAGTTATGACCCTTTAACTGTCTCAACTGGCCGTTTAGCAAGTGTCGGATCATGCTTTATATATGAAAGTTTAATTTTATATTATAAGCAAACTTATACTTCCTTTCTTCTTTCTAGGCCTAGGCCTAAGTCTTAAATCTTGATGTCACTCAGTAACCATCGCTTTCCATACATTCCCGATTGATTCCGATTATTGGCGAATGACATCAAGATATTAGACGCACTGAACACCTGTAGTTTCGTCGGAGACAGAATAGCGTGGATAAGATAAAGTCTTAGTTTGTTTAATCCACGCTAAGTCGAGTCGCGCGTTAGCGTCCGCGTCCCGGGTTTAATCGACCTTGTCTTGTAGGGCGCTGCTTGAATATTCATGCAGTTATGAGCCTCACAACTGTCTCAACTGGCCGTTTAGCAAGTGCCGGATCATACTAAGTATTTACATAGTTAAATGAACTCTGGCTCCAGTAGGCAACTGAGTACTACATATAAATTTTAACCTACTTCAAGAAAAGAGGAGGCTATCAATGGTCGCGACCTTTTTTTGCATGTTCAACGATTATTTTAAGACGGACCGATTTGAAAAATTTATTTTTTGTTGGAAAGGGCTTTGGTACTTGTAAAGTGGACTCAAAAAAATTTTAAAATCGATCGTGTAGTTTAGTGGTTGAAGTCGGTTTTTAGTTCTGAAAAATTATCAAATCAACACTAATTTAGCTTTCAGCTTGAATATACTCGTACATTTTGTGAACTTTCTCAAGTGGTTGCTTAGCCCAAGATCGATTAATAATTCATGTAAAAGTTCCTTCCCAAGCATGTTCATTTGCTTTGCGGTTGTTGTTGTTTCTTGTGTGAATGGTGTCAGATTTTTCAAGCTGCCTCAAGGTATCTGATATAGCTTGACGACTGCCATACAATGATGACAGCCGGGACCAACTTATTCGTGCCTTTTGAAGCACGGAGGTGTTCGAGAAATTTTATGTCACATGTGGTCACCCATCCAAGTGAGGAACGCGCCTGTTATCGCTTTACCTGCGAGAGCGCTAATAATGCGCAATCCTGCCGGGCCATCGAGCTCCTCGCTTTGTTTCCCTACCTTTGCGGTAAAGCAAGCTAAAAGCTAGCATAACGGGATAGCACAAGACCAATTTTATTTTGTAAGCATAAAATTATATTTAACTGTATAAGCTAGTGTTTACTGGCGCCCTCTCTGACTACTCGATTGAATATTTTTTCATATTTATTATTTCTTTATTATTAATAAAAAATAATACTTAATACTAAAATAAAAGGACAAATGACAATCACACATATTAACAACTTTTTTTCATAAAATGTGTATTTCATAAAATATGTCAACATTTGGCATTCGAGCAATCAAGGCGTTGAGCAAAGTAACTTGCGTACTTAGCGGTGTAAGTACTTATTTATGATGCAGCAATAGAACATAATGTAGGCTAAAAATATATTTTTTACTTCTATATGTCATTAACAAAATGACCGTGCTTCCAATACGTTTATGTACAATACGGTCACATGGCACACAAAAGCCATTTATCATACATACAATTAAGGCTTATCATGTAGAAGCCATTAGAATATCCAAGGGTTGTATCTTCGTAAGGTTAACTGAGTAGCTGGCTGAATAATAAATACCTAAGTTATGGAATATAATTACACGGCTCGGTCTTAGCCAATGATTTATTAAGCGGCTCATAGAGTTGGTGGTTTCGACAGGCCAGGGCTGGCAGTTATCTCGTTTATCAATGTAAATGTTTCGCTTGTTTGGGAAATTATGTGTTAGCACATTAGGCTTCGTGCTTGTTTGTATTTGTTTTGTTTTTATTCGTGTATATAAGTGAGCAACATAGGTGTCAGATTTTTCAGGCTACCTAAAGGCAACTGACATAGCTTGACGCCTACCATATAATGATGACAGCCGGAACCAACGGCTTATGCCGTGCCTTCCGAAGCACGGCTTCGTACTTATTATTTATTTAACTTGAAGGTAAAGTAGTTATTGATAGATGTAGGTTTTTGATATGTATCTAGATCAGTTGTAGGAGTAGGCTAAAACATCTTAGACTAACTGCAAATTAGGCTTAGTAACATTTTAGACTACTTGCATGTCATACGATTTGATATTTAGCTTACTAAATAGCCTTTTAGGCTAAAAGTGGTAATAACATAGAGGATTAGCCGCAATGTAGTCAAAATAATATTTGAGACTACTTGCAATTTAGACCAGTTGCTATTAAAACGAGATCCGAGTTATATTTGCATTTATGACCATTCAAGACTAACTCGAATTTTTGTTATACTTGCTTGAAATTCAAAAAAATCTCTGAGATATTTTTCTTTTGAGCTGAGATAACTTATGATGAATTTAGTAATCTTTTATTATAATTTTGCTTTTTTACAAGTAATTAGCATTTATAATACTCCCTAAGGTATTATAACAATGTACATACGTACATATTTAAAAAATAAGTTTTACTGAAAGAGTGTAACTAAGTGTAACTATAATTTTTTTAAACCTAAAACCGACTTCACCCCTAAAATACACAACCGGTTTCGATAAATTTTCTATGGGACTATTCTATACACCTGACAAGTAAACCCTTTCAAACAAAAAAAGTATTTTTCAAATCAGTCCAGGCGTCTTCGAATAATTGGTGAACATACATAAAAAAAGATCGTGGCGTATTGATGACCTCCTTCATTTTTGGAAGTCGGTTAAAAATATTGCCATTTTTCGTGATATGTCACAGAATATTTTTACTTGTAAAAAGCGCGCATAGAATCGCGATATTTTTTGCCTAGTCATCAACCCTAACCCTAGTCCGAGAGGTCCGAAACTTTGTAGTCCTAGCACCTAATATCCGAGCAGGTCTCCCCACCCTCGTCAAAACCACTGCTCCCATCCAATTCGAAACTCCTTACTGCTGAGTGCAAGACTTCAATTGTTAACTGGCTGTTAACTAGACTGTAAACGTTTGCTTGAAACTAAATTTCGTTAGTGTCGGTACCAGTTTGTAGTTTTGAATCAATTTTGTATCAATTTACATTGTTTGAGATGATCATGTTCGCAATTCGTATATTTTTTCAAAACCTAGGTAAACTAAAAATAATATATCACATACATATTTGACTGCTTAAAAGAAAAGTAGGTACATCAAAGTTTTAAATATTTTATATGACATCAATATAATTAGGTATATGATAATAGTCATAAATGATAGGCATAGGAATATAAAACAACCAAATAAAAGGTGAATATACTAAGAAATAAGAAGGGTACTTTGAAATTTCAGTATAATTAGAATCCATGTTATATCTTACAAACTCAGCTTATAATTTGGAATAGGATGAAAAAGATAAGCCCGTAGTTTTACTGTCAAATATTTAAATAGGTTCATACTTAATTTATATGGAATATAAATACTAACTTGGCCATATTTACTTGGTATTACAAGAAAGTAGAGTAATTTTTCCGTATGTAAGATCTGGAAGCCAGTCCCCACAAGATTTTTAATCTTCGGGCCACAAGGGACCAAGGCTACTGGATTTATGTGGCCCGATTCCCAGAGCACGCAGCTTACTAAATAGGCTTTTAACTTAATTAAATTATAAAGTAACTTGCCGTTAACTTGAACGTTAAATACTTTTGTTTTATTAGGAGGAATTCTTAAGTGATTGTATAAAGAAGTGTATATACTTTGGTACTAAAGTAAAAATGCCGAAATAAATACATCAACATATATTACCTAATATTACCTACCAACATATATAACAAAATATGTTACCAAAATTAATACCTACAACAATAAAAACAACCAAATATTTGGACGTAAACAAATAATTTAATAAATAAAAAAACAGTATTTACCTATTTGGTTTACCAGTGCGAAATGAAACGCGCAAAGGTTTGTGGGAAAGCTACTCAAAAATTAATTAAAACGTTAATTTCGCTGAGATGAATAAACAAAGAGATGGCGAATGGGCATGAAAAAATACCTCTTTGTATAGTTTTAATAACGGTAAAAGCCGGTCGTGTAAAACACTGATAAGTGTAGAAATAACGCTTCATAATGTAACATTCTTTTAACACGTTGCCGAGGGGTAATATTTTAGTGTATTTGTATTTTTTTAGTTTTAGATCCTATCTAATTTTTATTTAAAATTTATAAAGGTTTTTAAATATATATGATATTCTGATAAAAATTAAGAAGTAGGTACATTCTTTAATGTACGCTACGCTTGGTGTTTTTTGAATAAATAATAGTACTAGGTGATGCAATGCTATGCACGGTGCAGCAGTTGTACTTCTTTCGTATAAAACTACAGTTAGTTTGGCTACTTTGACCAGGTAGTGTAAGGTTTTAGTTCTTCGGTCTTTGAAAACTGTAAAGTCAAAGTCAAGTCACAAGAATCTTTTTTTTTCCGAGCAAAAGTAATGACGTAACAGACTATCACAAGATATTTTAAATCTTTGATCACAAGCCACTTGTCCATCCAGTCTGAAACACTGCTCAAGTCAAAACCTTCATGACATGTAGAAGGTAGGCAGTGCACAACTATTTTTGTCAGGGTAGACGCTAATTACAAAAATTACGAAAACTGCTGCATATCTATTACCAAATAAGACACATTTTTAGGATCCGATATTATATTAGGGTGCATAGGGTAGACAAATACTATGTGTCTGTGACTATGTATGTGTGTGTGAAATGCACGCTACTGCATGTTCAAAGTACTTAATAATGCTTACCACCATCAGCTGTATTTCTATATTCTCTATGTTTATGCCGGTAGTGTAGGCTGCTATCAAGCCAAAGGTTGCTCCCCATTTCACTGAGTAGCGCTCCAGTAACGTTCCATCAGAATTTGTGCGACCCTCACACTCTGTAAATAGCGCTAAACATTAGTCTTCTTCCGACTCAAAAAAGAAATTTGAGAAAGGGAAAGATGTGCTGAAACCTTTGCTTTTTCTTAAGAATGAAATCTTACTCTTATATAAGAAGTTCATACATTACAACCTGTCCTACTATATAACTTTCATTTACATGCTCAACAATTCATCCATCTGTCTTTATTGTTTGTTCTTACCTCAAAGTTCTTATTTTCACAGTTGTTCGTTTGTTCCATAGATATTTGTTTACTCTGTTCATAAATACTTTTCGCATTGCATTAATTGCATACCAGCAACCTTTTCTGCTAATCTATACATATAATAAAACAGTAAAAAAAGTGTGTCTGTACATTAAATATATTTCCAAAAAAAATATTGGGGGCGATGGAGACGAAGTAAAAGAGTAAGAATTTAAAAAAAAATGTCTGTCTGTTTGTCTGTATGTCTGTTTGTCTGTTTGTCTGTTTGTCTGTTTGTCTGTTTGTACTCGCTAATCTCCGGAAATACTGGACGGATTTGAATGAAACTTTTTTTGTTATATAGCTATTAAGCCTGGGCAACATATAGGGTATAAATGATTTTGGCAAATGGAACGCCTGATGCAGAACCATAACGGTCCAGCTAAACTATAAGAGATATAAAAATGCCGCCTTAGTAAAAGTTGTTCAGCCTGATGAGCATTTTCCAGACATCTATACATATAATAAAACAGTAAAAAAAGTTTGTCTGTACATTAAATATATTTCCAAAAAAAATATTGGGGGCGATGGAGACGAAGTAAAAGAGTAAGAATTTAAAAAAAAATGTCTGACTGTTTGTCTGTATGTCTGTTTGTCTGTTTGTCTGTTTGTCTGTTTGTCTGTTTGTCTGTTTGTACTCGCTAATCTCCGGAAATACTGGACGGATTTGAATGAAACTTTTTTTGTTATATAGCTATTAAGCCTGGGCAACATATAGGGTATAAATGATTTTGGAAAATGGAACGCCTGATGCAGAACCATAACGGTCCAGCTAAACTATAAGAGATATAAAAATGCCGCCTTAGTAAAAGTTGTTCAGCCTGATGAGCATTTTCCAGACACATAAAGTCCACGCGAACGAAGTCGCGGGCTTCGGCTAGTCGTTAATAGATCTCACATTGACCTTATATATCATCCTACTTCCTACTTGTTGAGTATGTATACCTACCTCTATGGTCGGTTGTCGAATGAGTAAATGTGACGCATGTCAATTGATCAAATAAATCCATTATAGAAGCAACATGCTTAATTTTATTTAATAATATATATACCAAATATATAACAGTGGCGACGAGGATGGGATAGTGACGACGGTGAGTTATTTCATATCCGTTCTCTACACGGTGAACCCATGACAGAAACAATTCTTGTGAACGGTGTTCAGTTGTCTTTTGAGGTTGACAGCGGTTCGGCAGTCACTGTAATTTCTGACAAGTTGTTTAGGACCTTTTTCCGCGATGTGCCATTGTCGCCGGCTAAGAAAAAGCTATTGTCTTATACTGGCGACAACATTAATTGTGCAGGTGTTTTACGGTTGCCTGTAACGTATAAGGATTGCACACACATGTTGGATGTTTTCGTCGTGCGGAACGGAGGGCCGCCGTTGTTGGGCAGAGATTTTTTATCATTATTTAGCTTGCAACTGTTACCATGCAAGTACGTGGGCTCAAGTGAATCGACAGGAAGTTCTATTGAACAGTTAAATTTTAAATTTCCAGAACTATTTTCAGGAAAGCTTGGTACTTTTAATAAATATAAAGTTAAATTACGTCTGAAAAATGATGCTAAGCCGATATTCTTTAAAGCAAGGCCTGTAGCATTTCCTTTGCGAGATAAAGTAGACAAGGAAATTAAAAGGCTTGTACAGCTAGGAATATTGAAACCTGTTGATCATTCGGAGTATGCGTCGCCGGTCGTGCCAGTGCTAAAACGTAACGGTAGCATTAGGCTGTGTGCGGATTATTCTGTTTCTATAAACAAACAGTTGTTAGTTGAGCAATATCCTCTGCCGACGGTCCATGAATTATTTTCAAAGCTGCATGGTGGCCAACAGTTTTCAAAACTGGATTTATCTATGGCTTACAACCAATTCGTTCTTGATGAGGAATCACAAAATCTTACTTGTATCAATACGACACGTGGCCTTTTCAAATATACGCGTTTGGTTTTCGGTCTAACTACTGCATCGTCAATTTTCCAACGTGCAATGGAAACAGTTCTATCGGGCATGGACGGAGTGTTATGCCTGTTAGATGATGTTTTAGTAACAGCTCCTAATCCTACGCTTCATTTAGAAAGGCTTCACGCTGTACTTCAAAGGTTACAAGATGCAGGGTTAACTTTACAAAGGGAAAAATGTGAATTTTTCAAGAATGAAATTAGTTATTTAGGGTATATTATAAATGCTCTAGGGTTAAAAAAAGCACCTGAGAAGGTTAAAGCCATAGTTGAAGCACCAAAACCTAATGATGTCAACAAATTACAGTCGTTCTTAGGATTAGTTACTTACTATCGGAACTTTGTTCCAGGGGCTTCGACCATATTAAGTCCATTATATGATTTACTAAAAAAGGGATCCAAATGGAAATGGAATGCGGTACATGACAAAGCATTCAATCAAATCAAGATGCTTTTGATCTCAGATAGGGTGCTAACACATTTTAATCCCGACGCTAAACTGATTTTGACAGTTGATGCATCACCAAATGGGTTAGGCGCAGTGTTGTCACAGGTAGACGGTGAAGGCACCGAAAGACCTGTCTGTTTTGCGTCTCGAACTTTGAATGCTGCTGAAAAATCGATATTCCCAAATACAAAAGGAGGCAACAGTCATAATTTTCGGGGTGCGTCGGTTTCATCAATATTTATACGGTAGATCAACACCTTTTATTTTGCGTACAGACCATAAGCCATTGATTTCAATTTTTGGACCATATCGAGGCATTCCTGAAGTAACAGCAAATCGTCTCCAAAGGTATGCCATTTTCCTTAACGCGTACAATTATAACATTGAATATGTACGAAGTGTTGACAATTGTGCAGATTTTTTATCTCGTGTCAGCCTGCCTGATCAGCAAGGCGATTCAGATGATGCTGACTTAGAAATGATGGACTGCGCCACATACGTTAACTTTGTTGTAGAGGGCAATTTACCAGTGACTCTGAAGGATTTACGCGATGAGACTAAAGCGGATGTTACTCTAAGCAAAGTAGTAAATTATGTCATGAATGGATGGCCAAAAAAAGTTTCAGACTTGCGTATTAAACCGTATCATTTGTGTAGAATGCAACTTTCTTACGAAAATGGCTGTTTGATGCGTGGTCACAAAGTGATTTTACCAGAAAAATTACAGGCTAAGGCTTTGTCAGAGCTTCATAATTCTCATATAGGAATAGTTAAAACTAAAGCGGAAGCTCGTTCGCGATTCTGGTTTCCCGGAGTTGACGAGGCGTTGGAGAAAATGATCGGTGGTTGTGAAGTATGTAACCAACTAAGACCGTCACCACCACGCACTCCATTGTCACCTTGGAAATTCCCATCTAAACCTTTCCTGAGAATCCACATTGATTTTTTAGGACCAATCAATAATCGCTCGTACTTAGTTATTGTAGATGCTCACTCTAAATGGGTTGAAGTATATGATATGGTTTGTAATACCACTTCTACAGCTGTAATTGAGAAACTTTATGATTTTATGTCGCGATTTGGTCTACCACAGACGATAGTCAGCGACAATGGCACAGCGTTTACGTCTCACGAGTTTTCTAACTTTTGCAAATTAAATGGCGTTTCTCATTTGACGTCTCCAGCATACCACCCGGCTAGTAACGGCCAAGCTGAAAGTTACGTCAAAATAGTAAAAAAAGGCATAAAGTCCTGTCTGGCGTCGTGCGATAATATGAGAAACTGTAAGTTGAAGCTTCTTAAACACTTATTTGACTACCGGAACTCAGTCCATTCTGTCACCGGTTTTTCACCAGCGCAACTGGTGTTTGGTCAAAAGCTAAGATCGCGTTTGGTTTTAATTAAACCTGACGAATCATCGTCGACGTCCTCACTTACCTTTTTGTATAATCATGTGAAACGTAAGCAGTGTTCGCAGAGTGAGTCATACGGTGGCAAAAGTTCACAAGACTTCCAAATTGGAGATGAAGTGCTTTACAAAAAGTTTTCAAATAGTGCTAAGTTTCAGTGGAGTAGAGGAGTAATTACAAAAAGAATTGAAAAAACTGTTTAAATTGTTCACGATCATAATTTATCAATTTCTTTCAAAAACATAAGGATCAAATAATTTTGTTTAACCTATCAAACCCCGACGGTTCACATGTGAACCCGTTAACAATAGAAATCTATTGTGTCTGCGATTCCGGTCGTTGACGGGTTAAGGGGTATGATAAATACGTTCAACATTGTTGGGATTGTGACGCAGATAGTTCTGGTTTACACGAACCTAGTCCGTCATCACATGCCGTGAGGGAAGAACAGGTTACGGAAATGACGACTCCGCCATCAAATCAAATTACTGGAGATGAATCAATTCTTCCGTCACGCTCTACCGCGAGGTCATTGAGAGACATACCCCGAGTTGATTACAAACCTTTACTTTAGCAACTGTTCATTTATTATTTTATAATAGAGGGAGGAGTGTTGATTATGTATACCTACCTCTATGGTCGGTTGTCGAATGAGTAAATGTGACGCATGTCAATTGATCAAATAAATCTACATGCTTAATTTTATTTAATAATATATATACCAATAATATAACACTACTAATATTATAAACGCGAGAGTTTGTAAGTATGGATGGTTTTGTTACTCTTTCACGTAAAATCTACTGAATGGATTTTAATGAAACTGTACAATAATATAGCTTACGCATCAGAATAACATATAGGCTACAATTTGTAAAGATACTGCGCAGAGAAAGTCGCGGACACCAGCTAGTATTCCATAAATAAGCAAGACCATATTAAGGCCATTTGCGGCTTCGTCGGCCGTTCGATCGGCCATTACGGTAATAAGGCAAATCAAATAGAATTCAGTGGCGTGGTGCTGACATTGATAGGCGATGTCAAGGCTAAGTGCCGGACGCACGCTAGCCATTACCAATATTGGAAGTTTGGGACTGAAATCACAACACGCTTCCTAATGTGGGTTCGTCATCAACTGGATATTGGATCTGGACACTATATCCAGTTGGTCAAAGTCAAAGTCAAAAATCATTTATTTATCTTTGGATATTTGTCACTTGATAATTGTATTTTTTTTCTATTTCTTAAAAGGTGAAACATCAACAACCAGATTTGTATGTAAATAGGTAGAATTGCGGCTTATTAAGTGCTTGAATTTACACAGAGGAAACATTTAATCCGAAAAAATGTATATTTCGATAAGTTCGTACTTTGCTATAAGTTCCATTAATAAATATCTTTCTTATTCAGAATTATAAATTATGAATTTGCACTACAAAAATACTAGAAAATAACATCAAGTAGTGCAACTATTTAATATCAGGCACTATTTGCCAGTTTTTCTGACTTATCTCTCAATATATACTCACTGAGCACTAAACCCTAGAATAATATGGGATTATATTAAATGTTAAAGTGACGATGATTATGATTTTAAAATTATAAAGTATGTACAAAATTACAAAATGTATTACAAAATAAAAGTAAAGAACTCCTCGTATGTCCAGTTAGTAACAAACCGTCTAATAACATATAATAACATCACTTGGAGTTCAAACCGATTAGTTTGTATACCACGTAGCTACTGCATACAATTTCTAGAGTTGTTTTCAACTAATCTCATTTCGAGCTAATGCCAAGCAGTGTTATTATTAAAGTCAAAGCTTTTGATTTTTGTTAAATAAAATATAAAAGATAACTACTTATAGTTGAACTATGTCATTATCTGTTATTATAATAACGAAATATAAGTAGGTACAAAGGCGAGAATTTCACTGGAGCGATTTCTTTGAGTCAATCTTGAATAGAAATTCACACGTCTTGAGACATCGATGTAGACGTCAAGGCCCGTATCTGCCGCAAGGGCAAAGTGGCTGGAGATGACTGGTGTCATTTATGACCACGAAATGCCGGTCAGATTAGAAAACCTGTCTTTTTATATACTTAGGTGTGAAGTGTGGTCTTTGGCTTGAGCGGCATGAGCAGAAACAAGCAAGGCGCTGGCTATGCAGAGTATTACGGATAGATCGTGAGATCGCTGGTACGGTCACTTCTTGCAGAAACCAGCAAGTTACGTGGGATACAAGTGTATGCCGTCCCTGCCGGCCGGGCACGGCAGGCGTAGTAGACCCAAGAAGTGCTGGCTTGACGTCGTCAAGGATGATATGCGTACCTATCGTCTAACAACCAATGATGTTCAAGACCGAGCGGACCCCGAGCTTCACACCTGAGGATGCTACTGGGAATGTGCGGAGATGAGAGGGAGAGAGGGAACTTTGAATAAACATTTTAGTAAATAGTGGGGGTTGTTGCAGTATGAATAGTAAGAGTTAACTATGAAGCCTATAATATTATAGATGCATAGGTACAAACAATATTAAAACACTGACCAACAATTTATTGATTAATGTACTTAGAAGTTACTTCAAATACTTCTTTTTGGTAATATTTCATATCAAGCTGTTAATTTAGTTGTTCCAAAGATACTAAATTTGATCTCTTATACTAATGAATGTGTAATAAATATAAATTCTTATTATCAAAAATCTAAAAGACTTTCAAGTATCAAATTTACCTAATTTTGTACCCAAATATAATTTACGTACAGCTCTTTACAGGCCAGGGAAATTTTAAATTGCTCATTAATATCAAATAGGGTGGTACTTTACACAAGCAGCTTCATTAGCTATTGCCTTAATGAAATAACATAAAATGACTCAGATATTTATAAGTAACTTAACAAGTTAATAAAGAGGCGTATCATAAATATGGGCATTATTTTCTGGCGTGTTCTATCGTACCAAATAACGAGAGTATAGAACTTACATCTACTACTTAATTGTTAAGCGAGTATTTACTTATAGGAGTATCCAGAATTCCAGAGAGTAAGGATAATGGAAATAAGCACAATTTTTACACTGTGTGCATTTCGTTCTGCACAGTTCCACATGTGAAATAACGGTAAACCCTTTTTATACAAAAATTACTCTTCAAAATTAATTTTGTCTCTGTATTTGCAAATTAGCAAAAAAAATCTAGAATGGCGATCACGTACAGGCAAGCGAAGCGTAGGACACCCACCCACAACGTGGTCTGACGACCTAACTAAGGTTGCTGGAAGGCGCTGGATGCAAGCCGCTCTAGATCGGTCATGTTGGAAATCTTTGCGAGAGGCCTATGTTCAGCAGCGGACGTTATGCGGCTGAAATGATGATGATGATGATTTGAAAATAAGGGTTTAGGGGGTCCGGTATGTTGGCGACTGGCTGATACGGCTTTTTTTTAATATGTTTTTTATTGTCTTTGTATGTTTCTATTGTTTGTTTTTTTGATTGTTGTCATTACGTGATTTCTGCAGTGGTAGTTTGGTGATTTGTGTGTGCGAAAATTATATTAATATAGTCCAAAACGTGTTTTCATTCATCTATAACATAGTTTCATACATCCCACAGTCCACCGCTCATTAACATTTGTATTATCATAATTATTGTATGATGCATCTCATCTGTTCTGCTATCTTGTGTCGACAGCCACTTAATGTTATGACGTCAATATGGGGCAAATATCGTAACAATGCGCCCTGCTGAGATGACTAGAAACTAGCCAAGGTTAAATTTTAGTGAAGGGTCAATGTGAGTGGATATTTACTGTGTAAGTTTGATTTGGAATTATTAATAGCATTCGTCATCTCTGTCATGTCATGGGTCGCTGGAAAGCGCTGGATACAGGCCGCTCTTGATCGGTCGTTTTGGAAATCTTTGGGTGAGGCCTATGTCCAGCAGTGGACGTTATGCGGCTGAAATGATGAATAGCATTAGTGTGAAGCCGAGGCCGAGTAGGTTTGTTGTAAGGGCATAGATACATACCTAAAGGTATATACCTATGCCCTTATAACAAATCTACTCGGCCTCCACCATTTTCAAGGAAGCTTAATATGTATTAAGCTTCCTTGGAAATGGTGTATACGTTACTAAATATATTTTCCAGTAAAAATTGTGTACAAATATGCACTATTTATGATAGATAAGATTATGCCATGTCTTTTAATGATATACATACGCTGATTAAACATTACAATGTTTCGAAGAAAAAGATAATGTAAGACTTTTCAGGGGTTATAAATCGAGATGCTAGCTTGTTGCCATTATTATTAGCTAACACGAATCCACTGCAGGGTCAAGTCCTACTTTCGCCTGCACCATATTCTCCTGTGCACTTGCTGTTGCTGATATGATGCTGATGCTGACGATACTTTTCTATCTAAGATTATCATTTTAACCGCATAAAGTCCACTGCTGGACATAGGCCTCTCCCAAGGATTTCCAAAATGTCCGACCTAAAGCGGCCTGTACCCAGGGCCTTCCAGCGACCTTGGTTCGTCGTCAGACCATCTTGTGGTTGAGTATCCTACACTTCGCTTGCCGGTACTTGGACACCATTCAAGAACCTTTGTGCCCCATTGGCCATCGGTTTGTCGCGCTATGTAAATAAAATAAATTTCTCATTTCTGATTCCATCACGCAGAGAAACCCCGAGCATAGCCCTCTCCATAGCGCGTTGCAGGACCTTGAGCCTTCTTATGGGACCCATAATAAAGGACCACGATCTAAGATTATACAACATTTTATTCAGTACTTTACTAAATACTAAAGTAAGTACACGATGTACGTATGTCGTCGTATAAGGAGTAAAAACCCTGCACACTACAGGAACGATGCGCAGTGGAGGCAGAAAATTGAATAACGCCATATTGAGAGCACGTCACGCCCAGGTTTGTCTTTGTGCGGCTGGATTGTGACGGATATTGGCATGTGTTTAGGTACTAAGAAAATGTGAGAAAAACTATGGAATTAACAATATATTTTTAAACAAAACGGGACCCTATTTGGGTCCGTCTGTTTTCAGTAGTGGCTGCATATGTTAACCAAAACAGTAAATTCTTTATTGCCACAACTTTGGTCGTTGTAGAAATCCTTGGGGGAGGCTTATGTCCAGCAGTGGACTTCCTGTGGCTAATATGATGATGATGATGCTACAAATACTTTCTCTATGAACGCCTAGGCTGTTTTAAAATGCCAACTAAAATGTTCATTGTGTACTAGTGGGACATCTGACACGAATTCGAAAAACTCAGTGCGACATTCCGCTCGATATTGGTTTTCGTGGCTTGTTTAACCAGTTTCAACCGGTTTTATCCAACACTTTCCTGATGAAAGCGCTTTACAAATTGCGTTCGCTTTAAATAGACGTTTTCCTGTTCAATCCAGCCTGTTATTTGATCGTGTGATGTGTATGGAAAGCGGAAACGTTATACGATGAATATGCTTTGAAGCTCATGTAAACATTGAAAATGAGAAGAAATATTAATTATGAAGCAGCTTTATGTTAAGAATTTATTTCTGATATCGGACTTATTTATCATTGATATATCTTATTATCTACTTTAATCGAGTGATTGTTAATTTGTTGTTAATTTATATAGTTGTACATTTACTAGTGAGGGCCGTGGAAACGGCTCCAACGATTTCGATGAAAGTACCTAAGTAGTACTTATTTCAATAAAAATAACTACAGTAGTACTTAAGTAATAGTAAATTTATTAAACTCTATTTGAAAAAAATATCAGTACGCGGTGCAATCGCAATATTAAGAAATCATTAAATGTCTTCATCTTAGTGTAACTGCCATCAAGGATGTTTTTTCGGGAAAATAAAAGGGAATCGACAATTTTTTTTATAAATTTCAAAACATTAACTCCGCACATTGTAATGATGAAATAAAATGGGCGGTATTTTTTTGTTACAAAGTTTTTTTGCATCGTTCATCATTTCGATCATAAACCGGACGGAACGTGGAGAAACCGAAGCTTAAACTTGGCTACTAAAGCCTGATATAAGGCGGAAGTTAACATTGGCTTTTAAGCCAATTACCGTCGTCCGAGAAGATAAAACTGGTGTGAAACCAGAGAGAAATATTGTTTCGACGAGAATTACTGGAGAGAAAATAACATTAAGTATAGAATGTTTGTTTCATTTAATAAAGTGTATTCTTGGTGCAATAAATAGTTTTTATTCATGAAAATTTATATAACGAGTACATCATCTTAGCTGCTCTTTTCATGTCTTAAGGATTGTGACCACCATACCGTGCCTACCCAACGGCGTATTAACATAATTATTTATTTTCCGTGTAAAACCTTTTAACCGTTACCTAAAGGTAATAGTTAAAACATTAAAATCTTTTGTTACTATTATTTAAATTAAGTAGTACTCTAATTAATTAAATGTGACTTAAGATATATAAAATGTTATAAATATTTTAAAAGTATATTCAACATTGTCTTTGTCACTTTTTTGCTAGTTTTGTGTGCTGCCATCTCTGTGTGCTTACTCGCAACTACCAGTTTTGCCTACTTACCTCAAATAGTTTCTTTAGTGTTGGGTATCGGTTACGTTAGTACTTATATTATCTTTGACCATACTATGTTTTGACTACGTGGCTGTGTTTACATAACAGATGCAGTACTAGTTTACACTGATCCCCGACAAACATCCCAATTTCCAGCTGCTATGGCGTTAGTATGGCGCTTAGTGCCTCAGGGTGGGACATTCGACGAGATTTGATTGTAAGCAAATAAAGTACAGAATTATTGGAAAATACGACTCTATTTTGTTCTTTCTGCAGTAGTGGAGAACTGGTTGTCCAAAAAAAATTATGGATAGACAGACTCAGTTTTAGGGGTTAGAAAAATCCGTTGCAGAGGGAAGTACATTTGGCGCAATACGAGTATAGACCCATATGAGGAGAAACTGTCATAAGAAATCAATTCAATTCAATGATTTATTGCATCAAAACGTACATCGCCAGTTCTAACTATAAAAAGTCAGACTGTCTTATATACTAGGTACACTTTGAATCCTGTTGGGTATCGCAATGAAAAAGTGTCAAGCAAAATTTATGACATGCAGTTAATATAAAGTACCTGGGCGACCGAGCTTTGCTCGGTTACATCTCAAACATTAACTAATTTTTTTTAAACTTGTCTAAAAATAATGCAAAATAAAAAATTATATATAAACTTAAACATAAAAAAAAGTAAGTCACCGAGTGGGAGTCGAACCCGTAACACTTTTTCTAGCGGTCGGTATCCTTAACCACTGAGCTAAAATCAAGGCGGTCGGCGCGACGAAATTAGCGACCACATTCTGCGTGGAAAGAAAAACGCATAAAAACTCGAAAATACGCGTTTTCCCAAACATAAAACTAATCTAGATCGATTATTTACCCCCGAAAACCCCCATATACAAATTTTCTGCGAAATCGTTAGAGCCGTTTTCGAGATCACAGAAATATATAAATATATATATATATATATATATATATATATATATATATTTATATATTTCTGTGATCTCGAAAACGGCTCTAACGATTTCGCAGAAAATTTGTATATGGGGGTTTTCGGGCATTGTCCTTTTTTATTAAGTACAAATATTTTAAGGGGTGATTCAGTCCATCATATGGAACAACTTTTACCAATAAATGTATATCGAAATACGAAAAGAAAATTTTAATTTTCCATAGTAATGATATCACGTGACTATTCGATTTGTATGAAAACCGAAAAAAAAAAATTCGTATTTCGATATACATTTATTGGGAAAAGTTGTTCAAAATGATGGACTGAATCACCCCTTAAAATATTTGTACTTAATAAAAAAGGATATTGTATATACATACATACAAGAATTGCTCGTTTAAAGGTATAAGATATTCAAATAACAATTATTTATATGTAAGTAATAATAAACAACAACATAACATATTATAAAAATTCAAAAGCCACTTAGTTAATGATACAATAATAAACTATTATTATATAAAATTACAATAACAAACTAATATTACATAAAATTAAATACATATAAATTACAATTTTTCGTCCTCCATATATTCTTAAACGGAATAATAACATTTTTTTAATAAAAAAACATCAATCTTTGATAACACTTACTTTTATGAGTATTACGGGACTTACTTACGATAAAGATAGATAGATTCATCGCAGATCCTCAGACGGCCAGCGACCATGACGGCAGAAGGGGCGTCGAAATTTTCGGCAAAAAAATACATTAATCGCGGTACATAATTCCCGTAATACTAATAATAACACTAATTATGACCGCAAAACTCTAAAATCATATACTTTTTCATTTAATTTGCTATATTTTTCCTTACACTCGCTGCCACTAAAAAGTGAGACTATCTAGATAAAAGTAATTAATGTCTGTCCCTAGATCGCTAAAAAACTAAACGAGATCTTTTTAAATTGTCCATTCCGTGAAATCGGTTTTACAAAGGAGTGCAGAGGTGGTTTTATTCAGCTCTGTTTGTTAGGTGCGATCTGAATTGTAAATGCAGTGCATCTGACTTGGCTGCTTGCTCGACAAACAAGCTTTGTGCAGGGTTCGCGACTTGCCGGCCGCTGTGCCTCATGCATAGTCATTTTTGTGCCGCGTCCATCGTCGCGATTATGGTGGATTTGCAGCACAATGGAAATACGTCGGATCTGCTTTCAGAAGCAATATTGCTTCGTATAAAAACATATAATCAGTGGATATTGTATAAATTACGGCACTGGTAGGAAGAAAACTTCTTTTGAAGATTGTTTAATTTTGTGCCTGAGTATATATATTTTTATTAATTTTACTGTCAGAATGTTATTAGAAACTAGCTGGTGACCGCGACTTCGTCTGTGCAGGATCACACAATACTTTATAAATTAGCCTATGTGTTATTCTGATGTATAAGCTTTATTATAGTAAAGTTTCATTAAAATCGATTCAGTAGTTTTTACGTGAAAGAGTAACAAACATCCATCCATACTTACAAACTTTGACGTTTATAATGTAAGTAGGATTTATTCGGCTCTGTTTGTTAGGTGCGATCTAAATTTTAAATGCAGTGCATCTGACTTGGCTGCTTGTCCGACAAACAAGCTTTGTGCAGGGTTCGCGACTTGCCGGCCGCTGTGCCTCATGCATAGTCATTTTTGTGCCGCGTCCATCGCCGCGATTATGGTGGATTTGTAGCGGAATGGAAATACGTCGGATCTGCTTTCAGAAGCAATATTGCTTCGTATAAAAACATATAATCAGTGGATATTGTATAAATTACGGCATTGGTAGGAAGAAAACTTCTTTTGAAGAGTGTTTTATTTTGTGCCTGAGTATATATATTTTTATTAATTTTACTGTCAGAATGTTATTAGAAACTAGCTGGTGACCGACCGCGACTTCGACTACTCAGGATTATCACACAATATCTTTATAAATTGTTGCCTATGTGTTATTCTAATGTATAAGCGATATTATTGTAAGGTTCCATTAAAATCTATTTAGTAGTTTTAACGTGAAAGAGTAACAAACATCTTTTTAAGAGTCTTTATTTTGTGCTTGAGTAGATATATTTTTTATTAATTTTACTGTCAGAATATTATTACAAATTAATTCATTCCGTAAAGGCCTTGATTTAAGAACTTTGAATGGTACTTAATTTCGAAGTTTAAACTTTTGTAGAGTTAACCTGTATAAATAAAGTTTGATTGAGTTATTAACAGGACCTTGTGTACATTGCCTATAAAATATACCTAGTTGGTGAGTAAACAGGTCGAAAGAAAGGTTATTACAAAAAGAGTTAGAATTAATGCCACTCTCTACCATATGTTGTAAACTATCATCATATTTCAAGGTTGGCTGGAAGAGATCTCTATCTGGGATAAGTCCGCCTTTGTACTGTTCTCTACTTCTAACTTCTATTTTTACTGTGTTTATGTGAAATAAATATTTTACAAACAAATACTTAAGTAGTAAGTGGATTAGTCAAATATTCAATCAAAGATTTCTTGAGCTCTTTATTGCCGTGAACTCGTGTCACAACATAGGGTGTAAATAAATACTTCTGAAATAGTCATAAATAATACCAATCATAACGCATGTCGATCTAAAAACAGAACTCCCTAAGTCTCCGAGCAATTCCGTTGAAAAGAGGTTTTACAATTCGGCTGCTATATCGCTGAAAGATTTTTATACAGGTCCGTTTGATTTTGTCGCGACCCTGCGGGACGGCGGCGGCCATTTCTCTCTGCCAATCACTCGTCCACAAAGAGTGGAAAATACCCGAGTGCGGCTGAACCATTTTTCATTTACACGAAACACGGTGAGTGTGAGTTAATGATTTATGTAGAGTTATTCTTGGTCCAGTGTTTTACGAATTAATCGTATACTTACATGAATTTATATTTGGAGAAGAAAAAGCAGCACAGCTGAGGATGCATTTAGGAACGCGCTAAGATATAGATTTGTTATTATGTATTTGGGTAAGAGATGAAAGTAGGGGTGACAGAAGGAGTAGTTTACAACTTAAAGGTTAAGGTTACACATTCAATGGATGAGTGATGGCTCTGTGAGCTGGAGACTCGAGTGAAGTGATTTTCTAAAGTGTTTAACTTCTCTATTTTTAGGGTTCTGTAGTAAACAAGGAACCCTTATAGTTTCGCCAAGTCTGTCTGTCTGTCTGTCTGTCTGTCTGTCCGACCGCGGTCCTACTCAGAAACTATATAAGTACTAGAAAGCTGTAATTTGGCATGGATATGTAAATTAATCATGGCGAAAAAGTCGTAAAATAAAATAGCTGCCATTCAAGTAAAGAGGTAGTCAATATTTTTTTCTCGACAAACACATTGTGTGGGGTATCTTTGAATAGGTCTTCTAAAAATATTGTGAACTTGTGAACACCATTTTTCGATTTAGAAATCCGTGCAAATTTTTTTCGGAGGCAAGTGTCCCTTCCTCTATCTGCTAAACGGTTGTACATATATGGCCACGTGAAAAAAATCACAGCCATAGTATATTTAATGTAGTTTAAAGGAAAACTATCAGAGCTAAGTAGGGTATGCAAATTAAAAAGTTATAGGCGATCAACTTATAAAATGTACTACGGAAAAAGAAATTTTCATACAAATTCTGTGGCCTAGTGGTCTTCATGCCAGGCTGTAACACCGGAGTTCCGGGGTTCGAGCCCCGCTCAGGTCAAGCTGGAAAATGATCTTTTTCAGATTGACCTGGGTCTTGGATGATTATCTATATATGTATTTGTTATAAAATATAGTTTCGTTGAGTCAGTATCCCATCACACAAGTCTCGAACTTTGGGGCTAGCTCAATCTGTGTGATTTATTTATAATTCCATCATTAAAAAAAAAATCGCATACCTGAATTGCCATAAAATTCATTTTAATTACCGAACCTGCTCACAAAATGTCAGGAAAATCAGTTGAGAAATGTGACCTGTATGCAAGAAAAGCCAGAAATGTGGATATATCCGAACATCTGGAATTCGGACACACGAAAGAATTTTGCAGAGACTGAAACGGAAATGCTTCGCTCGCAATAAACGATTAGGTATAAAACTTTGCAATACGTAAAATGTGGAAGGCTCCACGGCTTGCTAAGTACCTACCTGTGGTACCTACACTAGTTTGGGAGACCCATCGCACGCCTCAGATATCACAAATTTTACTAAAGAATGTACATAAACGTCACCAAATAAATGAAGACTGTACTTGATAGGTAAAATGTAGATTGCAAAACTTGTAGGGGCCAGAGGCTAACTTGGTTATAAAACACTAGGAAAGTTCTCCCTAACTTTGCCAGACGGGATTGCTTGCCAATAAAGAAATAGCTTCCCAAGCAACATCTGTTTGCTGCAAATTAAATAAGTTTATTTTAAATTTCAGAACAGTTTCGAAAATAACTTTTTTTATTTACTTTCTAAAGTTGCTCAATGAAAAAGACTGTCTAAAAATCGTCTTGTTATTTTGCGGATCGATGTAGAAGTGTGTCAGTTGGATTTAAAAATAAATTATTTTGTACTGATAAAGGAATTAGACGTTACAAAATAATGTCACTTGTCAGTAATCACATCCATTTTCAACGTGATTTTATATTTATTGTTGCAGAAAAACTAAATTACTTAATTTAATAATAAGATTAATAAGAGCCCAATTTGACTCAAAGAAACTATGACGTCACGATGTGCTATTTCATGCAAATCTCATAGACCATGTTCGTTTTGACGTTTAGAAAAAAGTATCTGATTTGACATGTTGGAAACTAGCGGATTCGGTTATAGATCCGAATTTCTAAGTAAATAAAGCTTTAAAGTAAAAAATATTTTCAGGATATAAATGACGGAGTTTTGAGGTGATTAAAACTGCCGCATGAATTGACCAATCACAAAGCTCGAAATCTCCACTCCGCTTCAATGAAAACAGCAGAGCGGAGATTTCGAGCATTGTGATTGGTCGATTCATGCACCGCTAAGCTCCTCTCCATTCTGCTTCGCTTCAGTGGAAACACAGCCTAAGAAATAACCGCCCAAGTGCGAGTCGGACTCGCGCACGAAGGGTTCCATTATCTATAAAAAACACATGTTGATTGTATGAGAGCCCCACTATTTATTTAATTCTGTTTTTAGTATTTGTTGTTATAGCGGCAACAGAAATACATCATCTGTGAAAATTTCAACTGTCTAGCTATCTCCGTTCATGAGATATAGCCTGGTGACAGGCAGACGGACAGCGGAGTCTTATAATAGGGTCCTGTTTTTACCTTTTGCGTACGAAACCCTAAAAGTTATCTCCTTCTTTTGTAAAAACGAATTAAAATAGTACACATTTCAATAGGTATAATGTAGGTACAAAGGGTAAGTCTCAGACTTACCTAGCTATAATTATGTGATGTGATCGTACAATAAAACTTTTTAGGCATCACAAGGTTGTATCTACCATTATTGTTATTCAAAGTTCAAACAACCACAATCCCCTTTGAAAACTGAGCTAAAAAGAGAAACACATTTTGACAAAGTGAAACAACCTTATTTCATTTAGGGATTTCGGCAAAAGAATAAATGTGAAAAGGCTTACACAGGAAATTTTGAATAAACGAATTATTGGAAAATGTGGATCACATTTTATGTAGCGTGCATATTCGAGTAAGTACATTTTTTGCAATTTTATTACGACTACGTTGACTGCCTCAAGTTAATTTCAATCATTTTCCGACTATAGATGAAATGACGGCTTGTCAATGCACTTAGTCCCCGGAGGCTAATACCACATTGGAATATAACTTCGTCATACACAACATTTATACTAACTACATTCATAAGGAAGATACACATTACATTACTAGGTTACAGATCGTGCTAGTTATGATTTTTTTCAATACTGACCGACTTCACATCCAAACTTCAAGATCTATTTTGATGAAATTATTTAAAAAAATTCTATGGGACTACCTGTCAAGTATATTCTTTCAAATAAAGAAATAATTTTTCAAACCGGTCCAGGTGTCTTTGAATAAATCGGTGAACAAACATAAAAAAAGACCGTGACGAATTGATAATCTCCTCCTTTTTGGAAGTCGGTTAAATAGACATTCGTTTGAAAAAGTTTACCTTCCTTTAGCAGTCGAGTAACAAAATAGGCTCGTTTTACGAGCACAGAAACCCTCTGTGCTCGGAAGTGAAGAATGATAGTATTTCAGTCCTCAAAGAGCCGTGAAAGCTCGATTTGTTTCACCCACACAAAGGACGCCTTGCCGGGGGCCATGTTTGATTCTAGTGACAAAGAGTATACATTACTTCCATTCCCTGTACTTGGGCCCCTTTGTGTCCTTACCGAAGTACGTGACTGATATCGACTTACTTAATAATCTTTGGCATAGTTGTTTCAGAAAAAAACAAGATTTGTTATACCTAACGGGGTGATATCTAAGACCAAGCTCAGCAAATTCACGCAGTTGAGCACATGATAGAAACGGAGATCAGAAATATTAATTTAAAAAATAGTATAAAATACTTATGTTCTTAGTCCCGGGGTAAATCTTTCGAAATATCTGCAATGACGTAAGATGTTGCAGTCCAAAAAGCAGCACAATGTATTACGTCGTTTATATTTTGCACGTTCAGCGTGTCCCCTTCACTGTGATGAAACCAATAATATCGCTCATTGGCATTTAGCAGCGACGCTCCTGGCACACCCTTTCTAATAAACATTGTAATATCTGATCCAGGACCGCCACTGTTTGTCATTTTATCTACTGGAGAAAATAGTTTCAGTATCTCTGCTATGATACACCGAGTGGTATTTGTACCTGCTACATCGAGACCACGTGGCATGAATGTTCCTTCATCTGATTCCATTATAAAATTAATATTATGCAGTTCTGTAAGATGACGCTGCAAATAAGCAGCTGCCCCTACCAAGCCTGGTTCCTCAGCAGTCCACAATATTGCGCGAAGAGTTCGTCTAGGTTTGAGTTTCAAGCGATTCAAAACAACTGGTGCAAACCAGCTAATCATCATTCCACCTCCGTCATCCATAGCACCTTGCCCTACGTCCCAACTGTCTATATGACCAGAAACAATCACCACTTTATCAGCTTGTTCCTTTCCTTTTAAATCAACAATTGTATTTCTTGATTTTTTCATGTCAAACGTGTTGGACATTTTTAGAGTTACTATAATTTTTTCCCCTTGATCTTGAAGTCTTCGCATTAAATCGGCATCTTCCAGGGTGATTGCAGCTGTGGGTATTTTGGTGACATTATCGTCGTAAAATTGAGCTCCAGTATGCGTAGAGTATATTGAGAATGGTGTAACGCTTCTGACCAAGGATGCCACAGCTCCTTTTTTTGCGGCTTTGGAAGCTCCTTGGGTTCTGTAAATGGCAGTGTCTCCATAAGTGACGTAATGTGCGTCAAAGAGAATAATTTTGCCGGTTACTTCCGTATCGTTGGATTGGTCCAAATCTTGAAAACTTTTGAAGACAATTACTTCTGCTGTTATACCTTCTGGTGGAGTGCTAACACTAGTTCCAAGGCCAATAAGAGCGATGTTTTTTCTTCTGGGACTTGACATGAGTAGAGATTCATGACCTCGAACCCAGTGCGGAACCTGAAACATGACAAAACTCAAAGTTGGTTATTGTGCTATGCTAACATATCGTTTAGTACTTAGTAATTCGAGAAAGTAACCTTGTATACGACCAAAATGGTCTGAGAGAAATTGGTATTTATTACTTAGGAGCATTTTAGTAGGCCAAACGTGACCAGGATATTAAAAAAAACCTCATAAATTAAAATCAGGTATTGTACGAGATTGATTGTACTACGAGCCACCCCTACCGCTGTAGATGTAAAACTATTGTTAATGGCATAAAAAGTTTTAAATCCAGTTGGCAAGTTTTATGGAAAAAAAACATTTAAACCTATATTTATTAAAATTTAATTAAAAACTAAATAAGAACTGAAATTAAACCTAAAACAAAACAAATTATGTAGTCCCACTAAAATGTTTCCCCTCGGCAGCGTGGGCAAAAGTCTGGCAACATTGCCACGTATGGCAATGCTGATTCTTTGAGCCAAATAGTAACGCAGCCCTTGGTCACGGTATACCTCGAAAAGACTTTTAGAAATAAAGTAAGTAGTTTAGTAGTATTTGATTTTATCTAAGGTACATTTCCACAGGTGTAACATACATCTACTTCTTCGGTGATGACATCTTTGAGACCATGTGCGATGGTGAGGTTTATCATGTGGTCTATGGATTTTTCCAGGTTGTTGGTGCCTGACACACGAGCTCCATATTTATCAATAAAATAGGTGTATCTGAAACAATAAAAAAGGGTTGTAGATTGACGAGTAGCAGGCAATAACTTTGATACTTTCATTAGATGAAATACCTTTTTTTATACAGATTTATAATGAGTGATCTGCTTGGTTGTCTTCTAATTCTAAAGCTATTTTATCATGAACATAGGTTATTATAAAATTATGTATTATTTATGTAGTTTATATTTAAAAAAAACTCTACATAGTTCTAGATGTTAGCTTCCACTGGCATAATATATATACTTGTAACAAATGAAAATAAAAATCACATTCGTATAGGTATGTCACACAGTTATTTCAGTTAGGAAGATTTAGAACTTTTATAAAAAGAACTATATAGATAATACTTACTCATTGTACATTTCCTGTCCTAAACCTTTCGATATAATCTCGTTCATAATAACTTGTGTCACATTTTTGTAAGATGCTATTTCTTCAACCAACTCCTTGTCTAAATTGCAGCCATTAGTCCCATTGCTGTCTATAACCACTCTTGCGTACGATAAATAAAAACTAACTAAAATTATAATTAAAATAGAATACATCATGTCGATACTAATCGACCGCCAAAGTATGACTAAATATATACAAATAAACTGTTATCTATAAATTGTTGAACTCTCTAGTATGTGTGTTGATATTATTATTTATTGGAGAAGTGTTATTAAAGATGGAGGTCACAATGAGATAAATTTTTACTACTGTACTTACTCAATTTTTTCTAATACCTAACTAATTGGTATTGGTAAAAGGTACCTATATAAATGAAATCCTTAAATTGTTTCGCTTCAATATTGTTTTGGAAATTCAATATCAAGTACCTGGGTGACCGAGCTTTGCTCGGTCGGTTACATCTCAAACATTAACTAAATTTCTTTAAACTTGTCTAAAAACAGTACAAAATAAAAAATTATATATAAACTTGAACATAAAAAAAAACAAAAGTAAGTCACCGAGTGGGATTCGAACCCGTAACACTCTTTCTAGCGGTCAGCATCTTTAACCGCTGAGCTAAGCGGATGGCTCCCGGCGCGACCATATTCTGCGTGAAAAGAAAAACGAATGAAAACTCGAAAACACGCGTTTTCCAAAACATAAGACTAATCTAGATCGATTGTTTTCCCCCAAAAACCCTCATATACCAATTTTCAGCGAAATCGTTAAAGCCGTTTTCGAGATCACAGAAATTTATAAATAAATAAATATACAAGAATTGCTCGTTTAAAGGTATAAGATATTATGCTAGAGGAAGCTGGAACCTAGAACTATACAGAGTTTTTTTAAATTATGGTTTGAATTCATATTTAAAGCAGTTATACTATTTTGTAACATATTACAAACTATGTTATGACCATATTTTTCACATTTAAATACTATAAGATCCATCCACAAAATTGATCCTAAAATAGTTTCAGTATACTTAATAAACTAAGCAAAGTAAGAATACAATATTTTCTTTTTGAATTACAAATTCGTTCTTATTTTCCTTCAATTAGGTACGTTCGCCAATCATCAAACGTCAAACAGTATTGGATATCAATGGTAACGTCAACAAACAGCAAGGCAAGAACATTTTTAGATGAAAGAGCGACACATTGAATTTAGCTGATACCATGTGGCGATCCTAAATAAATAGTAGGGGAAGATCTGAGGAGCAATGGAATGATTCAGTTCAAATATTTAGAAAATCTGTCGAGTTCGAATAAAATTGCAAACGAGGGTTCGGCTCTATTTCTGAACATTAGTTATTTCAAGGAACCTGTACTTTTATTCTCGATATTTCTATAAAGAATAACTAGTGGTAGTGTAGTCTAGTGGTTGCACCTTTAACCGAAATTTCTCCGGTTCAATCCTCGCCCGGCTTGACCTATGCGTCTGAGTTTGTAGTACAATACGAATCAGAGGTAACTAAGTTTCTTAGATTATACATAGAAAAAAACATGACGTGGAAATGCCACATTGAAAATATTTGTAAACGGCTTAGTACATTCTCATACGCTCTATATATGTTAAGAAAAGTTGTAAATCAAGATGCTCTCTTAACTGCTTACCATGGCTATGTTGCATCGACGATTAGATATGGCCTTATTTTCTGGGGGAATGCAACAGGAAAAGAAGAAGCATTCAAAGCACAGAAGAAGTGCATTCGTTCATTATGTGGAATACATACTAGAGATTCATGTGTACCACATTTTAAAAAACTAAAAATATTAACATTGCCAGGTATGTATATATATGAACTAGCTCTTTTTGTGAGATTAAATATACATCGTTTCCAATTCCTCAGTTCCACTCGCATCAACGACAGAATTTGGCCGATGACACACAAGATATGTTATATGTTTGGTGCAAGTATGTTTGGCATGGCTTCTATAGTATATAACAAGGTCCCAAAAAAAAAATTAGGAACTTAAGTTTAAATTTATTTAAGAGTCAACTTATGGAACTATTAATTGACAAATGTTATTACACAATTAATGAGTTTTTAGACGATAAAATATAATAATTTATGTACCGAATGAAGTAAGTACCTAATATTATTTAAATAGTTAATGAAATTATATATGACTCAAACAAAATTTGCATACCAACGCAAGAAGGTAAAATGTAAAAGGGAAGAATAATACTTTAAGATCTCGATGTACAGTAGCCTGCAAAAGTCCATATATAGTTGAAAGACGAAATTGGCGTGCACGCAAATCACTCACACATTGACATTGACTATTGCAAAAAAATATTAACCTTAATGATAAAGTAATAAAGCTCAACACGCATTTGGCAGAAGAATTCTATAATAGTTTAATGATTAAAATGGCGTGCACGCAAATAATACATTTAAAACGTAAACCATAACAAATAAATATCAACCATAACGGAACAGTCATAAGGCTCTACTTTTCGATTTCTATGTGCTCAACAACATATCTCTTTACGATATAGCTGCAGCACCTACCTCACAATTTCAGTTTTGCTTTCGTAACTTATCATTACGATTAGTTAGATTCTTTATTTCGAATAAAGAGTTAAAGATGCAATGGTCTAGCGGTTTACACATATAGTTGGCACATCTTGAACTTCGGTTCAAATCTGACTGGTGATCGTATAGTTTTTCATTTTTATTTCGTTATTCTGAGTTTTTTTACTTGTTATCAATAAATTCAATAAAGGTTAAGAAGTAATATTATTATTTAAAGAAAAAAAAATATTGAATCAGGATTTTTATTCAATGTTTGACATTATGCCGCGGACGCCCACTACGAGGCCGTGTGGTTATAACGCCTTCTTGTTGAAAGTGACTTATCCACCGCTTTACTGTTATCCACTGAAAAAAAATCACAGAAATTAACTTACTGATAACAATACCATTATTTTTATAATAAGCTAATTGCGAATAAAAATAATACTTACAGTAAATCCGGTTTGATCAGCGATTTGAGATATGTTATATCCCATATTATGCAATTCCACAATGCGCATCCTATCCTGCATATGAATATTAGATTGCATAGTTATTAGAACGATCAATACGACTCAATCGATTTAAGAAATACAGGCACCTCCGCTAGCGAACTAGTAACGACAAAGCATTTAGACAAAGTTAAAATCAATCACTGTGTAATTTTATTAGTTACCGTCAATTTTTGAGTTCTTATGGCATGTTAGTCGTACCCTACCCTACACTTTTAAGTGTTTTAAACTAAATGTTATAATTGCTGCTAAGTTGTTTGAAATATTTCTCAAAACAATTTCTGATTATTAAAAAATATGTTATAATATAAAATTTTAAAATCCACTCTCACAAGACGGGATTTGATCCATCGTCTCACCCATGAGAGTCTGGTTATTTCCCACCGAGCCACAGAACATCTTATGACTGGCGGTAAAATTATTGATATATTACTTGGTTAACTAATAGATCGAACAGTAGTTTATTGGTTTATTTGTGTAGCTGTGTGAGTGAGTTTGACCGCTGGATGCGATAATATTTGCTCATTCTATATGGACTTTTGCAGGCTACTGTACCTACATTTTATGCAAATAAATAAATTAATTGATTAATTGATTTATCATGTACGGTCGTTTACATCGACCATTACATGGTTCCGGTGAAGGGAAGCATAAACTTGAACTCTAGTTCACTAGTGTGTACAATTGATTGTTGTCACTAGATGATAACCATGAGAAGAGTGTAGAAATAGTATTTATAACGGAAGTTTTAACAGACAGGCTGATGTCAAAGGATTTCCGTTCTATTGATGCAAAACCATAAAAAATGGCATCGAAATTCTGGTCACGTTCTGTGAAATTTTCGTCACAACGTTCATAGTACTGTGCGTGACAGAATTGAAGATATTATTCGTAAAATTGAATACTATTTTTACTGTAAAGTTTACCGTAAAATTGCGATGATTAACAACAGCACCGAAACTGATAATATGATGATTTAAATCACACATAAAGACACATTTACATACTTCACATGCTTAGAGATCGAAAGCGATATTGACCTAATGCATAATATTTTGTAAAACTATATAAAACGTATTTTGTATTTATGCAATAAAAAGTTTTTCATTCATTCACTCATTCTTTCTTTTAGTTATTTATTCATGCAAAGATTCATTCATTCATGTCGATTTATTTGTAATTTTCAGCAAATTTAAGGTGTCTGCATACCTAAATAGCGCCACCTAAATTATCATTTTAATAAATAATTTACCATATTCATGATTTCTTTCCACTAAGTTCACTTTCCCGATTTGATAAAGATAAAGGTAGACCTTTCTTGAGAAATTTCATTAGTTAACTTTGTATAATCTACCTATATCATTTATTAACTGTTTTTATATCTGCAAAGATCAATTTTTTCAAAAAAGTTAACAATTATGTGCCTGAATGTGTATTTACTTAGTTTAGTTAGAGGAATATCAATACCACTTTTTTAATGGGTACTTTTAGCAGATAACTTTTAAAGCTTTAGAAAGATAAAAATATAAGTGTCGTAAAGAAAAGTAACTATATTATTAATGTAATTTATTGTTTAATTTAATTCAAGAGTTGTAAATTATTGTTTAATTACGCAATCGCCGTAACTAATGACGATAATAGCACGCACCTCCATTTTCGCGAATGAGAGAAGTTGCAATTACTTAAGATTCGCTTTAACAGATTTCAGGGAACATTTGAATGTTAATTAGATTTCAGACCTATTATAACTTCAAAACTTAGATACCTACTTATGGCAAATTATGAAAATTATGACGACAGGTGGGTATTTCAAGAATGATTATTTAATTTACCTTAAAGTATAGAGGTATAAGGTGGATGTTAAGGTGGTTTGGACATGTTGAGAGGATGGATGAAAGAAGACTAACAAAAATATTTATCGTGTGGATGTGGATGGAAGAACCGGACCGGGTCGACCTCGACGAACGTTCTGCGACCAAATTGCAGATGTTCTGAAGAAAGTTCATGTAAGGAGTGCCCAATGCCCATAACCGGAGAGCATGCATGAATAAAGTAATGAGTGTTGACGAAGCAAAAGAGGTTAGTAAGGATCAAATGCAAGTAAGTGCAAATCCATAGTCTTTGCCTACCTCCACCATGGGAAACAGGCGTGAAAATATGTATGTATGTATGATATTTTATTATGTCTATTGGCCTCGATTTCGAATCACGTAAGAAGAATACGTAAAAATATTTTACATTAGAAAACAAATACAAAGCAGTCGAATGGTTATCAAAATAGCAATGTTTTAATTAATTTTCTTATCATAAAACTGGTATAAACGTGATTTAGAAACGTAGTTTCCGACTATATTTTGAGATATTTACCCAAGCGACGACGCATGACTTCAACGGTCCAGTCACGTATAGCAAGATGAAAAGTTTCGGAATACTTAGGTTAACAAGGGAATGGCAAGGGATGACAGAAAACCGACTTGATGTGTGGGACAACTTTTAATAAAACAAATAGTACCCATACAGTATTGTGGCCCACAGTCACCATTTATCTTTTTACGCAATATTTACAGAATCATAAATGTTTCTTGGCAAATTAGAACATTTCTACCTCAATAATAGACGCTATTAAAATTTATTTATATTTATCTGTTGTTCAGTTCGTTTTAAATAGGCTCAGTAGATATTGTCAGACAGATAATTATTCAACGAACATTATGACACGTTTTAACGTAACGTTATTAATATAATATGACACCAATTGTTGTAAAATTATCATACTCAAGGATAAGGTCGCTTGTTGCAGACGCAGTTCCAATCAATTTACGTAGAGGCCGGCGGGACAAAACACTGAAATGCAGAAATGTCTACTGTTATGACAAAAGTGTAAGAAATTTTCTCTTCTTAATAAAGCATATTGTTCATCAAGGTGAGCATGGGACTGATTACCAAAGAGTTGAACCCATTTAAGACGAGAGTAGAAGGTCTTTAGAGACAGGGAAGAGCAGTTTATCTATCACTGTTTTGTCAAAATATTACACTTTTAAATAAGCTATTTTCAAATAGGCTCAGTAGATATTGTCAGACAGAGTTATTCAACGAATATTATGACACGCTTTGACGAAACATCATTAATATGATATAACAGCAATTGTTGTACAATTATCATACTCAAGGATAAGGTCGGGTGTTGCAGACGCAGTTCCAATCAATTTACGTTGAGGCCGGCTAGACAAAACACTGAAATGCAGAAATGTCTACTGTTACACCAGAAGTTTAAGAATTTTTCTCTTCTTAATAAAGCATATTGTTGATCAAGGCGAGCATGGGACTGATTACCAAAGAGTTAAACCCATTTCAGACGAGAGTAGAAGGTCTTAAGAGACGGGGGGCAGAGCAGGCAAGAGCAGTTTATCTATCACCGTTTTGTCAAAATATTATATACACTTAAAATAAGCCTTTATTATGAGGCTTACTAATTTTTTAATGTGACGGAAAACTCTTACTTTTTTGGATAGCCTCCAACCACCAAGTCCGTACCGTCGAAAATACTGCCATCTTTTTTTTGCGAAAAATTGACAACATATGTGAGAGAACATATTGACCATTACTTTAGCTATGGGTGTTTTGCAAGAGTGAATTTATAAAATGGGCGATCCATATGTAATTTATTTAATTTGTGTCTCTACAGCGGATGCACACCATTCACAGTACATTTGCCATTATTCGTTCGGTCAAATCAGCGCTTAAAACTACCTATTGTGTGGTCGTGCAACCATCACATTATATAAATAGATGGATATTCATTTATGTCGCATAATAAACTTTTTATATTTAATAATAAAATTTTTATTCATCATGCCATTCAAGATAATATATAAGAAATAGTAGCTTTGGTACGAAACTAAATGTGGCTAGTGCAACGATTATATTATTTTTAGTTTTCACATAAAACCAAACATAAAAAGGCTCCTTTTTCTTTCCATTACTTTATACACTATAATTTTAGCGGGTGACCCTCAAATCATCCGCTTCTCCCAATGGCCATAATACATCAACATGCCTAAATTTTAAATCTGTATCCACAAAACTCTCAAAACATAAGTGAAAAGACCCGTGATCTAAATAGAGATATAAAATTAAATATCATATAGCATTATATTACTGAATTAGGTATATTTCAAGATTTTTATGTTAACATAAAGGTATCTTAGTATAAAGATCTAGAAAGAAGAAAAAAAAGCAATACTCAAAATTAGTGCTAACGGATTTAAACATTTTGAATTTGTGTCAAACCTTTTATGGTAACGAAGTGGTATTTTAGTCTAAAGAGCTAGTTTACAAAATACGGTTCTCAATAATATTAGTGTTAACGGATTTAAAGATTTTTAATTTGATGTGTAGAGGATCGACTACATAGTCAGAAATAATGTTGTTACGGGCCTTAATAAATAATAATTAATTATATTATCATTAGACATATCTAGTAATTGTAATGTAATTAGATAATTGGTTATTAGTTCTTTAGTCTTACAAGATTCAGGGGCGGGCCCTAATTAGCTCACCCAATTAGTTTTGACAGGGGCGGGGCTTATGCCCTCTCCATGTATCGTTGTACTGTCGTGTTTTGAATGCGAGGACTTCATTCTCGCCTGCGAACTTGTATAAGCTAGCGACATATTGTAATAAACTCAAGTGTACGATATTCGTGGTTTATTCTACGCCCACCTGCAGCGAACCTCGTAAGATTTCAGAAGTGGGATCGCAGAAGAAAGATTTCAATAAAAGCCTTTTCAATATGCCGGGGCCATACCAACATAGTTTGCGGAAAAGAAGCATGGACGAGGAAGAACACGTAGCGACGCCGATGAAGAAACCCTATTGGGAGGAAGTACCTGTGCTGTCGGACACCATAATAAGTCGTCGAAGAGTTGATCACCAGGATGCAAAGATCATTTCAAAATTTAATCCTGCTTCGAAAATCTCGTCACGGTGTAGTAACTGGCCACAAAAGTGGAAGATGATAACGACTCCGAGGTCGACGTTGCCGGCGCGGATCTGCTACAATTGCAGAAAGCCTGGCCATACTGCCCAAGATTGCTGCGTAGAGGGGTCTCCGAGGTCGACGTTGGCGGCGCGGATCTGCTACAATTGCAGAAAGCCTGGCCATACTGCCCAAGATTGCTGCGTAGAGGGGTCTCCGAGGACGACGTTGGCGGCGCGGATCTGCTACAATTGCAGAAAGCCTGGCCATACTGCCCAAGATTGCTGCGTAAAGTGGTCACCGAGGACGACATTGGCGGCGCGGATCTGCTACAATTGCAGAGAGCCTAGCCATTCTGCACAACATTGCCAAATAGAGAAATATGAAAACTGAAAACGCTTTGCATGCTCCGTGGCGTCGGCGTCGTGCTGGCGAACATCGAGGCCTGCTCCACCATACTCAACAGGTAATACACGTTTAATAATAAGCCTCATCCCTAAAGCACGTAGGTACTAATGGATTAAAATTTAAAAAAAAATACACTCCGTCTAGTGTTATAAATGTTACGATAGTAGGTATTAGCGCGAAACTGGCAGACGTAGACATAGGCGATCTAAACTTACCATAGATCAACCTTGAATAAATCTAGTCACAACAGAGAAACTAGTGAAACTTTGAACTTCGCTAAAATCAAAATTGATTAAAATAAGCGAATTTTGCATTCCATGCCGTAATTTTGTTTTAGATAGACTGTTATTTCACTGGCATATGTACGTACACCCCATTCATAATGGTTATAAATATTGGTATACAGTAAGGGAACAAGATTGGCTACCTATGTCTGTTACAGAATATAAATATAGTATATGAACGTAAGAAATCACTAGGCACCCCGTAATACTAGGTATCACCTTATAGTCTGATATCCATAACTTTACCAAAAACCAAACCTGTTCTTCATAATATATTTTTTTATTTATTTCTTTTGTACTTTTTGTGATGTCGTTCCTTCACAATAGTGATTGACATGTCGATACTTACTCTCGCTTACACTCACAAAGACTTTCGGTAGCGTCCCTGCTGTTGTTCTCTAACTAAAAATAGAATCACTGTGGCCAAGCATCAGTTAAAAAAAAAGGGGTGAACTTGGTGACCACGTGCGAGGTTATCGATTCTCCAAAATACGCCAGCTATGTAATTGAATATCCCATATCTAGAAGTTAATAATTCCTCTTTGAATGTTGCACATCGTAAGTACGAATTTAAGAAGTCAGCGTCGTCGTGTAAGACGTCATTTAATAATGTCTTTTTAGTTTATTCAGCGTTAATAAGATACACCTTAAACATTTTTAGGGAGTCTACAACAGTCAGTTTTAAGCTAATTACGATATTTTTAATTGTTCTTCACGAGAGGCGACGCGACTGAGACATGTAAATAGGTCGTAATTTCGTCTTGCGGATACTGCATTATACCGTGGCATTATATAATACCTCCTAAGCCCCACTTGCTCACATCTGTGTGTAATTTAGTAGTCAGCTGACAAGTTTTTCTTTAAAAAAAATTAAATGTATCTTGTTGCGAGGTGCCCCAAGACCACTTGATCCTTTTTTTTTGTTATGGTTGTATACGTCTAGCTAATTCTGCGAAACCTTTTTGTATTTGTTTATGAAAGTGGGAGGCTAGCCTAATGAAGTAACAGACTTTGTGAACATTTCTATGACTTATTGAGAAGCACTATCTCTTTTCAATTACCCTGGTCAAAGATAATATAATTACTACTGGTCTGATTTATTTGGTTAAGTACACAATAATTTTAGCATTGATAAATAATGGTCCGAGCGAGCGAAGCGAGAGAGGTCTCCGTTTTAGCTTGGCCAAAAATGCTTTCGTATGTCCGTGTGTTCTCCTCTAGAAGTCGCATTCCTCAATCAATTCCCGTAAAATTTTGGGAGCAGGTTCAATAAACATATGAAAATCGATCCATTTTAAGCCATTCTTCAAGTCAAACCATTTTTTTTTAGAAATTTTTGACACAGGCGGATTTGGCAAAAAGGGCCTAAGCGCCTTTGGATTATATGGCTCTTATGACCATTTTGTGTTTGTAGTGACAACGAAATAACAAAGGAATTTTATTTTTTATTATGAAATACAATAGACGGATTTTTTTCACCCGCATTGTCAAAGGAGAAAATAGTCCAATGTGTTTTTTTAGAGATCTGATTGACTTGCGCGTCTAGAGTTCGAATCCCACCAGAAGATGTTATCATTTTAGTGCGAGATATTTATTTTAATTTTAACGACCGGTATTTTAAAATTCATTTTACGAGTTTTTTTTAAGTATTGGTACTTACTTGTATTCTTGGGAATTACGTAACTACACGAAACATTCGTTTCGGTGCTTGCAGTAATTATAGTCTACACTACCAGAATTCATTTTCATAACTAAACTAAAAATCTTTGAATTTGATTTTTTTTTGACAATCTTTTATTGTAAGACTACAGTAGGTAGTATACTCTTCAAGACAAAATAAACGAGCACAAACTTAATGGGATTGCGTGGTTTCATTAGAGTTCCTATGACCGCTTTCCAGCTCCATCATCAGACCGGCTTCAAGTCATCAAATAATTGCATTGCCACGCGATATATTCAGGTGCTACATGGTTCTGTTGGAACTGTTACTGATTCGGTGTATGTTCCTAATTACGCATCACCTATTGATCGCTCTTTGGTAGTTATGGTTAGATTTGACAACTACGCTGGCCCAACCATAATGGTATCAGTGCCTATTGTCGCTGTCACGCAAACTTGGCGTTCTAAAGAGAGCACATGTTTTAGGACTCAATGTCCTCTCACATTAGCATGGGCAGTCACCGTACATAAGTCGCAGGGATTGACTTTACCCAGGGTAGTGGGCGATCTTGGGTATAGAGAATTGGCTTTTGAACTATTGTGTCTGCTATGCCGACATTTGAAGGGGTAGGTTGCACTTATGTCGCACTTTCTCGAGCTCAAAGACTTACCGATGTCATCTTGAAGCCCTTCGATTTTGATCGTTTGACAAGAATCAGGTGAAAACATTAGCTGAACGAACATTATCGAGATTTTGAAAAACATATGGTGTAAAAAGTTTCTTTGCTCTGCAATCCCTTAAAGCTTGCGAGGTCTACAGCTCACAGAGCCACTAGTAATAACCAACCGCATCCAGTTCCTTTGTTTTCTATTGTAATACTTTATCAGGATTCATGTTGTACTCATCTAAGTATCTCACTCATCTAACCTAATACAATACCCAAAAGCAATAAATACATTGAAACTGATAGTCTCTGCCGATATTTCGCCTTCCATATCTTGGTTTTAAGTTTAAGAACGAGCATTTCTTGAGGTTGCTCTATATAGACCGGCTCCCGCCAATAGATTTAAACTTGTTTGTCAACAATTCAACTAATTCCAACTAAGAGATAGACCGCGATGATCGCATTGAGCTGAAAGCTGTAATTAATGAATCGCAGTAACTCACATAATGTTGTTATGCTGTGTGATACGGCCACAGAAAGGAAAATAATAATAACATGACTGTGCTGTCTGATATATTCATGTTGCGTCTCAACGAGTAACGTCCCTGCACTATGTGATAAGGTGATGCTGTGTTTCAACGAGTAATGTCACTACGCTATGTGATACGGTGGTGTTGAGTCTCAAAGAGTATCGTCGCTACGCTATGTGATACGGTGCTGCTGTGCCTCAATGAGTAACGTGGCTAGGCTGTGTAATACGGTGACGGTGTGTCTCAACGAGTATCGTGGCTACGCTGTGTGATACGGTGATGCTATATCTCAACGAGTAACGTAGCTACCCTGTGTGATGCGGCGGTGCTATTTCTCAACGAGTAACGTGGCTACACTGTGTGATACGGTGATGCTGTGTCTCAACGAGTAACGTGGCTACACTGTGTGATACGGTGATGCTGTGTCTCAACGAGTAACTTGGCTACACTGTGTGATACGGTGATGCTGTGTCTTAACGAGTAACGTGGCTACGCTGTGTGATACGGTGATGCTATTTCTCAACGAGTAATGTGGCTACGCTGAGTGATACGGTAATGCTATTTCTCAATGAGTAACGTGCCAACGCTGTGTGATACCTTGCTACTGTGCCTCAATAAGTGAAGTAGCTGCGCTGTATGATATGACTACAGAAATAAAATTTAAATGACATGACTAGGCTTTGTGGTACGGTCACGTCTCATCTCGAAATGCGGGTATGTTGTGTGATACGGCAGCAGAAAGATAACATGACTTCGCTGTGTGCATACAAAGAAAAATGAAATAAAATATCATGATTAAGATGCGTGTCATTTTTTTATTCTGCGGCCATGCTGCGTGATACGGCAGTTTATCGATCGGTAATATAAACTCCCAAAACCTACAACTATAAGTAAACTTAAATGTAAATTTCCATCATTAATTCTACTGATTTTCTGGATTAGAATTCGTCAGTGCTCGCACACTATAAATTGATCAATATTAAGTAACAGTTATCGTATGTCACAAGTTGTAAAATCTGGATGTGGTTCGTTAACGACGGGCAAATTTATGGGTTGCGCAACTTACTAGAAAAATAACACTCGTGACAAATTTACTGCCGAAACCTTTTTTTTTAATTTCTAGCGAGCGCCGAGTATACCGTCATCCCGGGGCGCCTGTAGCCGGACTACCTGGATTGGAACTCAAGTACCAGATGGAGGAATTGCCGCCGCGAGGACGCGTCGCTGTTAGGATGGCCGAATGTTACGGGCCTTAATAAATAATAATTAATTATATTATCATTAGACATATCTAGTAATTGTAATGTAATTAGATAATTGGTTATTAGTTCTTTAGTCTTACAAGATTCAGGGGCGGGCCCTAATTAGCTCACCCAATTAGTTTTGACAGGGGCGGGGCTTATGCCCTCTCCATGTATCGTTGTACTGTCGTGTTTTGAATGCGAGGACTTCATTCTCGCCTGCGAACTTGTATAAGCTAGCGACATATTGTAATAAACTCAAGTGTACGATATTCGTGGTTTATTCTACGCCCACCTGCAGCGAACCTCGTAAGAATGTTATACCGTTGTCACTACCATTACTGAACGGCGGTGGGTATGGTCATTCATTGCCTTATCGCCACATACCAAGACAAGACGCATTAAATGCACTCGACTACAAACATGCGTGTCATAGTGTACTTATTGTTCCTGGTTTACCATCAAGTGCAGTGTATACCGAGGAAAAAAAGTTACTCCGAACTTAAATGTAGTGATTTATCCGCGGAATTGAAAGAGGAAATTGCATCCTATAGCAATATTGTGCAAAATATACTGGACTATACCACTGGCCCTTTCAAAGGAAAAACGTACAGCGAGTAAGTATGAAGATGAGCTATTTATGAAATAAATAATTAAAGAATTATGGTCACCAATTAAGTAATATGAAGATGAGCTATTTATGAAATAAATAATTAAAGAATTATGGTCACCAATTAAGTAAATGAAAAATTAATAAACATAGCAAAATAATTATGTAGTAAGGTTTGTCCATTTAAAAATCTTGAAAATAAATTTAGTTATTTTTCCAAAAATCCATTTTTATATAAAAAGTGGTATATTAACAGTAATAATTTTAAATTTGTCGGGTATTTGAAATGATACAGGTCAATATCCCACTTTTTACAGTCTACTGTCTATCACTAAATTATCGTGTAAAAAAAGTAAAATAGACTAATTTTAAAAAAGTATAGCTAAAATAAAAATAAGGAAAGTGAAAATAACACTCAAAATTTCTTATAAATTCGATAGCTTGATTAAGATTAGACGGTAAATAAATTGTTCACAACCACCGTCTCGAGAGTGCCCAGCATTAGGCCGCTATCAAATATCGTTTGGGTAAATGAATATAGACATCTTCGACAGCTGGCAATCTCGCGAAGCGCCCACGATAACATATCTTTGCAATGATGTTATATTTTCTTAAGATTTCTCATTTATTTAACACCAACCTGCTTCCCGCGCAGATTTTCCACCAGTCGATGGAAGTAATGCGACAGTAGTATATGGCAAGAACATTGTCTGAAATGTAAAATATGTGATATTGCATATATTTTACATAGGTGTAAAATAAAAGAGTGCTTCAACGTTTTGAATAATGGTGAATCGTGGGAGAATCTACATACTTCTATATCAAAGTATGTTCCCTAGAAAAAGACGAACGCTAACAAAATATCTCAGTGTAGCTGAAAACGAAAATGAATATCCACTTCTGCGCATTTCTGAATCTCTTTATAATCGTTAGCTTCTGTGAAGCAGCGTTTATGCCGAAGAGTACTGACACGTCATTGTTATGTAGTGATGTGTTGTCGAAAGAATTGGCAGAAGAGATCGCGGGCTACCAAGAGGTCGCCGACGAAATATTACAATATGTAATCGAAGGGGAATTTAAGAGTCGAACTTATGACGAGTGAGTAACTGGAATAGACAAATGTTGTTCGATATAATATATATATTATCTATAGATATCATATAACATGTTGTTTCTATGAAAACGCTACATGAAACTGTAATTTTCGTCGCAAATGAAACGACATTACGGTAATAATGATACAGGTCTGTAATACTAATGTGAAATTTCCGTGTTTAGGATAAATATTTCAGTGTAGCATTATAAGTTGAAAGGTGAGGTCGACGTAAAATTAATGTCATAATTACACGTTTTCGTGCAAAAAATGTTTAACTGAAAAACTAACGGCTTATCGCTTCGGAAAATATCTAAAGCGGTGTTTGTTTTTCAGATTAGCCAAGTTCGTGGATAAGTTTGGGGCGCGTCCTTCCGGAACTGAGGTCCTTGAAAATTCCATCGATTATATGATCCAGCTGACCCGCGATGAAAATATTAATGACATCGTTACGGAGGAACTGGAGGTAAATTACTACTAAGATATGTATTCCAATAAATTATTAAAGTTTATTTAGATACTTTAAAACATGTACCAGGCCCTGACCAGGCCCTGCCCCAGGCCTATGTCTAGCAATTTATAAACATTGTCATATTGACGGACATAGGTACCTTAATAGATTTTGTCTCACATAATATAGTCATATTTAATTTGCTTAATCAGTATACAGTGGTAATATTATAGTACAGTATTTTATATTATAGTATTTTATACATATAACATCTTAAATTGTCTTGATTTTTGATTAATTTGAGTTTGATAGAGTTTACCAATACGCCCTATGTGGCTTCTCTTACATTATAAAGAATTTATTGATTGTACAAAAATTTGTAAAATGCATTTTAGTAGCTAAAAGTTTTTCCAATTTAGCTAATAGATTTTATATTTGTATTCTAAGTTAGAACATTATTAGAAGCAGTGATAGTAATGTGTGCTGAACATATTTCCAGGTGCCACACTGGGCAAGAGGAGAAGAGAAAATTACTATGCATGAACCAAGATACAAGAACATTCCTCTGCTCGGTCTAGGACGAAGTGTTAGCACACCACCCGAAGGAATCAAAGCTGAAGTGATTGTCATTCAAAACTTTGACGAATTAGAAAGCACCGAAGAAAACCACATCAAAGGCAAGATTGTATTGTTTAATCCAATCTTTACAACGTACGGAGAAACAGTAGCGTATAGATCTCAAGGAGCAACTAAAGCTGCTCAAAAGGGTGCAGTTGCATCATTAGTCCGCTCAATCACACCATTTTCTATAAATTCTCCCCACACCGGCTCACAAACTTACGGAGAAAACGTCACAAAAATACCGACAGCGGCTATCACAGTCGAAGATGCTGATTTAATAAACAGAATGTACAAAAGAGGAGAAAAAGTCGTGTTAAATATTCAAATGCTCTCAACTTATGATACTAAAACATCAAGGAATACTATCATTGATTACAAAGGAATACAAAATCCAGAGAAGCTTGTGATTGTTTCTGGCCATATCGACAGCTGGGATGTTGGTCAGGGTGCCATGGATGATGGTGGTGGTCTGTTCATCAGTTGGGCAGTTCCTGTAATACTAAAACGATTAAACATGCGACCAAAAAGAACGATCCGGTCTATATTCTGGACTGCCGAAGAATTAGGTCTTGTGGGTGCTTACGCTTATGAGGAAAGGCACAGAAATGAAAGTGATAAAATTAATTTCATAATGGAGTCTGATGAAGGCACATTTGCTCCGCTTGGCTTAGAAGTAGCTGGTACTCAGAAAGCGCGCTGTATCGTTGCAGAGATCTTAAAACTCTTTCAATCTATCAATGCGTCTACTTTAATAGAGAGTGACAGTCCCGGATCTGACATAGCCGTAATTGTTCAGACGGGGATTCCAGGCGCTAGTCTGCATAATGCCAATGACAGATACTTCTGGTTCCACCATACGGAAGGTGATACTATGAGTGTACAAGATGAACACGAGCTGGACTTAGGAGCCGCGTTTTGGACTGCTGTCGCCTACATAATTGCTGATATTTCTGTCGACATTCCGCGATAAATTATTATTATATTCCTAAGAAAAATTACAATATGTAAGGCCAAGTCTTACTCTAGATGAGTGAAACGATGTTTTAAGAACTAATAGTATTCCAATGTCACTATACACATATAATATCTAATGCAATGTATCAAGAACTAAATGGTTGCCAACCGCTTATCTTCAGTGGAGGCTCGGCCTTACACTTGTAAGTATAGAAACAATGTAATCATACCCAGTAGAGTTATTATAGATGCAAGACGCGCTACAATGTCTGATATTGCTTCTAAGAGAAATGCATTTCATATTCGAATGCATCTTAGTGCAATAATATCGTCAGATTTGATATACGAGGTTTGAGCTGTGAATACAAATGGTGTAAGAATTCAGAACACGATCTCATTTCCTGGCTGTATATTGAAAAATTTCATGTTATGTTTCAGCAAAAGCTGCAAAGATATTATTTAACATTTATTGTATTAAAAAGTTGGCTGTTTTATCATTATTTAACATAGAAAGTAGGAGATAGTGGTATCGAAACTGGACTGAGAAAATCGAGTAGGTACACGAAAAGAAAAAGTAGGAAAAGTATTGTAGTAGTGTTATAAAATAAAATATCAGAAATTTTTGTCAAAAGCAGAACTTATTGAAAACCAATAAATCTTACCTCTTTATCTACGGCTCGTTTTATCTCAGTACCGTAGGGGCAGTAAACGGGCTAGGTAATATTGTAAAGATATTCTATGCGAAAGCTAAAAGAGAGAATTTTCTCTCAGCGGCGATCCGGGCTGCGATAAAGGTCTTAAATAATGTCTTCGTATCGCCGCGACTCCGATAAAATTAAAGTTACTGGAGCAAAAGGTTGCTTAAAATGTTATTTTCCTTGCAATGAACTTGACTTCCTCGTTAACTTTTATTTTGATGAGACTTAAGTACTTGTACTATCGAACTAGAGCTTGTTATTTAGTATAATTCTTTGATATAATGAGACCACCCATTTTCGACTGAATTAACTACAATTGAAATATATAACGTCTCACAAAATAAAGTGAAATTATTTAAAGGGTGGATTCAGTCCATGAGACTGAACAACTTTCCCCAAGGAACATGTCTCGAAATAAATAGAAACCTTTTTTGCTTTACATACAAACTCGAATCAGCTGATCAGGCAAATTGTATGGGGCAAAAAATATTTTCCATTTTATGATAAGTATGTTTCTTGGGGAAAGTTGTTTAGTATTATGTACTGAATCTACCCTTAAAATATTTAAGTATATTTTGTTTATATTAGTTAGCTTTTCATAGAAAATACATAACATGTATAAACAGAAAAAAAGCAGCCAAGTGCGAGTCGGACTCGCCCATGAAGGGTTCCGTAGCAGCAAGTAACATAATATAAAAGTCTTTGTGTTTTTTTATATTTGAGTTGATTAAATGAAAATTAAATTGCTGTTTACGATTTATGACGTATTAAAAAAAAAACTAGTCGCTAGATCTCGTTCAAACCAATTTTCGCTGGTAGTTTGCATGGTTATGAACATTATATATTTTTTTAGTTTTATCATTCTCTTATTTTAGAAATTACAGCAGGGGGGGAGGGGCACATTTTTCCACTTTGGAAGTGGCTCTCGCGCAAACTATTCAGTTTAGAAAATAATTATATTAGAAACCTCAATATCATTTTTGAAGACCTATCCATAGATACCCCACACGTATGGGTTTGATGAAAAATATTTTTTTGAGTTTCTGTTCTAAGTTTGGGGACCCCTCAATTTTTTTTTTCTATTTTTGTGTGAACATCTTAATGCGGTTCACAAAATACATCTATTTACCAAGTTTCAACAGAATAATGCGTATAGTTTCGGAAAAAAGTGGCTGTGGCATACAGGCGGACAGACAGACAGACAGACATGCATGACAAATCTATAAGGGTCCCGTTTTTGCCTTTTGGTTACGGAACCCTAAAAACAAGCTATTTATCAAGTGCTTATCTATTATAGTAATAAAAAATATACTTTTTTGTAAATAAAGTATCTTTTATAGGTTGTATTTTGTATCCCAACAAATACGGAGAGATATAAAATATGCGTTAGTCTAATAACGCAACAATATAAACAAAATATTTCTGCGAAATGTACAATAGATGTTTCCTTATTTCTGATTTCTGTGTCAAATTAAAGTCAAACTGAATCAACTAGATTCTATTTATACTCCTTTCTCCAAAACCCTTGATTCAAATGTCAAAAGCGTGATAAAAGTTAATTAAAAGTTACAGATCGGAACAAAGGCAGGCTGGAGTCTAGAGCAGACATTTTTATCCAGGGCTTGCGAAGTCAACATGGAACTCTTGCTCACTGGAAACTTCGCTAATAATTCAACGAAGATCAGCATATTTTATTTGCAACCTATTTACAATACCAAATCTGCCACAACTTGACTCGAAGTTATGATCAAATTAAGAGATTCTGTTTTAATTCGCTCTGTCACACTTCATCGGACCGTTGTTAATTTTGTTTAAAACATTATTGACGCCAAAATTGGGAAGTCTTTTTACATTTATAGCCTTGTCTATCAGTGAATGGAAATAATACAGTAAGGACTTCGTTATAGTTTGAAGTGTTTTATTTACAGAAAGCATTTGTGTCATTGCCATTCAACTATGATATAGGTACTCGTTTATCGCGCTGGTTTCATGATGAGAGAAAACTCGTAACGTGCTCCGTGTTACGTCACTTGTCACGCGTGCTTATAAACACTTTATGCCACTATTCCAACATAAAATACCTACTTAATTATACGTTGTCAGTACTAGTAGTTTTTTATTTGGACCAGTATTTCGTCCAGCCATAATTAAAACGTCACACTGACACGCCTGTGCTTCGTGACGTGACACGTATTTTCACCAGGTCGTAAACACGTTATGTCACTATTTTAGTATCATTGAATTCGTAATAGTGGTAAGTATAATCATATATTTAAACTACCTACTTTTATACAACGTGAAAGGGACATACCCGTAATAAATTAAATCACGCAGGCTATACTATATCACTTTAATATAACTACTTAAATAAAACAGTCAAAAACTTTAAAAAAATGGCATTTCTATACGAAAGTGTGCAGCCACCCGGGAAATTTGTATGGGAGAGTCTACTTTTATTTTATTTTATTATCATTACATTATAGTGATCTCGTGAAGCCCGTGGTTTGATTCATTAGGCTGCGTTTTCGCTGAAGCGGAGCAGAGCGGAGAGGAGAGAAATTGACCAATCACTCTCCTCTCCGCTCTGCTCCGCTTCAGTTAAAACGCAGCCTTACGGGTATGTCCCTGCAACGTTTTATAAAAAGAATTTGCAGAATTTATATATTATAATATCTATATGACAATTAAACATAGGTCTTTAAAAGCTATTTCGCAAAATTTTATTTATGTTTATTAAAGTAGTTATATTAAGCGAAATGCGAAAATTACAAGGATAAAAATGTTGGCGTACCTACAAGTATTACACAGACATTTATAAAGGACCTAACTGCGACTGGCCAGTGGCCACAATTACAGCAGTGTACACTAGCAGCACTCTGACACTCGTAATGTGCGCCGTGACGTGTCACGTAATGCGACAAATTGCGCGAAATGCGACAAATTACGGGGATAAAAATGTTTGTTGCCCTACGAGTATTACATAGACATTTATAAAGGACCTAACTCCCAACTGGCCAGTGGCCACAATTACAGCAGTATACACTAGCAGCACTCTGACACTCGTAATGTGCGCCGTGACGTGTCATGTAATGCGTCAAATTGCGCAAAATGCGACAAATTACGGGGATAAAAATGTTTGTTGCCCTACAAGTATTACATAGACATTTATAAAGGACCTAACTCCCGACTGGCCAGTGGCCACAATTACAGCAGTATACACTAGCAGCACTCTGACACTCGTAATGTGCGCCGTGACGTGTCATGTAATGCGTCAAATTGCGCGAAATGCGACAAATTACGTGGATAAAAATGTTTGTTGCCCTACGAGTATTACATAGACATTTATAAAGGACCTAACTCCCGACTGGCTAGTGGCCACAATTACAGCAGTATACACTAGCAGCACTCTGACACTCGTTATGTGCGCCGTGACGTGTGACGTAATGCGACAAATTGCGCGAAATGCGACAAATTACGGGGATAAATATGTTTGTTGCCGTACCTACGAGTATTACACAGATATTTATAAAGGACCTAACTCCGACTGGCCAGTGGCCACAATTACAGCAGTGTACACTAGCAGCACTCTGACACTCGTAATATGCGCCGTGACGTGTCACGTAATGCAACAAATTGCGCGAAATGCGACAAATTACGGGGATAAAAATGTTTGTTGACGTACCTACGAGTATTACACAGACATTTATAAAGGAACTAACTCCGACTGGCCAGTGGCCACAATTACAGTAGTGTACACTAGCAGCACTCTGACACTAGCAATGTGCGCCGTGACGTGTCACGTAATGCGACAAATTGCGCGAAATGCGACAAATTAGGGGGATAAAAATGTTTGTTGCCAAACCTACGAGTATTACACAGACATTTATAAAGGACCTAACTCCGACTGGCCAGTGGCCACAATTACAGTAGTATACACTAGCAGCACTCTGACACTCGTAATGTTCGCCGTGACGTGTCACGTAATGCGACAAATTGCGCGATTTGCGACAAATTAGGGGGATAAAAATGTTTGTTGCCAAACCTACGAGTATTACACAGACATTTATAAAGGACCTAACTCCGACTGGCCAGTGGCCACAATTACAGTAGTATACACTAGCAGCACTCTGACACTCGTAATGTTCGCCGTGACGTGTCACGTAATTCATGAACGAGGGTCATTCGCCGCCTACATGACCGGTGCTCGTAAACACGTCTTGCTACTACCTTTTGCAGTCGTTTAACATCAACTGGATGTAATTTAGAACCAAGTACTAAATGTGTATGATGCTGCAAAAGAATTTTATAATGAGGCATCTACATTTTTACTTTTAAGAGTAAAAGTTCAACCATTGCTTTAAAAAAATTAAGGATTTCGTAGGCGTTTACAATTGAGTAACTTTTTGAATTAAAGAGATAAAAATACACGGACAAATCATACAGACTGAGCTAGTCTCAAAGTAAGTTAGGGACTTGTGTTGTTGTCTAAAATATGTATGAAGTCATTAAATTATTCCTGTTTGTTAAACATATAAAAGTTTGTATTACATTTCTCGGATTTCATCATAAGTATTGGCATGAGTTGATAATGCTGTTTAAATAAGTAGTAGCCTTATACCTACATATTGAATAAATACTTATTCTGTTTGTGATTACCTTATAACCAATATATACAATTAAAATTAAACAATAGGAAAAAACATTAAAAAATGAAATTAAAATACTTAAATTAATTAAATCAAAATTAAAAAATAAAAACAAAATAAAATTAAAGGAACTAAATAAGTTAAATCCCCTAAAATGCATCTGATCGAGGTAGGAATAAGAAGTTATCGCAAAATTTCATGTCTGCTTTTATCTTTATCTAGCACTTGAATTGAAAATGCACGTCATGTTAGATGATGAGATATCTAATAAGGTAAGTACCTGAATTACTAAGATATAATCATGTACATTGTACATTTAAAGTAGGAATATATATTTTCAGTTATTTTATACCTAGTACAACATTCCTATTATTACTTTTTTACCAATTCCGCGGTCCAAATAAAAAGTTTCCGCGTATGGCGCATAGATCATCTAAAATCTAACACGTGATTCGTCTATTAGGCAAATTGTATTAATTCTATACTCTATAGAGACAGTAAATAAGAGGAAAATTATATCCATATATTTCCGATAATCTCTTCCTCAAAATAAAAGGCAATAACGTAAAATCTAACTCGAAATCCCTAATATTTACGTTGAAGGAAATTAAACCCCTAATTTGCGCGGCCATCGCTGAAACGTGCCGGCGATAACTTCTCTGGAGACAACAATTACCTTCAAATTATTCATTAAGACGTTGAGGTTGCTACATTAAAGTGTCATATTTGATTAAGGATTCAGAGATAAAATAATTTATACTTTTAATTGATTTTAAATAAGTTTGGGATTACGAGAAACGGTTCGTCGAAACGGCCTCGGTTCGAACTTGTATCTTGAGGGATTACTGAAGTTTTGCGACGCGAATTAAAAAGTGAGTAATCCAATATTGGACGATATGGAACTACGGTGCTCGGGCAACGTTGAAGATGGCGTCAATTGAATACGATAGTATCACATCAGATGACGTCAGATGATGACATTAGAGATGTCCTTCTCATATTCCGCGTATGGCTAAGTTATTTTATTATCCCGGAGGGTGGCATTTTCAAAATGCACGAAGCCGATAGTAACGTTTTAAAATGGATTTACAGCCTCACCCCCTAACTTTGCCGCATATTTTAGAAAACCATTCGCCAATAATGATTTTATGAGACTTGTATCAGATTAGGGATTGTCAGACTGATTAGATACAAGTTATAACTTTTATGCGACGCACAATTACAAAAATTGCGATCATTTGTTTGGGTTCTTATTTACTTTTGAGCTACTACTTATACTTACTGCTAGTTACAGTATAGTACTTTCTAATTCTTTGGGACTAGCCCTAGAAGCTGCATAGCAAGCATAAACAACATTCATGAGATATTGGAATTCATATTCCTTTATCCAGGCGTAGTACATTGGAGCGCACATTAGTGGCATGAAATATCTGTCTAATATCTATGTAAGTGCGGAGCCATTTTCAGCACCTGTTTCGCATTTAGGTGATTACCAGGTACCATACGTTCCACCTTTCTTCCATTAGTTTGATATATTTGCCACTTTGAATCCATAGCAATAGTTATACGAAATAAGGTCTGGCCATAGACACTGGCGGAGCGAGATAACAGCTGCTGGTGCGGTTTGCCTGAAGTTAAAAAACCCTTTAGGACACCCACCCACAAGGTGGTCTGACGACTTGAACAAGGTCACTATAAGGTGCTGGATACAGGCCGCTCTAGATCGGTCATTTTGGAAATCCTTGGGAGAGGCCTGTGTCCAGTGGACGTAATGCGGCTGAAATGATGATGATGAAAGAACCCGTAAGCTTCATGGCGGTTTGGGATGACATGTGCGCGCGTCTAAGTTATATTCACCCTGAGATATGCGTCCGGATGAGGTCAAACCATATCGCTGACTAGCTGGCTACCTAAGTGAGTAATAATGTATAAAGGTACATAATGCATATGCACATGATAAACATATACCTATGTATGTAGTTTATGCTTGGAGTGCTTTTCTAAGTAGGTTTGAGATCAAGGGACAGCTGGCTGTAAATCTATCGCCAAAAGATTTTTGTTACCTATTTGTCCATGGTGAAATAGCAATAGCCTGAAAGCGGGACGGCGCTTGGTGGAGGAGGAAAATTTTTTCAAACTAGTTTTTCGCCACAATCAGAATTGATTACATTTGATCCTTTGATTGATTGATAATAAAAGAACTAGCATAGGTAGAGATTTTTAGTACTTTTTTCATTTTGAATCTCAGTTCTCTAATTTTGAGGAAAAGACTTTGCGCAAGCGCCACCCTTCTAATTTCGCGAAACACCCTATCGAACCTACTCGTATTACCTTATGATTGATGCCTCTATCCGTCAGTTTATGTAGAAGGATCCTACACATTTCTATGTTACCTGAAGATCAACTTTTATTGGCGTGTTTCGAAGTCAATACTAAAGCAAATATATATTATTAATACCTCCGAAGTTGACGTAGGAAAATAAACAAATCAACAAAACTTCGCCTCCGAGAAACTCGGCTCAAACGAAAAGGAAAGTTCGGGATTTCAAATCAATATGGGAAAATTTGGCAGGCAGCTAACTTTTCAATATGCATAGAAAAATATAAATGTTTCGCACGAATCGCCCGATAAAAGATAAATTGACAGCACAATACATCAATCATTATTTAATAGAAATTGAAAATATTGATGGAATTAAAAAGTCCGTACGTATCTAAAAATTCTAAAAGCAAGCTTTTATATGTGGCTGAGAGTATATTTGTGTATATTGTATATTTGTAATTTAATTTGTGTGTATCTTTTATTTAAGTAACTTTGTGAGTGGTGATTATTTAATTTATTAAAAATCTAAAGATGGTACAAATACTGTTTATAGCGTGCATGGGTACTATGTAATAAACCAAATATTTATAAATAAATATTAAAAAAATGTTAGAAATAAACTACTTTTTTATTGACTGTGAGAGCTTAAAATGCTCTTACGACACATAGATATGTAGGTAAGTACATTTTGCCTTTATTAAAGTTGTAGTGGAAGTAAGGTGGTATGCTCGATAGCAGCAAAGGTTATATTTTCTCGTCAAGCACCGTGTAGCATTATAGTAATATAGTTTCAGGATTCAAAGCTGCAAAGGTGTTCTGTCAGAGGTAGTATATATGCAGTCACTTGCCAAAATTCTTATAGCGCGATGCAGGATGCTCTATATCTTTCCGCCTCAGTGATCTATAATTATTTATGTAGTCACTCATTGTGTCACATTATTTAAAAAAAAAAATTTGCCGCTAGTTCCGTGTGATATTACATAATGATAGTCTTAGATATACGACAGATAAATTATCACGCGTGCATCAATTATAGAAAATGAAATTTAAATTAAGTTAATAATTCTTCAATAAAATACGCAAATTGAACAGAGATTTGTTACATACTCTAACTGCAGCTCGAAAATGCAAGTTTGGAGCTCTCCGCTCGCAAAGAACATTTATTGAGACTAGCTGGAAGTTCCGAAGTTCTGCATTTTGATAGTTATTGCTGCAGACAAGCGAGCTGCCAGTCGATATCCAAGTTGAAATTTATTATTTAAATTCGCGCAAACGGCTAAGAGTTTTGTGGTACTGAAGCCAATATGGTCATTATATAGATATGTATATCCACGTTTTATTCCATATGCGTCGATAGTAGGTACCTACTAAGAGTTGCCAGTACCAGTTTGACTCTAATGTAGATATTCCTTAAATCAGCCGCAGGAAGTCCACCGCTGGACATGTTTGCTCACAACAGCATTTTGGGTCTTGCGGCTCTAAGCAGATAGAGCCCAGGGCCGCAAGACTCAAATGCTACTTTTAGCTTGATGGTGGGTAAGAAAGTGGGAAGGTATCAAAAGCAGCATCGCCGTATTAACATGATTTGCATTTTCGCCCATTCCCTCGATCGGCTTTTACGATCGCGGGAAGAGAAGCACCTGGAACATTGGAAGTTTTTTCTTTTCTTCTAGACCAGCATTGAAAGAACCCAGACGATAAATACAATATGTTAGTAGCTCTGTTTACCGTGACATTACTCGGGAATATTTCACGTGATGTGACTACCTCCCTGAAACTTTGAATAGAGGGCAATTAAAGAGAGCGTTTTGGTAATTGAGCCGGAGGGAGGCACTCAACCGTCGAGTAATCTCAAAATGTAAAGATAAGACTGAAATCTTGTTTAATTGACGAGCTTTGTATATGTATGGTGTCTCTTCCATTTTAGCGCAATCCCGATTGTATTCCAAACTGTGTACCATTGGAGATCGGCCCGCTTTCCGGCGTTTTCTTCTTTTCACGAGCTTAGGCTTCCCTGGTTATGAAAACATTTAATCCTTGGCGACGACAAGCTATATGTATGCATTGTCTGTATATCTATATGTCTTGACACCTTTACATATTTTTATTTATACTCGTATCTACCTAAACTACATCATACACTTTGTCCGGATTTTGCCGAAACTAAGATGAGAAGAAATGATAAACTTGATAACTGTAAAACACTACATTGGAAAGCCAAAACTTAATAAGTAGTACATTATTGTGTAATGTAAAATGACTACGCGCGGTCCTCTTGATGACCTATTGCGAACTAAATATAAAACTAAGTGAAGTGAGTAATGAGTTATTGCTGACATTGTACGATGACAGCTCGTACACCCTTGCATAAATTCAACTTACAACTCAACAATTCAGTTGTTAGTTACATTTTTTCGTCTTTGTAATTATTGCTCAATTGTTTAGCTTTTTACTTTAAAATTATTGAACAATGACATTTTGATACGTATATTTTTTTGACATGTGTAATATGTAATTGCAATATGAACATGCAAAATAAAAAAAAAGGTCGTTGTAAAGTTCGGCGCCTGTTCAAAACTGTTTGTAGAAAACCCAGAAGAGCATTTCTTGGTGCAACGACGACATTATTCTTTACGAGTAACGAGGCAAGTAGGGCTATGGTTTTAATAGCAAAAGTTTTTATATTTGGATTAAATGTGTAGATTTAATCCAAATAGATCCAATCTCTCAGAGATAATTTGAAGTAGTAATTGAATATAAACAATGCCCAAGGAGAAATATCAGATACTTACTTGCCCACGACCCCGTGAAAGGGTTTTATTTGTAAAATATTGTCTCGCCGTGAAACAAATAAGGATAGTCAAGGACTTACTTACTTATAAAACAAACTTTATAGGTATGTACTTACCTCATTGATTGTATATATTTCTTCTCGTGTCGTTGACTCAAAGAATTTTTCTTCCTTTCCAAAATGTTGCGAGTCAGAGATATATTTTAAAGTGTAAGAAGACAAAGTTTTCCTGATAAACATAGTGATTTTCTTGATTTTTCTAACACGCTCAGGCAACGCCGCTGGTGGAAGGTAGTATTATATAAAGTAATTAATTTACACAGTATCATGTAATCCAAATTAAGAAATAAAAATAACTATGTAGGTATTTGTTTATAGTACAATAAAACAAAATGAACCCCCAATCTAGCCATTTGTCTCCAAAGAGACAAATTTACGAGATATCCACATAAAAATCTTTCAGCCGTTTACGGGGGTAGATTGTGTTATCGTGATAAAACGGCCGGATAATAAATTGATACTGAATCCCGAGATATCGGGTGCCCTTGCGAGCCCACTTTGGAAATTGGGCAAATTGGGGTATCGGATTTCATGCAAACTTAGTACGGTGGACTGCACATCAAGCACCGTGATTTAAAAGGAATTCAACTCTATTGTAATGAGGGTGCTTAGATGAAAAGGTCAAAGTGTTCACGCTCGATCCACAGCCTTCGATTCATATGACCCACGCTATACAACTTTATAATGGGAAACCTCTCAGAAGTGCGAACTATCTCCGCTATCGCTTTATGTTATACTTCTGTTCTAATTACTAGGCGCAAACGGTCAACTCTCTCCTGAAAGTTATTAATATATGGAAAGGGGCCAAGGAAGACAATTGTGAGTTTCACACTCACAATATTCGTCTTCCCCGTCCCAATATCTTTTTATATGTGGTCGATTTTAGATAGATGGTATCAAAGACTTAAGAACTTTACCGGTCTGGTTTTCTTTTCAGTGTGTTAATAATGCTATATTTATGCCAAATGTCTTACCAATCTGTTTAGTCGTTTTAGATTGAAATACATAATTTAATACATATATCTTTTTAGTTAATTTTATTCGTTAGACAGATTATCTACTACAAAAACAGTATAGCATTTAATTTTTAAAAACATAAGCAATAAAGGAACCGACATTTTAGCGACAGTTAGAAACGTAATGATGCATAAAAAAAAACGAATTATGTACTATAAAAAATCTTTAAAAACTTTTGTGTGTCCCAGTTAATAATGAACAGTATTTTTTTTCATAATGTTAAAAAGTACATAATAAAAAGTAAAGTTCAGGGCTAGCGCTCACTGGTCAGCCACGCCACGAGTTTTCAATTTGACCCTTGCAAAAGCTTCTAAACAAAATGCCTAAAAGAGGATTACGTGGCCGCTCCAATCTTTAACGCCGCCAAAAACAAAATAATGAAAAAATATAAGAACAGCCTTACATTTTCTTGAACACACTTTAATCTGTAGAGACATTTGAGCTTACTGGTACAAGTATTTTATTATTTAAAAGTAGGCCCTAACACCTGTTTATTAACATAAACATAATTTACCTACTTTTTTTTATTAGAGTACAGTACACACAGTTTACAAAGTCAGTGCAGTTAGAAGTAAGTATTTATCTCACCTTGAATAGAATTTACTTCTCCAACCCATCTGGCTAGCGAGGAGAGTGTAGGCCAAGTCCTTTGGCTGCTCTGGCCAAGTATGGCTATGGTAGTGCAGAGAGGGTCGTGCTCCTGCAGTGGAGACAAAAAGACCTGATAATGATGATGATGATGAGTGGAGCAAAAACAGGCTCGCTTTATGCATAGCAACTAAGCATGATGGAAAAATTAATAACTTTAAATATTTGGAGAATAAGCAATGGAAAATATAAAACAAATTACATGATTTTCAATTCTGTAATTTCCTTATCGGCTTTCGGCGGCATGACAGCAATGTCGTCCTTCGCTTTTCCGCATTACGTACCGCTTTTAAGCGCTTAATCTCTAGTTTTGCTGTGTTCAAAATTAGAGAAGTTTTATGGGTTCTAAATTTAAGAAAATTTAAAGTTGAGTTTCCAAATTCTTTCAAAACATTAGTTCAATAAAATGGCGCGAGCAACGTCTTGGTCAGTAAATATGTTATTAATTTTTTTAATACATCAGGTATCTTTTTTATAACCAGAAAAATATATAAATATCTGTGTGAATTGAGCTTTTCACTAAAAAAGAAAATTACGAAAATTCTTAATAAATGAAACGAGAAATGGATAATTACAAATAAACAAGTCATAAAATTGCACTAGCCTCAACACACTCATGAGCGAATGACAAGTTATTTACCTTGTTTGTTTGCCATTTGTAGTCCGGGATGTAGTGGCCGTGTGGTGTGGACACAAAAATTGGTGTACAGATGTTGAATTTGTTAATTTTTTAGATATATTGCACTCGATGTTAGTTGTTCTTAAAATCTTAAATATGACATTGCATATAACTTTTTTGAAAAATACTTAACGAATCTTAGGTTTGCAGACGACATAATACTGTTTTCAGAATCACCATCACAACTGACACAAATGTTGAACGAACTCTGCAATGCAAGCGCTAACATTGGTCCTCGGCTAAACATATCAAAAACAAAAGTAGCCTCCAACAGAGTCCTAACTCCTATATCAGTCAACCAGAATACACTTGAATATGTAAATAGCTACATATACCTGGGAAAACAAATATCTTTCAAGAATTCCAGACATGAAGACGAAGTAGTTAGAAGAGTAAATATCGCTTGGAAAAAATTTTGGTGTCACAAAGAAATATTAAAATCCAGACTTCCAATAAAACTAAAGAAAAAGATAATGGATTCGTGTATAATACCTAGCCTAACATATGGCTCACAGACCTGGATATTCAATAACAAAATAAAACGGAAAATACAGACATGCCAGCGTTCAATGGAAAGGAGCATCTTGAACATTAAACTCAAAGATCGGAAAAAATGTACAGAAATAAGAAAGATAACAAAAGTCATAGATGCTCTCCATCACTCTCAACACCTGAAGTGGAAATGGGCAGGCCACGTGGCACGAGCACCAGATGACAGATGGACGAAGAGGGTCACTACATGGGCAGGCCCGATAAACCGCCGAAGTAGAGGGCGCCCTAGAGAGAGATGGGCGGACGATATACAAAAGATCGCTGGAAAAAGCTGGAAAAGAAAGGCAGAGGATAGACCGGAGTGGAGACGTCTGGAGGAGGCCTATACCCAGAAAGGGGCCTTAACATAAAAAAAAAATATATAATAATTTTAGTGTAAAATATGTAAATTGGTTAAGGAAATAAAAAAAGGCTTATTATTATTATTATATTATTATATAACTTTTTTATAAATTGAGGCATAATTGCACCAGCCATCTCTGAGGGAACTTCATTGATTTTCTATGGGTTCCGTTAACTTCCGTGTATCCTACGATAAGAGTCATATACTTACTAATAATACCTATTTCAGTTGTTGGATAAATACACGTCCTTTAGCCTTAAGATATAGCTAGATTTTTCGGGCCTTCATCTCTCGTGACATAATGATACCAGTATAAAGTTGCCGTTCTGCTTTTTGGTTACTGGCGCGATTTTTGTACTAACTGGGGTATACCTCAACTTTGACTGCTGTAGTCCAGTGGTTAAGGCGAACGCCTTGTAATCCTGAGGTCGTAGGTTCGAAACTTACTTTGTGAAAAGTGGGTTTCGAGTTTCGTTTTCAGTCGGGTCAGGTTATTGCAGGCTTCAATCAAACACCTGATTAACCGGGAAAATAAAGGCTGAGGATGCAACTGGGAATAAGCTCGGTTGATGATGATGGGGTATATTTATACTTTATACGCTTTGTGATGCAGGCGTCGCAAACATGCTGGAAATTGTAAAGCGATTGTCAACTACAAAACACTCGCGCTGGGAAATAAAGTTGCGAAATCCATTCCGTATTTATGTTAGATGAGTTGTTATATTATTACATGGGATATTTTGTTTTGCCAGATTGTCTTTTATGCAACTTTGTGACAGGTATTTCAGCTTAATGACGTAGGTTTACACTAGCTAAAAAGTTGTGCGAGGATTTCTGATAATCTCACTTACAGAAAGATAAATTATTATTTTTGTATTTTCAAGGTCACTATCGCTGGTAGCAGCCTTAATAATGACTTTCAATTTTTTTTACAATACTCTTTCCTATAACTACAATTTGCGTTTTCTATCGTCCGAAATAGGTGCTATAGCCATTAAAAGATTTTATATTCACACTATCTATCTATTTATTATTCTCTTTGTATAATTCAATTCTTAGGCTAGGTAATAGTTTATCCATGAAAGGAACTAGTTATAAATCCTGAGAGCGTTTGTCTGCAGCGAACACGCTTCTGAATGAGAAATCGTTTAATACAGATCCGCCAATTGCATTCTGAAAAGGGATGAATATTTTCAGTCTCTGACGCTCATTCTGTCTTTCAAATAGCTTTCTGTCTGCTCTTGAATATCAATAGGTAGCCGTGATTCGAGTGCAAGCGCCAGATACCTTCTGAATTAGGTATTGTCTAAAATTACCTCTTGATGTCAACATGTATCTATCTTTCTCTTAAGAATTTATACCTAAGTAGGTAAATGAGTTATAAGAATATTATTGGCTTCACACACAAATTCAACGTTACGTAATTGTTACGTAATTCTTATATTAAAAATAATAAAGATCATTAAACATTAAATTTATTTGACTTCATATGTACTAAAAAAGAATGGCAAACTAGGCTGACCAAGGCATCTAACACGTCTGGAGTATCGTGGAAAGTTCATAATAATGAAGAATACTTAATTTCTATCGCCGCGTGATGTTCGCAGAGTAGAATAGGACCACTCCAAGTCTTTCCGTGGATGTCGTAGAAGGCGACTTAGGAAATACAAGCTTATCAAGATCATGACCTCTCCAACCTCTCCAACTATACCTCTATTGTAAGCCAGTGACTCTATAAGAGTAAAGACATAAATTTGTGCGATCTCATGGACCACAGAATAAACTACAGGGTCAGAGGAAGCATTTCCACAAAATCCCTATTTATGTCACGAAACAATACTCAAAAGGCTTATCCGGCCCAGATAATACTCATAACACAACCGCACAATTGGCAGCGACCCAATGTGGCAGATAATCAAGGAGTGCGTAATATGACGGAAAAGTAGAAAGGGATATAATACCGAAGACCCAAAAGTATGATCCCTTCTATCATGTTTCTGAGCCTCGTAACGAGTGGAACGCAGCTGTCCCTTTTAGCTGTGACACACAGGATGAATGCTCATTGCACGTGCAAGTTTTTCTCTCTCCTTGACGACTTTGTACTTTGATGTTATTCTTTCCATCAAATTTTCACTTGCATGATCAAGCCCTTCCGTGCTGCCGTGTCTTTTCACGATCTGAAACACGATATATACCATAAAAATAAACATTAACATATTTAGGAGGTGAATTAAATCAGATGGCACGTTTCATTTTTACAATCCTTAATTTTATCGTTCTCGCATTCTACATTTATATCTGTATGCCATAAATTTTTATGCCTGGTTTTTATTATAGGTACTTGTTAATATTTAATTTTCTAAAATATCTAGTTATCTTTTTCTTGTTCGTCTCTACATGGATACGTCAAGTCTGGTTTGATTTTGACCTTTTATGCGATGTGTGCAAAATACTAGAAATATATGACGGAGCAGGAGATGACCTACGCCGAACTCACTAAAAGTGTGACGATAAGTACAGCGCTCCGCCTCGCGCTGTATCATGGATTCCAACCACATGTGTCTGAATACCCCTGGCCCACACAGTTATTGAATCTGTGTCCACCTGGGCTTATCGTCTAGCTTAAACAACTATCATTGTAATAAATCGGTTTACCAAATCCTCATCTATTATAACAACCACAATTAAAGAAGTTATGGCCAAGCCCACAGCACACTACACAAAGGAGGTGTTCACAGTACGGCAGTCCGCACAAGACTGAGACGCTCGTCGCTACGGCGACCGCTTTTATACTTGTTGAAACATTTGAAAATGTAGCAGTTATGTTTTGTAGTAAACAACTTTTTGTTTGCACATCGAAAACAATAATAAATGGGATTATCTTGAACTCGCCGACATTTACACTTTTACTAATGGGTATGTTCCTACATATGTAGGAAGGAACATAGGTAAGATTCTTTTTTAAATATTACAATTATATATTAAAAATCTAAATTAAACTAAGCAAAATAATAAAAATACTTATAAATATAAATGGCCTTGCATATCATTGCCCTGCGGTAGAGTGCCCAAAAGACTGGCAGTATTGCCACGCTGGATGGTATTGCCTATTTGGTGGATGACGTAATTGCCAGCCTTTCACCAGACACCTCGACCCAGTTTTGAATTAAAAAATAAAAAGATTATGAGTTGATGGATATTACGGGCCCAGCTAAGCTTTATTACCCTTAAATTATTTAACTCGATTCATATTCGTCATTTAGATTAAAGAAATAAATAGTTCATAAAAACAAACTATTGCTATAATATCTCAGCCTATATTCAGATTTGATGTAAAATTAATTCAATTACACTTTCCCAGTTTCAGGGCCGTGTGTCCGACCGAGTATAAGTAAAGTTTTGTGATATGTTTTGCGGAGTGTTCCGAACTATCTGGTTACTTGGCCAAAACATGTTTATGATAAAACATACTATTCGTATGAATGTTGGCACGTTATGGTGATATATTACATTCTAGTCCTAACTTGCTTTTATTGGATCTTGTAACAGTTATTTTTTATGATACTTTTTTGGACGCTGTTTCGTTTGGTATACTTTTAGTTTAGGTTTCCTTGTTAGGTATCTATTTTATTATATATACCTACATATACCATATACCTACTCGTGACATAATTTCAGTCGCAGGGAAACTTGGTGTTACAGGCGTCCATAGGCAGTAATACTACAGTCTTCTTCTTCTTCTACCTAATCCTGGTCCCACTGTTTATGTGGGGTCAGCACAGCATGTGAGTTCTCACTCAACTCAGCGATACTTATTTTATAACAAATACATATATAGATAAACATCCAAAACCCTGGATAGTTTGAAAAGGTTATTTTACAACTTTCCCTGATCGGGGATCGAACCCGAAACCTCTGGGTGGCGCTATAGATGTCGACTCGAAATATTGGTAGAAAAATTTGACATTCACATACAAATTGGAAATGTCGATTGTTTTAAAACTTTTGACCGTTATTTTAATTTTATTATAGTATCTTGATCTAGTATAGCCTGTGGTTCCATTTATTACGGGTACGTTCTTTCCACTTTGTTAACCTACCAGTGGCTAATAATGCTAATTTTTCTGCGCACTATTAGTAAAGCACAAGTGCTTAATAAATATTATTATCTGTGTCTTCTCGTCGATGTCACTGACCTTTGTCTGGTTTGATCCGTTATCTCTCAGTTGTATCTCCTAAACCTCCGGGTGTAGAGCTATGTACTGTTAAATTAATAAATAAATAATGGCCGGTAATTAATTTTACGCCTTGATATTTTTTATACTAGTATTTTTTAAATAAAAGATGATTGCTTAAGAAAACTTACTATTTGATTTGATTATTTAATATGACTTTATGAAGTATTTTTTATTTATTTATAGCTATTAAAGACGTGTTACTTATTGAAGGCGGGTTAGAACTGACACTAAATGATGGGAATTCAATAAAATTTGAGGACTGCTGGCTACGGGATCACTGCAGGTAAGTACCTATTTTATTGTGTTGTTAAACAGTTTTTTTATACAATAAACTAGTTTAAAAAACACAACTGAGGTTGATAAACTTTATATGGGACCACCCCGCAAGTATGCTATTTCAAACAAAAAATAACTTTTTAAATTGGTCCAGGCGCCTTCGAGTAATCGGGGAACATATAATATAATATATGTATATATTCAAATTGATACCCTCTTACTTTTTTACGTCCGTTAAAAATATCGTTTTATGCTTTTTAATTTTTACATGAGTATTTATTAGCCTTTTTAAATATAAATTTGCATAAAAAATTGACAAGAGTCGATTGTTAATCTGTTTTAAACGAAATCTTCAAAAAAATATGAGCGCAATCCGGGCTCCTAAGTAGCATAGCGAAGCAACTTTGGTTAGCTACGAGTACATAATACGTATATTGAACATTACGATAGAATATTTTTCGTTGCAGATGTTCTTCATGCTATCATGAGGATACTTTCCAGCGAGCAAAGCATATTTTGGAGATCCCAGAGTCAAAAATATTTGTTGTTGGACACAACGATACTGAACTCGTAATAAAATGTAAGTAAGTATATTATGCCCGTAGACCTGAGTTACTGGTACTACCATATTTTTGGAACGAAGTTCCTTATCGCGCGTTGTGAAAGGGGGCTAGGCGGAAAAAATTAAGACCAAAAGTTGTAACGACACTTTTTGCTATAGTTGTAAGCCGTGCGGCGTGCGCGTGTTTCTCTGTCTCTCTCTCTCTCGAACTTCGTTCCATCCGGGTGTCCCTTGACACCTCTCAAGTTTTTTTAAAGTGTGTAATAGGTCGGGCCGTATTAAATTTATTACCAGAATTTTTCCGCAAGGTAAAATACATTTTGCCGCATAAACTTTCCTATACCGGTCTCCATTTTAAGTAAGGATTTAAAAGAATTTCCTTTTGCAATAAAAAAAACAAGCATTAAAAATATCATTATTCCAAAATTGGGTTTGTTGTGCAAGTGTTGCGTGAAATGAAACATAAATCACACGAAAAATGTTACCCTGGCAATAAAGAGCGGGATTTGTAATTTTTGGCGTCCAGAGAACGAGTAATTAATAGGATTAATGCAGAAGGGTTTATGGCGGACGGGTAAGTGAATTAAAGCGAACAGCGTAAACAAGTAACGTTATTACAGTCTACGTTTAACAAAAGAACGTTTTTTATATGCTTTTGGGACTGCTTTGGTGTAGGAACAACAAATATTAAAAAATATAAGAACTAATGTAAAAAATATAAACAATTTTGAATGAAAAATTTGCAAATTTGTGTCCGTCCGTGATAAACTTATATAGATAATTTTAGTTACTACTTAACCTTAACGAATTAGCAAGCTATTTAGACAGGAAACGCAGCCAGCTTTCTTGGCATCATGCCGCACAGTTTTTTTTATTTAGATTTTTAAAACAATAATTTAGACTAGGATTTATTTTCAGGTTTAGTTTATACGCAACTTAGAAAAGAGAATTTTAATTTTAATTAATTAAATGAATTTTAATTAATTAAATGGAAAACTGATACATACAAAATATATATTTATCTAATTCATCATAAATTTCAGGGGATACTGGACACGATTCGGTGTTTAAAGTGGAGTTTCTCTGTCAGTTTGACTACAAGAAATGGAATGAAGGCCGTACGCTCAAACCTCTGCTGTGGAAGGGTTCGGATGTAGCCAGCAAGCTGAGTCGAGTTCACGTGGATAAGTTTCTCGGGACCAAAGAGGGCGCCACTAGCGTGTTCCAGAATCTGCTTGACTACGGCGTTGCCTTGATTGAAGGGGTATGGTAAATTATAGATTAGGTACGAGTAATTAATAACGTATTGTAATCAACAAGCTGCCTTAGATCGTGTATCGTGGAAGCAAGAAGGTGAGGCCTCTGCCCAAAAATGGGAAACTAATTTAGTCAAAAAAAACTAATTACTTTTCTTGTCCTAACTGTAAAACGTAATATTTGAGAATATTTTTAGATCAAGTTGACAACTTTCCCCGTTACACGTAGGCAAGTATATCGAAGGGCCCAGGGAAATACAAACGAGAATCGAATTAAGGGCTCTGGCAAATGAGTGCCATTTTTTTGAGTTGCGAATAGCGTAATAACTAAGGTCACGTCATATGTCATGAAAAGTTATTAGGTAGAACTAATTTTACTTTGTCATTTGCCCATGCAAACCCGGCGCTAACGTATTAGCAGCATACCGAATTCAGTTGTCAACCGTCACAAAAATATTTTTACAATTCAAATCAACCTGCCAGTTTTTTATTCTGAGGTACGTAACCCTAAAAAAGAAGGAATAGATAATTTCCATACTATACACGGTATTTGAGGCCGTAAACTATTTGGCATGGTTTTGAACCACCGCTCTGTTAGACGAGGCGAGCGGATGCAGATGCGCGGATGTTTGATTGTGTCCAATTTGTTGCAGGCAGCTCCCGAACTAACAGGATATCCGATTGTGTGGGTAGGGTTTATTGAATTGAGAAAAATGTACATCGAATGCTATCTACTTATTTGCCATTATTTTTAGAAACGGATATGGACTAAACATACGCCTTACTTAATTTTAATTTTTAATTTTCGAACAAACGTTGATGGGTTATTTTTAAATTATATGTGTAATGCTCGAAAAAACGTTATTGAGTGGGAATCTAAAATAAAATAATAGTCAAATAAGCGGCCAAGTGCGAGTTGGACTCGCCCATGAAGGGTTCCGTAGTAGCAAATAACATAATATAAAAGTCTTGTAGTATGTTGTTTTAAATTTTTATATTTGAGTTGATTGAATGAAAATTAAATTGCCGTTTATGATGATGACGTATTAAAAAAACTACTTACTGGATCTCGTTCAAACCAATTTTCGCTGGTAGTTTTCATGGTATTAAACATCATATATTTTTTTTAGTTTTATCATTCTCTTATTTTAGAAGTTAAGGGGGGGGGACACACTTTTTTCCACTTTGGAAGTGTCTCTCGCGCAAAGTATTCGGTTTAGAAAAAAATGCTATTAGAAACCTCAATATCATTTTTGAAGACCTATCCATAAATACCCCACACGTATGGGTTTGATGAAAAATAAATTTTTGAGTTTTAGTTCTAAGTATGGGGAACCCCAAAATTTACTGTTTTTTTTCTATTTTTGTGTCAAAACCTTAATGCGGTTTACACAATACATCTACTTACCAAGTTTCAACAGTATGGGTCTTATAGTTTCGGAAAAAAGTGGCTGTGACATACGGACGGACAGACAGACAGACAGACATGACGAATCTATAAGGGTTCCGTTTTTGCCATTTGGCTACGGAACCCTAAAAACAAAAAAAAAAATCGACATTCCCATACATATTGCCCGGGCTGCTGCACACTTTTTTACGTTTTTTTTTAGTTTATGACTGTTATTTTAATTCTATTGTCGCGAACGAGATAGATGTAGAATATTCGCGAGTAAGAACTACGACGCGAGTAACGACTCGGAATGTTCGCGAGTGGAATCGTATAGAAAGACGTCAGGATAATGCAAGCGAAACTAGGCCTTATATTCTTATAGCATAAAGGCTAGAGTTCTTTGAATGGTCGCCGGCTTAGTCGCACTCACACATACATACCGGCGTCTCGATGTTTCCCGTCAATCGAAATACATTCGTCAAGTGAGGCGAATATTTGAGAAAAGTGTAGACTTCTGTATCGGCGCATATAAAAAGGCGATCGAGTGCGCGTTCCGCCAGTTCAGTACGAGCTACGAAAGCGATAACTTCGAAGCGAAACGAAGCGAAGGAAACCTACCTCAGTGCGATAAGTGGAAGTACCTGCGACTACTTTGGCGAGATACCTGGACCTCAGCTGCTACGCGACTTGGACTTGGACATCAGGAAGACCATCTTCACGTGTCAACCTTTGGGTTCCGTAGTGAATAAAAACCCTCATACGAACTTTGGCGTTTTACTCCAAATCTCGAACCCAGTTTCGTAACATTTGGTGTCAGAAGTGGGATGATACCTGTGAAAATGCCTTTCTCAAACTAAAAGAATGCCTTTGCAATACTCCAATCTTGGGATACCCGCAAGCTAATGGCGAATTCATCGTTGACACAGACGCTAGCAACACAGCGATCGGAGGGGTACTATCTCAAAAACAGGGTGAAAATGAAATAGTAATTGGATATTTCAGCAAATCCTTGTCAAGGCCTGAAAGGAATTATTGTGTTACAAGAAGAGAACTCTTGGCCGTTGTGAAGACGCTGCAACACTTCAACAAATATCTCATTGGCAGACAGTTCAAACTTCGCACAGACCATGCTGCTTTGAAATGGCTGTTACAATTTAAAAATCCGGAAGGCCAAGTTGCACGTTGGATTGAACAACTCCAAGAATTTGACTTTACTACTGAGCACCGTAGTGGAAAGGCCCATGGAAATGCTGATGCACTCTCAAGAAGACCATGTGTGGAAGACTGCAAGCATTGCGTTAAACAAGAGACAAAGGAGCTTATGGTTAACATCACAAGGACAATCCCCACAGGGCAATGGGATGATGACAACTTTAGAGAAGCCCAGGAAGATGATGAAGATATAAGGCTCATCATCGCATGGAAAGAACGTTGTGCTAACAAACCTAGATGGGCAGAAGTTGCACCTACGAGCCCCACCACCAAAGCTTATTGGGCTCAATGGGACAGTTTTATCCTGCAGAATGGAATACTTTACCGTAAACGGGAGAAACCAAACGGCAAAGAGTTTCACCTACAGGTTGTTGTTCCAAGAGACAGAGTGAAAGACGTTCTCCGTGAAGTACATGATGGTGTAACAGGTGGACATCTAGGCGTTAAGAGAACGTTAACAAAGATTCGGGAACGGTTTTACTGGCTGAATTGTCGGGAAGATGTTCAGGAATGGTGCCGCAAATGTACAACTTGTGCAGCCGTAAAAGGCCCGTCAACAAGACTTCGAGGATGTCTATAGCTTTACAATGTCGGTGCGCCCTGGGAACGGATTGCAGTAGACATTGCCGGACCATTCCCCGTAACTGAATCAGGAAATAAGTACTTCATGGTTGTCATGGACTATTTTAGCAAGTGGCCGGAAGTATTCGCTATACCTAACCAAGAAGCTTCGACAGTAGCCTCCAAGTTGGTTGAGGAAGTAATCTGCCGGTTTGGTGTACCACTAGAAATCCACTCAGATCAAGGAAGAAACTTCGAGTCGCAACTATTTCAAGAAATCTGCAAACTATTGGGGATGCATAAAACAAGGACCACTCCATATCACCCTCAGTCTGATGGCATGGTGGAGAGATTTAACCAGACTCTGGAGAGACATTTAGCAAAACTGGTTGACAAACATCAGAAAGACTGGGACAAGTACATACCGCTTTTCCTCCTGGCTTATAGGACATCAGAGCACGAAAGCACAAAACTGACCCCAGCTCAGGTGAATTTCGGCAGAGAACTTAGGTTACCTGTGGATCTACTAACGGGGAGGCCACCAGAAGACCCATGCACTGTGCCAGACTACGTCTTCGATCTTCGAGAGCGAATATGGAACATCCATGACTTAGTTCGCGAAAACGGTTTACAAGCAAGTGAAAACATGAAAACTAGATATGACCGAAGAGCGAACTCACGTGGCTTTGAAGAAGGAGTCTTAGTATGGCTTCATAACCCGATTCGCCGGAAAGGAAAATCACCGAAATTACAAACGAGATGGGAAGGTCCATACAAAATCATTACGCGAATAAACGACGTGACTTATCGGATCCAACGTCAACCAAGAGGGGCACTCAAAGTGGTGCACATAGACCGTCTAGCACGTTATCATGGCAGCAATAGTGACGCTCGGGACGCGCGTCTTTAAGAAGGGGGCAGTGTCGCGAACGAGATAGATGTAGAATATTCGCGAGTAAGAACTACGACGCGAGTAACGACTCGGAATGTTCGCGAGTGGAATCGTATAGAAAGACGTCAGGATAATGCAAGCGAAACTAGGCCTTATATTCTTATAGCATAAAGGCTAGAGTTCTTTGAATGGTCGCCGGCTTAGTCGCACTCACACATACATACCGGCGTCTCGATGTTTCCCGTCAATCGAAATACATTCGTCAAGTGAGGCGAATATTTGAGAAAAGTGTAGACTTCTGTATCGGCGCATATAAAAAGGCGATCGAGTGCGCGTTCCGCCAGTTCAGTACGAGCTACGAAAGCGATAACTTCGAAGCGAACCGAAGCGAAGGAAACCTACCTCAGTGCGATAAGTGGAAGTACCTGCGACTACTTTGGCGAGATACCTGGACCTCAGCTGCTACGCGACTTGGACTTGGACATCAGGAAGACCATCTTCACGTGTCAACCTTTGGGTTCCGTAGTGAATAAAAACCCTCATACGAACTTTGGCGTTTTACTCCAAATCTCGAACCCAGTTTCGTAACACTATTATACTAAAGTGGTCTAGTATAGTCTGTGGTTCGATTTATTACGGGTATGTCTTAAATATTTTCTAAATAAGATATAATTCCATAAATAGTGTTTCTGAATGGCGTAGGAAACCCGTCCCTTCCACGTAGTATATGCAAATGAAATTCCCATTAGCTGCAGCAAAAGTTAGGCCAACACGAAAACAAAGCAAAAAATAAACGATTTTAACAAATGTGCCAATCAAAAAAGTCACTTAAACTTTTTGTTTTGCCCAGTTCGTGTTCAGCTGAAGAGGGGCAATGTTTTGAAATTAAATTAGTTAACTAAACAGTGTAAAAGTCTATCACGAAATGCTCACATTTCGAGGCATTTAATTATAAACTTTAAATGAAAGGGCTGAGCAAATTTTAGTAACCAGACACCCGTTCGTTATCTCACCACATATTGAGTAATTACTAAATTAATCACGTTGAATCCAATTATTAAGCGAAGGGTACCTATTGTGTACTTTTCGCCGCAGACTTCTATAATATTTTCGTGCTAAAAGCTAATTAAGATAATTTTGAAAACGAAACAATAAGAAAACTTATATTAACCTATTTGTACAAGATGTATTAGGCTATTAACACACGGTACTGCGCCTTGCTGCATGTTGCAGGGCCGCACTGTATGCAAGTATCTTAATTTGTATGAAGAATACAGGACAACACATTGACACCATGTCCCTGTGCGTCGTTTTTGTATGGCGGCCCGCAGCCCGCAGCGGGGTGCGGTGCAGTGTGTTAAAATTTAAATCATATTGAGAAAAGGGAGATAAAAACATGAATGGATAAATAAAACTCAACTAAACTATAAAATAAATCTATACTAAATTATGCTAAATTCAAAGAATGACATCTTGTCCATGCTTGTAGCAAGAAAGCTGACTGTGTTCCCTCGCTGGATAGCGATGCTGATCCGTTGAGAGATTATGAATGTTATGGTGACATCGATAATCATTTCAAATACATTTTCAGGTACAACCCACTACAGAAGCGACAGAAAGGGTGTGCAAGGCGCTTGGAGGTATCCAACACACACTGTTTGGCGGCATGTGGGAGTTCACCACCAAGGCGGACCACGCCGACACCGCCTACAAGAACATTCCACTGGCAGTGCACAATGATAATACGTACTTCACCGAAGCTGCTGGGTAAGTACCTCGTTAAGCTGGGCTCAACATTGCTTTATAATTCGCTATTTTCCAACAACTCAAATCACATACTTTTTTCTGAACGTTAAAACAAACATTTTCGTCTTAGGATTTGTATGAAATACAGGCAGATGACGTCATAGTTTCTTGGAGTCAACTAGCGCTTTTTATATCAGTTTTTCTCAAATAATGAAAAAACTCCAATACTAAAATCACGTTTCAAAATGGATATGATCATAATAAGTTAAAATTATTTTGTGACGTTCTATTTTCAAAAATTCATTAATGGAACTGTTAACAGTTCCAAATAAAAAAAAAATATTGCCCTATATAGGAAAGTACACAATTGTCATTCATCTAAACAGGCTACTCCGGTGATTCTGGGTTAGATGCCCAGCGAGGGCAAGTTGGAAAATGTCCTTTTTCAAATTGTCCTGGGTCTTGGGTGTTTATTAATATATTATGTATTTCCTTTGAGAATCACGGGTCATTTCACCCCGGTCCTTTGATAGGCTTGCGTGGGGATACAGATCCAACACGTAGAGGCCCTTTGGAGAAGTTGTTGTCATGTGGCGCTCCCGCCAAAACCTATTCCTGGATATACCTATGAAAGGTTGTACCCTTGAACAGGTTTTGGCAGAAGAAAAATCTATTGCATTAAATATAGTATTGATGAGTTAATATCCAGTAAATACAAGTTTCAACTTGGTTTGGGGCTAGTTTAATCAGTACGATTAGTCCTAACCTAATATTGCACGCCTCATAAGCGAAGCGTTGAGGTGGTTACTACTGTCACTTCGCGCAAAACATCTGATTTTTCAAACTTAAAATGTCTTTATGTATCATACATTGCACTTGTAAGATAATATATACACACACATATTAAGAAAAAAACACTATTTTTAACACTCATGATATTTTTGATGTCATTTTTGTTATTTAAACTAGTTAAAAACAGTTTAAAAAAGTTCTGTCTTGGACGTCCGTGTGTCTGTATGTGCGGAGGCTTTTTTTGTTAACACGATAACGACCGAAATACTTTACTAATCGAGTCTTTTTTTTTCTCTTACGCTTGAGTATGCTCAGGAATAGAACCCTTTCATTTTTCAGGGTCTGATTCGATGTGGTTTAATTGTTAATAAATAAACAAAAAAAGAATAATCGAAATAAAATATCGACTGTTCTTCATAGTTTTAGTATATCTATATATATCTTTATTTTTATATATGCGTAAGAATAAAAAAAAAATATGGACCCTTTGAGGCGTGCTCTTTTGGATTTTCCAAACTTATTTTTTTACTTATCTTTACACCATTATTGTGTGGGGACGGCACAGTAAGTCGGTTTTTATAACGTCGACCAACCGCTAGTCAAATCGTAAGTTTCTACACATATCCTGCTTTATACTTAGTGCTTTTATATCGCATGATTTTAACACATTTCAGGTCATTACGGCTGTGGACGTAAATCAATCGTTATTTCTATTGTGTCTGGCCGAGTGTCCTGCAATGTGTTGATTTTTCTAATTCATCTAGATCTAGTTTGGTTTTCTTTCTTTTAATGTACACCTAATTTTTTTTTTTTTAAACTTTCAATTAGTAAATAAAATTAGGTACTCTAGATCGTACAGCCTTCCCATGTATTCCTCTTAAATCAAAGTTACTGTATGAAAACATTACTTATATACATCAAAAGATCATCTAAAAATAAATCAGTTATCTGAGGATAATTACGACATCCTATTTCATATCATATCCCAATTATAGGTTGAGTATGATGACAATCAACTTAATTACTTCCCCGATCCATCTTCCCAAATTAGATAAGTTTTCTCGTCAAAAGAATGTCTTAATTACTCTTTTCTGAAGAGTTATATCACTTGTGTTTCGTAGCTAGAAGTATTAAGATTGGGTTGACGTAACGAGTTTATTTACTCTTCCATTAGATTGATAATATTGAATAAGTAGGATTTTCCTTAGCCCGCGGCTTAGCTCTTTTCAGACGAATATAGATGTACTTATTTTCTAATATTACTGGCTTGTATAAATGAGAAAGTATGTCTATCTAATCTTATATCGTATTTTATACTAACATAATTTATAAAACAGTGATGAAATCCTACTAATATTATAAATGCGAAAGTGAGTTTGTATATTTGTTTGTTAGTTACCTCTTCACGCTTAAACAACTGAACCGATTTGGATGAAATTTAGTATGGATATAGTTTGAGACTCGGGGAAGGACATAGGGTACTCTTTTTCCCGAAATTCCTACGGGGAGCGAAGCCCGCGGGTACAGCTAGTTTAAGAATAAAATTAAGAATAACTTTGCGACACTTCATCTCTACTAAAAAATGTTATCTACAGTCATGCTATAAATCCTTTATAAAAGTTTCTGAAACAGTAAGCTTATTGCCAACAACAAAACAACCAGTGTCATAGCAACCATCATATATCATTCAAACAATTGTATCATTCAGATAAATTGTAAGCACGCGCTTTTGACGACCACAGCAGCACAGTAATAAAAAACAAACTTAAATATTATACGAATTCACGTCGTATTCCTTACGGTGCCAAATTTGTATGATCCAAAATGAAAATAATTGTTACAATAATAATTATATTATTACCTAAACGTAGTTTGTTTGTATTAGATACTCAACAATTAAACTAACCATGAATTTACATAGAGTTCTTAACAACACTGTTCCCGTCCTATGATTTCAGAATATTTTATAAATATATTTTAGGATTCATATTCTTATCATGGATGTAAGTCTTGTATGCAAACTGTATATACCTAATTAGACCCCTTATTAAAACACGAATGTGATAGTAGTATAGTTGCATAAAAACTTATTTTTATTATTATGATATTAAAACAGTATTATACGATATAGGGTCACAAGGATTAGTATGCAATATATTTTTACGGTCCTAATGGACACGACCTTTTTTTGGGCCACATACCGGGAAAATCAACAAGTTAATATCTCAATGGAGAATTAAACGAAATCTGTGATTGAAATCAATAAACTGCATACAAAAAATTTGTTCTTTATTGCACAAAATAAACAAATACAGGACATAATAATATCTAATAATAATGAAATTATGTTCAACTAAAAACTATTCTATAAATTAAAACTATTACTAAAAATAAAAACATCAATTTATATAAAAAATCGTTCCATAAACTGCATACTGGTTTTAAAATATTAAAAACCTCGTCTACGACTTTAAACATACATTCGTACCTATATTTAATAGGTACCCCTCATTATGTGATAGTTTCATGACCTTCTAGTATTTGCCGTGCCGTGCTTCGGAGGGCACGGCAAATACTAGCCTTTGACATTGGTCGTTACCTAAAACCATGTCAGAGGCCTTTAAGGCGGTTTAAAAACTCTGACACTAGTTTTAGTCACTAACACACACGATAAGAAGAAGAAGTATTTGCCCGTCCTTTAAATCGAAAGGAACAACGGATCGACACTATTTTGCTTATGTAGCTACTTTGGACGCCAACGAAAAATGACATAGGCTACATTTCGTCTCGTAGATATGCATACGAATTGGCGGGTCAAAGCTATGTATAAACGGATAATGTTTTATTAATTATCCAAATTATTTACTAGAGTAAGTATTATTACTACTAGACTTTCATATAAAAGTATTTCAATTCCAAGTAGATCAGGCGGCTGTGACTCGGCCATATAAATCTGCGAAGATTACACGCTGCCTTGCTAAGGTCTAGATAAATCCTCGGGGACTCGTCTTTCGTTTAGGGTTTCGCTACAAATTGCCGCAAAACGATAAAGGCTAACCTATAAAATACGTTAGGTACGACTAACTCCCTACTTGTACTTGATGTTGGTAATCTATTAGATCTTTTTGTACTTTAAAATGCTTGTTTAAAGTATACAACTACATGTCTTATTGATAAGACATTTAGTTGTATACTTTAGACAAGAAATCAGAATTTTCAACCAATTAGAAGAATGTCGTAGGAGGCGACTTAGGAAACATAAGCTACACAAAGCTTATAAACATCAATGAGACCTGTCCAACACGTCTGGCCAGCGTGGACAGGTGTAGGCTAAATTCTCGGGTTGTTCTTGCCAAGTATGACTCTAGTAGTACAGAGAGGGTCGTGCTCCTGCAGTGGAGGCTAAAATACCTGATGATGATGATAATAGTAACGTAAATAAGGATTAGAATAGTTGCAACTCAAAAATCGGATCAGGCGGGGTTTGGACACCAACCATTTTCGTAAGGATTTTGCTCTTCATTTTGATAAGCTATTACCGATTCCCACAAAACGACGACAATGCCATGGGTTTTTCTGAAAAACTAGCTACGTTCGCACCGCAAGCAAGTTATTAAATTTAATTTAGAAGCCAGCAGTCTTCGAAATTCACGGTCATACTACTTCAACAATGCAACACTGGCCATTTCTAAAACCGCAATTGTATAAAAGGGCAGTGCTCGTTGTATTTACATTTTCCAGCGCCGCGCCGCTCATTCCTTCCGCACGGCTGAACAGCTCACCCATTTCTTTTTCTGTTCAAAAGATTTGCTAGCGACGAAATCCTTTTTAAGTTTTCACAAAACAAAACAGAAAATCGTGCTCGCCCTTGCCGAAAACGTGAAGAGGCAGGGAAGTAAAATAATTATTGTGCCATTACTGATTTCGCTGAGTACGCGGTATAAGCAAAAATAAAATAAGCATTTTGCGAGTATTTGGCGTAGGTTCCGTGTCCTTTCATTTTATGATCAAAAGTGAAGCGAATATTATTTGAGGACAAATATTTTTGGGGCGTCATTTCCAAATGCTTTTAAGTGTAATCTGAAAATACACATATCATTATTTACATTAACAGACGCGTAATAGCATATTGCATTTGTAAAAGCATTTGTAAATAAGAAAGTTCTCTGCTAAAGACGGGTTTTTACGCGTTACGCACATTAGACACGCGCGCTTTACGAAATGGTTTAGGCCATAGACCTAGATTTTTTTACTGCGTATTCTTAAATCTATGGTTTGGCTGCCCCGCCCACATCCGATAATCGGTGACCAATTTTCAGAAAGTCATACAAGTAAGAAATACATAAAAAGAAACATCCGCCCGTCTATGCCTGAAAGGGCAAACTGTTGAATCATACTTATCTTTATAAACACAGTTGTGCAATAAATGATTTCTGATTCTGATTCTGATGCTATCGGTCCTACAAAAAGTCTGACGTGGGCGGGCACCCTTATCCATCATTTAGGATTTATTCGATGTTATCCTTAGAACATCATACATAAAATAAATCAGTAGAAGTCGCACGTCTGTAAATTTTTAATTTTATTTTCCAAAATAAATAAATGTTTTTTTCGCGATTTTATATAAATAATTAGCTTTGAGCTAACTAGGTTCATTAAAATCGGATGTCAGTGATAAAACTTTTCGTCATTTAATGAAAATTAAAAATTTCAAGCGGCATATTTGAAGCCCTGCCGGACCACCTGTATCATTGCGTAGTAAGAATCATAGATGGTACAAATGACACAAAGTACACACAAGTATGATACCCGGCGTCACTTACTCAATATTTTATCCTGAACAATCCCAAACAAACTAAAACCATTCTATAACAAAATCTAAAGCTTTGTGTTAGAAATGGCAAACAAAAATAAATATCCCTCCAGTTTGCACGAACAATTTTAAGCCAACAGTTAGTACTTAATAAATTCTAACGCTATATGATTCTCTATTGTAGAACAGGATCAGCTTAAATATTACAGATACACCCTTTTCCTTAAAATCATTTTGATTTGCACAATAATGAAGCTAGTTATTCTTTCAAGGGCTGTCTAACTGGGACCCACTTCACTTGGATCCTTCCGTCATTATTATTTCAGAGCCTATTCGAAAAAGCTTTCGCTTGTTGGTTGCTTTCAAATTCTGTTTTGCTCACGATTTTGTTCACGACTTAGCGTTTTTACGTTTCTTTTCTTGGTGCGCACTTGAACAATCGTCATTGGAGATTCAATAGGGATCGGGTGAAATAAGGGTTTACGTCGGTAATCGTATTATTGCCTTTCGGCAAATTGCCATCGATTGGAAATGGGTGAACCTCAAAGCGAACATGTGATTTAGATTCATGATCTCACCCAGGTTTTCGATAGTATTACTTTTTCGTAGCCTTCTTGAGTGGTATAAAAGCCTAGATTCCTCAGGCACTAAATAAATATTCTGCAGTAACTTAAAAATCTGTTCTTTGATCCCTTTGTGCGGCAAATAAATGCAATTCTTTTTTGTTGTAACAAGCGATCTTCTTTGTGAATTTTTATTCAAACTTAATTTATCCATTCCACAAAGTTACTACTACTTAAACAATCTTCTTTAATCTTTTATAGAAGAAAATTTACACAGGAAAGTCGATTTATGGGCCGTCTGAGAAATATTGTCGGAGGCGCTCTCCCGTGAAAGTAAGTAAATGTCTATAAAATTAGATTGTCTTGCACTTATCAAGTCTTTAATAAAATTGGATTTTTGCAATCTTGTAATGATGGCGTCATAAAATTGGAGATCATACTAATTTGCGTTTATAAAGTCTAATCAAATTTAAATTAAGTACCATTTTAAGATCGCCCGTGAAATAATGTTAATTGTCACTTTAAGTTCCGCCCTTCCAGTCGTTGGCTATTAAAACTGATTAAATATTTATGCACATCCGTTTTTAATTATCAAAATGGCAGGAATAAGAAATTTAACGGCTAGAGAACTGAATTTTGAGAGTTAGCTAGTTTTTTATGAAATTTATATTTATAAGTTTATATCCAAACTATAGTGATCTTGATAGTGTAGCTGTGCTGATGGACAGTAACTGTAGAGTTTATGGAAAGATAATTGGAAGAGCAGTCCTGTTCCTTCCTAATTCCGGGGACTGTTGCCGATGATCACCCTGGGCAATAGTCTTTGCTCTGCAGTTCTTGACGTTTTGCTAAAGAGCTGAAAATTGGTAACATCTTGACATTATAATTTTCTGACTCTCAATTTTTTAATTAACCGTTCCTTTACCAGACCGCCAATACCAGACACAATAGTAAGACAATGAACGTGAACATTTAATAATGTCGTACCGGTTAAAAAAAGTTTATTATTTCGGAGTTACTGGTCTATGAAAGAGCTTATGAAGAGAAACCTTCCGCTGTCACTTAAGCGTAGACTCATCGATTTGTGTATCTTGCCCGTCCTTACGGTGTTCAAAGTTGGTCATTGACTAAGGATCAAAAGTCCAAGCTCAAGATTTGCCAAAGTCTCACCAAACTCAACGTTTCGTTTAAAAACCGGCATTGTTGATGTCAGACTGAAAGCCGCTAATAAAAGTGAGATTGGGCGGGAAACGTTTGCCGCATGCATCCTGATAGGTGGGCTACGTTGGTAACAAAGTGGACTTCCGAAGGTTGTCAAAGGAAGGGAGTTACGCCCCGGAGGCGTAGGTGTGACGACTTGCGATAGTTTGAGAGGGAATGGTTGGAAGTGGCACATGATCGAGATATTTGGAAGGAGATGGGGAGACCTTTGCCTTTAAGACAGTATAGGTTAACGAAAAAAAAAGTGAAAAACGATAATGTCAAAATGTAAAATGTCTGATTCTATGTTAGAGACCGGGGCTGAGTGGAATCCTCAGGAAAGTTATTTTATTCCAGATTAAAAATTATATATTATTTTTGTGCTTTTTGTTAGTGGTTCACTTGGTACATCTACTAATGATTGCTATTAGTAGAGGTACCACTAACACAAGTGATAAAATATCTTGTCTGTTTTCATCCTTAGCTGTTGATTACCGAAACCCTATTTTGGTTTTTAGCGCAAGCAGTACATACACCTGAAATTGAGAAGTGTCGTCATCAATCATAGTATAATCCATCAAAAACTGACAATATTTTTCGAACAAAGCGGCCTCGTTTCATTCATCGAGTGACCAATTTTCGGCAACCTAGTAATTTTCTAATTCATTGGGTCAGACACGATTATGTTATATGCTGTCTGCTATTTGTATACAATTTGTGGATAGGTAAAACATACTTGATGTTAAGTAAGGGATTTATCATCATCGTCATCGTCAGTTCTTTTTGTTTCCACTGCAGGAAGACGACTCTCTCTGTACTACCAGAGCCGTACTTGGCGAAAGTAGCCAAAGGACTTACTACACTCTCCTAGCTGTCCAGATGGGTTGGAGAGGTGTCATTGATGCTTATAAGCTTTGCTTTGCTTCTATTTCCTAAGTCGCTTTCTACGACATCCACGGGAGGACTTGGAGTGGCCCTATTCTACTCTGCTAGAATTCACACGGCTAATTAGGATTAAAAAAATAAAATTTAGTTATCAATAATACATATATCATTTCACGTTACAGATAGACATAAGGGCCTCCGCTAATTTAGCCGGGCGCACGGGTTCGGTCTGTCTCTGTCACAAACGCTACGTGCGACAGAGACAGGTGACCCGCGACGGATTCCTGCTATCTCTTTTGAACCAGGGACCTCTGGGTGGCGGACTAGCATGGTGACCACTACGCAACGGAGATCGTCATGGTAAATTATATATTTTACTTGCAGGCTTCAAATCCTACATTGCTTGGAGCACTCGAATGGCACCGGAGGGGAAACTATCCTCGTGGATGGCTTTTACGGGGCTCTGCGGCTGAAGGAGCAGTTTCCTGAGGATTACGACTTTCTCACCAAGTTCCACGTCGAAGCAGAGTACTTGGAGGAAGGCCATCATCACAAATACTCTTCGCCGGTCATCAGAGTTAATGATGAAACTAAGGAGTTGGAGCAAATCAGGTATCTAGAAATGCATCTTTAATAAGTATTTTTTTATACACATACACATCGTGTGTCCATACTTGTTTACTCTCATCATCATCATCATCATCATCCGAGCGTAGTTCCCATATTATTCATTTTACTTGTGTCCATACTTGTTGCGTACTTTAGCGTCGAATAGAGCAAGGTCCGCAATCATTATTTCAGCCGCATAAAGTCCACTGCTGGACATAGGCCTTTCCCAAAGATTTCCAAAATGACCGATTAAGAGCGGCGATATCCAATTTTTTGCTACAAGTTGGTATCATAAAAGCCCATAATTAATATACCTACTTAAGTCGATCAGAAATATTGGTTTATAGCATATTTAAACGGATCACAACGTGCAGTATCCGATGCATGTGTGTATATTCCTGAGACAGAACTACCTTTCGACTAATTAAAAGACTAAAATAAAACATTCACAATTGTGCCATCCTTTAAACAAAGTAGTTATTAGTGTAAAACTCATGGTAATTCAACTTTCTATTCCTAGGTTCAACGTTTACGACCGGTCACCCATGGCATTTGCGGACAGCAAGCAATGTCGGGCTTACTACCGCTCCCTGAGGAACCTGGCGCGATTCTATCAGGATCCAGCTAACCAATGGCAGTTTAAGTTGACTCCAGGTGATAAATCTAATGAACACGTTAAGCGCCCTGTTAGCACTGCAGTCGATTGGTTACTCTTTGGCTGATGTTCGGTGACACATTGTTTTTTCATTCTTTATTTTTGTCGTATGACGTCCACTGTATACCACATAAGACTCCCGCAAGGATTTCCAAAATGACTAATCTAAAGTGGTTTGCGTCCAGCGTTTTCTGGCGATCTTGGTTAGATCTGATCTCCTTGTAGGTGGGTGTCCTACGCTTTGCTTGCTAGTACGTGGTGGCTATTCAAGAACCTTGTTCGCTCCATCGGCCATGAAGATATCTAGGTTTTTTGTGCTATCGTCTCATGACGATGTTAGCGCGGCGAGTATAGCAAGTACCTATAGATTTTTATACTTCATTCTTTCTCATAATCTAAACTTCTGATTGACAGTAAAAGCAAACAGTAAATTGCAAAACGTTGTCATGAGGTCATGTGTAAGTTAAGAGTCCCTTTACCTAAGACCAAACTACACTTTTCCATACACTCGTAGTCTACGTTTTATTTCGAAATCACACCCCCGATTTCGGCAAAATTTTGTAATTTTGAAGATATTGCACGTATCTAGGCATATAACTGGTTTTCACAGTCAACTTCTACATACCTTTAGTTATTTTTTTCCAAGTTCATAATTTTACTCTATGAAACCAATTATAACACTAGACTAGACAATTGCAATTTCTTTAAAATAATAATTGGCCAAGTACGTGTCGGGCCACGCGTAGTGTAGGGTTCCGTAGTTCCGAATGCCAACTTTGAGTTTATGCTACTATAAACGTTTAAAAACTAATTATCTATTGAATTTGTATGAAATTTCTTTTTCCGAGTACATTTTATAAGTTGATCGCCTATAACTTTTTAATTTGTATACCCTACTTAGCTCTGATAGTTTTCCTTCAAACTACATTATATATACTATAGCTGTGAATTTTTTCACGTGGCCATATATAACCGTTTAGCAGATAGAGGGGGGGGACACTTGCCTCCAACAAAAAATTTCACTTTAAACCCAAATATTTCAGAAACGGATCCCTAAATCCAAAAATGGTGTTAACAAGCTCACAATGTTTTTGAAAGATCTATTCAACGACACCCAACACAATGTGTTTGTCGAGAAATAAAAAATTGACTACCTCTGTACTTGTATGGTAGCTAACCTAAAAAAAATATTTTTCCAGATTTTATTTTACGACTTTTTCGCCATGATTAATATACATATCCATGCCAAATTACAGCTTTCTAGTACTTGTAGTTTCTGAGTAGGACCGCGGACAGACAGACAGACAGACAGACATGGCGAAACTATAAGGGTTCCTTGTTTACTACGGAACCCTAATAAAAATGTTTGTACCGAAATCTGACATTTGGTTTCAAAATAAAACGTAGACTACGTTTGTATGGAAAAGTGTACGTTTGTATGGAAAAGGGTAAGGGGATTCTTAAGCCATTACAGGAACAGTGACTACAAAACTCTTCTTTTATAAATGCATTATCTGTTTTACAGGGGTAGTAATGGTGATGGACAATTTCCGATTGCTGCATGGGAGAACTGGTTTTTCCGGCACCCGCGTCATGTCTGGCAGCTACGTGTCGCGGTCGGACTGGCTGGACAAAGCACGAGCTCTCAAATTGATCAAATGAAATAAATACCCAGTAGGGGTGACGACAGGTTCCGAAAAGTATGATTGTAATTAGTCCGTCTGTTAGATTATCCAAAAATAATGGACCCGTATTTTACAGTTTACCAAAAAAGTAAAAATACACAAAGACGGAGCGGAGCGTCAAAGTACCGGAGTGGGGGCTTGCGACGTCACACTTAAGTAAAGATCGTACCCAGCCGTGACGTCACGCTAAATTTATATGCGCTATATCTTTCTAATTTTTGGTTTCTCAGAGAAAAGAAAAAATACCTGTACAATATTTTTTCATAATCTAACCGATGGACCAAAAATATTTTTCCATTCGTCATGCCTATTATATGAATTCTTCTTCTTGCCTACAACAGTCAATAGCAGTAGTCTGACTAGAATAAAGGTTTCTCCTAATAAAGGAAGGCTTTGTCCATAATCACCACCCTCAGGCGTATAATACGCCGATACCCTTTCTCTGTATTCCAATTATATTATTAATAAAATATGTTGTTACAAAAACTTTTTAATTTTACAAACAAGTTATAGATTTTGCACAGTAGCAGTACATATGGAAATCGTGCACTAGTACAATTATAAAGTAATTTAAATTAAAGATTAGGTACGTCACAAGAAATGGCCCTATTCGAAAACCTTGTATTATTTACTACGAACTGAAACATGATGAATAACAACATTAAATTTTCTTTTACACAAAAAGAAACGCTGATGAAGTATTCAAGTTTAAATACGGGTATCTCAGGAAAGCGGGTCATGAATGGTAACAAAGAGAGCATTGTTGAAAAATAATAGGTTTTCTTGGGATCTCAGACGCAATCGCTACAATTGTCTCATAAATCGAGGAGGCCTCCATAAATCAAGAACTATCGATATAGCAGCCGTGTTTCGATGTTGCGTGGTATTGTGATTTATTTATTTACTGTGCGCGTGATTTTTCTACTGATTTTAGTTAGTTACACCCAAATAGTTTTCATAGTTCCCCGTTTAGAACTCTTTCGATTAGGAGTTGTATCTAAAACCTGTGTGTATCTATATTTATATATTTTCTCCTCTTAGAACTCTTTGCTGTCCTATTTTCCATAGATACATGGTTTTTTGTACGTCCAATTTACATAGGTACCATGAATAGGTATTCATATAAAGTAGGTTATTTGTGATGTTTTATCAATGATATCGGTATCCATTAGTCTAATGCACATAAATAAACAAGGTTTATATAAACGTGTTTATATAAAGTACACTCACATCTTCTAAAATAATGTATCATTTACCCTTTCTTGGGATCTCAGACGCAATCGCATCTTTACTTTTGCACCATAATCGTTTGTTGTTTATATATTATACAGATAGTATGTAATGTATGTATATACATATAATAAATGTAGGTATATGTAGGTATGTGTCAGATTTATTTGGGTAGTTATTTTCCGCCGTAAAATATGGTAGACTGGGAGAAAACGCTTTTAGCGTTATGGTACAAGTGGTACTGCGTGATTAGGTAAGCCCGTCAATTACAAACGATTATATATTGTGGATCAATAAAATTTTAATAAATAAATAAATATAAAGGGGTATCAAACTCTGGTCGGTTTCCCACCGAAGCTGCCAATTCTTATGAGACATATTAGAAGTAAGGAATACGAGTCATGCATTACTAAGATTTTTTCGGCAAACACATGACGTGGGTTGAAGGTAAAAAGGTAATATTAGCAAGCATCATTCGTATTATTAGATCACAGAAGGAGAAAGATTAATATTCAGCATTACGTTTAATCGAGTAAATAACCCATGGAAATATTAGTTAAATCCAACGCAGGTTAACTGGAAGAGTTCCTTATATGGGTTAAGTCCGCCTTATTAATTCTTTTAATTTTCATATTTGAAAGAGTAAATAAGGCGGACTCTCTTCTATGCTGCTCTAGGAGAAAAGGAAAATTGCGGCTAGCAACCTATCACTATTTGATTCCTTTTTCCACCTTCTCGCCCACCATCTAGTTAAAAGTGACCTTTGATTCTTGCGGATCGGGGCACTGTCTGCTTAGAGCCGTAAAACCGCAAGTGCTCTGTCTGCTCCTTTAGGGATAAAGACGTGATAGTATGTATGTATGTATGTAAATTTCATATGTTGTATTTATGTTTTTGGTACAATAAAGTTCTGATCAACAAACATGCAGAGCGTTGCTAAGTTGCAAAGAACGGTGGCGGGATGAGAGCAATTTCTGATAAGCAATTTATCTGTAATGAAAGATAAGTAAGTCACTTTTATAATCAATTTGTATTTTTTCCTTTTTGATAGGATTGTCTCAGATTGCCATACAATGAAAAAATATATATCAAAATATAGAAAATATTTTTTGATTTCTATACAAACTCAGATGAGCTGATCGGTCAACTTGTATGGGAGGCCAAAAATTATTTTTCATGTTTCGATATATGTTTCATGGTGAAAGTTGATCAGAATACATACATACATACAATCACGTCTCTATCCCTAATGGGGCAGACAGAGCATTTTGGGTCTTGCGGTTCTATGCAGAGCCCAGGGCCGCAAGACCCAAAAGCCACTTTTAGCGTCATGGTGGGCGAGAAGATGGAAAAGCAATCAATACAGTGATGGATTGCTAGCCGCATCGCCTGTTAACATGATTTGCATTTTTGCCCATTCCCTCGATCGGCTTTTACGATCTGCGTGGGAAGAGAAGCAGCTGGTACATTCTAAGTTTTTTTTTATTTCTCCCGGACCAGCATGGGAGTATCACGGACTAAATTCACCCTTAAAATAGTTTCTTAAATATCGCTGAGGAAACAAGGAAACAACTTGTCCTAAGGTGCTCGTAATCTTTGCCTTTAATAACATGATTAATCCCTATATCAGTAACTCCCCTTTTCAGTGATCTGAGCAGTACCTTTGACACAAAATTTCCGTTGTGCGCCTCACGCCTTGCTGGATATGAAGGGTTAGACCGGCATTGAATATTCATGCCATAGATACCTGTTGGAATTTCAATGTATTATGTAAATATATCTTAGCCTTTTTACGAACCCTGTCACTCCCGGTTTGCTTGAAGTTTGACCCGGAGGCTTTCTCTTGGAAAAAGCGCTTTGTTGGGAAATTTTCATATAAATATGGATACTATGGAAGGTTTCTTTGTTTGCGAGTAGTTGTTTCTATTTTTAAATTCGTACAAACGCAAGACATTTTAACCGGTAAAGACCCGAACGACATTATTAAATGTCCACATTCATTGTCTTACTATTGTGTCTGGTATTGGCGGTAAAGGAACTGTTAATCAATCACGTTGAGTACAGCGTTTGAAGTACTTATATTTTTTATCCGAGGCTACTACATCCGAGGCTAAGCTCGGACATATTATGTAACCCATGGCAAGAATAAGTACGTACAGAAGTTTTACTTAGCAAAGAAATAAAAAAAAATTGCTTAATGTGGTTAACAATATGGTTTATTTTAGCTTGCGTCAGAACTCAGCACCTTTTCGTTCAGATACCTTAGTCCATTGTAAGCTAATTTTATTCTTATTACTCTAGACAAAAGATTCATGTCACTGAATTTCCCACTCCAGAGTGGTCACCGCGCGCATGGTAATAATGTAGGTATATTTTTGATACCTAAACGGGGAGTGAACACAGGCCTGCCCATGGTGAGAACAGATTATTAGCGGATTTCAATTATCAGATGTATCTAAAACCTGTGCGTATCTATATTTTTATATTTTCCTCCCGAGTATCACAAGTTAAATCAATTTACAGGGACAGAGTTGCAATGTATCTTTAACAGTAAAGGAGCGGTTTACCTCACTTAGCATACATCAAGTTGAGCGAAGTGTGAAATAAAATGTTTTCGCTGCACAAGTGTATGTAATTGAAAAAATAAAGTTGGGTTGAGAGTGAAATAAAATGAATTTTCGCTGAAAATACGTTGGCAAGTGCGCGTATTTTCAATGTGACCACGGGTACATTAATATGTGCACCGTGTTGCTCGTGTGACCACGGAATATGTGAAATTAATTACGCCATGCGCGACATCTGTGCTCTTTGACGCATTCATTGCGAGTATTACATTTTAGGGGTTCGCTGATTTTGCTTCTGATATTTATTATAATAACTTTTTAAATTTATTTTTATAGAAGCTTTTATTGAGAGGCCAAAGTACTAACCAAGACAAATGAAATTAGCCCAAACTCGACTGAGTTGCATCGTTTTATTACCGAGTTCCATCGACCACCTGTCTTCGTGATCAGACCCTAGGCATCGTCTACTATAAATAAAGTGCTCGTCAAGATAAATCGAACGATTCCTACTCAATGTGTTTATGTATGTTGTTTTAAAACTGAGTTCCGTCGAATATTTCCCAGCTCCATAATCAGAACAGCTCTTTGACTTCATAATATTGTATTGTCATCCGACTTACACGAGTGTACAAAATTTTAGCTAAATCGTTTGAAAGATAACTGTTTGAAAATTGAGTTGCAAGATTTGACCTAAAGAAACATTCATACATGCAAACAAGAAACATTGCAAGTTAAATAAAAGGTTGTAATAACTATTAGACGTGGTCTTATAAGAACGCGAATACGCGAATATCGACATCAACGACAAGTTCGCGCGAATTTTACTTGAACGATTCGTACGAACGCGCGATCAAAGTTGATCAAACGCAATTGCGCGGTTGCAATTTTTTGTTTCGCACCGCCGTACATACGTACGTCACTCAAAACAGCGCACAACGCGGACTAAAGTCCGCCATGTGCGTTGCTTCGCCTAGTCACACTAGTTCTATTTTTTTCCGTACTTTTGTCCGGTCCGCTCCCTGCATGTCCTCGGTTATTCAAGGGACTTTTTGTACACGGTACTTTTAATCCCTCGTTTGCGTTACTTGATACAGTTGAAAGCGATCTATTTTAGCGGACAAAAAAGTCCGCGAACAAAAATCCCTCGTCTGCGCAGGCCTTTAACGAAAACTAACCCACTATTTATGATGGGCTTTTGAGGTGATTTATAAAAACAGAAAGCAAACAAAAGATTTAAGCCCCGATATTAACAAAATGGAATAAGTACATCAATCATAATCTAGGTAAGAATGGTCTTTGGTTTTTGCCTTTGGCTTTGCATACCCCGTAAGCTATAACGACATGATATAAATTAATCGACTAAACCCTATCATTGAGTGAAACCCGTCATCAGATGTTCGAAAATTCTAATTTGCTTGACTTGTTTTAAGTTTACTGAAATATTCCTAAAATATTTTGACGTTTGAATTTTTCTGTAGAGATAAAAAAGAAAAATTCGTCTGTTGTTGTAGGCGGGACGCGTTTTGACCGTAATTTTTCTATCTCATTTGTAATTCATAATCCAGTTAGGGAGATGTATGTCGTCGGTGTCAGAGGGCGCCTGCCAAAATTGAGTTCGAATATTTCATGTCATTGCCACGGCCGCTCGTCTCCCTGGACGAATGGGAAGCGATTATTCAATATTATTGCGTTACGCATACGTAAATATAGCGAATTTTTCGTTCCCTTCAAAGAAAAATTTGCTTCATTTACGTATCTTTTTTTATACGGGAATATCAAACTGATTGAGCTAGCCCCAACGTAAGTTTAAATTTGTATTATGGGAAACTAACTCAATGATACTTTTTTTATAATAGATACATATATAAATAAACACTCAAGACCCAGGACAATTTGAAAAAGGCCAACTTCGATCGAACCCAGGACCTCCGGATTGGCAGTCTAGCGTGCTGCTGCTGACCATTACTTAACGTATGTTAAGGTTTTGATGCTCAAAAGGAATGATTTTATTTTTATGTTACTCTTGTGGGCTAAGCTAATCCTGCGCAATACTAACTTAAGTGAAACGTTTCATATTCGTTTTTTTTACTACACTTCTTTTATAAAACGAAAAAAGATTTCTCAAAAGTTGTCCTCCGAGTCTATCGTTATCTACAATTGATGTCAAGTTTATGTGTCTATATATTAGCATTACCTTTATTTTTCTCAAACATGCTCGAAAATGTAGGCATTAGTGTATTAAAAAGTCTAAATATACAAGTAGTGGGAAAGTAGTATGAAAATTCATTCCTGGCCAGTCAGAATAACAAGATATGTGTAAACGGTGTCAATTTCCGAATATGTTGGTATTAAATCACACGAAAATATGCTTTTCTCGTTGCGAGAGAAAAAACAATCGATAATCTACGGTTTTACATTTTTGCGTAAAATATCACTGCAGTGCGATTCTTGAGTACCAGAAAAATCTGACATTTGAGGATCTGCAGAAACCTGATGTGGAAGGGGTACGGCCTGCGAAGATGGATGGGGTTGGGGGCGTGATTTTTTTTCCAAAATGTAGGGGGTTGTGAGCAATTTGACAAGCGTCATTTGTTTTTTTTATTTTTTTCAAAATCCAAGATGGCCGCCATACATGGACAATTTTCCTCTATACAAATTTCATACAAACGGCCACTCCAAGTAACTAGGCGCAGCCAGAGGCCAAAAGCAAAGGCCACCCCCGCGAGGCCGCAGGCCGAGCTGCGGGCGAGGGCGAAGCCCGAGCCACTCCCCCCTTCCTCTTGGACCCCCCCCGTAAGTAATCTTCACGAGGCCGGAGGCCGAGTGATGCGAGCCCGAAGGGCGAGCTGCGGGCGAGGGCGAAGCCCGAGCCACTCCCACAGCCCCCCTCTTTTACCCCCCCCCCCTCCCCCCCCCGGATGTAATTTTCACGAGGCCGAAAGACGAGTAACGCGAGCCCGAAGGGCGAGCTGCGGGCGAGGGCGAAGCCCGAGCCACTTCTCCAAGCGCAGTCAATTTTTTAAAATTTTTGAAAATCCAAGATGGCCGCCAAAAGTCAACTGCTTGCGATTTTGCTGAAAATCGATATCTATATGTAGTTTGAGCCCAAAAATCTAAATTTAAATTTTTTTTTGGAATCCAAGATGGTGTCTATATTTTAGAAAATTTAACTTATTTCGTTTATAACGTCTCACTGGGACTTCGTAAGGGTCTGAAATTTTGTACATTGGGGTAAGGCACCCCGCGAAACTCGGAACTGGAATCACATTTTAGATCCAAGATGGCCGCCCCCACACATATTTTGATGTTTCCTTTACTGACTGCAGTTGTTACACATTTTCTCAACTGGACATATTCTTTAGCCCACCTCAACAGCCGCACGAAAAACCGCGGGCTGCTTGCAGCCCGCGCAGCGCCCGAAAAGCTAGTTAGTTTTATAAACTTTGACACAAAAGCATCTTGTCAGTTTCGAATTGGTATTCTGAGACGTTTTTTGGTTACACAAAACGACTTGAATCTGGTTGAATTAACTTGAATCGACTTGACTTACTGTCATATATGACAACATGTTAGCAGTTTTCCGCGGGTTTGCTTACGATTTGAACTGTCAACCCCGAATCGGTATTCTACGATTCGACATCTTTCGTGTTTTTGACGCTGTCAGAAGGCAATTGGTATTCCGGCAATTACAATGATCGTACTTTGGATAGTTTGAGCGCTGATTTTGTATCGAAACCGCTGTCAAAACTACGAACGAACCTCGAACGCGTGTTTTCTTTCGTGTTATGAGCGGACTGGGACAAATATTTTTATTTTACCTTTTTACATAAATTTATGTTGTAGAAATGTTTTAAACATATACCAAATTCCAAATTGAAGATGTAAAAATATATGTCGAAGTCTAACAAAGTACTTTCTAGGGGTAGGACAACATCAATCCCATATCTATCGACAGAGGAGTACGGCAAGGGGTCACCATCTTAAAAAAGACATGTTAAAATAGGAATCTAGCAAGTTAAGCAACACCAGGCTTAGCGTAATGGTGAGATCTAAATTATGTTCATAGGCGATGCGGCTAGAATCAATGATTACTGAATATTCATTAACAAAATTCATAATCCGTAGAAAATAATTACAAAGTTCAAGTTATAAATTATTTAAAAGCTCATAAAGGAATTTGTATTTCTGAAAAGGGATGTGGACTGGATAAAAAGATATTATATTATTTGGTCCGTCAACTAGATTATCCAAAAATAAAGGACCCATATTTATTCGGTTAGCAAAGTAATATAAATTTACAAAGATACAGATACGCTTCCAAGTGTCGAAGTGGGGATGATTTAAGACACCTTTAGTTAAAAATCGTAGGTGATCTTAGGGTCATGTGAAATTTAAATGCGTATTATCTTTGTCATTATTTGTTAGTAATAGAAAAAATAATAATCTACCTACTCTGAGCCAAAAAATATTTTTAGTCAATATCCCTATTGTGCACACGATAGCAACTCGAAAGAAAGTACGAACCAAAACCCATACAAAGCCGACCTCGCCCCGCTTCGAAACAAACCCGATAGAAAGTAAGATGTCATTAGATTGGTATTCTGGTAATTTACAAAGTTCGATCGAAGCCGAGTGAGCAAGTTTGGGGCCAGGAAACTTACCGATTCAAATTTAATCTCACCTGGGCAGTCACTAATACAGGCATGTGCACGAGCTAGAGCGCACGCGTGCGCGTATGCGTGTGCGTGTGCGTTTGCTTATGCTATGCTACGAATATTCGCGCTTTCGTCTTCGGAAAATTGCCGGTTTAGGTCTTATAATTTATAAAATAAATACAATTTGTTTTGATAAACAAATATATACGGACAAATCACACAGTTTGAGCTAATCCCAAAGTAAGTTCGCGACTTGTCTTATGGGATCTACTCAACGATTCTATATTTTTTTTATATATATATTAAGAGCACATTGGTACACATTGCGCGTTTTAAAACGCGCTTTTTGAGAACCCCTAATTCAATAGAAATGTACACATGCAAGCGCGCGCTGCTGGTCAAGCGCGTGTCAAGCGCGCGTTTACATTTTTTCGTTTGAACGAGCGTTGCTCGGGCGTCATCTGCGCGCTTAGAGATATATGAGCGGCCATTTTGTTGAACATTTGATCGCGCGCTTTCTTTTCACGATTCGTTTCTTTTCCATTTTTTTTTTGCTTTTTTCGCACCTTACTATCGCTCGTAGAACGCCGTCCTAAGAGCGGTGTGTGTACGCGACCAACGCGACGCCGAGCGCCCAGTATGTACTAGCTCTAACCGGCCAAGTACGAATCGGATTCGCGCACTAAGGGTTCCGTACCATTATCTATAAAAAATCGCGTTTGTTGTATGGCAGCCCCCTTAGATATTTATTTTATTTTGTTTTAAGTATTTATAGTTATAGTAGCAACAGAAATACATAATTTGTGAAAATTTCAACTATATATACTATACATATATATATACTATGGTGGTTCTTGAGATACAGCCTGGTGACAGACAGACGACACACGGACAGAGGGACAGACAGCGAAGTCTTAGTAATAGGGTCCCGTTTTTACCCTTTGGGTACGGAACCCTAAAAAAGAATACAGGTACCTAACTTATTATCAAGATTTATGCCTAACTAGCAAAGGTACTTTTTAACCCGGGAAAATGTGTGGACCCTGGACTCATCCCAATGAGTAAGGCCTGTCGAGCTGTAGCCACGGTAAATAGTCTACCAAGCGCCGCCGTCACAGCGCCCGCATCATTCGTGGCGACCAATATGTGAGCACATCGCTCACATATTGGTCGCAACGAACCAATATGAGCAAACGTCTACCAAGCGACGCTCACTCACCAATCCAGGTTTCGACCTCGGCTGGTTCCTTAACTTGTGACCGCTCGTGCTAGCGGTCACCCTCACATTACTAGATTTTTCAAAATAAATAAATGTGTATAGACAAATCCCACAGATTGAGCTAGCCCCGAAGTAAGTTCACGACTTGTGTAGATACTATATTTTATAACAAATAAATATATAGATAAAAATCCAAACCCACGTCAATATGAAAAAGGTCATTTTCCATCTTGACCTGACTGGAGATCGAACCCGGGACCTCTGCTGTGACAACCTAGTATGACGAACCCAAGACAGCAGAGGTCGTCGAAACTAGATACAAGTTAAAATCCAGTAAGACTGGCCTCCAGCTAGACAGCGTTCCAATAAATATACCTACATACCTACGTGGGTAATGAAAGAATCATACATACAAAAAAAAAACAGGTACAGTCGAATTAATAACATCCTCCTTTTTTTTAAGTCGATTAAAAATATTCTATCTAGAGTAAAATGAAAACAAACCTCGGGTACAGTCAAAACCTGACCTGGCAACCTATCCAAAGACCAAAAAAAATGTTTAATGTTGTCTACCAGTGCTTGTCAAGACTAAGACTAATCAAACGAGTCTGACAGTTCAACGCAATGGGATTATGTTGTTTTATAACTGAGTTCTCGGCTCCATAAAAGTAAATTAAAAGATGGTATGGTGGATGTTACTACAAACAAGACTCTCATTCTAGGCGTTAGCAAGAAAACGAGCGCGCTCGACAGACTTGATAGATGAATCGAGTAGGTTGCTACTCTGCAAAGCGGCTCGTCTCTCTCGACCGTAGGACCCTGGCGTGAGAAGACTTAGACTTAGACTTTTTAACGACATTGCTCCGCGATTGAAAGCCGCCCCTGGTGATAAGAGAAATGATTATTTTTGCTATCTTTTGCTATCCAGCGAAGAAACTAGAAGATTTCATATAAGAGAGTATGAATCTGTAGAATATACTCTTTTCAAAACCAATATGTTTTTCTAATCATTCTGGAGCATGTCAACTCATGTATAGTGCTCTGAAATGACATATTGTAAATTTTTAATAATGTTGATTTTTACAGGACTCATATTATGAATGAAATATACATTATTTTCACAAAACACACTATTTTGGATGTTATGAATGGAACTCTTTGTGCCATAATATACAATACAAGTGTTAAGTGTTAGAGGATTCAAAGGAGTTTCGAAAAAACAGATTGGATTAAAATTATTGACTAAAGCTCAAGGACAACTACTGGAATACTGGAAATTATTGATTATTTCAAGATATTTTCATCTTGAAATGTTTTGTTATAAGAAAAATAAATATTGCTTGTGTATATATATCGTATATTATTCTCACATTCTTGTCTATTTATTTATTTTTTATAAAATTCCACTGCTGGACGAATTGACTCTTCCCTGCATAATCAGTAATTACGATGGGCAAACGGAACGGACAGGACGATCACTGTAGATGGTATAGTAGTAAAGCTATTACATAAATATATAACAGAGATTTTGGACTATACATATTTTCAATCTGGTAAACAGTTTTTGACATTTGTGTGTCTATGAAGTTTTACTATTCTTGACAGATTTGTAAGTTATTTGGTTTAAATAAATGTAATACTTACTTGATTATAATAGGGATGTGCAAACTGCTAGAAGAAAAGATTTATCGAATCGATATTTAAGTTGAACGAGCAAAGCAAATTTAGGATTGTTCGAAGATCTTCCCATTTCAGATCGTAAAAGCCGATCGAGATAATGGGCAAAAATGCAAATCATGTTATCAGGCGATGCGGCTAGCAACCCATCACTATATTGATTGCTTTTCCATCTTCTCGCCCACCATGACACTAAAAGTGGCTTTTGGGTCTTGCGGCCCTGGGCTCTGCATAGAACCGCAAGACCCAAAATGCTCTGTCTGCCCCATTAGGGATAAAGACGTGATAGTATGTATGTATGTATGTAAACTACTCTGATTGAGCTAGCCCCAAAGTAAGTTTGAGACTTGTGTTATGGGATACTAACTCAACGATACTTACTATATTTTAGTACAAATACATTTATAGATAAACATCTAAGACCCAGGACAATTTGAAAAAGGCCATTTTCCAACTTGCCCTGACCGGGAATCGAACCCGGGACCTCTGGGTGGCGGACTAGCATGGTGACCACTACGCTACGGCGGTCGTCAAATGAAAAATGCATTATTTCTGGAGTATGGCAGTGCCAACAATTTCCGGAGCACGACCTACCTCGCGTTTCATAGTTATTGTGACTTAGGAGGTTGGGGTTTCTTTTATGAATCTTTATTTTGATTATCATATTGGCGCTCAACATATTAAAAATTGTAAACGTTTCAAAGCTAAACTTTGCGTTGCATATATGACGGAAATAATCACAGGTAAACCCATGGCCTGTTTATAAAGATCTATTCCTTTTATCGATATCTTCAATTTGCATGTCTACATCCACAGACAAAGCTAGAATTACTACAAAACCGATAAAAATCGTAGTTTTTCAATCCCTACTCCGCTCACCTTCGATTTGAAATGTCAGAAGAAAGTTTAGCTGGTTTTGGTTCGAATCGAGGCGTGTTCGAAGCGTACTTTGTATCGTGAATTTGACAGTTAAAATGTAAAATACCAGAATTGCACTGTCTGTATTTATCATGTTTGATTGGCACTATAAAACGCAAGAAAGCAGATTTTTCGATTGATCTACGTAGTGATTATATACTCTTTGCAGTAAACATTAATTGCTTTCGGTAAATATTTGCATAGTTGGTTATTTGTTAAATTATTTACTCACATTAATTGAGAAAAGCACTGTATGAAGTACATGCCTCGCTAGCGCTCGACCTTGCCTTGAAAACTTCTCGTCCGGCAATACCTTACTTCCCGCCCTCTGCAGTAATGTACTATTCTATTCTAAAAGCCATAATGGGTATCAACAAAAAGAAGATTAGGTAAGTTGCGAATCAAAGGCGAGTCAGAATTTTCGTCGGTAAAAGGAACTCGACACTAATTACAAAATAAGAGCAATCAGCTAAATGTTTCCATTTAGAGAATTCTTTCAGTATCCTAGAATTTTAAAAGTAAATGGACCACAGAACTTTCTGAATTTTCTTTTTGAAGTAAAATGTACCGTAATTTTTTATAACTGGCTTGAGCGTAATTACGAGGGGTTCTATTGTTTTATATAGGTCGATATTTGTGTACTGCCTCAAAAGAAAAAAGTTAAAAGTGTTATTACTGGATTTTATTAAAACGTATTTAATGATACCCATATTTATTTTATTTTAAACTGTTATAAACATTTTGTATTAACAGATTTGAAGTTATATTTAGGCATAATTTTGTAACATGTTAATAATGATTAGTCTTATTTTATACATAAACAAAATATTACCTTCACCTACCTACTTAGATTTTTTAAGAAGATTGATGTTAAGTAGTTTTATTAGTGTTGTAGAATTATCAGAAATCATACTTTCATAAATATTTGTATTTTGTATCTTATTATAATACAATCACAATACAATACATCGCCATCTTACTTAAATATTGTTCTAAGCGTGATTGGAAAAACAAAAGTTCCCGTCGTCAGCACACGGAGGGTTCGTTCGTAATTTACATTTATTAATGAAAATTAACTTGAAAGTGCTTCCGCTCCCTCAAATGAGATCGACTTTGAACGAGTATCTATGCGGAGGTAACTTTTGCTCAAACACAATATTTTCAGTTAGGTAATTATACAGACCTATGTGAAAGGAAACTGTGAAAGGTGAACGTACTTACACAGATAATTATTATTTTCAAGGTCACATTTTTGGGGGCCAATGTTAAACTTAAATATTAGACCTCCAAAAAGGAGGAGGTTCTCAATTGTAGCGATCTTTTTTTAATGTATGTTCACCGATGATTCGAAGACAAAGTTTTTTTTTTTAGAAAAGGTATGTATTCTCGTCTTGCTGACGAGTATACATTGTGTAGTTAGGGGGTGAAGTCTGCTTATAATTTTAAAAAGTCCAAGACACGAAATTTTTAAAATTTCACACCCTTGATAGTGGAACATGACGATTGACGATGTTATTCTTCTTCTTCTCTAGATTAAAGGTCTCTCCCAAAAAATCTGTTAAAACCAACTTGTTTTTCGAATCAAATTGAAATCTATTGTCCTTAGACGTTACAATTGTTATTTCTCAATCTTTGGCGTGCCTTTCGAAAAACACACAGTAAATGTTTATCTTTGAAATGAGAATGAAATTCTTCGCTGATCTTTATTTGTGTCTCTGAATTTATCAATTATAGAATTGTTTTTGGTAAACCTTTGATACTTTCAAGGCAGTGCTGCAGAGCGGCAACATAATAGGTTTTAAATGTAATTTTTACGATAAACTTCTTTAATAATTAATTTTATTATAAGTAGGGTGTACTTTTAATCGTTATTTTTTTGCAAGAAATTGTATTCTTGCAAATAAGCCCTTATTTTAAAATCTCAAATCAAAATTTCAAAGATCAAATATTGAAGTACCTACATTAAGTACCTACTAGATACTTAAATATAGAAACATCCATCAAATCTAGTTCATTTATTAAAGAAACTTACACGAATATGTACTACCGATGCAATAAATAAATTATTAAAGCTTTGCGAATACTTATTACTAACATAAAAATGCTTGTCCTGTAAAATAATTTACGAAGGAAAAAGATATTACAATTCTTAAAAATGTCGTACAATGCGAAAATCCGCCCAGTAATTTATAGAGATGAAAAAACCGCAAAGCGATCGCTGTGCTTGCTATTTTTATTATCTCGGCGAGCCAGTGCAATACTATAATGGGGCTATAAAAAAAGGGATTATCTCTCCTGTAAGGCCCCGCCGCCGGTCGAGACAGTAAAACGTGGTAAAATGGCCGTGAGCTGAAATAAAGAACGCCAACTATGAATGCTGAGTGTACGGGAATGTTGCCGGACTGGCTTTTGGGTTGCCATAATTTTTTATGATATAGTTTAGTTGCATTATTTAGATTTTTGTTTTTTGTTAAAATTATATACATACATACATACATACATACTATCACGTCTTTATCCCTGATGGGGCAGACAGAGCATTTTGGGTCTTGTGGCTCTATGCAGAGCCTAGGGCCGCAAGACTCAAAAGCCACTTTTAGCGTCATGGTGGGCGAGAAGATGGAAAAGCAATCAATACAGTGACGGGTTGCTAGCCGCATCGCCTGTTAAAATGATTCGCATTTTTGCCCATTCCCTCGATCGGCTTTTACGATCTGCGCGAGAAGAAAAGCAGCTGGTACATTCTAAGTTTTTTCGTTTCTCCCAGACCAGCATGGGATATACATACCTCGAATGATAATATTAAAGGCCACATGTACAAGCACTATAATGCTACATCAGCACAAGTGTGTTGGATGCGCATTTTTACGTAATTTAAAGCAGATCGCAATTAGTCAGCCATCAAGAGCGTCGGTCGTACTAACTTCACACCCCATCCGTATCCATATCTAGTTTAAATTAAGTTTACCAGAATATACTTCAGTTTCCGTTAAGAGAGACTTTAATTCATCTTATCGGTCTATACCGGAAACTCCCGGTACACATTATATAACATATTTAGCACTCTTACCTTAAATCCTTTCTAGTACAAATGTTTCACCTGACTCTATCAGGTTTTTTCATGACAAGGTAAAACTAAAAGTTTGCAGCAATATAGCAAAGATTGTCTACAATGTCGTCAATGTCTGCTTTAATCTGTTTTTACTATTAGTTGTTATAGCGGCAAAGGAAATACATCATCTGTAAAAATTTCAACTGCCTAGCTATCACGGTTCATGAGATACAGCCTGGATGGACAGCGGGGTCTTAGTAATAGGGTCCCGTTTTTTTACCCTTTGGGTATGTAACCCTTAAAAGCGTGCACCATTATCGGAACTCAGCTTTTCAAAGCACAACTCTAAACTGGACTGTTCTCTGCTCTTCAACAGTATCTATTAGTTCAATGCTGGACTAAATCTCTCGTCCTTCGAATAAAGGAAGGATTTGCCCATAATCACTACGCTGTGCAGGCGGGTTGGCAATCGCAGGAGATTGTAAAAAGTCGTCACAGAGGTCAAGATTCCTCCGTTAATTGCCTTTTAAGAGTCCCCATACCATAGACATTTTCAAACAAACGTAGTTTAGATTTTATTTTAAAATTTAATGTTAATTTTCGTAAATTTTTGTAATTTCAGAGAAATTGCATACATCTAGGCATATAATTCGTTTTCAAATTCAAAATATGAACTCGAAACATAATAGGATGTAGAAGTTTTCCATACTGATGGTCAAATATGATTTATAAACTAGAGGTATATTCTCCTTCAAGTCCATATTTTGCCTGTAAAAACCAGTTATAATTACATATTTGCAATTTCGTCGAAATTGAAAATTTTAGCGAAATCTGACGCGTCGTTTTAACATAAGAGCTAGACTACATTTGTATAGAAAAATCTGATTCTCTCTAGGGTAAGGGAACTCTTAAGGGTCCTCCGACCCTAGACCAAAATACAACTTTCCATACAAACGTAGTCTACGTTTTATTTCAGAACGACATGTCTGATTTGGGCAAAATTTTGTAATTTTAAAGATATTGCAATTATTTAGGTTTATAACTAGTTTCCGACTGTAAAAATATGAACTTGAAATAGAATATAGTGTTTTATATCATTTTGACCATTAGTATGGGAAACTTCTAAATCGTTATATTTTCTTTCCAGTTCATAACATAGGAAACCAGTTATAACCCTAGATAATTGCAATTTCTTTACAATTACCAATTTTTACCGGAATCTGACATGTGGTTTCAAAATTAAACGTAGACTACGTTTGTATGGAGAAGTCTAGGGTCGCCGGACTCTTAAGGCTTAAAGTTAAAGTTGGACAGAATAGGTGGTGATCTACTCTGCCATCCCCACATGGGCAAGTAAACCTCGACCGTGAAGTGAAATTGTTACAACATAAACTACTTTGTAACGTGTTAGATAACGTCACGTATACGTTGTGCATGCTTTACGTCGTAAAGTGCTCGTGTCTATAAAATTAAGGTCGCTTCATAAAGGCGGTTTGGATAGTTTTCACTTGATACGAAATTTTGTTGATAAATAAGGATCGCTGTGTGTTATCAGTTAAGTAGTACAGTTTTATGAGTAAAAAGTCTTAGCGGATCAGCTCGTTAAAGTGGCAGTGGGTAATTACACATAGTGCGAGAAACCGATGGCCGATAGGGCAGGTTCTCATATGGAAAGTGTTAGATTCAGACTGCTTTAGATTGATCATTTTGGAAATCCTTGGGAGAGGGCCTATGTCCAGCAGTGGATATATTATATAATCTTAAGTCATTGTCGAAATAAGAGAAGATTATACAATATCTTGATACTTACAAATACAACTGAACTGTTTGCACTAAACTTCTTCAAGAATCACAAAGTACATGCCTTGTGTCTGTTACTACCTAACAAGCAATATCTTGCGTCAAACTCTGTAACGCACACACATAAACCACACAAACTGGTCCACACAACAACAATAGAAACCTATCAACCTCAAGTGTATACCTTGTAAACGTGTCAGAGTATTGAAGCAGTGCAAATTACAGCCTGCATCTCACTCACGTGCAGTCCCGAATACGGGACTGCAACGAGTTCCTATTGCAGTTTACACGCAATCTCAGGATCTGGTATTACCCGTAGCAAAGCAACCTCGTTTCATTACCTTCTTTGAACGTCTTGGTGAATACGCACGTCGGCGTCGCCTTCGTCGCCCGGGCGGCGCACGTGCCAAATGGATAAGGGACAGCGCATACTTGGCATTGAATAAAGAATCACGAAAGAGGAAAAACTAAACTTGAACTTTAATGAGTCTCATTTTGTTAACACGTTAATGGACGGTAGGACTTCTATAGAAGTCATCAATTGTTTTTTCTATTGTGTCTAGCTTAGTGTCCGTGAATGAGTTAACCTCAAAGAGAACGAGGTTATCAATTCGTCGCGATCTTTTTTATGTATGTTCACCGATTACTTGATCACGCTTGGACAGATTTGGATTTTTTTTTCTTGAAAGCGTAGGTATACTTTTTAGATGGTCCCATACACATTTTAATTAAATCGGTTTCGTAGTTTGGGGGCGAAGTCGGGTTATAGTTTTGAAAGAATATTTGATTTCAAGAAAAGACTAAAGGTAATGCTTGTTTTAAAGAAATTGGATAATTTAATCACGCCTAGAGTTGTGTTGTATTTTTTTTCAGTTCATTAGTTGTACCTGTATTTTACCTTTAATATACCAGCAAAATAGCCTGCGTCAGTCCAGTTTGCTACGCAAAGGCCCTCTTTCTGTCATCATGAATAATGCAAATGACTAGAATATTTTAATGATTTGATCTTATATATAAGTTTTGCTTAATTGAGATGCAATATAGCTGTAAGTTAATGATCTGACATCAAAAACTATCCTATCCTACTAATATTATAAATGCGAAAGTGAGTTTGTATATTTGTTTGTTGGTTACCACTTCACGTTTCAACCACTGAACCTGTTTAGATATAATTTGACGTAGATATAGTTTGATACCCAGGAAAGGACATAGGATAGTTTTTATCCCGAAATTCTCACGGGGAGCGAAGCCCACGGGCACAGCTAGTTAAGAAATAAAAAGAAAAATTGTGAATTATCAAGTGATACAAATATCCAAATATAAATAAATGATTTTTGACTTTGACTTTTGATTTTCTCCAGTAAGTGTATGCCTTAAAAAAGTTGCTTACGAGAAAAAAGACCTTCAACAGCTGTTATCAAAAGTTGATTTAACATGAAAATTGTGTTGTGGCTGAAAATTGAGTGAACGAAAACAAGGCCAGGGACAAAAACTTGTTTGTAAGTATCATATTTACCGCAACTTGGAGAAAATGGATGATTTTTTTTTGTTGTTTTTTAAAGGTTTTTGCCGCGAATCTACTTGAGACTGCTTTTGAAATTATGTTAATTTTGTGTGATGAAGTTGTTGTTAAATTAATCTTAAGATTTGTGTCCGAAAATCCACGAATCCTTATGTTCGCCATATAGTTAAGCGTGGCCTTTAGGTTTTGTGGCCTTGGGCTCTGCCTACGCTAGTGTATCTGAATAAGAGAGAATACACGCTTTTCGTCAAGTATTTCACAATCGAATGAAATATAATATCAATTCATATACCTATATAGTTTGTCTGCACTAGCAAATCTTTATCCATAGCTTTATCCCTAACTAGATAGATAGAGCCTGGGGCCATTAGGCACAAAGGCCTTGTTCAGCGTAGTAATCGGCGAGTAGGTGGAAATAAGGAATCTGAATAGTGATAGGTTGCTACACTAAAAAAGGGGTGGCTAAACCAGTTTTGCTACTTGCAATTTGTTTATTAGATACCAAACTTTTGTTCAAATTAGCAGAACTTAGTGTAGTCGCATCTTCCTTTGACATAAGATTTTCGCCCATTCCTTCAATCGGCTTCTTCGATCTGCGCGAGAAGACGCTGGTACCAGCCTCTTCTCGCGCTAGGAGAAAAGAAAAAACTCAGCATGGACGATATGAAAGTAAATATAGAAAGGTATAAATTTAGCACGTTTCCCCCTCATATAAATGGGTCATCAAAGGCTCTCACAATCTGCCTAAAGCGTTATCATCGTAACGAGTTCACGAGGAGGAATTCCATGATTTATTCCCGTTCCGACGGCCATGAATCATCGCCCGTGAGAGGCTTTTATTGGGACACATAGCGATGGCACGCAGCCTGGAGGGCAAAGCTTTTTATTTGAAATAAATATATTACCTTTTTTGGACGTGTAGTGATGGCAGAGTAGAATACAATTTGTCACCACCCCTTTCTTCTCCCACTGGCATCGTAAGAGGTGGCTAAGTGCCCTTACAGACCAGCGACAGTATGCCTGCGACACCTGTCGGCGACCTGTGTCGCGGGCATAATGTCGCTCGTCTGTCAGAGCCTTAAGGGTAAGGAAGCATATAAGTAACAGAGAACGGGCAGCAGCGTCTTATGTAACGCCTAACAAAATATACTGAAACTATTTTAAGGGGGAATCCAGACCATGACTCTATATAACTTTCCACAAGGAACATATATCTAAATAAGAAAAATATTTTTGGCTTTCGGTACAAACTCTGATCAGCTGATATTTCAATATTTGTTTCATGGTAAAAGTTATTCTGTAGAATGGACTAAATTCACCCTTAAAACAGTTTTAGTATATTTTGTTTGACGTTACATAAGACGCTGCTGGCCGCTCTCTGTTGCTCGTATACTTCTCTTACCCTTTTAGGGCTCTTACAGACAAGCGATATTACCTACCCGTCTGCCCGGCACCTCCCCTTATTGGGAGAGGTGCCCGATATAGGCTGATTTATCGTTACATTCATAAAAATGCTTGTTTGTTTGTCGTGTGTAAGTGGCCAACACTGATGTCAAATTTTTAGGTTGTCTAAAGGCTTCTGACATAGCTTGACGACATCCATATAATGATGCCAGCCGGGACCAACGACTATAGAGTGCCTTTCGAGGCACCCTTCGTGCCCCCTCCGTGTTCGAGATTTTTTTATGCCACTTGTATCACTAGTGATTTGATAGTCATAGTAAAGGTATGTATCAAGTATTCAGTTATATTATTAATATTAAACCTTCCACTTATCATCATCAGGTCTTTTTGTCTCCAATGCAGGACGCACGATCCTCTTTGTACTACCAGAGCCATACTTGGACAGAGCAGCCAGAAACTTGGCCTACACTCTCCTCGCTGGCCAGACGGGTTAAAGAGGTTTATTGATGTTTATAACCTTTGTTTAGGGTATTTCATACGTCACCTTTTACAACATCCACGGAGTTGGAGTGGCCCTATTCTACCGCCGTTAACCACTCGGCAAACCAACTACAGTATAGTACTAACTATATAATATAAGTACTACCCAAACTAGTTAACTTTGTGGGTGTTACATAAGCGAAAGCTTTTTTCATATCAGCGGTCATTCTTGAAAATACTTAGGTAGTAAGTTTTCAGTGTTTGGAGCACTTTGGACTCCGTCCAAGGCCGCACTTTCCCGCCTTTGTTGTTACATTCTTGAAACCTTAGAAAAAAATACTGTAACATAATTAATCAGGGAAAGCGTACAGCGAAGTTCGAAAAAACGAGTATATCGTAAACGGTCTTTCTATATTAAATCATTTTTTAAGTGCGTAATAAATTGATCAAAGCCATTAAACAAAGCTTGACGGTATCGGCAGCCATTTTTTATCACATAAATAAAAGCTTTCCCAACTTCTATCCACAAAAACTATTTTATATAAGAACACCTTAAATTGAAAATGTGAGTATATTCGCTTTAATATATAACAAAGAACAGTTTGTTAGTGAAAAAGTTGTTTGGAGAAGCTTATCAACTAACGAACTAGAAGTGTCACAAAAGTCTAGGAATTTGTTTGGTTCTGCGAAAATTCTAAAAACCTTCAGCCCAAACGAGATCATCCGACGCGCTGCCATATGCCGAATTTTCAACACAAAAAAATATGTAACGCTTTTTTATATATTACAAGTAGATTTGGAAAAGCATATTGAGGCTTAAGCAGAACATAATAGTTGTTGAAATTCAATCAGTTTTATATTTACAATAGACATAACTATTAAACTTTTTAAACAATGCCATTAGTAGACATGACGCTAGGAATCTTCGGAATCGATTAATTCTGAGAAAAATTGATTATATTCATACATGTAGAAAAATCCCGTTTAAAATAGGTACGTACTTATCACTATTTTTGTTTATTTTACGTACGTTTGTCTATTTTTTTAAATTTTGTTTATGTATCTTGAATAGGTATTTATTTTTTAGTGTACACAACAATTACCCCTTTATTCCCATATCATCTCTGCGGGTCTGCTAAAAGAAATTTCTTTAGAAATAAGTAGCACCTCTGTATATGAACTATGTACTTTTATAAGTCAATTTTTATTTGTTAATTTTCAAGTGTACATAACAAATAAGGCTCAACAGTTGTACACAATTTTCGGCACTCTTCAAAATTTTCCAAATCCAATTTTCTACAAATACTCCAAAAAGTTAGTTTAATTTGATTTGCCAGAATCAGATTAATACAATAACTTTTTCCATCAGTGAACTTTTAATCTCCAGCGTAGCATATTTATGATGAAAAAGTCACAAATGCAATTTCCAGTAGCGACATTAAACTAGAATCCCTGAATGCAATAATTTATTCCCGATACAATAAATTAAAATCGACAGACAAAGATTGAAACTGTTTTATTGGCTAAAAGCGCTAGGTTGCAACAGCAATAAATTTAAAAACTGGATGGGCTACCGACAATGATGTTACATTTTCTCAAGATGCCGCATTTCCTGGAAATTCTAAGAACAAAACTATCCGCCACTAAAAACTGGGGTTTACTAAAAAAAATCGCAGGATATCAAAACGTAGTGTAAGTAGTAACATACCCGTGGAGATGGTAAGCAACGTTAAGCAGTAAGTAATGATGATACGACTAAAGCCTGTTTTTTTGACGTTATAATGCGTCTACGCTATTGGACGCCAGGATTATTTTTCAGGGTCAAACTATTGAGACTTGTGTTTTAAATGTCATTTTTTCATCAAGCACGCCCGGGATAATCGAGCATTTGCTCATAGTAAATGACCACTGCATCACTGCGGCAGCCCTAGAAACCAAAAAGAGGCGTTAATAATGCAGCATTGAGAGAACTGTACATATTTGCGGCATCTGCCAGTCTGAGACCTTGGGGCCTTGGGTTGCTGAAGCCCATCAGTTGTTCAAAGAGCTTTTCGCACGCCTCATCGACGCCTCAGGAAATCCAAAGGCTGGTGCGCATTTTGGCCAAAAGTTGAGCCTGGCCATCAAACGGGAAATGCCGCCAGCCTCTTGGGCACCCTATCCTGTGAGGGCAGCGATTTAGGGTCCTTTTTATGTTATATTATTGTATTTTTAAATTAAGTATTTAAATAAGTTATTTAGTTCAATTATAAGATATTTTGTTAAAATTATTTAAGTTTTTTATAAATGTATGTTTATGAATAAAGTCAAGTTTTTAATGACAAGTTTTGTTGAGATGTTTTTAAGCGCTGGTATCAATATACTGAGTCGATATAGCATAGTAGTATCTAAAGATATTTTTATCAAGGTCACAGATTAAAAAGGGTTGCCAGCGTTCATAGGCGACATGGAGATTTATTAAAGCTGTACGAAAAAGAAATACGGGGCTCGATTGCGACGCCGGAAAATTCTAGGATGAAAATTCCAAATATCGAGAGTGAGGCACTGCCGCTGAGAAAAGCTTTTTGTTTCCTTTCTAATTTACTGTCCTCTATTCTCTTTTACGGAAATCTAATTTATATCCAGGTAACGAAACTGAATTAAAAATGCAAGAGCTAAAGTAACCTCTAAAGTAAATAACAATAAAGAACAATTTTATTTGAGAGGGAAAATGTAAGGTATTTTGCATGACCCTGTAACTAATGTGTGATACTTTGCGAATGTTTTCAAAGAACTTAATGTTCTGTGCATTTGAACTTTGTGATGGAGTTCATCACGATTCGTAATGTTGTAGCAGATAGTTACATTGTGTTAATACATATCGCTCTTAGTTTGAGATTTTGACGAACAAGTCTAACAAAACATTATCTAAATTATGTTAAAAAAGATAAGCCTCCTTGCTTCAAAGTCAAAGTTACAAGTCAAAGTCCAAATGATTTATTTTTCTATCGATATTTGTATCACTAGATAATTGTCATTTGCTTTAAATTTTCTATCTGGCATACCAAGAACCGATTGTGGCAATTTATCATAAAACTTTATACAGTTTCCCATAAACGACTTACTGACTGTTTACAGCCTATAGTACGGAGTAAATAAATCATTTATATTACGTAAGTTTCTATCCGTAAAATCACCCACTTTATTAAACAAGGCAATATTTTTCCTTACATACATTATATTTTCAAATATGTACTGAGCTGGTACAGTAAGTATATCAATTTTCTTAAAAAAATCTCTTAGGGAGTCTCTCGATCTTAAACCGTAAATAAAACGAATTGCCCTTTTTTGCAAAATAAAAATAGTCTGTATATCAGCTGCACTCCCCCATAGAAGAATCCCTTAAGAATCAGACTATGAAAGTAACTAAAGCAAACTAGTCTGCAAGTTGCCACATCTGTCAATTGTCTGATTCTCCTTCGGAAGGCATGTTTAGTCTTTGGTCTCGTCAGTAATCATTGTTGTTAGTAGTCAAACTATGTGAGATGCCTTTAGGCATGTAAAAATGTTTTTAAAAATCTAACTGTTATGAATAAAAAAGAGATATATTTATATGTGTTGAAATACGGTCTTAACAGCACGTCTATGATCTCGTTCGGGCTGAAGCGTCTTAGAATTTTCGCAGAAGCAAACAAATTCCTAGACTTTTGTGATAGTTCTAGTTCGTTAGTTGACAAGCTTTTCCAAACAACTTTTTCACTAACAAACTGTTCTTCGGAATATTCAAGCAAATATACTCATATTCTCGGATTTTGGCGTTCTTGTATAAAATTGTATTTGTGGAGCAGCTTGGATAGCTATTATTTATGTGATAAAAAATGACTGCCAATGTCGTTAGGCTTTGTTTAATAAATAGCTTTGAGCAATTTATTCATTCACTTTAAAGGCCGTTTACGATATACTCTTTTTTTGTACTTCACTGTAACCTTTCGCTGATTAATTATGTTCTAGTATTTTTTACTCAGGTTTCAAGAATGTACTTACAACAAAGGCGGGAAAGTGCGGCCTTGGACTGAGTCCAAAGTGCTCCAAACACTGAAAACTTACTACCTAAGTATTTTCAAGAAAAAGCCTTCGCTAATATTACGGACACAAATAAAGTTAAGTAGTTTTGGTGGGACTTATGTTAAATGTTTAGTATCATACAGTTGATGGTTTAATGATGCGTCTAGGCCACTGGTGTCAAATTTTTCAAAAAACAATTAAAAGTCTAAAACAATCATCAAAAAGTAGGCATAATAGTTATTGAAACGAAAGTTGAAGTCTAGGATATCTGGCGTTTAACATTCATAGCAAAAGCTCCACTTTCACACTGTCCTTGCCACACGCTCGTACATACATTCCTAATGTACAATTGGCCACCGAGAAGTGTAACATTTCAACATTTGCTGGCCCCTTATTCCTTTTACATAAAGCTGTATTTACACAAGCAACCTACCACTGGATGTTTGGCCGAGTGTACTATAGGTGCGAATAGCTCCGTAACATTGAGGCCAGGTGTGGCAAATCGCGTCCTTCATGAATATATGGAACACGCCAAATATTTGTTCGCCCCAATAAACCTCACAATGAATGTCAAGCGACGGATATCGCACACTGGAAATGCGGTACGACTTAGTTCATAAAGTAACAATTTTTTCATAAGTAGGCAAGGCATACATACATACAGCCAATAGTATGGTTGAAATCTAAATCTTAACAATAGGCGATTCAACTAGCAACCCATCACTATTTTTTTTTCTTTTAATTTCTATTTCACGCCCTGTCACGCCACGTCTGTGACGTCAGTACCACACAAATTATAGAGTCCCTATCCTGTTATTAGAAAAGAAATGTATCTTCCGATTCTATATGGTTGAAAATACAAAGGTATTACGGTACGTGAGGTTGCGAAACCTCTTTAGTCTAAACCATATACGTTTATTTTACTCAATCACATTCAAGAAAGACAGATTGGGTCTGCATCGAGGTAATTTATGGTCTAAGAGAACCAGGTACAGTCGAAATCGGACAGACACGAAGGAACAGTAAATCTGTCGGTAAAACCGTACTATACAAACATGTATTAGTAACAAATATACAATACAGGCTATTTTTGGGGATGAGACCTATTGAAGATGGGTCAATAAAGGACCAGAAGGGAATCATAGCTATCAATAGAAAAATATTTTTCTTCAAATCCATATTACAAATCACTAAATGAATTCCTGCTTCCAATTCTCGTTTTTAGGGTTCCGTAGCCAAATGGCAAAAACGGAACCCTTATAGATTCGTCATGTCTGTCTGTCTGTCCGTCCGTATGTCACAGCCACTTTTTTCCGAAACTATAAGACCTATACTGTTGAAACTTGGTAAGTAGATGTATTCTGTGAACCGCATTAAGGTTTTGACACAAAAATAGATAGAAAACAATAAATTTTGGGGGTTCCCCATACATAGAACTGAAATTAAAAAAAATATTTTTCATCAAACCCATACGTGTGGGGTATCTATGGATAGGTCTTCAGAAATGATATTGAGGTTTCTAATATCATTTTATTCTAAACCGAATACTTTGCGCGAGAGACACTTCCAAAGTGGAAAAAAGTGTGTCCCCCCCCCCCCGTAACTTCTAAAATAAGAGAATGATAAAACTAAAAAAAATATATGATGTTTATTACCATGAAAACTACCAGCGAAAATTGGTTTGAACAAGATCTACTAAGTAGTTTTTTTTTTATATGTCATAAACTGCAATTTACCTTTCATTTAATCAACTCAAATATAAAAATAAAAAAATACTACAAGACTTTTATATTATGTTATTTGCTACTACGGAACCCTTCATGGGCGAGTCCGACTCGCACTTGGCCGCTTATTTCATCTTGCGGCTCCCAACTTGCTAAGACTGGCTTCTGTGTTTTGAAATCCTTGAAGAGGTCAGGGTTGTAAGACACAGATGATAAAACCACTTTATAGTAGGCAGAGGTTTATCCTAAGTTAATAGATTCAGGTGTTATTTTGCGGAAGTCACTTTAAGTCAAGTTTGCATACTGTGAATTTTTGAATAACTTTGTGTGATTCCGCCACCAATTAGTTCACCAGGTGGTAGAATCGCACGAATCACATATCCTGAAGGTGATTTTTTAAATTGAATCATTTTAATATAACAGAAACGTGCATCTTCTTTGAAAATTTAATATTAAGTTTCACCTAAACCTACCCTTCGTAGTTATTTTGCGTATAATTATATAACTTCTATTCACAGATTCTTTGTAAAAAAGGGTCCTTTATCCGTTTGATTCCTTAATTTTAAAACTTCGTCAGTCAAATGTCATTTGAAGGGTTCTTGAAGATATCACAAAGGTCAAGTGGTCGTTTCGAGAAAAAAACTGGGAAAATTATAAACATGGCGACTTTGTTTCAGAGACTCTTATTTCTTTTTGTGGCGGAATAAATATAGAAATGGGTTTATTAGAATCTCCATAGACCTCTTCCTCGGGAGTCGTTAGAGGCGACTATGCAAGATATAGGGTAACAGAGATTGGGCAGCAGCTCTTTGCGTTTTACTGTGATCGCAAATCTCATTTACCCAGTGTGATAATTGGGTATTTTTCTCAGCCAAAAAAATATTCTGTACTGATATTAAATTAAACACATCCATTTTAACGTGATTTGAAATTATTTATTGCAGAGAAACCGATAATGAGAGCGCTGTTTGACTCCAAAAACTATGATGTCATCTGCCTGTATTTCATACAATATCCCATAGAAAATGTTTGTTTTGACTTTTAGAAAAAAGTATTAAAAAAAATTCTATCCTATCGGTGTTCAAAAGTTATATGGATCTGTCATTTCCATCAACCCTTCCTGACTGAGACACAAGTCAATAGAATTAATTATGGGCAATTAATATCATCCGGGTACATATGATACTCGTACATATTATGTTAGGCGCGGCGTCAAGCGAAGTGGGGTTGCGGTGGCAAGTAATTAGATCAGCTGTTAATTCACTTAGTATAAACAGCACTTCTGTGTTTAGTCTCAGTTTTAGTCGTAATTAATAAACTTATACAAGCTTCAATTATTATTGAATAGTAGTGCTTCTGAGAAAGGATTGTAATAAATCTTATTATGTTAGAGACGATGTAAGTTGTTAATACAAATAACTTCTAGCCTATCGGTGTTATACCCCACTGCTGAGCAAATGATAGTCAGATAGATAGATAGACTCATTTATTTTCTGTTATAACACACATACAAAAATAGACACAAATCAGACACAAACAGAAAATAAACTTCTACCTACCATTACAAACGCCTCCCCCTTCCTCTTCCACGCTCGACTGTCTTCTGCGATCTCTTGCTTTTCAATGATATACTTAACTATCGAGGTCATAGCGCCATTTCGTCCTCGCTCTGACCTCTACTCAGAACGTAGCAAGTTTTGCCCAGTTTGACTAGAAACGCCAGTCTTTTTTTGCAGTTTTAGATGCAGCTCTGTCTTTAAGACCTTATCTATGACATCAAAATCGTCGCAGTAGCGATAATCACACCTAATATTATAAAGGAGACAGTTGTGTAAATGTGTGTATATGTTTGTTACTTGTTCAGGTGCAAACGGTATACATTTGGTATGCAGGAAGCTGAGACGCTGGATTAACACATAGGCTACTTTTTTCGCGGGTACCACCGCGGAGCGTAGCTAGTAGCATTATAAATGGAACAGTTATAAAAAATTGGGACGATATTTTTAAGACGTAATTTCAAATCTGATATCTACGAGTACTCTTGAAGCGTACTCGCGTGAAGAAGTAACAAATACACACACACACACACACACACACACACACACACACACACACACACACACACACACACACACACTAACAAGCTTTCGCCTTATAATATGAGTGTGATTGTACATAGTCGTTTCGAACTTCGACGTTTAGTAGGACAGTCGAAATCCTGTCTTTTATCTAACATAAAATAGGCAATAAAGGGCCACAGACACGATGGGACTACTAAATGTGCAATTTCCTACTTGAAATACGTGCAAAGTGAGCGAACGAGGGACGCGTTTGTTTCTCGTGTGATCATACATCGCCACACACTACACGACGTGTAAACGAGACCTGCTCAATAAATTATGCAAGAAACCTAACCATCAACATTGTGCAAACAAGCGTTCTAACTTGTAAACAAACCCCCAAAAGTCTTCCAACCATCATTACAGAGGTTCTCGCACCTTAACAACAACGATTTCTCCAAGGTGGTTGTTTCCAAATGTGTTTAACTACACCTAACTTGCCGCGGAGGCACCAACTCAGAACATTAACGCGGCTCGAGCAAAAATTATACGCCGGTAAAGTTGCCTTTGGACAAACTTGCTGGCTTAGGGCTTACGCAAACATTATGGTCATGAAATGTTCGAATTTTGCGGTGATATGTGGTTATATTTAGGAGCGGAGAAAATACGGAAGTAAAAGCGTCTTAAGTAAATTTTGTCATGTTATGGTTTCGAGCAAAAATATTTGTAATTGAGTTATCGACTGGGGTATTTTGTAGGAAGCTCAAAAGCCTGCCTAAATAATATGTAAAACTATCTATATATAATATCATAAAACGAAACCAACACATAAGACGACCTACGTCTTATGTGTTGGTTTCGTTTTATGATATTATACATACATACATACTATCACGTCTTTATCCCTAATGGGGCAGACAGAGCATTTTGGGTCTTGCGGTTCTATGCAGAGCCCAGGGCCGCAAGACCCAAAAGCCACTTTTAGCGTTATGGTGGGCGAGAAGATGGAAAAGCAATCAATACAGTGATGGGTTGCTAGCCGCATCGCCTGTTAACATGATTCGCATTTTTGCCCATTCCCTCGATCGGCTTTTACGATCTGCGCGGGAAGAGAAGCAGCTGGTACATTCTAAGTTTTTTATTTCTCCCAGACCAGCATGGGAGTATTTATGATATTATATACTTTATAATTGGGTTTATCAACCATGCAAGGCAAGGGGGTTGTAACAATTTTTAAGGCGTCTCTAGTACTTTTTTCCAAACGTCAAAACAAACATTGTCAATGGGATTAGTATGAAATAGCACGTAGTGACGTCATAGTTTCTTGGAGTCAAATAGCGCTACTATTATCAGTTTTTCTGCATTACTGAATACAAAATCACGTTGAAAATGGATATTATCATTGACAAGTGACATTATTTTGTGATGTTTTATTCTCTTATCAATACAATATAATTTATTTTTGACCCTGGATACTAACTAATTATTGGCTCATGGCTGCATTATAAAGATCGTGTGAGTAACGGCCCTTACATCACTAATCTTCTAAAGTTCGCGTTTGGATCCGCGGCTCATTAGTCCCGCCGACTTGTTTCACAAAGAAACACATCTCATAAATTTTCCCCAATGGCTCTTTTTGGTTTTTCTTTACTTATTTTTCCAAGCGGTTTGCTTAGAGAAATTACGTGCTGATTTTATAGAATTTCCTAAAACAGGAATTTCTTTTGCATATCACACTTTACATTTATATTATAAAGGCGAAAGTTTTTGTATGTGTTTTTTGTTATTACTTCACGCGCAAATGGCTGGACCAATTTTGATAAAATTTTGTATGCAGGAAGCTGACACCCTGAATTGACACATAGGCAACTTTAGGCGCGGGTAACACCGCAGCCAGTTTCCTATAAATGGCGTCCTATAATGACAATAAAATATTATGAAGTTAAAGAGCTTTTCTGATTATGGAGCCAGGATATATTTGACGGAACTCAGTATTAAAAAAACATAACCTCAATGAGTAGGACTCGTTTGATTTGTCTTGACGAGCATTTTATGGTAGGACGATGCCTAGGGTCTGATAACGGAGACAGATGGTGGTTGATGGAACTCATTAAAGTCATTAATAATACGACGCAACTCCATCGAGTTTAGTACTTTGACCTCAGAATAAAAGCTTTTACAAAAAATGTGTTTTTTTAAACTTATTATAAGATAGCAAATGATGATCACATTATTTACATCGATGATTTACTTCCTCGAAACGTAAAACGGAAGCTCAGCAAGCAAAGAAATAGAGTACAGCTTGACTCCTTCTGCAGGTACTTGAGTTAGGGTTGAAATGCTGGAAGCCCCGCTGGCGATAAAACAATGAAAATCCTACTTCCTACTAATATAATAAATGCGAAAGTGAGTTGGTATATTTGTTTGTTTGTTTGTTGCCTCTTCACGCTTAAACTACTGAACCGATTTGGATAAAATTTGGTATGGATATAGTTTGAGACTCGGGAAAGGACATAAGGTACTTTTTATCCAGAAACTCCCACGGGGAGCGAAGCCCGCGGGTACAGCTAGTAACAAATAAATTATTTTAAAAGTTATTAGCTGTGCCCGCGGGCTTCGCTCCTCATGGTAATTTCGGGATGAAAACTATCCTATGTCCTTCCCTGGGTATCAAACAATATCCGTATCAAATTTAATTTCAATGGGTTCAGTGGTTAAATTGTGAAGTGGTAACAAACAAACAAATATACAAACTAGTAGTACTAGTAGGATAGGATAGTAGGAAGTAGGATAGTAGGAATACTAACTTATATTCGTAACTCTTACTGTACCTTACAGCTTTCTCTCATGGCAAAATATTCATAGAATTTGATCCTCAAACTTTGCCCCGTTTGATGTAAATGCATAGATTAAATAATTTTCTACGAAGGCTTCGTCCAATCAAAGCCAAAGGGAAATTGGAAGATAAAACCATAAAGGTATATCGTTGTAGTAACAGAGTTATCAGTTTGAGGGTCATGTCTGAGGAATTAAGTTATTAATTGGATCAACGATATAAACTCGAATGTATATAACTTCATTAGCGTAAAAATATTACCAATTTTTTTTTGCAATCTTCTGTAACACTTTGATTCTGCCTAACGTCCGTTCAGAACGGGAAAATGTAAAACCTCATGGTTTTGTTTAAGGTACGAGTACGAAAATTAACAATATATTTTCTTTATTGTTTGTTGAACTTACCCCCTAAAGATTACTTTCTCAGCATCACCTGTTAGTTGACTTGTAGAAAAGGCCTCAGGCCTTAAGTCCGCCATTTACATGTATTGTAATAAAGCTAAATAAATAAAAACTTTTTTAAAACCTCAGGGCCAAAAAAAGGTCCAGTTGAAACAGACAGACATTGAGTAGACGAAAGCGATTACAGAAAACAAAGGCCTTTCAGCACTGAAGCACCCTTTAAAATCCCTTCTAGGTATCAGAATCGACAAGTATTTGCAAACTATTTGCTGTAAGTTGACTTTGCTTTCTAGATTGTCAGATTCAATATTGTGAGACATTTAATAAAAGCGAGGAGCTCGATAAACAAGCTCTACATACTTAATATAGTAGTATTGTACTTAAGTATAAGAGCTACTAATAAGGATGGAAGCCATCCTTGTACAGCACGAGTATAGCTGCTTTTAGTGTTATATTTTTGTTTAGGATATCTTTTTTTTATAGATCAGCTTGTTTCTCATAATGTTTGAAATATTTTGAGTCTCAAAATGTTACATCACTCGTTACGATTGTGTATGTGCCACGGATTTGGATAACCTCTAAACAGCGAACATATTTATTTTTCAATAATGTTTTTGCTAACGGAGAGTTTGCTTTTATGTGAATTATAGTTATGTTAAACATAATTATGTTAAATATCAAGGGTTAATTTTAACTGAACATGCTATTGGTCATGCGATTCAGGATTACTTCGACATAGATAACAATAAACACACGGCTCCAGAATATTGAAGGCAGTATGGCACTGCTGTGGACGTAACCTTGGCTATGATTAAAGTTTGCTCTGCTAACAATCATGACTAAATCTTTGGGCCAGGGACGATTTGGGGCAGTTTATCAAACTGACAATTTTGACGAAGCATGTGCTTTTTTTTTGTGCTTTTGACGAAGCTTGTTGCTGATGAATGTTTGTAAATCTGTCTATGTACTGATTTTATTGAAAATAAATTTATTGACAATGATTTTCACAAAAATTATGACAATATAAATACCCAATAGTTATTGCCTAGGTACATTTGCTGATATAACTAAATAAATAAATATATAGGGGCAAATTACACAGGGAATATAAAAGGGAATAAAAAACGCGATGGGTTTCTGGCCATATCGCCTACCGGGCTTTTACGATCTTGGAAGGAAAGCAGCTGTTACATTTTATGTTTTTACTTTTATTTAGATTAGCATGACAGCTGTAGTTAAAATGATATCGATAAATAATTCAACATATAAATAACAAAAATCGCATTAATTCACCCCTAAAAGTTTCAACTCACAAATCAAACAAAACTTTGATCTATGAGCCCAAACCAGCACTCTCGAAATTCAGTAGTCGTGCCTGAATAGTAGTAAATCTAGACATATTTTCTGTTTGGCATATAAAGTAGGCATAAGATGGAAGTTTTTCTACAGGGGCCGCGGCGCGAGACGTGCTTACACGAAATCAAGTTAATAAATTTTATATTACGTTAGGTGTACCGCTTGTTTACGTTAACACGCGGACGCGAGAGCGAAATATTACCCCTTACTCATAAAAAGTTACAAAGGTTTGCTAAACCTCATCATTTTAGCCGCATAACGTCCACTGCTGGACATAGGCCTCTCCCAAGGATCTCCAAAATGACCGATCAAGAGCGGCTTGCATCCAGTGCCTTCTAGCGACCCTGGTTAGGTCGTGAGACCACCTTGTGGGTGGATGTCCTACGCTTCGCTTGCCTGTACGCGGTCGCCATTTGAGAACCTTTTTTCCCCATCGGCCATCGGTTCGTCGCGCTAAACCTATTTTAGTTAAAATATGTTTTGTCTCGTTTTGTAAGTTTATGAAATAATAGCCGTTTCCGCGGCATTCTTAATGAATCTTTTTTTCTTTGAGTTAAAAAGTATGTTATGTGTTACTTAGGTTTATTCAGGTAACATGCTATTTTTATGCCAAATCTCATTCCAATCCGTTTTTCTGTGAAAGCATAACAAACGTCCATACATTCCTAAATACAACAAATAGGTGTTTAAGCCATAAAACAAGTATTATAGCAAAATATGTGATGTTATAGGTAGCATTACAGATATACGTCTTCATTTCGGCTAGTTAAGATAATAACTATGAAAAAGTTAAATCTTCCTAGAATAATTCCGGATAACTTTATGTTTAACGAAAAGGGAAATTATCATGGTAAACAAAATTAATAAATAATCACGTAAAGGTAATTTAGACCGCCTTTTATTAAAACCCAGACTAACTTTGTTCCTAGGTTTAAACCATTATCCATCCAAATCAAGTTTACATTGAGTAAAGTGAAACTAACTCATCTGTCAATGTCAAATTGATTTGGATGGATATTGGTTTAAACTTGGTAACAAAGTTAGTCTGGGATTTGTAATAAGACGGATAAAGTCCAGTGCCACTTGCACTCGTCCGTATCCGCTACAGGTCAACATGAGCACATAACCTTACTTTACAGGACGTGACTGCTATTCGTTTACAGTGCATAACTTTGTTTTTACAAGTCGCGGTCTGTAACTTTTACGCCTTAAAGACTTTGTAATATGAATTGTGTTATTAAAAACTTGTATTCGATTTTAAAGAATTCGTTAATAAGTTTGGAAAATCCCAAAGAGCACGAATCATATAGCTTGTCAAAAAAGGTAAACATAAAATATTGTTTTTCTACTCCTGTACTGTTATCTGTCTTTTAAATGGTTCTTAACACTATTATATGAACATTGATAATATGATTGCAGAAAAAAGTCTATACTCTATGCCTCATAATAGCACATGTGTCGTTATTTCACTAAAACGATACGCCTAGCCATAGACGTAGAACTTTTTTTTCTATACATTTACCATACTGCCAACATAAGAAAAAAATGTTTTTTTTACATAGTCACTAAAAAGACGTCAATTAAAAAAAAAAGTTTAACATAGATACCATATAGATCAGTACTTGTATATTCTAAATCTGATTTACCAAACATACGTCAAACATTTTCATATTTTCTTTGTTTGTTTTTGTATTTTATTTAGTAAATATAGTCGTAGAAAAAGTATTGTATGCAACGTTGTATAAGTACGTCAAAAAATGCTCGATGGCGTCTAATTACGATGCTCGCCAAGGCTCGCATCGTAACCTGCGCCACTCGCATTTTTTGACCGTTATTATACAACTGTTGCATAAAATACTATTTTAACACACCTTGTTAACATAACATAAGAATGTATTATGTGCACTCGCTTACTATCTGTACTTATTCACATGTGAGATTGAATGGAGAGCAATAAATATATTTTTATCTTTTATCATTATCTTTACCTATAAATACTTGACAATGGTGAATGCAACTACAAATATTTGATATACCTACGTTTACCTGTTGTTACAGGTAGGAACAGAAACAGTAATTTTTTTCCTGCGTTTTGGTATTGAAATTTACCATGAATACACAGAACAACCGCGTGACATTCGTGCGCTGTACAAAAATAGACTAAAAGGACTTGTATTCAGAGCCGTAAAAAAAAAGACGGACGTCAATGGGCTCGCATGTTCTAATGGTTTTTGCATAAAGTAATTTGAGTATTTTAATAATTATAATTAAACGACGCTGAATTTGATAGTAATTTTCAATAGGAAACAACCCGCGACGTGATGAAGCTATTAAAAAAAAATAGTACAAATACATTAAGTATTTCGACCACATACGTCCTTACAGATATCCGGATTTCCTCTAATTTTTAAAAAAATAATTTTATTTTGATATTTTCTTCATTTTTATTACTTTTTTATTAATGGAAATAAATTATAAATAATTAGATACACACGCCTGTATATTATCACTAGCTGTACCCACGGGCTTCGCTCCCCGTGGGAATTTCGGGATAAAGAGTACCCTATGTCATTTCTCGAGTCTCAAACTATATCCATACATAATTTCATCCAAATCGGTTCAGTAGTTAAAGCGAGAAGAGGTAACAAACAAACAAACAAATATACAAACTCACTTTTACATTTATATTATTAGTAGGATAGTAGGAAGTAGGATAAGTCATATAATTGCATGTTATTTATGTTAGCACCATCGTTTACACTATTTCGGTATATAACCTGTAATGATTATTGCTTGTAAGATATTAAAATAAAAAATTAAAATCTTAGGCTGGATAGGTGAAAAATTGTTATTACGAAAAATAATTACAATAAAATTTAAAAAACGTTAATTTCTGGTGGAGATTTTACTGATATGATGACCGCAGTGTTTACTTTTACCTCTTAAATCTCGGCAACTTATTATAAGACGTAGATTTTTTGAGATTATTACATTTAGGTAACTAATTAGGCAATTTTAATACTGAATAAGGCTATTGTGTGTATTATGAACCCTACCCTAGATAGTAAAATGACCCAAGATACGCAAAACCCAAACGCTATTTATTACGCTCAGCCAGATGGCGGGCCTAAGATGGTAAACGGAAATTAAGTTACGAGCCTTGGATGTGTATATGTCGCAGTTAAATTGTATAATCCGTTGTTATTCAAAAACTCTAGCTGTTTGGCAATACAGCTCGGTTTTGTAAAACAGCAGAAAATAGTTCAGCTCGATTGTCAAAGAGTTACGTAATTACGTTTAACAAAACAGCTAGCGTTGAGATAGCATATAGGGTTACCATTATTGAATAAAACTGTGTTACCAAACAAAATATTATATGAGGGGACAATAGTTGTTCTTTATTATTTTTATATTACTCGTGGGATGGAAATGAAACCTCAATTCAACTCCTTACTAAATTATTCAGTCTCCAACAACATAAACCACCAATGAAGAATAATAAATCAGCTTGATGCAATTGGATTAGAAATATAGAAATTTTGTAAATCCGACAACTCACGTGAATTTTTTCATCTTGTTGGAAGGCGGGCGTCGAAATAACAATATGGGATCCAAGCTAAAGGTCTGCTTTATTCTTTTCAATCTTTTGCACTCCGAAATCACAAACGATGCCCCGATGTCTCTCGATAAAAACAGCTTAGTCCCGGAACGCGGCGAAGAATTTACTTTATGGGAGGCCATATTTGTTGTTATGACACTGACACTTCGTCTTTTTTCGTCTTTACGTATTCTTTATTACTCAATAACTCCAAATCTAATTACCCTTTTTTCTCATTCCTCCAAATTAGAACTTTCTATCCATTTTTCTATTACATCATCTTACTTGTGTCGTCGATCCTCCTCCAACGAATCGTACGTTCCTTTCCATTCATTAATTTTAGTCATTTTCCATTCGATATCAACTACTTTGTCTGATGTAAGTTAAGAATTTTATAAAAAATTGGCGTGAGTTCTGTTATAATACCCCAAGCATTTTATTAGACGTTTATGATATCATTAGTCACTTCGTACGGCCGCTGCAAAACAGCCAATGTCAACAAAATGTGCTTAATCATTACTTACAGGGCCCTTAAATTTGCAAACCCACACAAATATCCCGAGCGCATTTACATAAACCTAGTTTATAGGTTGATTACACGAACACAGTTCTCCAAACATAAACTTGGGGCCTCAGATTAAAGAACGCTTCGGGCTTTACCTACTACAGAGGAAATGTTTTGCATCGAATAGAAGTGTCAAGTGTTACGAATTACATCAGAATATATTTTGTGAGAATAGTAATAATTTAAAGTGATTAAGAATAATAATAATTAGTTACATTTAGTGTTCTATAGGATATTTTGTTAATATTTTTAAAGTTATTAAAAGTGATAAATAAAATAACTAAAGCATTAATTATAAAGGACAGCAAAGGCAAAAAATAGAATAAATGAATAGATATTCATTAAAATGGGGTGAGGCTGAACATAAGTTAAAACGTCTGGTCTGCTTTTCAGATACATGAGTATCCTGGTAGAAATACGTGTATACTTAGGAGCATTGTCGATGTGTCTAATTCTTTTAGTATATGGTAACATTATACTCCAAATTGAACTCGCAGAATTTTCACAAGTACATTATGAAATGTACTATGAGTGTTATAAAATATTATAACACTTATTTTATAGAAAACATTTACCAAAATTTTGTAAAATCACTAAACAATAAACCAATAAACCAAAAGCTTTAATTATTCGAATATAATGAAAAAAATTGATATAAAAACTTTAGAGACTTTTGTTAGTTGATATAACCTCTGCCATTCGACTCCTGCAATAAAACTTATTTGCAAGTGTAAGGAAGCTTACGGGAAATTTTGCGTAGTTTGCCAAAACTTGCTTAGATTGATCACTCTGTCTTTGAGAGCAGAGCCTATCGCTATCGCATTTAGGCTGGCAATAGACCTTCGGTTTTTCCTTCTATTAGTCTACTGCCGGACCTAATCTGGCAGCCCATCGGCTGATTAGACTATCGGAAGGCGATAGGTATTACTATGAATTCCCGGATAGGTCTTTCAGACCAGAAAGGCCACGGCGTTTTCGATTTTATTCCTATTTCGAGTATTGAAGGCATGATCGTTGCCCTTTTACATTGTAGGTAAGGAAAAGATAGGTGCTATAGCGAGCGCTTAAAGAGTGAGTTTTTTGTTTAGATTTTTTTTTTGGAAATATATATGTACAAAGTACAGACACATTTTTTTACTGTTTATTATACATATAGATGAAGACCTCCTCCAGTAATCGACAAACTTGGTGCTTTAATGCGGTTTTAAATAACGTAGCTTACATATGATTTTTCTGCGAAGCGAAAAATGAAATTTGGTATGGATATCGTATAAGACCCGGGGATATGTCCTTCCCCGGGTCATCCGGTCGGGACAGTTTTATCCTGAAATTCCTACGAAGAGCGAAGCCCACGGGCAGAGCTAGTAATGTATAAAGTATATACTTACCGATCTGATTGAATAACATTCCACATATACGAGTAAATCATAAAGTTCTAGGCCAATACGTTCTCGTAATAACCTTTGATATCTAGCCCTTGATAAGATCAAACAGGTCTCATTTCTAATATCCGATAAACCAAAGCCGCTTCCTCTCGCTACGCACATAGCTACGTGAGGACTACCAATAATGCCTTCCATTTTTATTCGAGGACGGAGTCTGAATGGCAGACAATGTGAAATGTACTGCATGAGCGTTTTCTAAGCAATTGCTTGTATTTTCTATCAATCTCGGGTCGCATGCACGAATGGGTTTAATATGTCCATGCTAAGAGAACTCGAAAGCTTACTCGTAGAAATCAATGATTTTTTTTATCATGCGTTCAAGTAATACGGGTGCGTATTGCTTGATATAATTAGATTTTATATATTTACATTTCAATAACGTTCATAAGATATAATGTTAATTTGACATAATCATTAAGGTATATATTTTTAATAGCTATAATATTCATTACATTTTCATTTTAAAAAGCATTAAATCATTTATATAACGTTTATGTACACTAAATATCACCTGTTATACAACTTGTGCGGTATACAGGACAAAAAGTATATCATTCAAAAAGTATATCGTTGAAAAGAGATATCATTCAAAACATATAACTATCAAAATCATATTGTTTAGAAGATATATATATGACTTAAAAACCATACCATCTAAAAAGTATAGACAGACGAAAATAATTCAAATTTGGGAAATCTCATAAACTTTAATTTTCCTATAAGAAAAACTCAAGGTATAGGATAGGTTTATAAAGGTGCAAAGTTTAAACAAAGAAGTAGGCAATGTCCATTAAGATATTTTATTACATAAAAGAAACTGTGAATAAGATACCCAAAAGTGGGGGCTAACATAAAAATAAAATATCTAAATTTGTCAGTAAACGATTAGATTAGTAAAAAAATCTGACTAGAAAATAGTAAAAAAAGAAGTCATATCATAAAGGCTACAAAAACTAACCAATTTTTTTTATTAAAAAAAAATCTTGCCAATAGCCAAGCTATGAAAACAAATTTTCACCCAAGCCTCAAGGTATAAAAATTTGGTTACACATACAAAATGCGCGCGCATTTTGTATGTGTAACCAAAATTTTCCGCCTAAGCCCCAAGGTATGAAAAATTTGGTTACACGTACAAAATGCGCGCGCATTTTGTACTTGTAACCAAATTTTCCGCCCAAGCCCCAAGGTATGAAAAATTTGGTTACACATACAAAATGCGCGCGCATTTTGAATTTGCAACCAAATTTTTCGCCCCAGGCCCAAGGTATGAAAGAAATAAAAAAATAACTAACTTATTTTTTAGGAACCGAAGCCCGCGACTTCGCTCGCGTGGACTTTATGTCTCTTGAAAATGCTCATCAGGCTGAACAACTTTTACTAAGGCACCATTTTTATATCTCTTATAGTTTAGCTAGACCAGTATAGTTCTGCATCAGGTGTTCTTCCAAAATTATTTATACCCTGTATGTTGCCCAGGCTTACAGCTATATAATTAAAAAAGTTTAATTTGAATCCGTCCAGCATTTCCGGAGATTAGCGTGTAATAACAGACAAACAGACAGACTTTTTTTAAATTCTTACTCCATTACTATATCTCCTTCGACCTAATATTTTTTTTGAAATATATCTAATGTACAGACACTTTTTTACTGTTTTATTATATTTATGATATAGATTTAATTTCACTTATTATTGTTTAGTCTATTTTCATTGTACGAAATAGTGTTACTTGTGAATGGTTACTCTAACCATTCACAAGTAACACTATTTCGTAGTTTTAAACGTTTCGCACTTATGTTTTATAACATAAGTGCGAAACGTTTAAAACAACTAACAAACTAAAATTTGAGGAAGGAAATTATCTATTAATGTTAATACGTAATCAGTAATTACATTATGTGATTGCGACATATTAATATATTGTTTTCAACCCTCCGGCGCTATATCAAAAGTTTGTTATATCTTATGATGATTATATACAAAGAATCTTCTACTAATCGATTCATATACGCAATGATTATTATGTTTAATAATATATCTACAGAAAGTTTATTATACGTAACGTAAATAGATTTCGAGAATTTTATACGACTTTAAATGTATACGAAAGGTTTGTTAGGTTAAATAATTATTATTTAAACGATTTTATGGGTTAGAAAAGTATGATTTATGATTTTTATCTTTATTGATAATTATACCGACCAAAATTATACATTTCGTTGGTATTTATTCAAAATAATATATATATTGTTGTTCTGTCTTATATTACTTACCCGATGTCTAATTTTGGTGATAGCATTTAATAGGTATTTTATTGGAATTTTTTTTATGACGGATCAAACACGAATGTTGTTTTTATGATCGCTGTATTTCGTTACGCATTCTGTAATTTACTTTTAAAAGTCAATAAAATATTCATTTATTTACGACCGACAGCTCCCTATCAAATATACAAGATAATTGAAAACACTATTCAATTACCTACTTAAAGAAAAATGTATGTTGCATTAATTTACACAGAAAATAGTTTTCAGACAAGTCTTCACCTACAAGCTCTATTAAAGTTTGCAAGCAGGTCTTGTGTTTAATATTGACATGGAGGAACTATCTGATATTAATTTTGCGCCCTAGCCTGTTCTTTATCACCCGCCTCTCTGATTATTATACTAGCAAAATTATTCGAGCTTCGGAAATGTTAATACTACGCGGGAATTTAATATTATGAATAGCGTGATAGTGTAAATTGAATGTTGATGGACTGATTTTACTTTTAGTGGACTTAAAATTTAAAAAAAAAGTTATGATCCTCGATGTTTACGAAGGTTGGGTATTTCGTATTTTTTAAAATTTGGAATCTCTACTTTCGTGTTTGGAATCATTGGAATACATATCATAGTCAACATGGATGAATGTAGGTAAAAATGTTTATTTTATTTGCTTCGAAAAAGGAAAAAGATATAATTTAAAAAAAGCGCAATTTTTGCCTTTGATTTAAAGTAATTACAGAAGTTTTAGGTTATATTGTGTTGAAATTAATTATTTGTGTAAATTGGAATACTTTTCGTAAGTTTAAGCTGATAGTGAACATCAAGTTTATAGTTATAAGTTGGTTCTGAAAAATTATTTCCTTCTATTAATTGAATGGAAACGTCATAATTACGTACGTAATGTTTAATAGTTGATTCTTGTAATGTATATGTATTTTTGAGTATACATACTTATGTAGATAAATATATTTAGTATACTTTTCCACGTTCTTTATCACGCCAGCCACACATATTTTCCGCTTGGTCCAATGGTTGACCGGGAGAGAATGCCATATGGCATTAGGTCCGCCACTTGTACGTTTTTTTACTGTGCAATAAAGTTTAAATAAATAAACGTCACTAAATAAAGGTTAGTTCTTGTCGGAGCTTTGATTAGGTATTGTAGGGTGTTCTACTCTATTCATATTCTGTTTTGTATCTATTTGCTAGTTTTTCTCATAGATGGCGATGAAAAGTAGATTGTGCTACTCGCGTACGGTAATATTTTTATCTCGGGCGTTATACGTGTACGCAAAGTAGCGCCCTCGACTTAAAAGTATTACCTTTACGCCTTGTAGCACAATCTACTATTAATTGTTCAACAAACATAAATATATCGCATAAAAAACAGTAGTACACAAATAAATCAATAAAACCTATTCTCTTTTGTTCAATGTGTTTCCAAAATGACCTTTGGGCCCGCAATATTGAATCTTACGAGGTATTTTAGGAATTTTCCTAATATTTGGGAAACATTCAACAAAAGATACGAGGGTATCCAATGTAAGGGTTCGGTACCGTGTCAATATGAAAGAATTTATGAGAATAAGTAACACAAGTATTGAGACGGTCCTATGGATGCCCTTTTCGGTTTCGTGTTTTCGCAATAAATGTTAGTCGATTGTGTAGCAAATGTTTATTTCTGAAATGGTATTTTGAATGATAAATAGGGATATCTGTAGATAAGTGGCGGAACTTCATAATAACCGATATTAAGTGAAATTGATATCCGTAGGGCCGTGTATTATTTGCCAGGTAATTTACAAAAAAGCCTGAAATAAACGATTTTTATTTTATCTTTATTTATTCGTATTCTATCTGACAGTTTTCGAAGATGACGTGCACACACTGCACTTTTAAAGGCTACACGAGTACGAGCCTTCTGGATATTGATTGGAAGGGCGTTCCAAAGCTTTACCGCTTAAACAGCAAAGGAACGTTAGAAGAACCCACTCCGGTAAAATGGTATATCAAGACGGGAATTGCTAGAAGAGCGAAGATTAGCATGAGTATCACAAAGAAAAGTGAATTTTAATATCTATCAAACCCCGACGGTTCACATGTGAACCGCTAAACAATAGAAAATCTATTGTGTCTGCGATTCCGGTAGTTGAAGGATTAAGATATGACGGAGTTTTAGTGTCAAAAAGAATAGAAAAGAGGGTTGTGAGAATATTTGCAGCCGGCGACGCTGACGAATACGCAACCATTATAGTTGAGTACGGTAAGCAGACACTTGATCGTACTTACGAAGGCTATAAATAAATCCAAGACAGTTATTTTATTTAGGGGGTCACAATTCAAATCCGAGTAACACACATCACCAGTCTAGAATAGGAGGAATATGAGTTTGAATGAGTCATGAGCATAATTTTTATATTTACCGGAAGTTTTTTTTTTAGTTTGTACAGGGTGCGCAATTTGTTATTTTAAAATGTTTATATTTAAATTTTTATGTTGTTTCTACTAAAATACACATTTTTTTATTTCTTTCTATCTAACTAGTAGATTTATAATTGATTATTGATCAAAGCTGTATATGACGATGATGTTCTTTAATATAGATAAGATTCAAAAGAGATTCATTAACAGAAAGAGAAAAATTAACATTGATTACACAAATAACAAGCCGTAGCTTTTATAAAATACGTCAACATATCATTAATATCAATACATATAATAAAACAGTAGGAACCGCGTGTCTGTCGCATTTGATAAAATTATCAGAAAATGGGTGTGGGCGATAAAAAAAGAGTAACAGAACACAAAAAAGATTTTTTTGATTTTTTTGTCTGTCTGTCGGTCTGTCTGTCGGTCTGTTTGTCTGTCTGTCTGTATGTACTCGCTAATCTTTAAAACTACTAAACAGATTTTTACGTGGTTTTCACTAAAAGATTAAGCTCATCCCTAAGCAACATATAAGCTTTGTTCCATCAAAATCTGATGTCAGATAAAAAAGTTATCATCATTTAAAGTTTAAAGAATTTTTTTTATGGGCGTTTGTTTGTCTGTTTGTACACGCTAATCTCCAGAAATACTGGACGGATTCGAATTAAATTTTTGTTATAGAGCTATTAGCCTGAGCAACATATAAGCTATAATTTATTTTGGAAAATGGAACACCTGATACTGAACCATAATGGTCTGGCTAAACTTTAAGAAATATATAAATGACGCCTTAGCAAAAGTAGTTCAGCCTGATGAACATTTTTCGTTGAGATATAACAATCGAAGATCTGGAAAACATGATGCAGGACCATAATGGTCCAGCTAAATTATTAGAAATATAAAAGGGACGCCTTAGCAAAAGTTGTTCAGCCTGATGAGCATTTTTTGTTGAGTTATCAAACTCGCAGATATGGAACACATTATGCAGAACCATAATGGTCCAGTTAAACTATAATAAGAAATATAAAAATGACGCCTTAGCAAAAGTTGGTCAGCCTGATAAGCATTATTTGTTAAGGTATAAAAATTAAAGGTCTGGCACACCTGATTCAGAAACATAATGGTCCAGCTAAACTGTTAGAAATATACATTAATGACGCATTAGCAAAAGTCGTTCAGCCTGATGAGCATATTTATACGCCGGAGTCATAAAGTGCACGCGAACAAAGTCGCGGGCACCAGCTAGTAAATAATAAAATAGTTTGGTAAAATTCCGTCCAAACTCCAAATCATTTTAATATCAGACATGGATTAAATTGAACTAAATAGAAGCTTATTTCAGATAAACAATCTTAATACAAAAGGCCACAGACAAAGCTTCCTCGTTTCTATAATGGACGTACTTTGTATACAAAATTTAGTACGAAAATTGAGACAGAGGCCTATCAGATTATTTTTAAGAGCCCATTACGATACGCCGGCTTGAATGCCGATTTATAAAGGTTGAGTCATATTATGTAATGGCGTGGACGCTTTATCGCAATTTTCAGATAACGTTGGCCTGTGCTTCGCGAGTCCGAATGATACTCACTTCACGCGCTTTGAAAATAAATAGGCGATTTTCGGTTGTAATCGAAACAGAAAACGTTTAAGGGATGGAATCTGAGTAGTGCGGTTTGAAAGAATAATTTCTGAACTTACTATTTCAGTAAACATTAAATTTATATGACTGTAGTACGTGTAAGGGTCTTAGATTTTTCAAGCTGCTTCATCAGAATTAGCTCAATGACTAGAATCTAGCGATGCTTTAGAAGTATTGGAAAAGCTATGCAAAATGCTTGGTCATTGGCAAGCACAAGAAAGCAGCTTTTTAGCAAGCACCCCGCCACGGCATGATATCTCCTCAATTATTTTATAAGTGACAATGACATATTTTATTTAGTAAATGTATTTTGCCTTTCTCCTGGGCAAAGGTCTTCTCCATATCCTTTCAAACTTTTTTGTTCAATGTTATCATCGACTATCGTTTTTAGGATTTACTAGTAAACTAAAATCACATAAATAATAAAATAAAACCACATAAAAAATCTTTTTTTTTGGTAGCTCCCGTACATGTAAAATTGGAGTATTTTTTTTTCTTGAAAATCCGCCAGCCATCGAATAGAGTTGTTGGGTCTTTCAAAAAAACGGCATAATTCGATTTAGGGATCCGTTTCTGCAGTTTTATTGCAAATTTTTGTTAGAGTCAAGAGTCCCCCTCTGTCTTTTATATGGTTATATATGAACAAAATTATATTGAAAAAAATCATGGTAATAGTAACGAATGGCTTATATAACGAACTTCAAAGGAAAACTATCTGAACTATCTGGCTTTACAAATTAAAGGGTAATTATAGGTATAACTTATTAAATGTGCTTGGAAAAGTCAAATTTCATACAAATTGTATAGAAAATTAGTTTTTTAGACGTTTTTAGTCCCGTGAACTAAAAGTCGACATTTGGAACTACGGAATCCTACATTGCGCGTGGCCTGACACGAACTTGGCCGGTTATTACAACTTGCGTTTGACATCATAAAAAGACATAATTTGTTGCACTTAACAAAGTTTCTTTTATCAGCATAACCTGTAGGTCAAATGGTAAATTAGAAGTAAGTAAACTAAAAACTTAAATAAGTAGCAAGAAATAGAATAAACATAAAAAAACTATTCAAATAAAAAATGGCGTGTAAATCATTGTACTTCGGTCGAACGCCCAAAGGACTGACAGCATTGCGATGCTGGATGACAATGCCTATTCGTTGAGTGCAAAACAAAATAGGCTTTTCTTATTTTCCTAAATAAAATTACCGACAGATAAACAAAAGTACTTTTTCTTTTTTGTTTCGCCTTATAAATTCAATTATTTAAGATGTGAAGGATTATATACTTTGTTAGTTCAGTGGATGAATTTTATTTACATTTAAGCTGAAAGGGTAAAAGGCAACCCAATCGGATTAGCATACTTATTAAGGCCCTTTCGTCTTATACTCAGTAGATCGTGCTACGATTTCAGTAAAAAACGAGACAAGTTTAATTAACTTTTAAATAAACGCCAAGCTTACGTAAATACATCACTTTATCTTTTATCTTATCTAGATACAAACATTCCCTAAACAAATTAACTTGTTCGAAAGTGTTCAATTTTGTTTTACGACCATACAACTCTTTGTTTAAAAATTATGATTAAATTTTAACGTAAGATTTAAAAGCTGTCAAACAGCCAGTCTGAATTGATATTGACGCGCTTTGTGAAGCCCACTCAAAGGCATTTTATTGATATTTTATATAAGAAAATGTTACCTATTACATGAAGCTGAGTTACGTAAATTCTAAGCGTAGGTTTCACTTACGTCATCAAAAATGTTTCAACCATGTTCAAACAGACTCCCAAACACGTCAACACTCCACGTATGTCCCTTGAACTAACATCATAGTGTCACAAGAGGTCTTCGATCACTTGTAGTCGCCCGCGACTGCAAATATTATCGTTCGATTTGCTTCGTGATGTTGTCGCCTGTATTTCGATGCAGTAGCTGGTTCAAGTAACCACTATGACTAGGTGAGTAGGTAATGTGGATTATAAATTAGGATGGAGTTAAGTGTAACAGGATGGCGCAGATTGATCATCATCATCACGTCTTTTTAGTCTCCACTGCAGGAGCACGACCCCCTCTGTATTACTAGAGCCATTTAGTCAGAGCAGCTAGAGGATTTTGCACACTTTCCACGCTGGCCAGGGATGGAGAGGTCTCATGATGTTTAAAAGCTTTGTTCAGCTTGTATTTCCTAAGTCGCCTTCTACGACGACCACGGGAGACTTGGAGTGGTCCTATTCTACTCTGCCAGAAAGCACACGTTGATGATTTATGATTATGATTAAATCCTTACATCGTTAATAATCACATTAATATCACAGCATCATGTGTACATCTAGGGTGTCAGCTTTCTGTTTACCAAATATTATCAAAATTGGTTCAGCCGTTTGCGCGTGAAAAAGTTAAAAAATACATACACAATTACAAATCAAACTTTTGCATTTATAATATTAGTAAGAAGTGGAATAGTAGAATTCCACGGGGAGCGGAGCTCGCGTTTACGGCTAGTTGGATGTAAAAGAAAATACGCAAAAGCTAAACTGTACAAAGCGAGATTAATGGGCGAGAGTCAAAAAATGCAATGAAAGTAAAAACATTGGAGCGGCAGAGCGCAAAACAAAAAAATTGGTTTGTTTTGTAACGGGGCCCAATCGACCCCCAATAGTTATCGGAAAACATTTAGCACTATCCATACGCGACGCACGTCGCTCCAGGGTTTAATGTGCTTGGCCGATGTCACACCGATGTATTTATTTTGTGTAATAAAATACTTAAGCCCGTTTACCACTCATCATATTTGCCAAATATTGCGAAAATAAGTGGATCAATTCAAGTAATCGAAGTGAAAAGAAATTATTTCTTTATCATCGTTTCTCGTGAAATATTCAGCTTCATTACAGAGGTATTCATAGTTTAAAGCCTCGTATCCATTGGGTGTGAAAAGCAAAAAATGATTTTTCATATTTTGATGTACAACTTGGAAGGGACATACCCGTAATAAACCAAACCCTGGCTGTTCTAGATCACTATAGTATAATAAAAGTAAAACTTACATCCAAATACTAAAATAAATTCGACATTTCCATACGAAAGTGTGCAGCCGCCCAGGCAATTTATATGGGAATGTCGATTCTTTTTTGTTTTTTTGACTGTTGTTTTATTATTATACTTTTAGCTCGTGGTACGATTAATTACGGGTATGTTTCTTCCACGTTATATGTTTCTTGGGAGATGTTGTTAAGTATCATGTATAGACGATTTGTTTTATGTCATACTAGCTGTGCCCGTGGGCTTCGCTCCCCGTAGGAATTTCTGGATAAAAACTATCCCATGTCATTCCCTGGGTGTCAAACTATATCCATATCAAATTTCATCTAAATAGGTTCAGTGGTTGAAGCGTGAAGCGGTCATAAACAAAAAAACAAACAAATTTACAAACTCACTTTCGCATTTTTAATATTAGTAGGATTTTACATTCTCGTATCTACTAGGCAACATTTGTCGCGCGAGTCACGCGACTCACGCGACATGTTGTACGATGCTTAATATGTTGAAAGTTAGCGCGGAACATTTTTTTAGCAACATTGTCGGTCTGCGCATGTTCTAGGAACTAGTCTTGATTATTACCGTGTGCTCTATCCAAGATAATAATTACTAACGTAACGAATACCCAACGCCATAGAAACGTACGTAGGCAAAACTAGAGTTGCGGGGTAGGCTCACAAAGATGGCAGCACACATGACTAGCAAAAAGTGACAAAAAAATGGTTGAATACACTTTAAAAATATTTATTGCAGATATGAGTCAAATTAATTAATTAGAGTACTACTTTGCAACGTTGCCGAACATGTTACGCGTCACGCTTTCAAAACATTTTCAATTGTTTTTGTTTGAACTTAGGCAATCGGACACATCCATTGCTTAAATTTTTTAGAGCACTAGTTGCTATGCATGTGACAAAGTCTATACATACAGGTAAATTGACTTTGTATTTAGCCTTTTTTAGACAAAAAGCTGTCGTTATAGCTTGTTGAAGTCGTCTGTGATTTCTAGTCATTAAATGCCGGCTCGAGTAAGTATATAAGGTCTTACAAAAAGGTTAAAAAGGTTAATTCAGTACAATATACTGGACAACTTTCCCTACGGAACACGTATCCAAATATGAAAAATAATTTGTGGCTTCCAAACAATTTGACCGATCAGCTGATCCGAGTTTGTATGGAAAGCCAAACATTATTTTTCATGTCTCAACATATGTTCCTTGAGGAAAGTTGTTCGCTATCAAGGACTGAATTCTCCCTTAAAATAGTTTCAGTATATTTTCTTAGCACTTATATAACAGCAATTTAGTGGCTTATATTGTGCGGGATCTCATACGGTGTAAGAAGCGGTCAAGTAAAGCGCAGACATCTAGGGTAGCAGTAATGGCATTGCTTATTATTTGGCGATGTTTCGGAGGTAGGGCGCTATCGCCGCCTCCTAACCGTATCTTTAGCTTTTGTTCAGAAAGAGGCAATGCCGATCTCAAGATTTCAACCTGCTTTCACTTATTTCTGCGATGGAACAAAAAACATATTTCGTTATGAAACTTTATTTTGAGCTCTCGTAATAACAACCTCCAAAAACTTTTATAATTGGAGGCCTTTTATCTTGTTATTTAATATTTTTTTTGTATTTTCTGCTACTGTTTTCTGTTTAATGTTCCTATTTCATGCTATGAATTGTATAGATCTTTATCATCATATTATAATCGAAAAAGTTTGTGTGGACGTTTGTTCTGCTTTTAAGCTAAAACAGCTGAATGAATTATAGTGAAGTTACACTGAGAAAAAAATACTGTTGAATTAACAATAAAACTTTTATCCCTGAGAGCCGTCCATAGTGAATTGTTACCATATAAAAGTTTTTATTGCCAAATGAAATCGAGAATTGGGTTGATTCGGCAACAATAATACATCGCTGAAGAAGCAAGGTGTAATCTTGTCATATCAAATACTCCTATTTGTTTCCCTAACAATTGAACTTTGTTCCCATACATATTCCCGTTTGTTCCAATACCTATATCATTTTGTTCCCATACCCATTCCGGCTTTGTTTCCCCAGCAATCTGACTTTGTTACCTTATCTATTCCCCATTTTGCCTCCCTAAAAATGTTACTTTGTGCCTGTAGCTGTCTTCTTTTTGCTGCTTCAGCAATTTAACCAACCCCTTTCATGACCGTTCTTAAATCTGGTCACATTTGTAAATTATCTTTTCTTTCTTTTGAATTCGTTGACATGAGCAATACAAAAGAAAGTTGTGTTTTCTGCCGTAATCAATATCATGGGTAAGGATTTTCATTGGTGCTTTTAACAATCCTTTGAGCATTTTTAAGGAATGTAAAAGGCACCAATTTACCTTTTATATTAATTGCGGTAGAATGACACATCATATTTTTGTAGTACTTATTTATGTCAACAAATGTAAAAGAAAGAAAAGATAAATTTACAACTAGTGACCAGATTCAAGAAAGGACATGAAAACGGTTGAGTAAATCACATTTACAAAATAGCAAAAGAAAAATAGGAAGAGCTTAAAAATAAAATAGGCTAATATTATGTATATCTACTCTGCCTAAATATGGGTGCCGGAACAGGTAAAGTTAAAATCTCAAAACTTACATTTTGTAGCAAAAAAAGGGTATTATGTTCAAAAAGGGTCGCAAGACAATTATATAACTATATAAAATATTTTAACTTGCATTTTGTTTACCTTTATCGCCATCCTTGTAAACCTTACAATTAATTGATTTGGGGCAACTTATTACCAAACAACGTTAGGACAGCTGCTGATTGAAACAAAATTATTTTGACAATCTATTTTTATTTTTACTGCATTATCAAAGTATTAGGTACAACAATAATTATAAAAAATGTTTATATCTCCCACTACTGACAGGTACTTACACCTCATGCTTTTGTGTCTGATTTTTCATCACAAGTTACGTTTATCCCAATTGTTTACTGTTCACTGCACAGATAGACACTGAGCCAGCCGCACCGATATTGTTCGCCGTAAAGTGCACCACACGCTCGAACATGGTACGACACCGCACACCGTTGGATTCACAAAACGATTTGATTACATTACTGTCCTCCATGATGAAATTTAGATACATAGAATGTAAAACTCCACAAACAGTTTCACGACTGCAGAAAACGCAGCCACGCGGTCGAACACTCGCGAACAAACTAAGCGCCTGAGTTTAAACCACGGCAAAACGGCACTAGTATTTTGTCACGATACACTAGTTCACTTGTTAAACGAACACCCTAATATTTTGTTACTTTTGAGTATTGTTGACCCAGCGATGCATCAATTAAACATGACAGCAACTTTAGTTTTGTTAGAAGTTATTTTGTTATACTATAAACACCTATATTAATATTCGAGCAACAGTAGCGGTTGTTACCTTAACAACGTTATTCAACATTCTTACACGGTTAAAATTTCCGAAGCCGCAGGTACAATAAATATCTGACCATAAAAAGATTGCCTTGGGCATAATTTACCCTTTGTTAGTGTCACAGCACACTTTGCCGAAGTTCAGCCGCTGAAGTTCAGCCAAAGCATGCCTGCAATGTTATTTCCATATACCCCGACACACTATGCCGAACTTCCGATGCGTTTTGGCTGAATCGGAACTTCGGATTCAGCCAGAACGCGTTCAATGTATTTTACATATACCCCGACACACTATGCTGCGGCTGAAGTTCAGCTTGACGCTGTCGAGCTGAACGGAGAACCCATTTTGAACATGCGAGTCATAAAACTGAAAAGCGTTTTTCCAGTACCAGCGCGACGTATGTATTTATTTTTATTTAATATTTTTTTAAATAATAATACCTAATGTTTGGTTTGGGATCATCATCATCTTCTGCTATCGACGGCTCATAGCTGGGCATAAGCCGAATACAAACTTAAAAACAGTTGTATTAAGATTATACTAGTGGTTCACCGCGAACTAAGCCTCGCGATATTCCACAAGTTTATTTGCCAGGCAAATTAGTCGTAGTAAACAGATTTTCCAACCTTCTATTCTGAGCTGCAACAGTCCATTTTTTATTTTTTTCCATTTATTTCCACGCGTATAACATCGAAACCTGAATCAAATATTGACAGAGCAACGTCTCTACATCCGGTCGCGTGGTCGGTGAGCATGACACTTGGCTAGTCTTCCACGACCGTGTGGAATGGGAACCGTACAATTTGTTTGAGGACCAGTAATACTTCTCATACTGTACACAAATCACAATTGGTATAGGTATCTTGTGGTGGAGCTGACCGCGTGATTCAGAGAAATGTCACTTTCGTATCAGAGACACCTAGATACATATTTAAAACCTAGATCAAATATTTATTTGTTTTTTAATACTTTATTGACTACTAGGCGCTTTATATTTACATTCATACATAAACAATAAACATACATAGATATACATGATTAATACAAACATTCATAGATTTACATGTGTAATTGATGTGTGAAGGTAGCTTTAGAGTTACATTTAAAAATATCATCAAAATTAGTTCAACGGTTAATACATAGATACCAACTAATGTACATACATAAATACAAACAATTATTTTCGCCCCAACTTGAATTTTACCCGAAGGAAGTTCTCTGGTGTCAGTATATATTGTTAGGTTTAAAGTTCGCCATTAATTAAGAATTTTAGACCGCAATGTATGGAAAATTTGGCAAAATATTTGGAGTGATTTTATCTATCGGAATATGTTCGTTATAGATCGTAGTTAAAATTCATCTAGTCTCCCCCCCCTCCAGGGGCGTGCGTCACCCCCCCGCGCCCCCGAAAGTGGCCGAAAAACCAGTTTTTTAATGTGTCATGTACGGTTTTTTTTTAAATGAAAAAAACTGGTTTTCGTGGCACGTTTGGGGGTGATAAATTTTAACTACGAGCTATAACAAACATTTTCCGAAAGTAAAAATGACTTCATATATTTTTCCAAATTGTCTTCTAAAATTACTGAATTACTGGCAACAATATAACATGGGACCACGGGCAACAAACGATAAAAAAAATAAGACTGTCTGTCTTCGTGTCTGTTTTTACTGGTCTGGTGGAAAAGAAAAAAAAAATGAAATTTACCAGCTGTTACAAAATTACGAGCGGATAAAAAAAACGCGCCACTTTGGAAAAGCTCAAAAGCAAAACATTCGTTGCGTATCACTCTTGCGTTCAAAAACTGGTCTCATCTGGGAAAAAAAGGAACCCAACCTGACAACCCTTTAATGTTTAATTTTTCACCACAATGGTAAAATAAAATCCCCAACCTGACAACCCCGAGGGTTATCAGGTTGGGTGTTTGAAATTTACCAGTTGGTAAATATGTGCGAGCGGTTAAAAAAACGCGGCACTATGGAATTTTTTTAAAAGCAAATTATTTGTTTTTCTTTCTCTTTTTGGCGAAAAAATTAACATGGAAATAATATCTTTGGGGATATTTTAATTCTTTTTGTTTCTTGATGGTGGCGGGTGCAGTGCGTGCGTGCAAGTTTTAATCAAAGGGTAGTGTAGGTGATTGAGTGGCGGACGGCGCCTAAAGTCAAACAAAAAAAAAATCACTACAGCCGTGCTATGACTGTCCACTTTGACTATTCCACATATTGTTCATGATAATAAACATTTATAATATCAAATAACCAAATTCTTATAATAAAGTCCAACAGAATCAATTTACTAAATAAATTAAAACTGAACCCATTGACTTCCTGCCAAAAACTCTTGGGATTGACTATTTTCGGACGAATAACTCAATGGAAGAGCCTATAGGTCTGACAATTTGATTCTAGTGCCGCAAAATAGGATAGTAGGAAATGGTAGGAATAAATTAATGGTGTATTTATTTTTTAAAATTAGGTCAAACCAAGTTCACGCGTTTTTTGTTTTAAAAAATTGAGTATGGGGAAATTCGAGAAATATCATCTAGCAACCCTGTCATCATCTGCCATAGTGTGCGTGCGTAGCGTGGTGCGTAGTGATGTTCCGCCCTCTAATTTTCTCAACTTTCCTTTTTTCCCAACAATGGAACTAAAGTATCAAAAATAAATTAAGTATTTTTTTTAATATAAACCTACAATACCCCGACTGATTCACCGATTGACTAATGATAGAGGCTGCTCCGTATAGAGGCTGCTCCAGTAAGTACCAGAAAAATTACATGTTGAAGGCTGAGGTTTAACGTTACTAATATTGGTGGGTGTAGATTTTTTTCTTTTTAAATAATTATTGTCATTAGCTGTCGGTTAGTTGTTATTGCTGCCAATATCCAAAACGCATGTTCGAGGTGTGATTGTAGCTGCTTCTCTTTGTCTGCTTCTGACCTTGCATGTGCCGTGTCTGCAATAAGTATGTTTGATACGGAAAAATTAATTCTGGCAGTACAGTCACGGCCATGCCTGTGGGATAATGGGGACAATACTTACAGTAATAGACCCGAAAAAAAGAAAGCATGGGATCAGATAGCTCAAGAATTTGACGAAGATTGGAGTACTTATAGTACAAAAAAGAAAAATGCAACAAGTAAGTTTATTGAAATCTTTCAAGAATTTATTCAACCAATAATTAATTTTTTTAAGGTTTCTTGTCATTAAAGAAATATATTTATTTACACACAAAACCGTTTATATTTATACAAAAATTAAAATAATTTAATCAACTGGAGTTGTTACTTATACTAATAAAGAAGTTTCCAACAAATCAAATCAGACACTATTACTATGTCTTCATCGCCCCCAACATGTTTTTTTGGAAATATATTTAATGTACAGACACACTTTTATACTGTTTTATTATATGTTTAGATAGATAGATTATTTGATTGCTCCGCACCTCAGTCCCCTCGTTCGTTGAAAAACCTCGCCCTAACAAAAGGACATAAGTTGTTTAAGAAATAAAAATATTTTTATATTCCATTTAAATTATTTTACTTTTATTTTATGAAATTCATCTTATTTTAAACTTCTCGTAAAAACGGTGATAAAATACGAGAATTTTCTCAGAAAGTCCCAGATAAAATTCCCAAATCGGCACATCACTTTTTTCACCGAACTTTAGCGGCTGAACTTCAGCTTGTATAGTGTGTCGTCTCCACCGAAGTTTAGCCGCTGAACTTTAGCCGCTAAACTTCAGCCGCTAAACTTCGGCATAGTCTGCCGAGACACTTAGTGTATGTCAAGTGTTTAGTTGCAGTAATTATAAATATTTAACAACGCTTTTATTGACGCTTTGCCAGCTTGTTTTTTTCTCAGTGTAGGCATTTACCATAGCCTATATAACATATATGATACTTTTATATTCGGAACAATATGAGGTGAACTACAAATTTTTTGAAAAATGGATGTAATTAGTGATGTCATCATCATCAATAAATTTAAGAACTCTTGTCTAGTAGGTAGTATTTTCCATGTCTCTTTATTTTCCGCCTAATGCTTGATCTCCCTAGACGACACTACTTTTGCTTTTTCTTTTACTTCATCCATGAACGACTTTCTTGGTCGGTGATGGGGTAAATAAGTTTAGAAAGTTTAAAAGACAGTTTTTTATGCATAACTCCATTATTTTTAAAAGCATAGTATGTAAACTGGGCGTACGAGGTGGCCATGATAAATTGTTGCAAGTTCATAATTAATTAAACGATTTGTCAAACCAAAACCCCGGCAACTTTTAACAAGCTCTGCTGCGCCGAAGCTCATCTGCGGATTTTCCACAAAACTTGTTTTGATATTTTTGCTTCCGGTGAATTTTCTAAACAAGTTAAAATTTTTAATGAGTAAAATATATGTCGGTATATAGCATGAACACAATGATGATGAAAAGAATTAGCGAAATGTTGCAACCGACAGAGATAATTGGAAGAATATTCTTTCAAACTGATCTTTTAAGGTTCCGAACTCCAGATAAGGAACTTTTATAGCTTCAGTAAGTCTGTCTGTCTATCCGTTGTTATAAAAAAACTTTGTTCCGCGACAGCAGTAAAAGAGTTAAAGTTACTTGATAAACTTAGCAAAAAATAAGTTCAGATAGACATACTCGTATATGCAAATATTAATAAGAGCGATTCAACTTCTATTGTATTATACAAAATGAACTATGTCCCAGTAGTTTTACAAGTTAATGCGATGTATTTGTACAAGTTGCTAATATGTACAATTAAACGTAGGCACATACTTCTTATCAAGTGTCAGATTTTTATTACTACCTGAAGCCATATGACGTACTTCAATACCTGTCATCTAGTGACTACAGTCTTTCTTACACACTAGTGAACTAAGTGTGCACATTTGTATGATGTTTTCTTCTACCAGATGCAAGTAGTGGTCGATGAAAATAACTGCACATAATTCTAATTATTCTGCAAACTCAGCGGAAAAAGTCGGTCGGGCGCGGATCGAACCTGGGATCTTACGGTTTTAGATTGCACTTTTAACCACTACACTATTACCGCTTCTAATCTTAATCTCGTTAACTCTTTAACCCTTACAGGATAGACAGAGCCAAGTAATATGAGTATCAACCTCGAACCGGAAGCCTGCGTAGTTGCGTAATTATGAAAGTTTGACCCTTGATTGTCATAGACACTCGTAGTTGTTTGCGGATCCATCACGAAGTTTGATAATTTCCCCACCGACAGCCCGGCCCCGGGGAGTGGCTACTTGCGGTCAAATTGGTTGTTGATGAGCAAACTAGTTTCATGTTTTTGTCCAATACACCTAAGGGTCAATTCAAATCAAGATAAGACGCGACGTGGCGCGTACTTCTGAAGAAATATAGAATTTGTTTACTCTAAATTGATTATTGATGGTTGCTGATTAGCAAACTAGTTTCTTGTTTTTGTCCAATAGATCTAAGGGCCTGCACAGACATAGATGTACCTAGGTCTGTGCGCGCACTTCTGAAGAAATATAGAACTTGTTTACTACTCAAAATTGGTTGTTGGTGAGTGAACCAGTTTCATGTTTTTATCCAATAGATCTAAGGATGAGTTTAAACTGAGATACGACACGACGTGGCGCGTATTTGTGAAGAAATATAGAACTTGTTTACTATTCTGTTCTGTTCTGTTCTGTTCTGAGTCCGCCCAGCCAGCAGTTACGCTGCAAGAGCTTATGAATGAGGTATACCTTGGTGAGTGCATCATCACGCTGGCAAACCAAGCTCGGTATGTGTACCGTCCTCAGTTCCTCAAACTTGGCGATGCCAAACCTCATTATACCACTCTCATAGTTCGAGAAACCAGTTGGACTCGTAGATAGGGATATAGGAGTGTAGGAGATATTCGCAGTCAGGGATTAGGAGATAGAGGGAGTTGGTAGAACCGACCGAATACTTGCATCAAAGCAGTATGGGGAGGATAGATATAATACTTGGTGTGTGATATATACTTGGAAGGAAAATAGACTGCTTTGTTGTTTTATGTCCGACACGTTGCTCTGCAGGTCTTATTTGCAAAATATGTGACTTGTTGACGCCATCGTGTTAATACAGCATTCTGGATTCTGGGTTCTTGCTTTTGGAACCTGGCTTCAGGGTTTCATCTACCGGTCTTCATTATCTTGACGATGTCGGTGACGGAGGTCTGGGTCTTTTGCGATATCTATTTCTTCGAAGTGTCGATTGTAGGCCATCTCGGGCGGTCAGTTGGTTTGGTGTGTCTTCTTCAGATTCTATGTCAGTTTCTGTGACCGTTTCTGACATTTCATAGATTTTTTCCGCTTCTTTTTTTACGAGGGTTCGATTTTCTGCAACTGCCATCCATTCTGCTTTTGTTTTGTACGTGTAGTGGCAGATAGCGTGGTTGAGGGAGTCCTCCCAAGTGTAGATAGGTCGTCCAACTTTCTTCTTGGCTTCTCTGCGTTTGTAAATTGCACGAAGTAGGTGTGGGATCGGGCGTCTCAGTATATGACCGTAATATGATATTCTACGTACCTTTATTATTTTGGATATAGATTTTCCTTTCAAGATTTCCTTTATCTTCTGTTTTGGTGTGTTCTTGGCGACGTCCAGAAGTCCTCGAAGTATTTAGCGTTCGTATTTTTAAGTCTTGACCGATTTTCTTTTGTTAATGCAGAAACATTCAAAGCATATGTCATGCACGGCCTAGTTACCATTTTTTACATCAACACCGCAATGCTCCACTATATTTCATTATTTTGTATAAATGGTAATAGAAATTTGGAATTTTTATTGCTTTGACACAACGGGTTTTGATAGTTGATTTCCGATTGTGTGTAGCTGAAATGTATGTGCCTAAGTACTTTATTTCTGCCATAGGTTTGATTATGGCTCCTCCAAGTATTCTGCTTGGCTGTTCTTCGACCGGTGGACCAAATGGGTCTCGAATAATTAGTTTTGTTTTACTCCCATTTATGGTGAGACCAACTGAATGGAGAAGTTCTTTCATTTTAGTAATGATTTGATCTATTACTTCTATTTCTTCCCCGATCAGAATTATGTCATCTGTGAAAGATAATATTATGGGCAGGGTTACTTCTAAGTCCTGGTCGAGTCTCACCGCGTCTTCTTCTTCCTCCAGCGTTCTAAGCACCTCGTCGATAATTATTGTGAATAGTCGTGGAGATAGGGGGCAGCCTTGTTTAACGCCTTTGCCCTTGCTGATAGTTTCCGAATTTTGTCCGCACCATGATATGAAAGTTTCGTCATTCATACATGCTTTGATAATCCTATTAGTGAGAGGTACATCTACTTTGGTTAGCAGTACATCTTTAAGTGCTTCTAAGTTGACATTATCGAAAGCTCTTTCCAGGTCAAGGGCCACGACGTAAATAACTGCTCCTTCCCTCCATTTAATATCTAAAACGCGTCGAAGTGTAAAAATATGATCCTCAGTTGATCGGTTATTTAGGAATGCCGCTTGATAATTTCCTAAAGTGCTGATAGCCGCGTCTAGCCTTTCTAATAAGAAATTCGCATAGATTCGATATAGTACATTACAAATCGATATTTTCCTGAAATCATTTATATTTTTTGGGTAAGGTAGTTTTGGAATGGGGACTTGCTTAGTGAGACGCCACTCCTTAGGGACTTCATTTTTGAGCCATATCATAGCCATAGTCTTAGTGAGTTCCTCTAAGAATTCCATTGGAGCTGCCTTGTATAGCTCGGGTACAACGTGATCGGTTCCTGGCACAGTGCCATTTTTCATGCGCTGTATAATATTCCCAATATTTTCGATGTTAGGGGGCTCCATCTTTGTTAAGTCAAGACCTGTTTCGTCCGGGGTGTTAACGTGTCGCCCTTCACTTTGTTTAACGTCTGCAATCCAGTTATACATTGGAATGTAGTGTTTGGATTGAGTTCGCGCAAACTTTCTTTTATGATTACTAAGAAATTTATAAGTTATTTTCATACGTAGTGATTTATGTGTCTTGCTTAGACCTTGAAAGAAAATTTTTGTTTTATGAGCTTCCTTCTTTTCCAAGATGGTTTTTAGTTTTTGTCGAGCTTTAGTTAAATTTTGCTTTAAGTTTTTGTCTTGGGGATATTTTGATTTTTGGAATAACGCCTTTTGGAAGTTTGCTAAAGCAACTCTGGTTTCTTTTGAATTAGCAATAGGTTTTTGTAGTGTTTTATGTGCCGCATCTTTCAAGATGTTATTTAGGGTGTCCCATTTAAGTGTATTATCGTTCTTGTCAGTCAGATTCTTATTTACGTTATGTTCTCTTTTAGCCAATTGGATTCTTTCTTTTATCGCGTTCTGGTAGATAATCAAATTCTTTTATTTTGTAGGAGCTCGTTATCATAGTTTTTATGATTATATTGTTTTTTTTTGAGTTGGCAATTTTGATTGTTTTTTGGGTAGCCCGTTTTTTTTGCAAAAGACGATATTCGTATTTTTCCCCATATCAGTTTATGATCGGATTTAAATTTTAGGTCTTTTTCACCAATGATTTTATGGAAAAATACGTCCCTTTTTGTGCCGGTGATAATATGGTCGACTTGCGATTGTTTTGTTCCCCGTGACCATGTGGTCTTACAAGTGATTCTGCCCCATGTACTGTTTACAATATAAATATAGAACTTGTTTACTATTCAACCAAAATACTAATCTCAGTGTGAAGTACCGCAGCTGGCTCGTATATCTTTTTGTGTAGTAAATAAGTTCCTTGTTTCTTCAAAAGCGCGCCACGTCTCAGACTAAACTGACCCAAAGAGAGCAAGAAAAATATTGTCTTGTAAAAAAGACGATACTGATGAAATTTTCTATGGATTTCACCTAATTCTACCTGTCTTTTTGCCTATCTACGAGTACCCCAACCTTCGTTAGGAAACGAATGAGGAAAGATCAAATCACCGCTATAGACTCTGACAGAAGAGTATATCACATTTATCCAAATTATGAGGGCAAGAGAAAGAGAGGCTGACCAAGAACGATGTTGATGAATTGGAAATAGGAAATGTAAAACAGAGTTAATTGGAAGCGTAGAGGGGAGGTTTTTAGCAGCAATCGGTTTTGAGGAATATGATGTTCTGTCAAATGACTTCTTTTTTCGACATCTAACAACTTCTTGGATACTTTAACCACGAATACTATGAGTCTTTGATTTTTTGCATGGTTCCCAAATCGTTATAACTTTATCCTCTTAACTCTTAGCACGGTAATTTTTAGAGTTGAATAAATTTTAATAATGTTTTGCTGCCACAATTAAGAGGTACAACATTTAGACAGACAGCGGACAAAAGTTTCGCCCGTAATAAAATAATAAGACTGCTTTCAACAATCTACTCGGAAACTCCATTATATAAATGCCGGCATTTATTTTTCTAAATTGTTTCCACTTTATCAGCCTCGCCGTTTGCTTGTTTGCGCAATTATTTATCTTTAATTTAAAAACAAAAAAGCATTAACAAAGCAACAAGCGAAACTTTACTAAAGATTTTCCTTTTTATTTTGCAAAAAAATGTCTCTATTGTTTAAATATATTTTCACTTGAGAAGTTCTGTAATTTTATGAGAGTCAAAATTTACGTCTGAAAAGATTTTGATACGAAGGCTGCTCGAACAAAGGTACCTGAATATTTTAGCTGTGAATATATTTGAAGAAACTTAGATATTTAATTATGAATATAAAATATCCTAGAATATAGTAAAATTAATTAATCCGCTTATTATTTCGCTTGATTTAACGACGAATATTTGGATAAAAACATTTATTATGATATTTATTAATGTGATTATGTATTTCAAAATGAATTTACAACCTTTAATTAGGAGTTTGATGACCTGGCGAGTGTACGCGTTATTGGCACTTGGCACGTTAAGCAACTTAAAAGTGGTCTTCTGAAATTGGTATCTACAATGTATACATTTAATGCTATTCCGAGGTCCAAACAAGATGCCTATTCTCAAATTACTTTAAATAGTTTTAAAAATGTGACACCTTTGGTTGCCAATTACAGTTACAAACACGTTAAACCCAAATATTGTACTAAGGGCTGGCCCTCTTTGTCATCATCATCAGGTCTTTTTTATATTCACTACTACCAGAGCCATACTTGGCCAGAGCAGCAAGTGAATTTAGTCTACACTCTCCACGCTGGCCAGACATGTTAGAAAGGTCTCATTGATGTTTATAAGCTTTATTCAGCTTGTAATTCCAAAGTCCGGCCCTCTTAAATGAAACAAATTATAGTTAAATTGAAGTATATTACCTACATGTATCTCAATTAACCTGGTAACATACCTAGCTTTGTAGCACGGAAGTTAATTTCCACATTGGAATTATGTTGATACACACACGATCTCATTAATATGCACATAACTTTCGTGGCTACACGGATACGTACATATTATTGGCATAATGGCCAAAATAGCAGTTTGTATAAAATAATGAGTCACCTTCGACATTCAAAATGAAATTATTCGCATTTGCTAGTGCTTCCATTTTGTACCCGCGACAAAAAGAGGCGAGTTAACATTTTGACGCAAAAGTCTGTCTGTCTCTCTGGATGGACCAATTTCATTGTGTTTTTTTTACATATAACCTGTCGTCTGTGCCAAACACCAGACATAATAGTAAAACAATGCATGTCGGCCGGATTCCGGTCTGCTCACAGATGACAGGATAAGCAAATTACCTTGCAGTAGTACTAAAAATCGGTTTAGCCGTTTAAAAGTTATTATAGGCTAACGAATTGAAAGTCAGGGTTTTCGCTAGGAAATAATTGAGTGTGTTTTTTGACAGGATATCAATTGGTACTTATATATAGTTCTGCTACTCATCACTAGATGGCGTTCTTGTTATTCGGGGTTTCTTTTAATTTGCTTAGCAAATAAATTTGTACTGTTGTATTTTTAATTTATTTTTTAACTTTAGTAACTTTTCAGTTATGGCACAGGTATGGCACTTCATACAAACGGAGCAGCATATATACCTAGTACTACTACAAACGAAACAATCCGTCCGTGCACACGTCAATGTGTGAGTTAAACAATCAGGGTCGCCACCACAGAATTTGTTGCTTTGCTTACCTGTTTTTATCACTCGGAAATCTATAAAATTTTCGTTATTTATTGTTTCACGTGGATAAACAATAATAATGTGCGCAGTTTCTCACCATTATAATTCAATAATGCTAAGTGACTCGCTTAATGTCAACGTGCGACTACCAATAACCCTATTTCACTGCCGCTTACACCTCACAATAACGGGGTAGGGGTTGCGGGGACGCCAGATTGCGGGGGACGGTGCGAGTTTCCGTTCTGTATGTAATACTATTATTAATTCTGTGGTTATGGTAGGTTTTCTGAGTGTTTCCCTTCAACTTTTGCTTTCAGCTTTGCGGAGACAATATGGCCAATCAATTGTTTCTAAGCAACTTACCGCTCTATCTTAGCAACCTTTTTGGCATTTATTTGTCTGTCATGTAAGTATCCCTTTCTTTATCAGTCTAAATGAGTCCACTAATGGACTAAAGCTCTCTGACCGGGCGTGGTCCGCACTTGGATGGGTGACCACAAGTGGCATAAAAATCTCTCAAGCTCCTCCGTGCTTCGGAAGGCACGTATAAGCCGTTGGTCTCTGCTGTCATCATTGTAAGGCAGTCGTCAAGCTATATCAGATGCTTTGAGGCAGCCTAAAAAATCTGACCCCAGTGTTGGCCACTTACACACACAAAAAACAGAAAACACTGGTAAAACAACTTACTGTCAGGTGGACCGTATGGCTGTTTGCCTTACTAGTTGTATAAAAAGAAGTAACGCAAAAGGATCCCAAGTGTTTCCGCTTCCGGTAAGCGCTGGGCCTTCGCGATAAGACAAACTATAATTAACTTGAGTAATGGCCAATTGCCTCTTTCTCCCCATTCCCTCTTGCGGATCTCATGGAAGAAATTTATTTAGAAATAAATAGCACGTATACATAAATAGATATATAGGGACTAATAACACTGCTTGAGCTAGCCCCAAAGTAAGTCCAAGACTTGTGTTATGGGATACTAACTCAACAATACTATATTTAACAAATACATAAATAGATAAACATCCAAGATTTCAAATAGTCCTGGAAAATTTGAAAAAGGCCATTTTCAGACTTGCCCTGGCCGGGGATCGAACCCGGAACCTCTGGGTGGCGGACTAGCATGGTAACCACTACGCCACAGAGATCGACAAACTATGTACTATGTTTACCTTTATAATAATGCCGATATGTTTACCCAGGGGCACGTCGATGGCTTTCATGCAGTTTTCATCATATCAGCCACAGAAAGTCCACTGCTGGACATAGGCCTCCCCCAAGGATTTCCAAAACGACCGATCGGAAGCGGCCTGCATCTAGCGCCTTCCTGCAACATTGCGCAGGTCGTCTGACCATCTAGCAGGTGGGTGTCCTACGCTGCGCTTGCCGGTACGTGGCCGCCATTCGAGAACCTTTCTGCCCCATCGGCCATCGGTTCTTCGCGCTACGTGCCCCGCCCACTGCCACTTTAATGAGCTAATCCGCTTGGCTATGTCAGTGACCTTCGTTCTTCTACGGATCTCCTCATTCCTGATTCGATCACGTAGAGAAACACCGAGCATAGTCCTCTCCATAGCCCGTTGAGCGACCTTGAGCTGCATGCAGTTTTACGTAAGCGGATTGCATCGCTGATGCACAGAGTGCGCGGAATTGCCAACACTATTCTGAAGGTACTAAAGGTACTAAATTTGATTGTCCAATTGTGCGGCACTGGGTATATGCTCATGCCGTTGTCCCGGGGTCGCCCAGAGGGTCAAGAAAAAATTTATTAAAAAAAAAATATACTAACATAGTTCGTAAGTTTTGTAATACTAAACACTAAATGAACGTCTTTCTGAATATTTTTCTTCTATACATGTTTTATTAGCAAATTTTTAAGTATTAGTTAAAGGGGCATTTTGAGTCTTGCGGCTCTAAGCAGACAGAGCCTTCATCCGCAAGACTTAAAGGCCACTTTTAGCATTATGGTGGGCGAGAAGGTGAACAAAGGAATCAAAATAGGGATGGGTTGCTAGCCGCATCGCCTACATTTTTGCATCGTCCCTCGAACGGCTTCTACCATCTGTGCAAGAAGAAAAGCAGCTGATACTTTCTTAGTTTTTCTTTTCTTTCAGATCATCATGGAAAAACATGCTAAAGTTTACAAGTTGCTGTGCCCGTGGGCTTCGCTCCCCGTGGGAATATCAGGATAAAAACTATCCTATGTCCTTCTCTAGGTATTAAACTATATCCATATCAAATTTCATCTAAATAGGTTCAGTGGTTGAAGCTTGAAGTGATAACAAACAAACAAATATACAAACTCACTTTCGCATTTATAATAGTAAGGCATAAAATAAAAAAGGCTAAGAGCTTTTAACCAAAATGCTCTTAGGTAAAAGACAATAAAAACTACATTAGCCAACAATCAAAACAGTATCATTAGTATGAATAAACACAAACCAACTTCACGCGTGTCGTAGCGATCTCGTAGCGGTTCGTAGCTCCGCCTCGTAGCACTGTAGCTTGAAAGCTCAGTGATCGTCCGGCTTCGCTTGAAGGCGCACGCTTCGCGCTCCGTCGGGTATAAACAAATACATAAGTGTTACACGTAACTTGTAAACTTTTGTATAGCATGCAATGTGAACTAAGTTACATCGACGAAATATTGCAATCGGTCAAAGGTAATGTAATATTAGTTTTAACCCGATTGTTAAGTTTATTCGCAAATGTAATGTTTTTTATGTTTTCGGTTGAATGTTTGAAAGGACTAAAATAAAATTAAAAATATAGAAATTATTTAAAAGAGTATTGAATTTCGAGCTGTTGACATAAATTGATACGGCATAATTATATGTTGCATGTAAAATAGGTGACACCATAGTGTATACAATATGCATGGTCCTAATTGCTGGTACAATATGTTTCTATTTAACTCCTTCTACTAGTGATATAATATATTGTTTTTCTAGATGTTAAAATTTTGTTTATATTTTCAAAATCTAAATTAAACTAAAAATAAACAAGAAAACGAACTAAAACTAAACTAATAACCTAAATTACTTAAGAATATTTTTTTACAAAATATAAAAAAGTATTTGTTATATTTTGTATTGGAATACTACCGACAGAGTTATGTTTAATATTTTATCTTGTCTTATACATCGTTTCAATCGCAGTTCTTTTCTTTAAAGTTATATGTAAATATGGATTTAAAAATACATGGTTTGATGTTTTTTCTCCTTTCTTATCGCCTAACTAATAACGGGTTTTAGAAGACTTAAAAACAATAAGTTTATAATTTTCTAGCATCTTTTCTTACGCATGTTAAGCTCTAAGTTAGCTAACACTGGTGTCACATTTTTCAAGCTGCATTAAAGCATTTAACATAACTGTCATTTTCTGAAGTAAATGAATGAATATATTAAGACAAATCACATTGATTGAACTCAAAGTAAGCCTAAACTTGTGTTATGGGAAACTTACTCAACAATAATATATTTTAAGATAAATACATATAAAGATACTAAAACTATATGTAAATTAAGTAGTATACTTCCATGATAGTCTGGGAGAAAAGAAAAAACGTAGAATGTACCAGCTGTTTCTCTTCCCGCGCAGATCGTAAGAGCCGATCGAGGGAATGGCCGAGATTTGAAACCCATCACTATTTTGATACCTTTTCCATCTTAACGCCCACCACCACGCTAAGCGTGGCCTTTGGGCCTAACGGCCCTGGGCTCTGGCTACCTCGTCAGGGATATAGACGTGAAAATGTATCTGTATCTGTATTAAGTAGTGGACAGATCCCATGCATTCAGAAACGCAACAGGCATTTTGTAATGTTAATATAATTCAATGGCAAGACTCCTCATATGTGAGTGTGCTTTGTCGTCGGTTTTTTTGTTGTAAAAAAAGAAACGTAATAAAAGTAGTACAGGCAGGAAACTGGAGTTAATTTACATATTAAATTTTGAGGCTGGCCGAAACTCATTGCATATTCTTTGTAGACCCGAATATTTTGCTACTTTTTTAACGGATATTGTTTACAAAAAAAAAAAATATGCTAACGAAAAAAAGATGACTATTTTGAGTGTGTGTTTGATTAAAATGTGTATTTTCACACGTGGGCTTTAAATGTTAATAAAATCAAATTGTTTAAGTACTTACTTCAAAAAAATGACACCCATATTTCCGCTATTTTTAAAAATTTTGATAAACTGAATCGGCCAAATATTCTATATAATTTTCGAACCTACTCAGGAAATTTCACAAGAATCAGTTATGAAATGCGACCTGTAGGCGAGAACAGACAGACTGACGGCCAGACAGCCAGACAAAAGTCTTTTTGGCCAATCCCGAAACTTAGACGCTTCATAAATAAGGTCATGTCGTTTTTCCTCTACTTTTGGAACAAGTCAGTAAAGTCAAGAATTCACTGAATTAATAAATGAATGAAAAACTCTTTAATGCACCAATACACAAAAATAAAAGAATAAACAGTAAAAAATTGTTATACAAGAAATACATAAGGTAAAATGGGCGGTCTTATCGCTTAGAGCGATCTCTTCCAGACAACCGATGGATGAAGAGAAAACTGACACTTGTAGATATTTAAAAAAAGCTCGCTGATATCGACCCTTATGTCATTGCTGGATAATAAATAGATCTCAGACAAATTATCACCACATTTTAATAATTATCAAAGATCAATTTATGAAATTTGATACTATCTCATAAGATTAATGACCAAAAATTATTAAAGTATTTTAATAATTCTCTGACATCAATCGCCCGTCGTCCTATTTATAAACCTTAATTTCTGTCTATATTTAGACAGACACCTTAAAAGCCGCGCGACGTTTGTAATAAGCATTAAATCAATCAGTTCAGCACAAAATCTGCGTAAAGAAATTGTAATTTGTATATCCCAGAGAAAATTTTATAAAAGGTATTATTTTATCAAAATTTCTTGACATTGATAGTGTGTATAGAAAACAATAGTTATAAAGTATTCAGATCAATCCTGTATCTGAAGTATTTCCTATAGAGTTTAAAACAAACATCCTAGAAATATATATTAGTCTAATCAACGCGGAAATGCCGCCACCCTCTTGGGTTGTTTAGTCGATACCCTAGTTTGATAAAATTCCTAGTCTCATATTGTAAATTGTAAAACATGATGATTTGATTAAAAATATAGTTGAGGTAAAGCGGCAGAAAAAATCTAGAATAATCTTGCAAATGTTTCCCTTAAATCATCCAATCTTTCAGATACTTGCACAAAGGTGACATTCTTATCTAAAGGCAGTTGGCTGTTATCAGAAGAAACCGTCAACTTTATGGCTGAACGGAGCTTTGCACAGTTGAACTTTGGGTATTGTTGGTTATTGTCCGCCTGGCTTTATAGTAAATCTATACTTTTAAAGTACCTAAAGTTCCGTTTAAAATAATAAATGATAAAAAGTAAACACTTACGCCGATCGAATTATATACAGATTTTTTTAGCAAATTAGTTACGTACAAGACATTATACTCGTAATTTAATAATGAAGTTGTAGTATGAGCTGGCTGCTTTTTCGCTCAACGGATTAGCATTTTTATTCAGCAAGGGAATGCAGCCAGCGTTTTTGCTACCGTGTAGCATAGGCGAGACAGTTTTTTAATTTAGTTTAATTTTTATAGTTTAGTTTTGTTAAGTTTTATTGAATGTGCTTCAACTCTATTTATTACCACTTTCAAATGTTTGTAGTTATAGTTCACTGTTTACTTAAACTTCTCATGCCACCTACGTTTCATAAAAAATAAAATAAATTAGAACAATAATCTCGACTTAATACGTATTCCACATGATATAATTCAATATTTTCTATGCAAAAAGCCTCACTTAAGGTAATGTCATTTTTCGCTCACCATCTAATATTAACAAAGAGATGAGCCTTTCTTCCCAGCGCACGTTTCCTCCAAAAGGTGCCTTTTCCAACGATTTAAGAATCATGAACCTTTACGACGCATCTTTTTCTTCGAGCACACTTTAATAAAAATCCCCTGAGGTAAACTCTATGAATAGAAACGTATTATGATACCCTTTCTTGGGAAGTGATCGAGGAAATTGTGTAAGTGCCGTATTGTTGTTATATTTATGACGTGAGTCAAGTGCGGCGTAGTTTTATGTTTTTAAAGTGCTGCACCTACAACCGTAATACTTTGGGTTATGAACATGCATCTTATTAACTACGTTAAATGATGAAAGTTATTCAAGCAGTGCACGCAATCCACTAGATGACAACCAGACGACAAAATTACAAGTCAAATCCAGAGATATGGGACTTAATCCCATATCTCTGGTCAAATCAGACTTTTGACATTGGAAATGTCTTTTCGAAAAAGTGAGAGAATTGTTAAGATATTAAAAAAGGCTCCAAAGACGCGTATTTACACGAGCAGTAAGGTGCAAAAATATTATTCGAGAAAGTCAAAAATAAAAAAGTTACAGCCGGAATAGTGAAAAAAAGACTTTTTTTCCGAATTTTTGACTTTGGCTCTCGCTGAAAAGTGACAATATTTTGTAACGCTTTATGTTATGAACCAATCCGAAAAATTTATCTCTTACCCAGTCATCTTCCTATTAAATGCTACATTTTAAATGTATTTAACGCAACAAACCATTGATGAACAAACATTTTTCTACATGGCCGAGAGAACTTAAGGAGAAAGTGTCATTCTTTGCATGTAAAGGAACGTACAGGATATAGATTGATTTCGTAGCATGCCTGCTAGTGCCTTAAAACTTTATGCTTAGTTACTTTTAACCTGCTCGTGGTTCTTGGTTGTTATTGTTATCTAGTAACTGTGTCATCTGACAGTCTTAAACTATGCTATATTCAAAAATCTAATTCTAGTAAAAATCCAATATCTGCGAGACTGCGAAAATAATGTCCAGAGTAATGTCTCCTATATACATACTAGTTGCGAATCGATTTAAATACGTTTTTATAAACTCGTAAGAAGACTGAATTTCAACAAAGGTCAGAAGTTCTGTGATAAGAACAATTATTTAAATGAGTTAACGGGATACTCACGTAGTTAGCTACTATACGTGAGTAGCCCGTTAACTCATATTAATAATATCTGCGTGTCTTACGTTAGTTTTAATCAAAAATAAAAGCAATTGTTAATAGAAAAAGCAATTTCACACAGTTCACAGCCAAATGCATAAGTATGTGTTTTACATACGCTAACTCGATATTTTGACTCGATTCGCATTCAAGTGACGTCCCACTCGATACAATGGGCACGTGCAATCGTTCTCTTCGTATCGCGATACACGATCGTACGTACATGAATGTAGCTTTACAAACGGTTATGATTGTATGATGCTTCTGACACATGTAAGAATTAAAATCAATATCTTCGTACTTTGGGATATGTTGTGTTCGCATTCTGAAAGCGAACAGGGTAACACTGGGAATCGACGGAAGAAGAGACCGACCTAATATGGGAAAAAAGCAAAAATTAGTATTGGTGCTAGACGACGTAATAATAAATAAAAAAAATATTTAAGGGGACCTCCCATACTAAAAACTTGATATTTATAGATAATGGTACGGAACCCTTCGTACGCGAGTGCCACTCGCACTTGACCGGTTTTTTTGAATATTGTCTGCTTTGTTCACAGATGAAAGCGTGGACGGCCCACGACCAGGATACGACGCTGTCGTGTTGTCGGACGCTGCATGTCAAGCATGCTGCTTACGCCAGTGCGCTTTACACCTTGGTAAGGAGATTTTGTCATCACACATATATAATACATAAAATAAAACAGTTGTTTTTGACTGAAATATATAGAGACACTTAAAAACAATAATAGAAAGCAAAAAAAAAAAAATTTTTTTTCTGTCTGTTTGTATGTATGATCACGATTATCTCTAGAAATACTGGACGGATTAGAATGAAACTTTTTTGTTATATAGCTGTTAAGCCTGGGCAACATATAGGGTATATCGCGGTGTCGACTATTATTATCAATTTTGATATATATAAATAATTTTGTAAAATGGAAAACCTGATGCAGAACTGTAATGGTCCAGCTAAACAATAAGAAATATAAAAATGACGCCTTAGTAAAAGTTGTTCAGCCTGATGAGCATTTTTCAGAGACATAAAGTCCACGCGGAAGTCGCGGTCTTCGGTTAGTCTTGAAATAAAAAGGCTGAAATTGTGATTGTGGCGCCTTATTTTGTCAAGCATTTCAACTTACAACTTTTATAAAAAAATCATTGAATTCAACAAGTTTTTAAAAATAAAAATTTAATTTATTCCTTTGATATTCCAGATACATTAAAAAAAAATTACTATGTTAGGTCTTACCTGTGAAGGTTTATTAATTTAGGTATATTATTTCAGGTATATTACTTGAGGTATATTACTAATAAAGTAAACACATGAAGGTTTATTAGAAGAAAATTTACACGATCCATCATTTATTTACCAGTACACTAATTTTATTGGAACGTAAGTATAATTTCCCTCATAGGAAGCTTGCTGTGTTTATAAGTTCAATACCTCTAAGGAATGTTGCTGCGTTTTATTTCTAAAACGAACTCATATTGTGTTTTACTTCAAAATCCCGGTAAATATTTTTCTAGCAAAAAGGCACTCCAGAAATCAACTCTAAAAGACGTGCAATTGTTCAGGAAATTCCCGATGAAAACTCTATGTTCTGTTACGGAAACGTACTACGTGTCTATCGAACATGACGTCTGCATGGTTGCCGTTCAAGAATAGTTCTAACATTTCAAAAAGATACCTGCTGAAATTCTGATTTTAAACGACTAAGTTTGTTTTTTGAAATTATTTTAACGGACTTCAAATCACACTAAAAACAAGTCTTTTTTGAAAACAGCAAGTAAATTGGTTATTAAATTTAAGGCTTTTCAATTATAAAAGTGAGAGCGTGGTGAAGACATATCGCTATCTCTTTCGTACCCGCGAAACAAATTGGCAGTGACGTCAAGCGGGTGTATACTGTATGTCCCTCTTTCTTGATTTGAAAGGCTTGCTTATTTTTAAGCGAATTAAAATGCTTATTTTTGTTCTCAGTTTGATAGGAATAAGAAAAATAATTGAGTCAAATACCAAATGGTTATGTAAAAGCTAATTTTAACATTGTGTCGCCAAAATCTCTAATAGCTCTTTCAATAGAAATTGGGTTTTGTTGGAATAATATTAAATACCTAACAGAGAGCCGTCACCTAAATTCTAAATTTATCTTACAATAGGTTGTACTTTTTTGCTGATTTTTATTTATTTATACTCAGTATTTGTAATTTTATTGAGTCAAAGCTATAATAGGTAGACTTAATGTCTAAAAGAAGCATTCTCTTCCTGTTGACCTTTAATTGTTTAATTGTATATAGAAAACTAAACAGACAGTAATGTCAGCGTCTAACAATCAGATAAATAAACGATTACTAATACGATATTGTGTTGGAGAGAGCACCTATTCGAAGCAAGGAACCACACGGCGTACCTCTTTGTATCATGGTTTCAATGTTGGCGTAGACATTTGAGCACCTGTAAACGTTATATATCGGTGACAAAGATAGAATATTGTATTGTTGTGATGTTGTCTACCCGATTATATCATCAGTAGCAAGAAAAAATATTATAAGTCATGGGTCGCACCTGGATGAGAATAACAAAGACCGACATTAATGACGTAAACGAAGAGAGGCCTACGCTCAGCAGTGGGCGGAAAAAGGGCTGCTGGGATGATGATAAATAAATAAGTAAATATATAGGAACAAATTATACCGATTGAGCTAGCCAAGTAAGTTCGAAACTTGTGTTATGGGATACTTATTCAACGATACTATATTTTGTAACAAATACATATATAGATAAACATCCAAAACCCAGGAAAATTTGAAAAAGGCCACTTTCCAACTTGCCCTGACCGGGGATCGAACCCGGAACCACGGACCCCGGAACGGTGGTGGACTAACATGGTGACTACTACGCCACGGAGGTCGACAATAATGATGAGCAAGAAAAAATATTACCCATATTTATGCGTTGGACACAAAAATATCCACCACATCAATCTCTCCTTTAATTAAACGGTCTTTTTCAACACAATATTTCCCGATCAGTTTATTTGTATTCCGGGTTAATACCCACACAAACAGGACATTTCCTAGAAATGGCTATGTATCACAAACAGCCGCCAGCTGCGACAGTTTGTTGTTGCTACTAATCATGCAATTATCAATTTCCCTTCGTTATTCTGTTGATTTGCAGACATGTATATGTAGGCGTTTCTGTAGCTAGCTTTTGCTGGTTTTGACGTAAATAGGTTGGTAAACTGTACGGTAGATACAGTGCCCTTGCTATTACTTGTATCAATATCTCTAAAAGTATATCATGCGAAGAGTAGCCTTTATTATTTCTAGTCTAAGTAGTCGTAGTATAAGGTTAGGAATAACAAAGACCACTCTTCGCATGATTGGGACGATAGGCAATCAAAATAGTAATAGGTAGGCCAGCCTCATCGCCTATATTGATATGGCAGACGTATTTACTATTTATTTATTCTTCACTTGTTCTATTTTTACAGGTTTGTTGGTGTCGTAAACCATCTTGATCGGTTTTGCCAACTTACTCTTTGCGCTATCTGACACAATCGGTTTTCTGTTTCCCGCCCATTTACTCGATCGGTTCCTACGACCTGCGCGGGAAGAAAAGCAGCTGGTACATTCTACGTTTATTTTAAGAGCGGCATGGAGGAGCAGGATGAAATATAACAAATCCTTACTTCTGCCCTAATATACCTATAAATGTGAAAGCAACTGTATGTCTTCACGCCTTAATCATTGAACTGACTTAGATGGAATTTGTTACACAACGTGGAAGGGATATCATCATCCGGTCTTTTAGTCTCTACTGCAGGAGCACGACCCTCTCTGAACTACCAGAGCCATACTTGGCAGAGCAGCCAAAGGACTTGGCCTACTAGTGTAGGCCAAGTCCTCGCTGGCCAGACGGGTGAGAGGAGGAGGAGAGGTACATTGATGTTTACTTGCTTTGTTTAGCTTGTATTTCCTGAGTCATCTTCTACGACATCCACGGTAAGGCTTGGAGTGGTCCTATTCTACTCTGCCGACGACTCAACCTATCAACGACTAAACCACACGATGATTTGAATTTCATTTTACTATAGTGATCTAGTATATAGCCCGTGGTTCGATTTATTACGGGTATGTTCTTTCCACGTTAGGTATATAAAGCTTAAGACCCGGGGAAGGATATAAGATAGGATACTTTTTATCCCGGTACGAGATTTTCGTAGTATTGTCAAAAATAGAAGCCTACGAGGACAACACCGCGGGGATCAGCTAGTGCCTTATAAATCTCATTCACTAGAATCGTACATACTCTGTGGCATTTTAATTACTCGAAATATTAATATTAAATGTTCCTGCTAGTCGATTATAACAGTTTGCAGCTGCCTTAATTCCATCAAATAGTATTAATTCGTGTTATTAAACTTGCCAACATATAACAATTGACTAACTAACCCAACCATTTATAATTGCTTTAAGGATACCATTAACAGTTTAATTGCCGTGTCTTCGCATGTAAAGCGATTGTCAAGTTAATTGAGCTTAACTACTAAATTCGGTACATTATGAAGGAAAACACAAGTTCAGGGAATTAAATATTGATTCAATAAGCTTATTACTTCGTTTTTCCACTTTGCCTTTTCAGGGTCTTTTTGTAAACAAGGAACTCTTATAGTTTCGCCATGTCCGTCTGTCTGTCTGTCTGCGGTTTTACCCAGAGACTTTGTATAAAGCTGTAATTTGGTATGGACGTATATAATTTAGGCCAAATATTAAAAATAAATAGGCCTAAATAACATATATTAATTAGGCCAAAAAAGAAAGTAAATCCACCTTATGGGATATTGTTAAATAAGTCTTGTGAACATTATCTTTCGATTTAGGGATCTGTCTATAAAATATTTGCAAATTTTTGCGTGAAGTGTGTGTCAAGTGATAGAGTCAAGTGTCTTTGTGTACTTGAAGCAAGTAAATAAATACGGGTGCGAACACCCTAAAACTGCGGCGAGTCCGGAGTCCGGGCTGGCCGCAGATAATTTTGTTTTAAACAGTAATTTATTCGAGCCCGCTTTCAATGGGAAACCCAGACGCCACGACCTATGTTAAAAAGTTGCCTTAATCAAATAGACCTAGGCATGTTTGAAACATATGGTCGGGAATTTAATTAATTTTATTCAAACCGTAGACCGCCCAAGACTATAAATTTTAGGCAGAAGTTTGAGAACATTTGAATAAATTATTCTATATAACTCGAGAATGTGCCTAACTAAAATAAAACAATATAAAGCTAAGAGTTGTAAAAATATTAAAAAATAGTAAAAATAATAAAAAATACGCGATCAATATTTGGATCGGACAGGACGAAATAGAAAAGTAGAGGAAGGCTTCTGCCTTCTTCTTCTTCTTATCGTGTGTGTTAGTGACTAACACTAGTGTCAGAGTTTTTGAACCGCCTTAAAGGCCTCTGACATGGTTTTAGGTAACGACCAATGTCAAGGACAGTGACCAGGACCGACGGCTTAACGTGCCCTCCGAAGCACGGATCATCTTACTTATCAGACAATCAGGTGATCAGCCTGCAATGTCCATACCAAACTAGGACAACAACACAAAGTCGTTGCCCCCGCTGGGAATCGAACCCGCGACCTCCGGGTATGAACCGAACGCTCTAACCACTACACCACGGAGGCTTCTGCCTAGCACCTAGTATGGTACTAAATAAAATTAACTAATATCAGACACTACGCTGCGCTCTATCATAGAAGTGACGGATGTGGGCAAGAAATCAGCTAAAATAAAATGGAATCGGGCGGGTCACATCAGCCGTATGCACACGCTGGATTCCAACGGGTGTACGTAGAAAGAAAGGTAGACCGAAGACGAGAAGGGTAAACGACTTGAAAGCATTCGAACAGGATTGGAAGTTAAGCCCAAGGACAGAGATTTACGGAAGAAAAGAGGGGAGGCCTTTGCCCAGCAGTCAGTACCCAGATCTTGTCGGTCTCATTAGAGGAAGATATCAATTCGTCGGAATCCTTTAAGTTTTTTTATTGTACCTATATGGTTCCCCACAACTCAAAGACATCTGGACCAATCTAAGAAAATCTTCTTTTACTTTGAAAGGGCATACATGTCAAGTGGTCCCATAGAAATTTTATCAAAGTTTTGAAAAATTATTATTGTGTGTAAAAAGATACGATTCCCTAATTTCTATAACTATCACTTTTCAAGTTTGACAGTTATGTTATTAAGCGATCCTATAAATCATTACCGTCAACTTTCATTGGCTCCAACCTTCTCGAATATTTACGTCATCCCTTGTTCTAAAACACCTTTATAGAGTAATCGATCAAAGTGGCTTTGCTGCAAGTGGGCTCTTTATTGGCAGTATAGGGCTCCAGCCACTAATTTCCCTTTTCCCGTGTCCCTTCAACCATTGCCATTCGTCTCCGTGAAGAGACAGCGATCCTCCCATTCACGTGATTTGTTTAAGGAATCTCGGCAAGGATACGTCGTTTATTGATAGCTTTGGTGGAAATATATAACGCTCTTGGGAATTTTACTAAGTAACTATAAGAAAGTTTGCATTTTGTAAATAAACTATGTTAAAAAGTATAATAATATTAAAAAACAAAATTAATAACTAGCTACGTCCCGCGGTGTTACGCCGTACGCGCCTAAAGCAGCCTATGAGTTAATCTGGGGTGTTAGCTTATTACATACCTAATTTTATCAAAATTAGTCCAGTCGTTTTTGCGTGAAGAAATGTGATTGTTTGCCCTAACATATTTTTTTTTACACCTAAGGGGTTGGGTATAATATGATTATAAGATAAACTCCAATACAGAAATGTAGTCCGAGTCCTAAAGCATAATCTATTGATACACACGGTGCGTATATGTCTAAGACGGATTTGATGAGAGCGTGTTTACGTAAAAAACTAATGGATTTTAATGATTATTTATAGTTAGAACTGACGATGTGAATTTTAAATTTGAATGAAACTTTACAATAATATAGCTAATACATCTAATTTTGCCTGGTGGTTCCCGGCAGAGTAGAATAGGGCCACTCCAAGACCTACCGTGGATGTCGTAGAAGGCGACTTAGGGAATACAAGCTTAACAAAGCTTATAAACATCAATGAGACCTCTCCAACCCGTCTGGCCAGCGTGGAGAGTGTACGCCAAGACCTCTGACATCTCTGGCCAAGTTTGGCTCGGGTAGTACAGAGAGGGTCGTGCTCCTGCAGTGGAGACAAAAAGACCTGATGATGATGATGATACATCAGAATAACACATAGGCTACAATTTATAAAGATATTGTGTGATTCTGCGCAGACGAAGTGCACGGGCACCAGCTAGTGTGACTGACTCTCGAACAGGGCAAAAGCACAATTACTTAAATCGCAAATGGTATCTCCATTGCTAAACTTTGCACATGCATCTCGCAAGTTTGGACAACTTCGCAGCTGGCTCGTCTCCCTTAAAAACTTCAACTATTCTCCGGGAACAAATTAAAGCGATTTTAAACTACCAAACTAAATTATGCTCCTTTTGTCACAAAGATTTATGATTTAAGTTGGAACTTAGGAACTCATTTTTGTTTCCTTATTCCTTTTCGGCCGACTGTTCGGAATAAGTTCAGATATTGACATAAAGATTTATTTGTTTAATGATGTGGTAGATCTAGGTTATTGATTTACGGAACCTCAGACTTTTGAGTCAAAAGTTCTTTTGTCAAAATATGTTGTAGGGGTTGCATCAGTATTTTTATATGTTTTTTAAATATAATACGAATGTTAAGGTGTGTTTGTATGTAGAACTTATACATGCTACAACATTTTTAAGATATTGTTACTCGTTAGACTTATTTTTAAGGTACCGAAAAACCGCAAACAACACTTTTGACCTTGCTTTCAACATAACAAAATATCTTAACAACCTTATACTGAAAAAAATATTTTTTCTCGCAAAAGGTGATATGTTTTGAACTAACGACACGGAGGAAACGTATGAAAATTCGTAGACGAAGTATACGTTTCGAATTTCTATTCATTTTTATTTCTAAAGTCAAAGCATTATCTGTTTCCCATCCTGTACCTAATTTAGTGAAAAACAGACACGAGCAAATTAAGATACTAATTTAAATGGGTGTGGAAAAGAGCTTTACAGTTGGAAATTTAATCTGAACGTAGTCTTTCTTAATTATTTTGAACAGTGTGGCAACTCCATTACCTAATCAAAAACATTTACATGTAAATTAGACGAGAAACTTAATTGTAATTATTCAATGTTTTGGCAAAGTTTCACTCATACATTTCCAGTGAACTTTTGCTAATATAAAGAAAACATTTTAAATAAATGGTTTAATTAATTTTAAGTTATACCATTTATTACATAGAGACTACAAATATCATGCATTAAACGGCGGGGGAGCGCAACCAGTGTCTCCTTGACACAGTCCTTGAAAAACGACTATTTATTTTATATAAGGTCTAAAAAAATATACTGTAACTATTTTAAGAGTGAATTCTGTCCATGATACTTAAAACTTTCCCGAAGGAACACGTATCGAAATATGAAAACCAATCAGCTGATCCGAGTTTGTATGGAAAGCCGAAAATTATTTTTCTTATTTCGACTCAAGTTCCTTGGGCAGAGTTCTTTAGTATCACGGACTGAATTCACCCTTCGAATATTTTCTGTATATGTTAGACCTTATTTTGTTAAACATTTTTGATAAGAAGTGTTAGAGCAGTGGGAAGCTTAATGTTAAGAATTACTATTCCGCTTTTATTCGTTTTTCTTTAAAGGCTTTATAATACTCGTTACCTGATATTCATTCGTGTCCTATAGTTAAATTACAACCAATACGTGTATAAAGAGCATGATTGCAAATTAATGAAATTAATGTTATTTTTCCTCTGTTTCAGAATATATCAATACTAGTGGTGCTGTTGTATAGTTGGAGAATCGGAGTCAATGCCAAGAGGTACAAGGAGTTGGACGATGTTTATTATGGTAAGCAAGTTAAACTTTCTATTTGTTTATTTTTGGGAATTAATTAATTGAGCACTACATGAGACAGAAGGACACGTACGTCTTTTTGTGTAGTCTTTATTTCGGCAAATCTTCTAGGTTAGGTAGCGGACCCCGGACTCTAAAGCGTTACCTCTAAGGTAGCACCCGGAAACACGTGAGGAGGATGATGATAATGATGATTAGAGATAGATAATAATAAAATGTATCTATTAACTAGCTCTGTGAGCTATAAACTTCGCGAATCAATCCGATCCGTTAAAGTTAATCGGATAAATAAGTTTTTCAGACAAAAAAATTGCGTCTTAATAAGGGCAAAAAAGATTTTTGATATTTTGGTAAATTTTTAAATGGCTGAAGTATAATATTTTTTTATGTTTTTGACTCGATAAGAATAAGAGAAAATTTTTAACACCCAAATTTTAGCTGTTTTGAAAATTTTCGAAAAACTGAATCGAAAAATAAAATTTTATATAATTTTCAAAGCGTTTCCAAAATTTCACGAGAATCAGTTGAGAAATTCGACCGGTAGGCGAGTCAAAAAGAATTATTCTAAGTAGCGTGTAGGCTTTTGTTCTCAAGTATTTTAGGTAAATTGAGAAAATACTGGCGTAATCAGCGAATTTTCTTCTAAGAAAATATAATATTATGTTCAGATCTAAAAAACAAAAGACAAATACATTTTTTAGAACATGACTATTCTCTACAATTTATACTTAGGCAAGGTATTTTATGGATACTAAAGAAATTTTATCACAGCACAAATTTTAACAGTAGGTTCAGTACATTAACTTTATCGCTACCGAAATCACCATTTAAGAACTTTAGAGTAAATATCAGCTTTAGACGTTCTTACCTTTATGTACTTCTCATATTTACTTAAACAACAACTTTATTTGGTAAGCTAATTCAAATATATCTTTATTATCATATGATATTTGTAATAATATCTCTTCATAATCGTCACATTGTTTTGTTGCGCATTGTTGACATCAAATGGTTACTTAGTTATGTTTAACTGTCGCTAACTGCGGCAGTAAACTGCACGCAGCATTTTCTGCAACTTACAATCAAATTAATATTTAAGTTAATATTTAGACAGAGAATACAATACATTTTAAGTTAAGTCAACTCAAAATTTATTGTATTCTCTGTCTCTATATATCTCTGTAGATTCAGTATGTACCAAATATACCAAATTATGACATTTGTGCGATACACACCCGCGCAAAGCTCAAGCCAGGCATTTTTTCGGTCTTATAATAAGCCTTTTCATGGGCTTTCTTTACATAAGTTTAATTTTGTTATCTGGCACATCATGGACTGATTTTGGCAATATATTATTTATAAAAATACTTTTGTCCGGGAAAAGGTATCCACCTGTTCCCTATTAAAGACTACTAACGGTTTTCAGCGTATAAAACGGGGCCACTAAGTTATTCTTATTGAGTAAGTTTCTATCGGCAAAATCGCTTACATTACTGTACGAGGAAATATTTTTTCATACTAGTGCATTATGTTTTCAAATATATTATAAAATGCTAAGCTATGTCTTTTAATAATTGTCTGAGTAAGTCTCTCAGCCCTAACCCGTAATTGGCCTTTTTTGTAAAATGAGAATAGTCAAATATCGGCTGCACTCTCCCATAGCAGTATGCCGTAAGACGTTTTACTGTGAAAGTAACTAAAAAAGACAAGTACGCAGTAAAAAAAAAAATAGGTCTATAAGTCAAGCAGTTACTACATCTGTCAATTGTCTTATTCTCCTAACAGCAGAAGCCGCAGAGCTAACCCTATTGAAAGTTTAGATATATGAGCACGCCACTAAAGTTTCGAGTCAATTGTACAAATTAAAAAAACCTTCAACTGTCAAGAACACCATCTAGTGATGAGTGGCAGAACTACCAATATGATTAGATATTTGTAGTGCCATTTAATTTTTGCTTATCCTCACTTCCAAGCGTTAACCCCAATAACTTTTAAACGGATGAATGGATTTTTATCAAACATATCTTTTTGACGACCTCCGTGGCGTAGTCACCATGCTAGTCCGCCACCTAGAGGTCCCGGGTTCGATTCCCGGTCAGGGCAAATTGGAAAATGACCTTTTTCAAATTGTCCTGGGTCTTGGTTGTTTATCTATGTATGTATTTGTTATAAAATATAGTAACGTTGAGTTAGTATCCCATAACACAAGTCTCGAACTTACTTTGGGGCTAACTCAATCAGTGTAATTTGTCCCTATATATTTATTTATTTATATCTAAAAACTACCACAAGGGAACTTGCTTTCATTATCCGTTCTAACGCTACGATCCATGCCGCTGACAGACACACACATACACACAGACAGACAGACAATTAGCGTCAAACTTATAATACCCCTTGTATTTTGTAGGGGGTTAATAACCATAGAAAAATTCACTGTCTTCTTATCGTGTGGGTTATTATTAACACTGGTGCCAGATTTATCGAGCCGTCTGAGGCATCTGACGCAGCTCAAACAGTGATATACGGCGGGAAATAAGGGGAATCAGCCCAATTGTAGAACTTTTTACCGTAGTAGGATTTTCTACCGTTAGTTCATTAATTTTACCAAACTAGGCACGTGTTTATTAAATTGTTATTGAAATTGAATTACAAATTACGGATAATGTAATGTTTTTAGCAGTCTATGCATGCATGTTTATTTGTGTGTATGTAGTACTTGGTACTAGCTGTGCCCTGCGGTGTTACCCACGCGTAAAGTAGCCAATGTGTGTAAGCTTCTTGCATACCAAATTTTTAAAATTGGTCTAGCCATTTGCGCGAGAAGAAGTAACAAATATATACACACACTCACTATCTTTCACCTTTATAATATTAGTGTGATGTGATTTATATCTGTTCCTCGGTCCCACGGAGCCGCTTGACCAATTTTCACAAATGAGATGTCGACGCTACGACCGATATAAATTATGCAATAATTGTGAATATCGAGTGTAACATACAAATAAATATAAATAAATATATAGGGACAAATTACACTGTTTGAGTTAGCCCCAAAGTAAGTTCGAGACTTGTGTTATGGGATACTAACTCAACGATATGTATCATTACCTTTGGGTCCTTTGGCTCGGTCTACCCTGGATAACGACGTGAAAATGTATATGTATTTGCAAATCTATACATATAATAAAACAGTAAAAAAAGTGTGTCTGTACATTAAATATATTTCCAAAAAAAATATTGGGGGCGATGGAGACGTAGTAATAGAGTAAGAATTTAAAAAAAAATGTTTGTCTGTTTGTCTGTTTGTCTGTTTGTCTGTTTGTCTGTTTGTCTGTATGTCTGTTTGTCTGTTTGTACACGCTAATCTCCGGAAATACTGGACGGATTCGAATGAAACTTTTTTTGTTATATAGCTATTAAGCCTGGGCAACATATAGGGTATAAATGATTTTGGAAAATGGAACGCCTGATGCAGAACCATAATGGTCCAGCTAAACTATAAGAGATATAAAAATGCCGCCTTAGTAAAAGTTGTTCAGCCTGATGAGCATTTTCCAGAGACATAAAGTTCACGCGAACGAAGTCGCGGGCTTCGGCTAGTACAAAATAAAATATGAGTCAAGATTGTTTTGATATCGAGTGGTGCGTGGTACAATAAAACAATAAGTGAGTGAGTGACATTCACTCACATTTTGGGAAGGAAATATCAGGCGAAGTATATTATATAAGGTCTAATAAAATATACTGAAACTATTTTAAGGGTACTCCGGGATACTGAACAACTTTCCCCAAGGAACATATATCGAAATATGAAAAGTAATTTTTGGCCTCCCACACAAAATATATATTGACCTTATTAAACCATTAAGTAGGGTATCAAATTAAAGGTCTTAATTAGTACATTCTAAACTATATGCACTGTCAGACCTAAATGGCTCTAGTGGTCGGGTATTAGTTTTTTAAACGTATAGGTATCTTGTTATAATATTGATGCCTCCTTATTTAAATATTTTTTTGCATTGAAAAACAGAAGTGTGAACGATTTTACTGCGAATATATTATACTACGAAGCCTTGTTCTGTAAGCTCTTTGGTACAGGCTCCCTGCTTTCAAAGAAATGTTAAAATGTAGGTATAGTTTCGAAAAAAAATGTATGTACTTGGTTATCGCCGCCAGATTATTCGAAGTAACAATTTTTTTAAAGTAACATAACATCGCAGTACCAAAAACTCGACAGAACAAGCCTTAACAGTATAATATATTCGCAGTAAAATCGTTCACACTATAGTTTTTGAATGTAACAAAATACTGCAATAAGAAAGCATCAATTTAACAAGACATCGTAGTATACAGGTACCACTTTTACTTAGAAAGGTTTTCGAAGTAGAAGTAGAAGTAGTAAAAAACTCGATGTTACGGTTTTTGCATTCAAGAAGGTATCCCACATAAAATACCCTAACAAAACACATATACAACAAAGAAGAAAATGATTATACAAAAAGTCTTACAGGAAAATATATGAGTAACATACAAGCAGCGAACAAAGTGACTAAGCGTTTGTTGCTAACGACTCAACTATTTCTGGCGGTAAGGATGTTGTGGCTTGTGGTCGCTGTGATTGTTTACACAATAGTCCGGTTTGAGTGTAATCAGAAAATAGATACTACTATAAAGTCGTTAACATGTATTTGTATATGGTTACGGCTTTGACGAAGCTATTAACAAAATTGTAAGGCTTGTACTGTACGCTTTTTGGTACAGGCTCTCTGCTTTAAAAGAAAAGGTAAAATGTAGGTATAGTTTCGAAAAAAAAAAAGTACTTGGCTATCGCCGCCAGATTGTTCGAAGTAAGTTTTTTAAATTAAATTACCAAAAAGTCGACGGAACAGCCAGCCTTCGCAGTATGATATATTCGCAATAAAATCGTTCACACTACAGTTTCAGTTTATCAGTGTAAACAAATTTTACAAATTCATAGTATTTCTAGTGTAATCGTGGACACAGACATCCGGACGTCCACGAACAATTTCCTGAAATATATTTTTTTATACGTTATGCTTTACAATTTTTCTCTATAACTATTAAATGTGTTTATAAAAGGGTTTTTCTTCATATCTTTGTATTTAAGTATATTAGTGCAATTTTGTTATAAATAATAGAGACAATTGAAGTCCAGAAAAATGTTTGACTTTGACATGTTGATAGTAGAGCACTTAAGAGGCGTGCAATAATAAGATGTTAATGTCAACTAAAGTAAAATTCAAATTAAGTAGGTATAAGTAATCACCTGTAACCACTTAGATAATTAGCCGTAACTGCGGCGTGACGTCGACAGGGCCAAAATCATAGTAGAAAGAAAATCAGAAACGCGTTTTAAATCTAGAATGTCTAATGCATAATGGTTTCTTATTTACTAACTGTTCTCCGCGACTTTGCCAGCGGAATTTTAGTACTTTTTAATAAATTCTATTTTTGTATGATTAAATAGGATTCTCCATACAAATTTCCACTCCCCTTTACTTTCCTTAAATGTATAATTTTTGGGATAAAAACTATCCTATGTCCTTCCCCGGATCTCCAACTATATCCATACCAAATTTCATCTAAATCTGTTTAGTGGTTGAAGCGTGAAGTAAGAGACAAGCAGACAAAGAGAGTTACTTTCGCATTTATATATTAAAAAAAAAAGGATAATAATAATAATAATAAGTACACCTTTCATAGGTATATCCAGGAATAGGTTTTGGCGGGAGCGCCACATGACAACAACTTCTCCAAAGGGCCTCTACGTGTTGGATCTGTATCCCCACGCAAGCCTCTCAAAGGACCGGGGTGAAAAGACCCGTGATTCTCAAAGGAGATACATAATAATAATAAAAGTACTTAAAAGTCTTTTGTCAGGAGGAAATAAGTCGCGCGCCTTCAACGCCTGGGTGATGCCTCTACTCATCTACTCCTTTGGCATACTAAGGTGGACTCAGACTGAACTGGACGCCTTGGACAGGAGGGTCCGCCTACTGCTCACAACGTATCGTATGCTACATCCACGCTCATCTGTTATGAGACTGTACATTCCGCGGAAGCGTGGAGGTCGAGGCTTTTTAAATGCCAAAAATCTCCACAACCGCGAGGTGTGCAGACTTAGGGAATATTTCCTTAACAATGAGTGTGGATTGCATCGTGATGTTGTGACAGTAGACAAGGGCCTCACGCCGCTCTCCTTGGCAAATGAGAACTGGCGCAAACCAGCAGTGCTAAGTACCGAGGATCGCATAAACGTATGGAAGAGCAAGCAGCTCCACGGGCGGTTCTATCGAGCCTTGACAGGGTCTGATGTGGATCAGCTCGCATCGGTGAACTGGCTACGATTCGGTGACCTCTTTGGGGAAACCGAAGGTTTTGCCTGTGCAATTGCCGACGAAGTCATGATGACAAACAACTACCGGAGATATATCCTGAGGGACGGCACGGTTGATGTCTGTCGAGCATGTCGACATCCCGGCGAGTCTATCAGGCATATAATCTCCGGTTGTTCTCATCTGGCTAACGGCGAGTATTTGCACAGACATAACCTCGTAGCCAGAATTATTCACCAGCAGCTTGCTCTTCGATACGGGCTTGTAGAATCTGAAGTACCATACTATAAGTACTCACCAGTGCCAGTTCTCGAAAATGGTCGTGCCACGCTCTATTGGGATCGATCTGTCATCACGGATAGGGCTATTGTCGCCAATAAGCCTGATATCGTGCTGACAGATCGATTGATGCGCCAGGCAGTGCTCGTTGACATCACCGTTCCGCATGACGAGAACCTCGTGAAAGCTGAGAAGGACAAGCTTAGCAAGTACCTTGATTTGGCCCACGAGGTGACCGCCATGTGGGATGTGGATTCGACGATCATTGTCCCGATAGTCGTATCGGCGAACGGTCTAATAGCGAAGAGTCTTGACCAACATCTTAAGACTCTCTCGCTAGATAGCTGGGTCAAGGGTCAGATTCAGAAGGCAGTACTCCTGGACACGACACGCATTGTCAGGAGGTTTCTCTCTCTGGGACCCTAACCACCGGTAGCTTGGGCCTTATCCCCGCTGCCAGTGGGCAGCTATATTTTGTAGTGTATTTTATATATTTTACTTTTTATAGATATGTTATAAAAAAACCTAATATATGTTTAAAAATAAATAAAGAGAAAATAATAATAAGAAAAAAAAGACCGGGGTGAAAAGACCCGTGATTCTCAAAGGAGATACATAATAATAAAATTCTTTATTCAAGTAATTAAAACTCATACATTTTGTTAGTAAAATTCTTATACACTATGTTAGTAATAAGGTAGATTTCACACACATATATATTATTTTAATTTTAATTAAGTGGCCTTTGAGTCTTGCAGCTCTGGGCTCTATCTGCTTAGAGCCGCAAGACTCAAAAATGCTCTGTCCGCCCCATCAGGGACAAAGACGTGACAGTATAGTAATTTTAGTCAATTTTAATTTATATTTACCAATATGTTCCTGTTATTATGTACTTACATTCATTTATTTATTAACCATTATTTATTTGAAATTAACAAAATTTTAACTTTTTTGAGTCTCATTACAATGTTAAGCAACGAACTAAGTTCTGCAAAATTTAAAATAGAATACACATACAAACATTTTCTTTTATTTTAACACTTTTTATTTTTCCTTATAACATAGTCTGTGTACGTACCTATACCTACTGACTACTGAGATGTCGATAACATGACATGTCGACTCATCCAATGTTTTAGAAATGGGCAGTCCCACCTATCAGTCAGCACCTTCAGGATGCCATTGGGACTGGCACGGAGACGCATAAGCATAGATGCAGACCTTTTTCGGATGATGGCATCAAATCCATCTGTCGTCGCCTCTGCAAACATACCAGAGGCACTACAATACCGTGGCATATAGATAAGAAATAGGGATTTACGTTAATTTTTTGTGGTTCTTTTGCACAATTTTCACCTTGCATTTTGTTTCTATTAACACAATTGAGCAATAAAATAAGGCATAGTTATTATGCAAATGAAGTTCCACTCTGCATCGGAAGTTCCGATCAAAATGTTGGCTTCCTATCAGAAGAGCTATTGTGTTGTAAATGTTACAGTCTGCCGTCATTTCGCAGTGAGCTTCCATCAAATGGAATTGGACTTTATGTGGATTAATATACAGTTTTCTCAGTACCATTACTATGTTGAAAAAAGTTTACACGGGTCTGTGATATTTGATTTTATTTTTATAAAGAAAGATTTTACGTGTTTATCACTAGTGAGGCATGGATCCCTAGGGCGTAAAGGTAGAAAAAAGAAATCAGAATAGTGCGTTGCTAGCCGCAGCGCATAATGACAAGATTCAGATTCTCGGGTCAGTTTGACGATCTGAGCGAAAAAAGGAAAGTTTATAAAGATAAATAATGTAGTAAAAGAGAACACTTAACAACATTATCTATCTTTATAATCTTTATATTTACCTAGCAACCCATTACTATTCTGATTTCTTTTTTCCAATTTTACGCTTAAGGGATCCCTGTCCAACTAGTGATAAACACGTGATATGTGTGTAACTTTATAAAAAATAAGAAAATGGTTTGGATACGAAACCCTAACTATAATTTGATATACCCCAATAACCTTCAGAAACATATTTCTGCCTTCCAAACAGGCAGTACGAGCACAGGCACTCAGTCGCTTATTATTTCCTCGCTTCCAATTATTGTGCCAACATGTTGATGGATGGCCTATTGGTAACTTAATTTGTTTTGATTTAATAGAGTGCTTTTGTTCTTCGTCTTTATTTTAGGGCTCTTGTGATGAAAATTGAGAAATATCATAAATATTAAATGACAACTGTCCAGAATTTGTTATGCAAATTGAGAAAATCATAAACATAAAACTATTTTTTCTTTTAGTATTTATAAGTTGGGTAGGCAGTCAAGGGTACGTCAGTACATTTTCTTTCCTTTAGTCTAGGGTTGCGAGACCTGTAGCGAAGTAAGATGTCTTATAAAGCAAGATTGAAAGCTTATCGTTAGATAGAAGATTCATAAAAAGTGTCAGTTTATTAGCCTATGCTAGTCTGGGAGAAAAGAAAAAGTTTACAATGTACCAGCTGCTTCTCTTCCCGCGCAGATCGTAATAGCCGATCGAGGGAATGCCTGAAAATACGAATCATGTTAACAGGCGATGCGGCTAGCAACCCATCACTGTATTGATTGCTTTTCCATCTTCTCGCCCACCACGACTCTTAAAGTGGCTTTTGGGTCTTGCAGCCCTGGGCTCTGCATAAAGCCGCAAGACTCAAAATGCTCTGTCTGCCACATCAGGAATAAAGACGTGATAGTATGTATGTATGTTTTTAGCACAAGGTTCTTTACATAAATTCCACTCTCTTGACTGAATTTTACCATCAGCGTAGGAGAACAAGGAACCACCTACAGTCCCTCTACGCGTAGCGCAAGCTCAGTTTACATTAGTGTGACTTAGGACCAAAAGTAAAAAAAAATCATAAAATTTTAATCAGTGTTTTAATTGAAAGAAATGAGCCATTTTGATTATTAAAAAATACGATGTTA